>JABSTR010001253.1:0-600000 GCA_013339765.2 Haemaphysalis longicornis
CATAAACGTGCCACATGTCCCGGAAGTCGACAAGCGAAACAGATTGGGCGGTTGTCGGGGGGTGCGCCATGGATTCGGGGGTCCCAAGCGCCATTGGAGGATACCGCACTGCTGACTGTTCCGCGGGACATACAAAGGAAGGGAATGGTGCTAGCGGCGGTTTTGTGGCGACAGAAGCGTAGGTGAGCGGGGCTTCGACGTATGGTTCAATAGGCGACACGACAGGAGGTGCGACCGATGCGGCCACTGGTGAAAGGATAGATGCCGGCGGAACTGACGGCTGGCGTACGGAAGGGATCGTCTCGGCAACACGCTCTCGGATCACCCGTTGGACAGACTGAGGCAACGTGGAAGGGGGCTGTGGAGCGCAGGGAAGCAGGGACAGCTGACGCGAAACCTCTTCTCGTACGAACTGCTCGATATGAGGTAGAAGAGCCGAGAGGTCAGGAGAAGCAGCCAATGCCGACAGCGACCCACGTTACGGTTTTTCCAGCGAAGGGAGTTGGCGGGTGAAAATGCGCTGCTTTGCGGAGCTCGTCATAGCTGTGACACCAGTTCACGACGTCGCTAATAGTCTGCGGGTTTTTACTCAGCAGCATTTGAAACGCATCGCCCTCAATTCCTTGAGAATGTGTTTGATCTTATCGCTTTCGGCCATAGCTGGATTTGCACGCCTGCATTGGAGGATACCGCGCTGCTGACTGCTCCGCGGGACATACAAAGGAAGGGAATGGTGCTAGCGGCGGTCTTGTGGCGAGGGAAGCGTAGGTGCACGCGGCCAATGTACAACGTCCTCTATGTAGCTCCTAAATGTTTCACCGGCCTGCTGCGCTTGCTCACGCAGCCGCTGCTCGGCCTGGAGTTTGCGAACTGCCGGAGGCCGAAAACTGTTCGTGAATTCAGCTTTGAAGTCTGGCCAAGTAGAGAAGCTAGATCTGTTGTTGTTAAACCACGTCTCAGCCAGCACCGTAAAATAGAATCCGACGTTATTGAGCTTCATCGTGTCATCCCATTTAATATAGGTGCTCACCCATTCGAAGATTGAAAGCCAGTCTTCCGCATCGCGGTCATTGGTGCCGTTAAAGAAGGGTGGGTCTCGTTGCCCGAACGTACCGGAACAGATGATGGGCTGCTGGGGTGTAGGCGGCATGTCGTCGCTGACCGGGAGTCTTCTGCTTCGCAATTCCAGGCTGTCAGGCCTTGCGGGGATCGCGATGAGGCAACCTCCACCAAAAAATGCGGTGAAGTTTATTGACACCTGCAAACGGTCACGTCGTCAAGTGAGGCAGAGTCCGAGCGGACGTAGGAAACCGGGGCCGAGGTTCGAGCTGTGCGAGGACACACTTTGTCTCCTTCCAAAAGCGCCGCCTGGCACATAACCTTATCGGAAGATTGTCCACCAACTGCTGTGTTATGACAGGACATAGCCACCAGAGAAGTGCCCATCTGCTAATGTTGAGGTTCTTCGCTACAGTATACATTTTGTGTACTCTATATAGTTTCTATCTTAACAAGGGGGGGGGGTATTTATTCCAAACTTGGGTATTACAGGAATAATGAGCAGACGGCACTCACGGCTCATACAAATGAAAGAACATTGTTGCACGCGAACTTCCAGCCTCAAATAAAACTCATTCTTTATAAAGCACTCAACTCACTAAAATAAAATAAAGAAGATGCTGTATCTGCCTAAATCTTGCATTGCAAATTCGAGAAGCCAAACATACACAAATGGCACAAAATTCAAACAATAGAATCAAAAGCGCGCAGGTTGTATGTTTCATATCTGAACACATTATGTGAACACATTATGTTATGTGAATAGAAAAGATAAATAAAACTAAAGCGTCACTTCGTAAACCGATACTAGGCATGTCAACTTCGTATCCCAGCCGCTTACTACGCCTCGAGAACAATAGCTTCTGCAGCACATGGTTATTTTTTTCAGGGAAGTGCACTTGTGTCATTATCGGCTCAGTTTTTTTAGAATTTGTGCAACACACGCGTATGACGCTTAAGAATGTAGGTATCTTTCCTGCTGACAATTAAGGCACGAAAGGAAAAAAAACGTCAGATTTTGACGAAACAAACGTGCATGAACACTCTTATATTTTTGTTGAAGCATTGACTTTTACTAGGCCATGCGAAATAGCTGAGCCCAATGCAGGGAGTGCAGGCCATCTAGACATCACTTACCATAAAATGTTTGCTTTACCTCTTGAATAAGCGAGCACTCCAGTTTGTGTCGCAAAATATTTTAATAGTGGGATGCAAAGGGTGCACAATTTAACAGGGGTGCACAGTTAGAAAACTTTAAACTCACACGAAACAATTTCAACACAATGAGCTTTCCAAAGCAGTGGTATAAATTCTGATGCTCCATCCGTGCATGGTAACGCTGAGGACTGAAATATAACTTCAATAAATTATAAATGCTCTAAAGTTACAAAATCCTAAACCAACTGCCAACCTTAAAGGGCTGCTAGTTTTTCCCCCAGTCATGTCTTTTTTCAAATGGGGTATTTCACCTGCATGCGAGCCTGTAGGTTCGGCGGGGTGTTGCTAGAATTTCTTTCAAAACATGTTATGGCGTTTTTTTACAGAAACACACTGGTTGACTTTAAAAACACCTTTTGGTATTTTTCACTAAAATTTTGGATTTTGTCACTGCAGGGCTCTTTAATTTCTTGGTCTGGGTGTCCCGAAGAGAAAAAAATACAAAGAAAATGCCGTGCGCACATAAGCGTGCATTCCGTAAAGAGCGCACGGCCTCATGCAGGCGTGCGCGTGGGCTTCAGCAACGTGAGGGGCTGACAAAAAAGAAAATAATGAGCGCAGAACTTACGAGCGCATGTTAGCGTGCGTAACGGGATCAGCGCCCGGCATCTTGTTGTTGTTGTTGTTGTTCCTGGCGATATGGCTCGTACCCACGTGGGGGATCGGCCAGGAATAGGGCGTGAGAAGGGCTACTCCAGGCTCACGCGTGCGCTTGCGTCACGTGAGGGGCTCACTAAAAAATTACCGAGTGCACATGAGCGTGTGCCTCGTTTCGAGCACCAGGCATAATCCAACGTCCTTTCTGAGAGCAATCTGCCCAGTGTTTGAGACCTGAGTGGGGAGCACCGAACACCTCGCTCTGCAGATGCCGAGTTCGCGAACCCGGTAGCAGCCGCTTAGAGAGCGAGATAACACGCTTAAGCTTGTGAAATATGTTAAAGGCAGCGGACGAAACGATGAGGGCCGCCCACTCATGGAGAACTTTCAGCAGCAAATTCGGAAAACCATTGCAGGTGCCACAGCCTGGTCTGGCACGAAGGAAGAGAGAGAGAGAGATCACTTTATTTTCCAAGCAAATTGGCTAAGAATGCCTGGTGGCTGCCAGGGACGATGGCGGCTCGGTCAACCAGGAGTAACTGCAATCCCGGTTGCGAGCGGCCCAGCGCGTCCTCCCATTGCTCGACGCTGGAGATATGGTTAATAGGACAGGCCCACATGGTGTCGTTTAGTGCGTCCAGGGAGTCACAGAGGGGACAGTTAGGTGAAGAAAACAGAGGGATAGATCTTGTGGAGGAGCGAACGACTTTCGAGGGAGTTGGTCTGAAACAATCGCCATAGGCGCTCCTGAGCGTTGGTGAGAGATGTGTGGGAAGGGGGATAGCGGCGGCGGGAGAGGCGGTAATGCTCTGTGAGTCGGTTGCTGGCCGGCCGTGCACTGTGGTAGGGAGCAGGAGTGAGCCCACCACGGCTGATGAGTTCTCGTACTGCTTTGTGGGCCGCCTAGTTCCCTAGCACCCCGGTGTGGGCGGGGTCCAGACAATGTCGACTGGTTGAGTAGAGGGATTTTCGAAAATTTTGAGTGCCGGAACCAAAATGCTACCGGGAATGAAGTTTTGAATGGTCGTGTTCGAATCAGTGATTATAATGTGTAGTTGCGGCTTGGTGATAAGGGCCGGGGCTATTGCCGCCTTTTCCGCCGTTGCGTGGTAAGATGTCCGTACGGTGAGGGAAGTGACCGGGGGAGAGCCCGCCAGCTGTCTTGTTCCTTCAGCATTGCACCAGCGGTACAAGCTGGGACCACTTTTTTTGTTAACCTATGTTGCTGAACAGGGTCGCCAGTGATTTTAAGGCGAGAATTTGTATTTGCGTTACGCAGGTAGAACGACCAAGTAAAATGGTTGCTTCACTAAAGAAAAACTGCAATAACCATAAACTTTACTACGACTGCGTAATGATTGAAAATAAAGCATAGCAGATATATCTAAAATAAATGTTGTACGAAGTAAAAAAAACGGAAATACCAACAACATTTGAACTACGTCAGCAAAATATGTCTACTTGTGAGCACAGGCGTCATCGTTGTTTCATAACTGTTACTCTCGAATGGCCAATCCCCACTAGCAACTCATCATCAGTGTGGCGCACGCGAGCACCACACCATCTTCTTCATCTTCCCTCCTCGCGCCTTCTTCACCATCGCTTTTCGCAACGGCCTCTCGGCGAGGTTGCGTCGTCATTAAACGCGTCCTTCAAGTCTCCCGTGTCCGAGTCTTGCACGTGGTGGAGGTGCACCTCGATCCACGTACGCTCTCCCCGGCTTCTCCCTGGAGCTTCGCTCAGGTCGGCGTGTATCTTCCCACTCACAGCATGCCAGAAGGCGATCCGACCAACCCTGCCGATGGCCCAGCACCCGCAGCCCGCTTGCCCCCAGCCTGGATTATCACAATCCCCCTCCGCGAGACCCTCAGAAGTTTTCAGACTTCCTGGGAAGACGTAGAGGATTGGCTCTACGATTATAACCAGGTGAGCGCCTACAATCGGTGGGATGATAAGCTCAAGCTCGGCCAGCGTCAATTTTCATCTAAGAAAAGTCGCTAAGACATGGTACATGAATAACAAGGAGGACTTAACTGACTGGTCGCAGTTCACCGCAGAAATACGTCGAATATTTGGCACGTCCACTTTGCGCTCAGACGCGGCCAAGAAGAAGCTTGCTGAACGCTATCAGCACCCCGCCGAATCGTACACGTCGTACATTGAAGACGTTTTCGCTTTATGTAAGCGAGTGAACCGAGAAATGGCTGAGTCTGATCGAGTGAAGCACATCCTAAGGGCATTTCTTCCTTTGCGTTCAACGCGCTCGCCGTGCAAAACCCGACCACCGTGGGTGATATCGTGACGATTTGTCAGCGCCTAACTGATCTCCAGGCCTTGCGCCTGCAGCCATCATCTTCCGACACACTTGTACCTGACTAAGGCAACCTGCGAGCCATGATAAGAGCAATAATTCAGCGAAGAGCTGCATGGGCAGCGGTCATCGAGCTTTCCGTGGTGCAGCCCCAGACATTCGGCCCAGTCTGCGGGAGATTATCAAGGAAGAATTGGCCGCAGTCACGTGCTCTTCACCTCCGAAGCCCGACTTTCGCGCCGGGCCTGCGCACTCTGATTGGTTGTGATGCCACACATCCGTCCTCGCCCTCCGTTCTAGTCTTATTCCCATGTTCACCTGGCCCCCGTCTCCGCTGCATACCAACCGGCCACTTACCAGCACCATACTACCCCACCATGGCGCCGCCTCGCCCAACTGCTACTCTACTGCACTGCGGCATCCGTGGCCATATTTCCAAGTTCTGCCGACGGCGCCAGCGGGATGAACGTCAAGTATTTTCTACTCCGCCACGGGGATTGTGCCCGTTCCACGTACGAATACCGACCGCAGCCATTTACCTATTCTCGCCGCCGCTCACCTTCTCCTCTGGACTCCGTTGATCATCGTGCCACCAGCCAGTCTGACCGCCGCCGATCCATTTCACCTTTCCGTCGATTTTCGTCTCCCCTCCGTCCAGCCTCTCAGAACGTCGACCGCCGTGCGAAAAACTAGGAGCGGCAGTTCAGGGAGGTAGAACTGCGTCACACGGAAAAAAGACAAGTCCTCCTGACCGGCCATGCAATATTTTGGAAGTTGTTGTTGAAGGAATTCCCGTCGAAGCTTTAGTGGACACTGGCGCGAGCATTTCCATTATTCATGCAGACTTGTGTTCGCGGCTACGGAAGGTCAGAACTCCTGATGTTGGTCCTGCTCTACGCGGCGCCAACAAAAATGTGATTCAGCCTTCCGGGCAGTGTACAGCGCGTGTATTCATCGAAGGCATCCGTCATCACATTCTCTTCGCGGTATTAGCCCCATGTGCTCATCAGATGATCCTAGGTTTGGACTTCTTGTCATCAGCATCTGCTATCATTTCCTGTCGTGCACCCGCCCTTTCTCTTACTGACACGGCTTTCGACACGGTACCGGACGGGCGAATACATCAATTGGTGTCAACTTCCGATTTTGTTCTGCCTCCTGGAGAATCCGTGTTTTCCATCACGTCTGACAGCATTGTCGATGGCGATGCGCTCATCGTGCCAGCTGGACACTTCATTCCCAAAGGACTTATGATACCGGCATGCCTTGTCCGTTTTTCTTCCGCTTCCGCTCTCGTAGCCGCTGTGAGCACTACGACTGATCATGGGAACAGGTTAAGCGCCAGGCACAACTGGAGGAAGGAAAACAGACAGGAAAGGGGCGCACTATCAACTAAGCTTTATTCGTTCCGAAAGCGATTATAAAGGCACGAAAAACACCCATGTGACACTAGTTGCACCACGTGTGGAAACGATTGCAGCTGCCGCACTCGCCTAACTAATCATCCAGATAATCCACCTGACGCTGAATACGGGAACAGGAAGCAATCTGGCTCTTCACTGTAAAACTGACTGCAAGCCAAAGGGCTGCGAACCAGCGTTTGAGAGGACCCGAGTGCTGCATTCGTATCGCAAAAAAGAAGAACGGGAAGTGTTCGAGGCCTACGTCATAAAAAAGATGGGGGACCGATGTGTCAGCAAACTTCAGTTGACCTTCTTTCGAGTGAGGTGGATTATCTGGATGATTATTTAGGCGAGTGCGGCAGCTGTAATCGTTTCCACACGTGGTGCAACTAGTGTCACATGGTGTTTTTTCGTGCCTTTATAATCGCTTTCGGAACGAATAAAGCTTAGTTGTTAGTGCGCCCCTTTCCTGTCTGTTTTCCTTCCTCCAGTTGTGCCTGGCGCTTAACTTGTTCCCATGATGAAGTACCAACTAGCTCGCATCGGCACATTAATTCAGTTCACTACGACTATACCCATTTTGCTACCTCAAGGCGCTACTATTGCTTCTGTGCCCCGCGACGATCCCGTAATCGTTCTTCCGGTCTCTTCGCTTTCTTCGGACCAACCGAGCCACGCATCAAAGCCCTCGCCTTCCCTTTTTGCTAGTATCATCAGTTCTGACCTGACCTCGGATCAAAGAGAAGCATTGCTCAAGTTGTTGACTAAGCACCGAGGATCATTTGACTGCTACTCTTCCGTCCTTGGCCAGACGTCTGCCGCAACCCATCGAATCGAAACGGACAACTCCTGCATCGTCCGTCGCCGCCCATATCGTGTGTCTCCATCAGAAAGAAAAATTATTCAGGAAAACGTGGATGATATGCTGAAGCGGGACATCATTCGGCCATCATCGAGCTCTTGGTCATCACCCGTTGTACTAGTTCGGAAGAAAGACGGAAGCGTGCGATTTTGTGTCGATTACCGAGCCCTGAACAAGATAACTCGTAAAGATGTATACCCGATGCCGCGTATCGACGACGCTCTAGATACCTTGCAAGGTGCACAATTTTTCTCCAGCCTTGACCTCGGTCAGGATACTGGCAAATTCCTATGGATGAGGCCGACAAAGAAAAAACAGCCTTCGCCACACCAGATGGTTTGTTTGAGTTTAACGTTATGCCTTTCGGGTTATGCAACGCGCCTGCAACCTTTGAGCGCATGATTGACAATGTTCTTCGTGGCTTAAAGTGGAAGACGTGCCTCTGCTACCTTGACGACATTGTCATCTTTTCTTCTACCTTTGACGAACACCTTCACCGTCTAGACGTAGTTTTAACGAGCCTCGCCAATGCTGGCTTGCAAATAAACACCAAGAAGTGTCGCTTTGCGAGCAAATCAATTAAAGTTCTGGGGCATGTCGTCAGCAGTGATGGAATTCGCCCCGATCCCGACAAGATCAACGCCGTAGTTAATTTTCCGCGACCTCTTCGTCAAAAAGACCTTCGACGTTTTCTGGGCTTGGCGTCCTACTTCCGTAGGTTCATCCGCAATTTTGCCCAAATAGCGTCGCCACTCAATAAACTACTAGCATCGGCGACCCCTTTTACCTGGTCTGATGACTGCGAAGCTGCATTCCAGACACTCAAAAATGCCTTGACTTCTGGACCGGTTCTCTGCCACTTTGATGATGGTGCTCCCACTGTACTCCACACGGACGCCAGTGGACACGGTATCGGCGCGGTCCTCCTACAACGCAACTCATCATCAGTAGAGCAAGTTGTGGCCTATGCAAGCCGGACTTTAACACCTGCGGAGCAAAACTACACTATAACGGAAAAGGAATGCCTTGCCGTTGTTTGGTCCGTCCAAAAATTTAGACCGTACTTGCACGGGCGTCATTTCTCGCTTGTGACTGACCATCACGCGCTTTGCTGGTTGTCGTCACTGAAAAATTTGTCGGGCCGCCTCGGACGTTGGATTCTCCGTTTACAGGAATATGATTTTACAGTGACCTATAAGTCAGGGAAGAAACACATGGATGCGGACGCTCTTTCCCGCTGCCCGCTGTCGCCTCAGTCAGATGATAAGCATCCTGGTGTTAACTCCCTATTTTTGCCGATTGCACCTGCAGATTACGATACCTACCACTTGCCTGATAACCTGATCTCTTTGCAGCGGTCCGACACGTACTGCCGAGACCTCATCAATCGCCTCGGCGGCTTGGCGCAGCCTTCTAACAGCCGCTCGCGTCGCCAGCTGGACAAATTTCGACTTTTGAATGGCGCTCTGTACCACTACAATTACCATCCTACCGGCGACAGATGGGTTCCTGTGATTCCCCGTTCGCTTCGAAAGGAGATTCTAGAAGTTTTCCACGATGCCGCCACTGGCGTTTCGCAAAACATACGACCGCATCAAGAGCCGGTTCTTCTGGCCTGGCCTCGCCACCAGTGTCGCCAAGTATGTTGCATCTTGTGCTGCTTGCCAGCTTAGAAAACATAAAACCACTGTACCTGAGGGACTGTTACAACCAATGCCATGTCCGTCCGCTCCTTTCCACGTGGTGGGAATTGACTTGTACGGGCCCTTGCCATTGACGACAGCAGGTAACCGTTGGATCGTCACTGCGGTGGACCATTTAACCAGATACGCCGAAACTGCCCCGCTTCGTACCGGCTGCGCTTCAGAGGTGGCTCATTTCTTTCTAAAGGACATATTCTTGCGACACGGCCCTCCCCGCATTCTTCTCAGCGACCGCGGAAAAACTTTCCTCTCAACACTGCTGAATGAAGTTCTTCGCGCTGCTGGTACCGTCCACAAAACCACATCGAGCTACCATCCCCAAACAAATGGGCTGACTGAGCGATTTCACCGCACCCTCTCCGATATGATTTCGTTTTATATAAGCCCTGACCACACGAATTGGGACACCGTTTTACCCTTCGTCACTTATGCGTACAACACCGCAACACAACGAACTACTGGCTTTCGCCCTTCTTTTGTTTACGGCCGCCCTCCATCTTCCGTCCTCGATGCTGCTTTCTTTTCTGCACCTGCCTCTCCGCAAGCGGATGTCCCAGGAGAGTTTGTCTCTCGCCTTGAACACTGCCGCCGTCTCGCACAGTTGAACACCCAGGCCTGTCAAGAAGACCGCAAGTCTCGTCATGATGCGACGCATCGGACTGTTTCCTTTCAACCAGGCGATGAAGTGTTACTTGCGACTCCCATGCGTGCAGTGGGATTATGTGAAAAGTTACTTCCACGTTTCATCGTCCTTACACCGTTCTGGAGCAGACTTCTCCAGTAAACTATCCGAGTGGCTCCTACTCGCCCCACGTCGACCGCCGGCGCCGCGGAACTGAAATTGTCCATGTCTCGCGCATCAAGCCGTTTCATCGGCGCCCCTCATCTCTAGCGCCTGGAGGCGCCCCTTCCGCCGCGGGGGGGATATTGTGAGCACAGGCGCCATCGTTGTTTCATAACTGTTACTCGAATGGCCAATCCCACCTAGCAACTCATCATCAGTGTGGCGCACTCGAGCACCACACCATCTTCTTCATCTTCCATCCTCGCGCCTTCTTCACCATCGCTTTTTGGCAACGGCCTCTAAGCGAGGTTGCGTCGTCATTAAACGCGTCCCTCAAGTCTCCCGTGTCCTAGTCTTGCACTACATAGCTTCCACAAAATTAGTAGCAGCAGCATCGACAGTACGTCTTCTACATTGCTGAAATAACATTCGAATATATGGTACGAAAAACATTATCTTAACATCCCTATTTTTCATTAAAATATTTCAAGTTTTTGGGATGTTTAATAGATGTACTGTGTGGGATATATGAGGGGTTCCTCGGGGGCCTTATCAGCTCTCTGGGGTAGGCCCCAACGCTAGCTCCCGGCGTGTCAACCACGCGGGCTCCCATGGCTACGGCAGCCCAGCGAGGTTCGCCGATACGAGAACACAGAAGACAGTAGTGCCGAAGCACAGCCGTTTATTTGGGGAATCCCAAAGCATACGAGCACAAGGCTCGACGGCGTTCACGAATCACGCCGTCCGGGTCGTGACCGCGAACGGGAGGTGGGCACTCACGGCGCGCGACAAACAAAGCTCCCACCTGAGATGAATGTATCCATCACCGCCGCGTTCCGCCGATCTCGCCCCGACCGGGTCTCCGCCGAGACTCTTCCCGTCTCCCCTGCGCGCACGTTCGCGCCGCCCGCGCCCGCGCGCCTATCCCCGCACACATAGGTGGTGCCATCTCTCGGGGGACGCCGACGAACCAGCAAAGCGCCGGACCGGTTTCAGCGCACAAGCGTCTCTCCCGAAGCGCGCGCTGGCTCGGGATCGCAGGTCGCGGCTCTCCACGATTCCCACACTCCTCCCCCCTAAAACTGGACGCCACTTGAGCTCGAGTGACGCCACGTTGCACCACACTCGTCACGACGTCTCAAGTCAGCAAAACAGCCACCGAACGCCACTCCACACCAAAGTTCGCCACACGATGCCGCCGTCGCGATGCTCGCCTCACAAACCCGCAAACACATTGCAATGGTTCCAAGTCTCTCGCGGTTGGGCAGCACAGCAGGTTGGCAGGCCCGGGGGTAGCCTGCAGCCGCAGCCGACGAACGCCGGGGTCGCGCCATGATGCGACCCCCACTCCCAGCTCGAGGCGGCAACAGGGAAACGGCCGCGCCCACTGCGGCTGCCCGAAGGCTCGCGCCGCTCGCGTAGGCGCCAGATCCCGCCGCCTCCTGGGTTCCGTGCCGCTTCGGGCCGCAGGTCCTCCCGAACGGTTGGCTGCCGCCCGGCAGGCCGGACAGCACTGGCGGTGCTCGCGGGCCGCGCTCGGCCCCGCCTGGTGGTTGCAGCAGGCCATCCTCGCTGTCCGTGGCAGTGGTGACTGGCGTGGCTCCCGGCTGTATCCGTTTGCAGGTCTCGCTCTCACCGTCAAGTTTAAACGATTCCCGAACTTGAAGTGGGGAGCAGCGGGACTCCGCATTCTCCTGTGACTGGCCGGAAACCTTATCGACGATCTCGCCAAATAGGGTAACAAAGATGCCCGAGGGGACTCCCCCTTGCACGTTCGCTTGCTTGCGGAATCACGAGTCCGGCAACTGTGCTCCAGCAGCCACCCCCGCCTGGAGGCAGCTCGCCTGACTATTACGGGTTGTCGGCATCGAAACGCCCGTCCGAGCTATTTCGGCCTGGTGCGTTGGTCGGCAAAGCAGCGTCAGCATCAAGCAGGCGGGCTCCTGCAACTCACTCGCAGCAATACAAGCCGCCGTAGAGCCAGCGCCAACCGCAATATCAGCGGCTTACGGGCGCAAATCACCGGTATAGGTCGCCTGAGAGTCCGTCTCTTACTAAGACTGGCGATCTCTCGCGACCAACGAGCCCGCTGCCGAGCCGCGCGAAGCTCTTACTGCCTAAACGCAATCTCGAGCGGAGACCTCACGGCATCGAGACGCACGCACTCCGGAAGCGCGGAGACAACGAACGGTCCCATTGCTCCCGCTTCCCCCCGCAGCGAGAGGAGACTGATTCTTCAGCGATCCCCCTCGCTCTTTGTCAGGCGTCAAATCGGCAAACACTCCGCCTCGGACTCGAAGCGCAGTAGCGGCGGGCTCATCGTGCGGCTTGAGAACTCCCAAACACCGCACCCTCGCTCGGTAGTGTCCGCCGCGCCTGCGGGAAACTTCAACCGGCGCCGCTGGCGCGACTGCGCAGGAGACGGCGCTACGAGGAAGGCTGACCGCCGCCATGTTGGAACAAGGCCTACGCACCTCCCGTCTCGCAAGCGGGCCGCGACTGCGGTGCTCGGAGGTATCCTACTGACTCACCGCCTGGTGCGTGTAGGAAGGTTTACACATTTGCCGTCACGGCTGTATCGGGCATCATAACTGTCTGCCTGCAACCGACTGGCGCGAGGGCGTTTCGTCCGAAGTCTTCGGACAAAGGGTAGCGGGCTACGACTGCAGCAACGCATTTCTCGGGGAGCTAGCAACCTCGAATTCGTCTGAAGACGAGACCCACGTTCGGGCGCCATGTGGGGGTACGTGAGGGGTTCCTCGGGGACCTTGCCAGCTCTCTGGGGTAGGCCCCAACGCTAGCTCCCGGCGTGTCAACCACGCGGGCTCCCATGGCTACGGCAGCCCAGCGAGGTTCGCCGATACGAGAACACAGTAGACAGTAGTGCCGAAGCACAGCCGTTTATTTGGGGAATCCCAAAGCATGCGAGCACAAGGCTCGACGGCGTTCACGAATCACGGCCGTCCGGGTCGTGACCGCGAACGGGAGGTGGGCACTCACGGCGCGCGACAAACAAAGCTCCCACCTGAGATGAATGTATCCATCACCGCCGCGTTCCGCCGATCTCGCCCCGAACGGGTCTCCGCCGAGACTCTTCCCGTCTCCCCTGCGCGCACGTTCGCGCCGCCCGCGCCCGCGCGCCTATCCCCGCACACATAGGTGGTGCCATCTCTCGGGGGACGCCGACGAACCAGCAAAGCGCCGGACCGGTTTCAGCGCACAAGCGTCTCTCCCGAAGCGCGCGCTGGCTCGGGATCGCAGGTCGCGGTTCTCCACGATTCCCACAACTGCTTGGACCTAGACTTTCAGATGTTTTGGGACGTCGCAGAGATGTTAGCGGTTTGCTGGGGAGTGCTTCCTGAAACAGCTGCGCAGACCCAGTCTTGAAGTAAAATACGCGAAGAGACATACCAAGGCTCTGTACGTGGACATCTGTTTCGTGGGATATCACAAATTATCGCACTATAACGCCTGCACACGTGAAACTATACGTGAAACACCCTTCATAGTAACAGCGCTAACGACACGAGCACAATGACACGAGCATGACACGAGCGCTAACGACACGAGCACGAGTACAATGGGCCAGTTTTAGTGAAACACCCGCAAGCAAGCCGCCCGCATGGGATTTAGGCGGACGTGTTAAGCTCGCGGCACGAAGTCCACAGCGTTAAGCCCGCATGGTATTGATGCTGTGGAGCTGGATGAAGCGGCGTCTCCATCTGGCGGTGGGTCGAGGAGGGGAGACACCGGCTTGAGAGACTGAAGTCTGAAAGAAAAACTTCGTTTAACTGAGAAATCATACGTTTCTCAGCTCTCTCAGCTTTTCTTCGACGAGCAGCTATATGTTTTTGTTGAAAATAGCAAAACCAATGCAAGCATTTCCTCTTACCCGCTTCCCTTTCAACTTTGTGTGACTTACCCATTGCGTCACAAACTAGGGGCGAAGCCCCAGCTGCACCGGTGCGCTCTAGGGCGCAAACTGTGGCAACGGTAGCTTTTATGCCTCTGAGTCACGGAGGAATACGGCTCGCTTCTCTAGCAGGTATATCGACGTTTGCAATTTTTCACCGAAGCAACGAGAAACACTTTTAAATGCACGAGAGCCGGTGCGCATGCCCAAACTCAGATTCCCAGACCTCATCGAGCGGATGCCAGCGAAGCCTCTTTTGCGGCAACAAGAGCCCTTTCGAATATCAAGTGCTGTGTCAGCGCTTCGCCCGCACGGGGCACCTTGACGGTATTGGCGACAACGCAGATCTGAGCACCCATACTTATGCTGTAATCTATCGTGGCTAAGAATTTTAAGGGTAATGGTTAAGGGAATTTTAAGGTAACTACAAACGGTGGCCGTCGGAGCTCAGGTCAAGCTCAGGCGGATCGGCTCCCTATCTATTTTCCTGGCAGGAATCTCTGGGACCTGCCGAGCTATCAGAGTAAGGCTTCGGAAGAAGTACTGCTGTTCCCTACTTTATACTTTGGCTTGTCGTATTGCCAAAACCTCTTCCTAAACGTAATCGGTCCTGAAAAGTGGCCGCAGTGAGTATAATTTCCACCGCTTGCAACGAACCTTTTCAACAACCTTAACAACTACTCTCATCTTGTAATTGAGTCTACTGACGCAGAAACATCTGTATCCATGGGCGTCCGGAAGGGGGGGCAAGGGGGGGAAACTGCCCCCCCTTGGAGATTCGGATATTTTTATGCACTACAAAAAAGCTGCACAGCTTGGTTGGCCCATAATTGAAATAACTTTTCCCTGAAGGCGGAAGAGAGGAGAGAATCACGCCGACGTTCTCTCCTTTGTCCCGCCCTTTCGCGCAAAGTTTTTTTAATTATGCACGTGTACCAACTAGCCCAACAATCCATGCTACTCAAATGATTAGTACACTCAGGTCCTGCGTATCCGCATGGAACGCCCTTCAGGACTGCGGTAAACATTGCACTTTAGACGGTGGGACTCTTCGATTTACAGTCTCGGACTCGCCACCGACTCCCGAGAAGCAGTCCGGCATTAGATTTTCCCATGCATACCTATGGCTTCGGGGAATCCTCGGACTACCCGCGGATCTCCACGGTGAGTCCGAGGACTGTAAATCTAAGAGCCCCACTGACTGACATTGCCGTTCATGTGACGGCAGTGAAACAGACTGCCTGTGCTGGCTATTTAAGATAGCGAACAATTCTGAAAGGCTTGGACAGTTTTTTTTTTCTCTTAGCTCTAAATTTATGCAGTCTTACCGCAAGAACATCAGTTTTCGGGACAAATTTGCAGCTATATCTAGCTTAAAATCTTCACCGCTACAGGGAGAGGGTGTAACATCCTCCGGGCCACGAGGAGAACCTTTTCTTTCCTTCATGTCCCGTCCCGTCCCATCACCTTGTACACCCTTTCCTTCGAAATTGCGAAATGTCGGCACAACCCAAGCCCCGAAACAAAACCTATTAAATCAGCCCCTCAAAATGCTTTGTACGCCTTTATTGCATTGAAAGTGAGGAGGCCCAGCAGTATCTTCATTGTGCACTCTAAGAAATCGGGGGAGCAGTTGAAGAGTCCAACAGTCATTGTACTCCTGCAAGCGTGGCGCGCTCCCCCTCGAAAGCTGCGGGGAGTTGGATGCAAAGTTCCGCTCCCATGAGGAGGAAGAGCAAAACTGACCAGCGTACTCTTCTCGGTGCGCGGCGGAGTGCAGCCCCAGTTCCGCTCCCGCACAGTGAAGAGGTAAAGCGCACATCGTCTCCTCTCTCCAGTACGAAGAGTAAAATTCAATTTCATTCTTGTCCAGTGCGGGAGTAAGCATGGAGATGCACTCCTACCATTTACGCACACCAACTCATCAGCGATGTTTTATTTGCATACGTATATATTATATAAAGCAGTTGTGTAAAAAGCGCCCGAGTAGTTCCGCCGCGTATTCTAAACGTGCAAGAATATGAATTCATGTAACGATTGCTCGCAGCGTTCAGTGACATGAATGGAGCAAGCTTGACAAAACTAAAAAAAACGCATGTCTCGATTTGGTTTTGTTTCTTTGTTTTGTTTTTCCTCTGTAATGGCTTAGTTATCGACATTTAAAAAGTTGTCAGACTATGCATCATAAAAGGTGCGCACCACGGAGGAAAGAATACTGCGCGCCGATTTCAGCGATTACGCCGATTACACCGAGGGCGCCCCAGCGGCGGGGGCGCGGCGGTGGACGCCGCGTCTCCGTAGCTCAGCCCGACGAATTCCTGATACGGCGTACTACCACGGCGGATTTTCCGCCACGCGATCTCGCGTCTACGGTGAAAACCGACACAGGCGGTGCACCCGCAAGAACCGGGCGAGCGACGACTGATCGCGCCAGACCGTGATGTCCCGCCAGCGCGGAACACAGGGCTGCGCTTTGTAAACCATGTGCTACGCACGAAGTGGACTTTCAAACAGACGCTTCATCCAACATGGGAAGTTCGACCTGCCCTTATCGTCATGCTTGCTTGAACACAGTACGACGCGTGCTCGCATCGAATAGGAGAAACTAGGTTTTGAGAATTAAAGGTATTATTATTGAGAAAACTGAGGTTACAGTGGATCAGGACAGAAGAGCACGGGGAGAAAACGTCTCACGCGCGGTGCGCAGGCGTGGGGCGACTCTCCTCGGCGAACAGCACACACACGTGACACGCCCCAGGCAAGACTCCAAAGCTCTCACTCGTTAGTATAAACATCCGGCCGCGTTCGCTGCGACGGTGGCGGTTTCAGGTGTTTCGTACTCGGGCTTGGCCCCTCGGCAGGCTGCCGGTGTCTGTTTTCGTTTTCGCCTTCTCGGCGCCAGCATTCTCGGCGCGAGAATTATCCGAAGCTTCGGAGACGGCTTGCTCAACATGGGAAGTTTGACCTGCCCTTATCGTCATACTTGCTTGAACGCAGTGTGACGCGTGCTCGCTAACTGCTTGCATGCCTGTGCGTCAGCTTTAGATCACGAACACGTAAGCAAGCCGTATATTAGTTCGTTCGTGCGTGCGTGCATGCGTGGAACTAGTTTTTATTTCGGACGGACATCACAGCTGCGGCGGCGCAGAGGCCGATACCGGAACTATATGCACTGTGTAGCAATGCGCGCGCAAGCCGCCGGACCAGCCGGTGTGCAGTCGCTGCCTTTGCAGGCTTCGCGCCTTAAGCTTGGGATCTTGGGATGACGACCATGGATTTATCTACCGGACGAAGAAATGTTGGCTGGAAGTGGAGGTAAGCCATTAGTTAACCTGGTATTCTTATCTTGTGTATTTAGCGAAGGAGAGTTGCTCTCTAGCTTCGGTCCGCGGAGCGGTTAACCCTAATGTTTTCGTCACTCATTTTGACCGTTGCTTAGATTTGAAGGGCGGCTTTTGTACCCGTGTGCAAACAGCGTCGAGTCTTGCACCGTTTCAATCCCTTTGATTCGTGAAGTGTTGGTATCCTAGCCGAATGTTTTCGCAGGCAGAAGCGCGGTCGCGCGAGTAGTCGCAGCGCTACCTGTACTCTAAGCTCGGCGGCTAGGGTTAGAGTGGCTGCCGTGCAGTAGCTGTGGCTACCTGCGCGGCTCCAAAGAATTGCGTACGTAGGCTGAGTGATAGGAGCGCGTCTAGCGCGTAGAAGTCACTAAAGTTACAAATATTTTAGTTACCGCCGCGCGTACTGCAGCAGACTGAAATCCTGTCCAGACAGGGTTTTTGCGTTTTGATTTGTACTCTTAGCTCGGCGGCTAGGCGGCTAGGGTTAGAGTGGCTGCCGTGCAGTAGCTGTGGCTACCTGCGCGGCTCCAAAGAATTTCGTCTAATAGGCTGAGTGATAGGAGCGCGTCTAGCGCGTGGCAGTCACTAAAATTACAATAATTTTAGTGACCGCCGCGCGTACAGCAGCAGACTGAAATGCTGTCCTGACAGGTTTTTTGCGTTTTGATTGAGGGCAGGATGGCCGGAGATGGGACTGTTAAGGGGTAACTACATGCGTCTAAGCCAATGAGCGACGCGAGAAAACTCACTAATTGGGTACGGCAAACAGGTATTGTGGGCGACACAGACAAAATTTTTTACACAGGCCGCTACGGCGGCAACTGTGGCAGGCGACGGGCCGTCGCCGTCGCGGGCCTATTACCGGCCAGAAGCAGCTGTTACGAATCGCCCAGCAACACGTGTTTTCCGCATCAGCGACCACGTGGGAATCGACCATGTGCGCCCGCGTGTCGGTGAATCGTACTTTCGTGTCTCGACATGCCGGGTCAGTCACCTCGCTTTGCAACGTGCTTCCGGCGGCTGCCACACCCTTCAGGCACCTGCGCGCGCCATGACCGGCTCAGACGTTTCGCTATCGGCGCGATCAGCAGTTGATAGCGCGACCCCGGCACCTTTCAAGGACACTCTCTCCCCTCTCTCGGACGCCACGAGGGGCGAAGCCATGACTCGCGAACTATGGAAGACTTGTGTGTGTCTGTGATTTCGTGGCGTGTTACTCTTGGGGGCGTTTTTTGGGTATAAAAGAAGCAGCACAAACGCTGATATTCATTCCTGTCTGAGCAGCGAATCCATGCGGTCGCTCTGCTCGTGTCCTGTATTGTAACCTCGCCCGTCGGGGCATTGGTTTTTTGGCTTCGGCTCACCTCTCGCTATGAAGTAAACAGTTACGTTATCCTACTGCTCTGGACTTCTTCACGGCTGCAACACCGGCTGGCCGCTCGCTTCCTACACGCTACCCATCGTATGTTGGAGGCCACGGAGAAAGGATCGGGTGCCCCCGCCCGGTCGCAACAACTGGTTGGCAGCGGTCGGATGACAACTTCGTAACACCTGGAGCCAGCGGTGCGAGACCCAACACCACGGACGTCAAGGCGGCTTCGGACTTCGCAGAATTCACGGCGGTCAAGGGTGAGTGCGGGACTTTTCTTCACTGAGTTTTACCAGGCTTCTGAGGATAGCTGGTAGGGCGTGTGTTTTTGTCGCGTGGGTTATTCGCGCAAAACATTTTTTGGAACAGTGGGAAAGCAGTACTCTAGACCGGCCATGAATTTGAAAGCGTTGAAAAAACCGCAGTTGTTGGAGCTTGCAAAAGAGTTGCGCTTGGATGTTACGGACGCGCTGAGAAAGCCAGAGCTGATAGAGGCTATACTCGCTGTTGGGGCTGACGATGACGAGCTGTCTGAGTGCATTGAGACGATCAATGGCAGGGAGACCGCTAAACGTCAGGCTGCAGAGGCAGAGGCTGTGCGCCAGCGTGAGGAACGCGAGGAAAGAAAGCGAGAACAGGAACGCGAGGAGAAGAAACGGAAGGAACGAGGACGGGAGCGACAGCATGAGCTGGAAATGAAGCGTCTAGACGTCGAGGCGTCTCCGAACTAGACGTCAGAGTGGCAGCAGCGTGCAGTCTGCGGCGACTGAGCGACCTACGTTGCGAATGTTGTGACCTAATGCGACCTACAAGGTAGGAGAAGACATCGGGTCTTTTTTTGGTCAACTTCGAGCGTACGTGTGAGAGGGCCCAGTTTAGCCGAGACTCATGGCCGCAAAAGCTGCTTACACTTTTGCCAGGTGAGGCATCCGACGTGATGGCCCGCTTGCCAAAGGAGGAGGCGGAGGACTACCAAAAAGTCAAGTCGAGCCTCCTGCGTAAGTACAGGCTGTCAGCAGAGGCGTTTAGGCAGAAGTTCCGTGGAAGCCGAGAAAGCTAGAGGGCGAGTCGTACTCGGAGTTCGCCTACAAGCTGAAGGCAAATATGGAAGAGTGGCTCAAAGAGGCAGAAGCTTTCGGAGAGCATGACAAGGTAGTTTGAGTGCTTCGGTCTTGAGCAGTTTTACCGCCGTCTACCCGAGAACCTGAGACTCTGGGTGCAAGATAGGCCAGGGGTAAAGTACTGTGGATCAGGCAGCTCAGCTAGCCGACGAGTTCGTCGCACGTTCGAGGTGCGCAGGGCCGAAAGACGGCCAAAAAGAGTTCAGGCCGAGGCCTGATAAGCAGGGCCGAAAGGCAGAGCTCCCCAGGAAGACGGTGGGCAAGCGAAGTCGTTCTCGTGGATAGAGAAACTGGCCACGATAACCGAAGATAGAGCAGCAGACGCTGCGGAAGCAGCGCAGAAGAAAGCTTTCGAAGCGCGCAGACAGGCTGCATGTTACAACTGCGGCGAGACGGGACATTTTGCTGCCAGTTGTAAGAAGGGAAAACTAGTCTTTCACGTACTAGATCAGAGTGAGGACAGCAGGCAGTTTCTAGAGCCGTACGTACGGGAGCTAGTCGTCAATGGTAAACCGTGCCGAGTTCTTCGTGACTCCGCGGCGACGGTAGACATGGTCCACCCTTCGTACGTTGAACCGGATCAGCTAACAGGGAAGTGTGTTTGGGTGAAGCCAGCCGTAGGTGCACGAAACGTTCGTCTGCCGATTGCTAAGGTCAGCATCGGAGGTCCGTTTGGTGAACTTGTGACGCAGGCAGCAGTATCCCCACAACTTCTACCGGAGTACAGGTACCTATTCTCGAACAGGTCAGATCAGCTGTTAAGGGAAAAGGGGTACAATTTCGAGAAACTGCCGAGGAAAGAACCAGCGGGGCTCGCTGCGAAGAGCTCGAGTAACGAAAGGGTCGCCACCTCTGTGAGGAATGGCGAAACTCAGACAGAAAGCGATGATTGGGCATTTCCAGAGGCTCGCGATGGAGGGCAGCGTAAGTACACTGTGTGTAAGGCCCCTACGGTTGAGCGGAGATGTTTCGTCGCCATGTTCGAAGTGCGCTAGATCACGGGAACCCTTGAAAAACGGCTGTCGACCCGAACGCGCGCAGTTCGCGGGCAACTGAGCCGTCTTTTGAGAACAGGGCAGCCTAGGTGTAGTGTAGGTTCTGGCAGGAAGGAAGGAGAACGGAAACACGCTTCGGTCTTCGCGTGCCGAGGTTGTCGCTGAAAGCGCGAGGGACGACGAGGTAGTGACTGTGGGAACTGCAAGGTGTCTAATGGGCTCGTCGTGCCCGTTTCACTCCCAGCTGAAGGCTCCCGATCGATAGGTCCACCATCGGCTGAACTAGTTAAGGTTTCCGGTGTCGCCTGTGGCTGCACCGAAGTCGGGAACCGACCAGCCTAGAAGGAGAGAACGCAAACGCTGTTCCGGCGTTGCTTGCCGAACGCGTTCGTAAAAAGGCGAGCACGAGGAGGTAGCAAAAACTTCAGGCGCGTAATTGTGGCGCGTGTTTCAGTGCGAGCAAAGCCGTGAGCTCGCATCGCGCGAGGAACGCCGCCTAGAAGCAGTGCGCGCACAACGTATGAACGGGGGAAAATCCCGCTCGCTCCTCCGCGCGCTCGACCTTTGTCGAACAAGACGACCGGTGTCATGTCACGCGGTCACAGCAGCGTTGAGAGAACGGCTGCAACTAAAGTGCGGTACAGAAAGGGAAAAGCTCAAGGCATTGACGAGAGCTCAAATCGCAGCTCTCGGCGCGAGAAGTGGCCTGTTAGACGCCTGACTTTCTCAAATTTCTTTGTTTTTCCTGAAGCAGGTTTCGCCTTTATGATTACGTTTTTTTGTGTGTGTGGGACATTTCCAATCTCGCGAAATGTCACCTTTCAGGTTTGTGCACTTGTCTAAAGTACTGCTGGGCAAAAAAATAACTAGTGTAGATAGTTATGAGCGTATTTTTTCGCAACTAAAGCCTGGTAGATCTCAGTGTGGATTTGTCTTCGCACTGGCCGGCGATGCGGTTGTGTCTTGCTGTGTGTTCTGTTGCTTGCCTGACCATCCAGAGACGTTCTTGGGGAGCCACTTCTCGTCCAGTGATCGGCCCTGTGAAGCTCCAGCACGGTGTCGTACAGCCCAGGCCTGGAGTCGAGCGTCTGCTGAGCACTTCCCTGCGAAAGCATCCCTCCGGACAACGGTTGAAGACCCTTATCCATCGGGATCTCGGACCCCCGGCGGAGAAGCTGTTACGAATCACCCAGCAACACGTGTTTTTCCGCATCAGCGACCACGTGGGAATCGACCATGTGCGCCCCACGTGTCGGTGAATCGTACTTTCGTGTCTCGACATGCCGGGTCAGTCACCTCGCTTGGCAACGTGCTTCCGGGAGCTGCCAGCGCCACACCCTTCAGGCACCTGCGCGTCGCCTTGACCTTCCCGGCTTAGACGTTTCCTATCAGCGCGATCAGAGTTGATAGCGCGACCCCGGCACCTTTCAAGGACACTCTCTCCCCTCTCTCGGACGCCACGAGGGCGAAGCCATGACTCGCGAACTATGAACACGTGTGTGTGTCTGTGATTTCGTGGCGTGTTACTCTTGGGGGCGTTTTTTGGGTATAAAAGAAGCAGCCAAAACGCTGATATCATTCCTGTCTGAGCAGCGAATCCATGCGGTCGCTCTGCTCCGTGTCCTGTATTGTAACCTCGCCCGTCGGGGCATTGTATGTTTTTTGGCTTCGGCTCACCTCTCGCTATGAAGTAAACAGTTACGTTACCCTACTGCTCTGGACTTCTCACGGCATGCAACACCGGGCTGGCCGCTCGCTTCCCTACACGCTACTCCATCGTATGTTGGAGGCCACGGAGAAAGGATCGGGTGCCCCCGCCCGGTCGCAACAACTGGTTGGCAGCGGTCGGATGACAACTTCCCCTGGAGCCAGCGGTGCGAGACCCAACACCACGGACGTCAAGGCGGCTTCGGACTTCGCAGAATTCACGGCGGTCAGGGTGAGTGCGGGACTTTCTTCACTGAGTTTTTACCAGGCTTCTTGAGGATAGCTGGTAGGGCGTCTGTTTTTGTCGCGTGGGTTATTCGCGCAAAACATTTTTTGGAACAGTGGGAAAGCAGTACTCTAGACCGGCCATGAATTTGAAAGCGTTGAAAAAACCGCAGTTGTTGGAGCTTGCAAAAGAATTGCGCTTGGATGTTACAGACGCGCTGAGAAAGCCAGAGCTGATAGAGGCTATACTCGCTGTTGGGGCTGACGATGACGAGCTGTCTGAGTGCATTGAGACGATCAATGGCAGGGAGAACCGCTAAACGTCAGGCTGCAGAGGCAGAGGCTGTGCGCCAGCGTGAGGAAGACGCGAGGAAAGAAAGCGAGAACAGGAACGCGAGGAGAAGAAGAGAAAGAAGCAGAGAACGAGGAACGGGAGAGCGACAGCATGAGCTGGAAATGAAGCGTCTAGACGTCGAGGCGTCTCGACCTAGACGTCAGAGTGGCAAGCAGCGTGCAGTCTGCGGCGACCTGAGCGACCTACGTTGCGAATGTGTGACCTAATGCGACCCTACAAGGTAGGAGAAGACATCGGTCTTTTTTTGGTCAACTTCGAGCGTACGTGTGAGAGGGCCCAGTTTAGCCGAGACTCATGGCCGCAAAAGCTGCTTACGCTTTTGCCAGGTGAGGCATCCGACGTGATGGCCCCGCTTGCCAAAGGAGGAGGCGAGAGGACTACCAAAAAGTCAAGTCGAGCCTCCTGCGTAAGTACAGGCTGTCAGCAGAGGCGTTTCGCCAGAAGTTCCGGGAAGCCGAGAAAGCTAGAGGCGAGTCGTACTCGGAGTTCGCCTACAAGCTTAAGGCCAATATGGAAGAGTGGCTCAAAGAGGCAGAAGCTTTCGGAGAGCACGACAAAGTAGTTGAGTGCTTCGGTCTTGAGCAGTTTTACCGCCGTCTACCAGAGAACCTGAGACTCTGGGTGCAAGATAGGCCAGGGGTAAGTACTGTGGATCAGGCAGCTCAGCTAGCCGACGAGTTCGTCGCACGTCGAGGTGCGCAGGGGCCGAGAGACGGCCAAAAGAGTTCAGGCCGAGGCCTGATAAGCCAGGGCCGAAAGGCAGAGCTCCCCGGGAAGACGGTGGGGCAAGCGAAGTCGTTCTCGTGGATAGAGAAACTGGCCACGATAACGAAGATAGAGCAGCAGACGCTGCGGAGCAGCGCAGAAAGAAAGCTTTCGAAGCGCGCAGACAGGCTGCATGTTACAACTGCGGCGAGACGGGACATTTTGCTGCCAGTTGTAAGAAGGGAAAACTAGTCTTTCACGTACTAGATCAGAGTGAGGACAGCAGGCAGTTTCTAGAGCCGTACGTACGGGAGCTAGTCGTCAATGGTAAACGTGCCGAGTTCTTCGTGACTCCGCGGCGACGGTAGACATGGTCCACCCGTTCGTACGTTGAACCGGATCAGCTAACAGGGCAGTGTGTTTGGGTGAAGCCAGCCGTAGGTGCACGAAACGTTCGTCTGCCGATTGCTAAGGTCAGCATCGGAGGTCCGTTTTGGTGAACTTGTGACGCAGCAGCAGTATCCCCACAACTTCTTCCGGAGTACAGGTACCTATTCTCGAACAGGTCAGGATCAGCTGTTAAGGGAAAAGGGGTACAATTTCGAGAAACTGCCGAGGAAAGAACCAGCGGGGCTCGCTGCGAGAGCTCGAGTAACGAAGGGTCGCCACCTCTGTGAGGAATGGCGAAACTCAGACAGAAAGCGATGATTGGGCATTTCCAGAGGCTCGCGACGGAGGGCAGCGTAAGTACACTGTGTGTAAGCCCCTACGGCTGAGCGGAGATGTTTCGTCGCCATGTTCAAAGTGCGCTAGATCACGGGAACCCTTGAAAACGGCTGTCGACCCGAACGCGCGCAGTTCGCGGGCAACTGAGCCGTCTTTTGAAACAGGGCAGCCTAGGTGTAGTGTGGTTCTGGCAGGAAGGAAGGAGAACGGAAACACGCTTCGGTCTTCGCGTGCCGAGGTTGTCGCTGAAAGCGCGAGGGACGACGAGGTAGTGACTGTTGGGAACTGCAAGGTGTCTAATGGGCTCGTCGTGCCCGTTTCACTCCAGCTAAGGCTCCCGATGATAGGTCAACATCGGCTGACTAGTTAAGGTTCCGGTGTCGCCTGTGGGCTGCACCGAAGTCGGGAACCGACCAGCCTAGAAGGGAGAACGCAAACGTGTTCCGGCGTTTGCTTGCCGAACGCGTTCGTAAAAGGCGAGCACTGAGGAGGTAGCAAAAACTTCAGCGCGTAATTGTGGCGCGTGTTTCAGTGCGAGCAAAGCCGTGAGCTCGCATCGCGCCGAGGGAACGGCCGCCTAGAAGCAGTGCGCGCACAACGTATGAACGGGGGAAAATCCCGCTCGCTCCTCCGCGCGCTCGACCTTTGTCGAACAAGACGACCGGTGTCATGTCACGCGGTCACAGCAGCGTTGAGAGAACGGCTGCAACTAAAGTGCGGTACCGAAAGGGAAAGGCTCAAGGCATTGACGAGAGCTCAAATCGCAGCTCTCGGCGCGAGAAGTGGCCTGTAGACGCCTGACTTTCTCAAATTTCTTTGTTTTTCCTGAAGCAGGTTTCGCCTTTATGATTACGTTTTTTTTGTGTGTGTGGGACATTTCCAATCTCGCGAAATGTCACCTTTCAGGTTTGTGCACTTGTCTAAAGTACTGCTGGGCTAAAATATAACTAGTGTAGTAGTTATTAGCGTATTTTTTCGCACTAAAAGCCTGGTAGATCTTCAGTGTGGAATTTGTCTTCGCACTGCCGGCGATGCGGTTGTGTCTTGCTGTGTTGTTCTGTTGCTTGCCTGACCAATCGGGGAGCCACTTCTCGTCCAGTGATCGGCCCTGTGAAGCTCCAGCACGGTGTCGTACAGCCCAGGCCTGGAGTCGAGCGTCTGCTGAGCACTTCCCTGCGAAAGCATCCCTCCGGACAACGGTTGAAGACCCTTATCCATCGGGATCTCGGACCCCCGGCGGAGAAGCTGTTACGAATCGCCCAGCAACACGTGTTTTTCCGCATCAGCGACCACGTGGGAATCGACCATGTGCGCCCACGTGTCGGTGAATCGTACTTTCGTGTCTCGACATGCCGGGTCAGTCACCTCGCTTGGCAACGTGCTTCCGGGAGCTGCCAGCGCCACACCCTTCAGGCACCTGCGCGTCGCCTTGACCTTCCCGGCTTAGACGTTTCCTATCAGCGCGATCAGAGTTGATAGCGCGACCCCGGCACCTTTCAAGGACACTCTCTCCCCTCTCTCGGACGCCACGAGGGGCGAAGCCATGACTCGCGAACTATGAACACGTGTGTGTGTCTGTGATTTCGTGGCGTGTTACTCTTGGGGGCGTTTTTTGGGTATAAAAGAAGCAGCGCAAACGCTGATATTCATTCCTGTCTGAGCAGCGAATCCATGCGGTCGCTCTGCTCCTGTCCTGTATTGTAACCTCGCCCGTCGGGGCATTGTATGTTTTTTTGGCTTCGGCTCACTCTCGCTATGAAGTAAACAGTTACGTTACCCTACTGCTCTGGACTTCTTCACGGCTGCAACACCGGCTGGCCGCTCGCTTCCCACACGCTACTCATCGTATGTTGGAGGCCACGGAGAAAGGATCGGGTGCCCCCGCCCGGTCGCAACAGCGCTAAAGCTACACCGTGTGATGAGAAAGCCCGTAGGGGTTGGCTGCGGAATAATTCAGACCACCTGGGGATCTTCAACGTTATCCGAAATCAGCTGTCAGAGGTACAGATAGATTATAGGCGGTGTCTTTGGTGAGACGAATGTCGAGGCATTTTTCGGCAAAGTATTACTAGAGATATAGGCGAAAGTCATCCCTCAAGAACCTACAATACACAGTACTTCGAAAGGACGGCCAAGATAAAATTTTCCGCAGGGAACGCTAAATCAAACATAATGTGCAGGCGTGTTGGAAACTGTGGGAAAGGAGGCGAAACCAGAAGCAAACAATAAAAGAAAGGTTTCGGGCACGTGGTTTGGGATCCACGCACGCGCAATGGCAAGCTATCTCGAACACAGCCGCTATCAGCAGATGTCGCCAGCATGCTCCGAAGCCGCGCACTCGCTTGCCCTTGACAAGCCTGGCGCGCGCTGTATACGGGGGAGATGGCCGCCGTCGAGCAGATTTAATCTGCATTTTGCCTTACAGCTGAGACATCGTATGTCTGAATGAAACGAAAAAAATTGGCCGCGTATCTGCTTCTTTCGTTGCAAATGTCGTCAAAAGACGATAGTCTTTGTAGACATTTGACAAGGAAATGCCCCCCTTTGCTTTCCCGCTCACCTCTCATGCTGTTCCTGTTCTGTCGCGCTCATGCCAAGGTAAACACTTTAAAGGTTTGCTTAAAGCGATTTGAATTTACCGCGTTCCACTGCTACAGGCCGGGTTCCTCGACGCCAGCGCTGCAGTACGGCGGAGACGCGCGTAAATCGAGGCGGCAGACTTAAAGGTTTATAGAGCCGCGCGGCTGTGCGCCACGTGCGTTCCAAGCAGAACGTGGAACCTAGCCAGTGAGACCTTTCGTTGCTGTTGCCTCGTGATTTCTCATATGCCGCCAGGAGATGGCGCGGCCAACAGCAGGAGGCGGTTTTCTGCAGTAGATGCATAATATCATTTGCTATCGAAAAACCAAGCATCCATGAATTTTTTTAATAAAGGAACGCTGTAAATATCATTTGTGTACTAATTTGCTGTCTTATATTTGCGTAATGTCTGGTTGTTGTTCAACAAAGTTGACAAGTATGAACACATAAACCGGTCTTAGACGTTTACATTTGGCTGTGAGTATATAAGACTATTGCGCAGTATCCATTTTACTTTGGCCATTGTGGCTGAATCCAGTCACAGACAGACAGACGAACAGACAGACAGACAGACCAAAATTTCTGGGTTTAAGTAGCCCAAGAAAGACTATCGTCTTTAATATGCGTGAACTCGCATACCATACTCCGTGTTGACCCCGACAACCACATTCCCCTCCCGGATAATAAATAGTCTGCGCATCCTACGCATATAGGAGCATCCTACGCATACGTGGACCATCCTTCCTACTGCCGCAGGGGTCTCAACGCTGAAGAATCTCAAACTCGGCGCAGGATACAAACCAACACATATATGCACAAATCTAGATGAGCGAACATGTTTGATAGAAAGCGTCCGACGCTAACTTACAACTGCGCTAAAATCGGGAAAACACCCCCTCTTCTACGCAACCTCGTCCTTTCCGAGAATATGCTCACGTTTGAACAATTAAAACAGTACATATTCCTGTTGTATCGATTATGACAGGCTGCCCTGTCCACCGTGTCAACTCAAGATCACCGTGAGCAAATTCTAGTGTCCTGGACTTCGGGTTCAACACTTCGGAGCTACCATCTCTTGGTCCCCCATTTTTCAAACTTTCAATAAATCGTACTCAACAACGTCTTTTCCTTTCTGTGTCTCATAAGAAACCAAACGTGCAGTCAGGATGCGAATAAACACTTTTAAACAGTGGCACGCTCGCCTTATCGCTCAAACGGGTCAACACCCCGCAGCCGGAACTTTTCACGCCCACATCTTTAAGCCACACAAGGGTGCCTATGCCTCGCCTGTGCCGCGGTGATTAAAAACAGTTGCACCCAGCCTATATCCCTCGTCACTGAAATTCAGTGCTTGGAAAGCATAAATGCTAAATGCGGCAACTCCGTTCCACAACGTTCCTTCGACGCCGAAGTAATGCTATCGCGTCATGCATCTTAAGACTTAACCGTAGGTGTCGCCTGCAACTTTTGTTGTGTGCCCTTTTTTGTCATCACGGGTATTGCGAGGGGATAGGAACACGTGACTTGCCATTTCTTGATAATGTATTCCCAATAGTCTCACTAACAGCTTTTCGCCCATCGAACTGCCATTTAGTGCATGATTAATACTACTGTCACGAAAACGAATTCCTGCAGGCAAACTCAACAGCGCGTACGTTTTGCCAGCAAGCAACGCGAGCCAGAAAATGACTCAAAAAAGGGAAATTAGTAAGCGTCGCAGCCGAAAGAATGCGAAGGTGCTACATTTCCCAAAGCGACAGCTGTTAATGATTCCAGCACAGTTTACAACAAACACCGTAAAAATCAGTAACGGCCGTGCACTGCGCCCGAATTCTCTGCAAAGCACGGAATCGGAAATCTAACAAGAAAGCCACGATTGTCGAATATGCGACAAATAATTGCTTACCTTGCGCCTTCAAAACCGGGAAAATTCCTGTGGGATACCTGACGTCAGGGAAGAGAACTCGACATAAAGTCGCACCGCCAAAGTTATAAGAGTGGCGCCAACTGAGCCCAACAAAGCGCATAGAACAGCGAAGTGAACTCTGCTGTGCTGCTGCACACTGTGGGAGTGTATCACGTGACTAGCTAGAGCCAAGCCACTAGAGAAGTTGGCTGCGGCAGTGGCTACAACAGAAATGCAAACCGAAATTTTGAGCTTCTTTTTTAATTGTTTCTAAGGCACTACGATTCAAGATTTCAAGATTTATTTATTTTTCCCGATTTGTGGGGGGCGGAGAGGGAAAACGCTGCATGCGCAGCTTCTCGGGCTCCCGGCCCTTACAGTGCAAAGAGGAAGCATGGACAAGCGACAATACACGCACAATTGCTGAACTGAGAATACAAAAGTGATACGCATGCGTCACAACCGCAGATATCAGAATAGTAATTGCCGTGTACAACCAACAAAAAAAAAACGATAGCCGCGAAAAACAGAGCACAAAAGGCTCTTTCATGGAAAAAAAAAACAGTAGCCATTTTGTTGTATCTTTCATATTGTTTCACATTTTCCTCTTCTGGTGTTTACTGTAAACACGCCTACTGCCCTGTTTGCCGAAGCTGCCCGGGAGTAGGGCCCGTCAAGCTGTTCCCAGCTTTTTTCCTGTTTACCTTGTGTAATGCTTATTACGCGAAATAAACTGAAACTGAATATATTGAGAAAAATAACAGAAAAGCTTCCAAGTTTCTTTACAAATTAGACGCAGCGACTTGTAATCCAGCCCAGATACATCCACACGTGCAGTGAAGCTCGGGAAATGCTCATTACTAACGAAACGCGACTACCGCCTCCACCCGAAAATAATTACTAAAAAGCGCCTTGCTTTTCCGTGCAGAGTGGCACAATCTTTGATAGTTTAAACGCCCGTGTGTTCAAGATTTCGGCGCACGTTCAAGATCACCAGGGGGTCAACATTAATCCGGAGCCCTCCACTACGACGCGCCTCATCACCTGTGCAGCACCGGCGTGTTAGACCCTACAATCAATCAATCAATCAATCATTCAATCAATCAATCAATCAATCAATCAATCAATCAATCAATACCTTTGATAGTTTACTCCTTCCCACCTTATTTTCAGCAGGGCCACTGTGTACGTTGAGGGGGAAGGCCGCTGCCCCCCTCCTATCCCGAAACTTTTGATCCCAGGGAAAGTGGAAGGGGGATGAAAGACAAAAGAAAAAAATTACGCCTACCTCCCATCGCGGGAACCCTGGTGTGATGCGACGCTGAAGGGGGTTCCATTGGGCGTTTCCGTTGGGTCGATTACTCGAATTGCGTGAGCAATCGTCGGGTAATGCGAGAGAGAGAGAGAGAGAGAGAGAGAGAGAGCAAGCGAGCGCGGACGACCGTCGACTGAGACCGGCCGGAGCGCGGCCTCCGCTTGTATGCGTAGCGCGCCCGAAGAGAGGAACCCGCGGTGAGAGAGGGTGGCTGCACATGCGTACAGCGCCGCCCACCGCGGAGTGAGAGAGCGCGCCGTACTGCGCGCGCCACAGATGTTGGGGGAGAGGGCGCGCTATCACGCGACAGAGAGGGGGTGAGGAGCAGAGCCGCAGCTGTGCGGACGGGGACAACGACGACGCAGGAAGGACAGGGCCGCCGCAAGAGATGCTCCTCTCAGCGTCGCATCTAAAAAGAACCCGAAGCTGGAGCGAGACGAGCTCACTAGGAAACGGGACATCATGCTAACGCATTCTCTGAGAACAACCATGGATCTTCAATTGGATGATTTCAGATAAGACCGGACAAAGGGTGCTTGGTCGACGTCTTCAGTCTGCTTGAGTTTTTTTTCTATATAATTTCCGGATCTTCCAATGTCCAGATCTATCAATATTTTCTCGGGAGAGAAGTGTTTGCGCGTAACTGTAAAAAATTTGGAACGCGACAAGGTGGATCCCCGCCGCACATGACCATGCACCTCGGCCAATTTAAGCGTTACAAGTTGCAATTCGTGAATTTTATGGTCAGTTTGCGCTTGCTGAACATTTTTCTAAAAACGTTTGTGCTGATAAGAAAAAATTTTTCGTTTGCCGTGAGGGGAAGAATGTGAAATGCGAATGCACGAGCTGAATTTGCGCGGTTCGTTAATGTTCGCGAAAGGTGGATCACACACACACACACACAACTACAAGAAAGAAAATTCATTTATTCACAGACACTATTTGTGGTTGTCGTTGTACTTGATTGCTAGAGCGATCTCAGCTTTGAAATTTTCGTGTCAGTATTTTTGTTTCTCTCCTTTAGCGGGTCATTAGCCCTTCTCACGCCATTCCTGCCAATCCCCCACGTGGTTTCTGCCACGTCAGAGTTCAGGCATTTTTCGCCCATCTCCCCCCGTGCCAAGGAAGACGAGGAGATTCCTGACAATAGCCCACGTGGTATGTGAGCGGACAATCGCCGGTGGACGCAGGTTCAGGGTCGCTTAAGAAGTGCATTCGCACTTAATTATTTTTCGTAATAAGATTATCTGTTATGGCAGATTATCTGTTGTCTGTTACTGCGCAGATTATCTGTTTTTGGGCCAACGTGAACCATCAAATTGTCCTTTTTATCCGTGGAGGCATCAGGTGCCTTGCGTACAAAACATATATAATATATACAAATCTGATGGGAGTCTTTATCACTACAGCACGTCGTGGAGATCCGCGCTGTGCGCGCTCCAAGAACAAAATGATATGGCAGCGTGTTTTGATGATAATGCAATTACATGTAAAGGCCTACATCTGCGGAGGATTTCAGAAAAATCGAAGATGTGCTTTTTTATGTTAGCGTCTGAAGTTCGTGTTTTTCAGTTTTTTTCTTTAAACTTTCGCGCCCATTGCATCTTGACCGTATTTTATGCGAATATATTATTCAGCGTGATTGTTTAGAAATGTAAGGAGCACACTTGAGTAGAATGTCAAGGTTGTAACTTTAGTACTTTTCGTAAAATGTTGCCTCAAAGTACGAACAAAATTAGACTGTGAGCCGAAATTGACAATTTATTGCGAAAAATTTATGTTCCTGTCAGCAACAATTCTTTTTCAGAGCAATGGACAGGAGGGGTGAATTGAGCATAAAATTTACGAATTTCCTCATAAATATTTTTGTAGGTAGATGTCGCTAAAGTTGGCTGAGGGGAACCGGCAGGAAGTGGCGAGCGTCTACCATGTCGCCTTCCAAAATTTTTCACAGTTAGGAACAATTTTCTTTAGAGAAAATATTGGTGAATCTGGTCATTAGAATATTCAGGGAATCATATAAAAATTTAAGAAAATTTACGTAGAGGGGCCAACAGCCGGTAAGACGTCATGGCCGCGTCACGGTGACGCCTTCCTTAAATGGGACGGCTAATCGTTCTGCAGGCATTTTTAATAAGTTGCTTCGCTCGCTCGCAAGCAAATTGAAGAGGTCGACATTTGTTCGCTCTTATATGAAATTCCCGAGCTATTATTCTAAAAAAATTACCAGAATTTTTATTACGGGCGAAAGAAGGAAACCGGCAAATGTGTGTTTTCAACAATGCACATAAACTCAGCACGCGACGATACCTTTGGTAGGCGGAACAAATCGTCCAGTGTTCGCGCCACTGCAGTGGCGCGAACACGGGTAAACAGCGAAGTTGGCGGCCCCACCTAGCTTATTCTTGGTTCGCTAAGTCTGTACGTGGTTGTGCTTGGAGATAGGCGAAGTTTTCTGCGGGTATGCTTCAAGACTCGGTCAAGTTCTCTGCATGGATCCATCGCTTGCCCCCAAAGACCAAGGATCCATTGTCTTGGGGGCAAAGCCATAAAATACGTGCAATATACGCAAACACGAAACTCGGACTCTTCTGCAACTCACTGACGTTTGCCGCCGCTTCACGGTGCGATATTCGGCATGGACCGAAGTGTCGCGTCAGTTCTCGGAGTAGGGGCGCGGTGACTTCTATCACATAATCCCTCCCTTCGTTGGAGACCCGCTCTTGCACCTCACATTACTTTCCGAGCTTGCCGCTGCTAACCCTGGGCTAGCACATCAGGATGGCTGGGTTCCGCTGTCTCTCCCTTCGAAAGACGCTCCTCTTCGTTTTCTTTCTGCCGATTCACGGCGGGCTACAGCGGTTCACGGGTTGGTTTAGAGCGATTCACGGCCGGGTGAAGCGCTCTAACCCGGCGATTCACGGCCGGGTTAGAGCGCTTCATATGGAGAAAGAAAGCAAGAGGATACGACGAAATACTGAAGCCTAACAACAATGGTTCAGTCCCAGAAGCAGAGACCCGTTTTTAAGCGAATCTTATTACTTGAGGAATAATCCCAGGAAACGCCTCGTAGCGTCCCTCTGACATTTGAGCTCAGCCAAGGTTAAGCAAGCACTCCATACAATTTAGTGGTGCCGACGCGTCAGCGCCTCGCAAGAACACCACGCCTTGTTTGTCGACGCGAGGAAATACGCCGAATAACACTCTTTAGTGGTCGAATCCCGAATAGCATGCAACTGAAGCTTCACTTCACGTCGATTTGCGACCTGTGCGCGGCAATCGCCAATCCTTCTGGTGAAGGCGGGAAACAAAAACTGCCTTGTGTCAAAATTTTAATGCACGTTAAGGATACCCAGATGGTCAAAATTAATCCGAAGTCGACTGCTATGGCTTCTGCACGTAAAATGGCCAACTTTGTTCAACATTATTTCAGAAATTTATTGAAGAAGTCGTCTCTTTGTTGGTACAGAAACGCTCATAACTTTCTTGATCCAAAAGTTAAAATTAAAATTCACAAAATCTGGTGCATTCATATTCAATGTAATAAACTTTTAACTCTTACAGAGTTTTCTGCATTAGGTATTGGGTTGAATGTCTTAACTTGCTATGTTTATTGTGCGGCGCAGATTTAAAAAAAAACTAAAGCCGCTCCACTCAATGTGAAAGCTGTCAAGTGCAGAGCAGTGATTCGCCATAATGGGCTGTACCGCCTTTATCCGCTTACAGCTATCATCCTATGCAATTCAAATTTCCGCCTTCGCATTGCTCGCGCGCCCCCTGCCGAAATTGCGCCCCGCGAAGAGTTTGGATTGGATTGGATTTGCTTGGTTTAGATTGGTTTTGTATTGAATCGGGTTTTGGATTGGATTGATTTGGATTGGATAAGCAGCAGTAAGCATGGTAATCAGCTAATCCTAGACAACCAGGAAAGCTAAGAATAACCAGTGAACCTTAGCTCACGCTACGTATATCCTAGCCGCTTGGCTTTCGAAGCATCTGGGTTACGCCGCGCGAAGGAACCGTGACAGCTAGCCGTCACACCTACACCGTAACGCCGTGGCGATATGCTTGGTTCCAGCGAGCGAGCTAGGACGACAAGGCGAGCGCCTAAAGTGCTCTGCACTTAAAACAAGAATGCGAATTTATAGAAAGCCCATCGTGTAGCAGCGTTCGTCCAAAACGTCGTCAGTTTGTTTCCGTCCTGGTCTTTTCAGAAGCGCCATGCCTCGAAACGTAGCTCCAAATATGAGATAAAAAGGTGTGTCTTGGGTAGGAGCATGTACCTCTCCTATAAAACCTCAGTTGTCTTACCCGGCTGGTTAAAAATTATCGGGTAATGAGAGTTACCAGTACGCTCCCAGCAGAATGGCCAATCCTTCAGAAAACATCATTTGAAGACATTAAAGCTTACACATTCTTTGGATTCCGTTCAGAAATAAAGAGCCCGCTTTAACTCTATTCAAAAGACTCTATTAGGTGCGGAGTAGTACCTTAGGACCGCACAATGTCCGTCCGCGTCCGTGCGCATAGCATTTACAATCGCAAAAAATCACACAGGCACCAGCAGGATTCGAGCCTGCGTCTGGTAGACCCGACAGAGTTAGTGTCAGCCGTCTTACCCATTGGGCTACGACTGTGAGTCAGTACACGAGGGTCAAACGGCTTACTCCCTCGCCTGTAATGGTGCGGAGTACCTTAGGACCTCCCAATGTCCGTCCGCGTCCATCCGTGCGCACACCACTATCAAGCGAAAATCAGGCGAAATTCGATTTGAGCCGTGAGTTGCAGTTTCATTTAGGGAATAATCAGGTGCAACTCACAGCTCAAATCGAATGACGGTCGGGGCGCAAATCGGATGTCACTCGGGGCGCAACTTGGATGTCATTTCGAGTCCCCGTACTCCGCACCCTCGCAATCATCCACGGAGTGGAGATGCTGCCATTTTTCTTGGTCTTCTTTTTTCTTGCTGACACCACCGAACCAAGCTCAAGCTTAAACAGCTCTGCTGCTAAAATCCCACGGCTATTGATAATACCAGAAAAATTCCCAGGATTGTAGAGCTTTTATTCCATTGAGAAAATTTAAAGCACACATTTCTTTTTGAGGCAGGTATGTCTCTGAGCATCCTCCACCAATAAATGCAGCACCACCTTATTTTCACGTTCTTGACTAAACACATTGTTACATTTTTTTATTCAGTTGAAAGCAAACAAGAAATGTTCGTGTTTCAGCCAAAATCGCTGAGCCATTGGTTGGCCATTTCATTCAAAGCGCGCGATTCCAGTTTCCATGTTTGTGCCCGCCTGCTGCTTCCCCGCGAACCATGCGATGCCAATGTCCAGGAGTGCCCCAGACAGCTGCTTCTTCGTTCCATTCTGTGTAAAAAGACGGGAAAAAATTCCAATACTATATTATCCGGCGACGTAGACAACAGTAGCAGTTCCAGTATCGAGGAGGCCCAGTGCGTTGACGGCACGTCAGGGCTCAAATGGAACTAGAAGCCCTATTTGCAATCGCCCATTCATGTTTCAGGCCATCACCTGCCGGTGAAGGTGAGGAACTCCTTCTACATAGCTACATAGCCTAGCTACATAAGCTACATAGCTTATGGCAAGCCTATTTTGGAATCAGGGACACACCAGGTATAATTGAAACTCTACGCGCACAAATATGTGGCGAAGATCATTCTGATACATGTACAATCCGAATCCGTAAAATCTGCAATAGCTAATTTCTCCTGCAGCTGTCCACAAACAGCAAAATCCTGTAAGCAGGCGCGCCACAAATTCTATATATGCGGTGCATTTCAGAGTACTTTTTAAACACAATATTGCACATTCCTGCCTCCTAATTTTCATCATTTGGACAGATGAAGTGCACTTTTTAAGATCAACCCTCACCTTTATGGACTTGGCCACGTTCGTGATGGCTGATGCCTATAAAAGAATGGAAAAACAATCATGAACCATTCCACTCAGTGAAAGTAGATGGCCAGCAGACCTGGAGTGTGGACTGTACTCGTCCTCCCATTAAGACGATAAAAGAGAAGCGCATGTCAAAACTAGAAAGCGGCGACTCGTCTTAACGGGTGGACGTGCGCCCCGCGGATCCGGAGAAAACAAAACGAGGGGAACTTGGACATAGGGAGGGCAATGGGAACGTAAATAATGCCGGCGCAGGTCGCACAGTGGCAAATCTTCGAGAAATCTTCATTGTCTACCTGAGAGTCGACTGATTCTTAATTAAACTGGGGCCTATCGACAACTAGTCCACACTTAATGCACATCCAATGATGAAGCGTATAAGCGCTGCAATTTCTGTGGCCGGTTTTCCTTTCCTTTTTCTATGTCAGCATTTTCTCCTACCATTAGGTACATCACTGACTGATGAAAATAGTCCAGAAGACCTAGTTGCTGCATTGGTCGATAGATTGTTCTGAGACCTAGTCTGGAAGCAAAACGTTAAAAGTGCTGCACTGGCACTAGGGTTACAACACTGGTTGAAACCGTTTCCTCCATTTATTCCATCTCCGCAAAAAAAACTATGAAGCTATCTGTAGAGACACTCAAGTGTATGTGTAAAGCATAGTTTATTTCAACTAGAATAATCATTTATCCGGTGCTCTTGCGGAACTCTCCAACTTTAGTTCATTTATAAAGCCAGAAGATAACGCCCCACGACCACCTTGAACACCTCATGAAGCGACACCACAGTTGCCGCCGGATGTTATTCTGTCCCAAATTAGGGAAATGTACCCATTTCGTGTCTTTCTAGTCCTTAGAGGGGCGTCACCAAACAGGTGAAAAGTATTTGGGTGAGGTTGGCGAGTGTTATTACCTTAGTTTTTCGCTAAAATACATACAGCTCTATCAAACATGGTGATAGCTAATTTTCCAGTCGCCAAGGTGATACACATAGTCGACAATGTTTAGAACTCAGTTTACAAATATAACTCAAGGCATTTCCTCTCAATGCACAGATTTATACACGGATATATATAGATAGTCTCATTTGTACTTAATGTTTAGTGGATTTTGAATGTTGCAGGAAGCAGAAAGCTCCAAGAAAAACTATATTGTACAGAAAAACATTTTTATCTTACAGTGAAATTAAATTTACTGAAATATTTCTTGTTGCGTGTAAAATTTCATAAAGTTTTGTGCTTAATTCCTAAAGTCATGTGAGAACGCCCACGGAACAGGCATACCGTAACCGATAGACCTAAGCAACGGCGCTGCACGTAATTTTTTTGGGCGGAACATATAGGTTAGGTTACTATTTAGAATGAAACAAAACTCCTGACACAACTGGAATCTCCTGTAACAACTTCTTTTACACGCTTAGCAGTCATTTAAGGGTTGGCCTAATGGTCATTCAAATATCATTTAAAATTGAAGTGTCGACTGTTATATGCTTCGTTTTAAGTTTTCGCCTATTCAGAGGCAGATTTTTCGGGCGATACGCGTTGCTACTATTTCACCATCGACATCACATGGTCTTACTATTCCAGCTATAACGACACACCAACGAGCCCACAAGGCGCGTATATCGTTAGAAACCGTGCGTTAACAAAGCCAAAGTCGATAACAGACATATTTATGATAACTGTAAAATTGAGACCACTGCCATATCATCAATTATCTGCCTGTCCGCGAAGGGTAAGTACTTTTATTACACATTTACTCATTTTCAGTCTTAAAATTAGACTCAGGCTCGAGACATCTGCTACACTGAGTAAAAGTAGACCGTGAAAATTGACACCCAATGGAGCACAAAACAAATTAATCTACACTCCCGTGTTTATGCGATATATCACTCCGAAACTTGATTTGGCAGAGTTTACCATTAAAGGATCCATCAAGACAAAAACACAAGTTTGGTTCCTTCAAAAGATTGCCGCGTTAGAATCATACTGACACCACTTTTAATGTAAACGTCACTCAAATAAGCTATATAATTAGGAAAAAAGGGAATGGCCATGCAGCCCACTAGCTCATTTCCCGCAACAGGACCAATGATGTCCTACCAGCCAGCTCTGCGATTGGCGGAGGCCGGCAAAAGCAAACGCAAATTAGGCACGGCTTATAAGCTCGCCCAACGGGCTATTTGAGCTTCAATTCTGGGCACATTCTTTTTAAAGTAGTAAGAATGGTGGGACTGACAGTGGAAGTTACGAAAGCACACGTAAACATAGAAGTACCGATGCGTACTGCTGTTGGTACTGCGCGAACTATGCTTCGTTTAGCTGCACAGCACTGCGGGGCATTGGGGTTGTCTCAGACGACACTTGCCGATTGACGCGAGCAATGGTGTATTACGTGAACATATTTGTCGAGCGAGCACTATGTTTCATGAAACGATTATTTTCTCCCTGAACAAAAACAAGCCAGGTTCAAATACGGTCAAAAACAAACCAGAGGCAGAAAATGGCTTGCCACGGTATGGTGGCGCCATCTAGGTTCACTAACGGTAAACAAAGCTTTCCATCCGGCTGGAGAGCGGTCGCTTCCTGTGATGTCATTGCAGACCACGAAAACACATGATTTAGCGGGAAAATCAAAAATGTTAACGTAAATTGATTAATTTCTCAGTGAATAAAACATCGTTTGCATCCGTACAAGCACTGGGACACTATAAAACACGCAATCTTTTGAATAAAACAAACTTGCATTTTGTCTTCATGGCTCCTTTAGGGCGTCACCACATGCAGAAACAGCAACGAGTGACGCGAAAACCCAACTCAATGGGTTCAGCAAACAGGTAGTGTGGACGACAGCGGCGAGTGAAAAGCCATTTTCAGCAACCCGTCGGGGGTCGCCGACCGCGGGGGGCCGACGCGGTCACTCGTTTTTGGCTGGGCCGACACTTCCCACAAGCGAGCGACCGTTATGAGCGACAGCGAGGGAAGGCATCGGCGGCAGGCTCTTTTCTTTTCGCTTGTCGCTGTCACCCGCACTATGTGTTTGTTTTACCCGTTGAGCTATTAACTTTCTCGCGTGGCTTGTCGCCGTCGCTGCATAGGGTTATGGTTTTAAACAAAAAAAAACATTTGCATATAGATTGCCACAGGGCATCGACGGAGCAGCAGAAAACTAGATTTAGGAGCAAACACTGACAGTTTCGAATACTCCCCATTAACGCTTCACAGAAACCCCTCTGCAGAGGGGTTTCTGTGAAGCGTACGTACAGAGGCCAGGTAACCTCTGAAGGGATTACCTGGCCTCTGTACGTACAAATAATTACGCGGTTGACAAATGTTAGCAAATTCCCAGACGTGAAATGTATTGATGAGTCACACTTACCGGGAAATCGGTGTTCTTGGTCCTGTTGACCTGTGAAAGAATACAGACGAGTACTGTTAAAGGTCTTAGCGTGATTTGCACTTTCAAGCAAGAAAACAACGCATCTGATGTATTTTGGAGTGCATGTTTTACAACTTCTGAGAAATCCCCTATTTATTGGGCGCAATATCCGAGCACTCACTCGACGTTCACAGCTTCTCCCCTGTTCATTGAGCACAATTTTCGAACGCTTACTCGATGTTAAGAGAGAAGTTTCTGAATTCAGATGAAGCAACACAAGGCAAGCTACATAGCTGAGGGCAAGCGTATTTTGGAATCAAGGACACAATGGACGTAATCTAAATTTTTCGATCAAAAATATGTGTCGAAGATTATGCTTGTATACACACGCCGACCGCGCTACCTCTGCAAAAGCTAAATTTCTCCGGCAGCAATCCACAAGCAGAAACACCCTGTCAGCCGGCATGGCGCAAATTCTATACATGCGGGGTATTCCACAGTTTTTAAAAAAGTGATTCCTATTTCCTAATTTTCAACATTTGCACAGAGACAGCGTAATTTTTTATACCAATCCTCACCTCCATGACGGTTGCCGCGTTCTTGATGCATGGCGCCTGTAAGGTAATACAAAACAAAGGTATTTCTAAACCACTTCTCTCAGTGAATATAAATGACCAGCGGAGCTGGAGAACGGAACATACGCGGTCTCTCATTACGACGAGAAAAGAGAAGCGAAGTTCGAACTAGAAAACGGCAACTTGTCCTGACTGTATTTTTGCCCAGAGGATACGGAGGGAACTAGACGAATGGAACTTGGACACAGGCAGCGCAACGCGAACGTAAATGAGTCCGCACGGGTTGCACAACGGCAAATCTACTAGCAACATTTAGTAACTACCTTGCAGGCTACTGAAGTTCGCCGTATTGATAACACGTCCAACCAAATGCACATCCAATGATGAGGCGCATAAGCGTTGCAATTCCTATGACCGGCCTTCCTTTATGTCGGCGTTTGCTCCTACCGTTAGGTACATCGGCTACTCGCGACCGAAGCAGTCAAAAAAGGCCTAGTTGCCCGCTTTGATCGAGGGGTTGTTCTGAAACTTAGTCTCGAAGCAAAACTCGCACTAGGTAACCAGCGTTGGTCTCAACGAATCTGTCCATTGCTTCCGTACGCGGAAAAAGATAAAGCTCTTTATAATCGCGCACAAGCGACAGTGTCAAAGATTATTTATGGCAGCATTCGGTATTTAAACTAGAATAATCATTTATCCCGTGGTCCAGCGGAAGTTTTCAATCTCAATTATTTTATAAAACCAGAGGAGAACGCCACACGACCACCCTGGCCACCTTATGAACTGAGGAAGGGACATCGCAGTTGCAGCCGGATTTTGTTCCATCCCATATTATGGAAATGTACCCCTGTCGTATCGTTCCAGTCCTTCTGCGTCTGTGGGCCTGACAGGGACGTCACCAAACAGGCAAAAAGCATTTGGTTGAGGCGGGCCAGTGTTTTTACCTCTGTGTTTTCGCAAAAATACATGCAGCTGTATAAGAACATGGCAATGGCTAATTTAGCGCTCTTCGAGGTAATACAGATACTCGGCAATGTTTATACCCCAGTTTACAAATATAACTCACTGCATTTATACCTTCATGCACACTGATTTAAAATCGGATATATATAGATAGTTTCAACAGCCATATCGCAAAGGATAGACCTAAGCAACGACGCTTCACGTACCTTCGTTGGGCGAAACGATAGGTGACGTTACTATTTAGAAAGGCAAAAGTACTGCGTACAAGCATGAGAACAGCCGTAGTTTTTTACATGCTAAGCGGTCATTCAAAAGTTGCTTTAATAGTCCTGTAAAATTGAAATGTAAATTTTAGTAGGCTTCGCTTAAATTTTACGCCCAATAAGAATCAGGGATATTACGAGATACGCACCGCTACTATTTCACCATCCACATCGCAGGGTCTTATTATGGCGGCTATAACAACACACCAACAATCGCTAGTTTAGTGCTGAATACTCAGAAAATGCCGAGCGCACGTGAGCGCCCGCAAGGTGACCGCGTGCCTCTCAACGACCGCCGGGCAGTTAAAACCATGAAAACGCCGAGCCCTCGCGTGTGCGTGCCTCGCGGTGACCGCCAAGCGTCCCCGGCGCACATTTGTAGAGCCGCTCTTACCCACTTAGAAAGGTTGGCCGAGATTGGTTAAAAAAGAACTCCAATCGTTCCAAAACGTGCTCGGAATTAGCGAGAAATGGTCCAACGTTCGCCGTATGCGTCATAGTGTACGCCCCTCCAAGGTGATGTCTAATAATTATCACTTCCACAAAAACGAAGGACGCTGACACGTATAGCGTCAATGATAAAGGAAAGGCCCTTGCGGCAGCAAAGAACAAGCAAATGGGCTGCAATCGTGGACTTAAACCATCGTGATGGCCGTGAAAGTTGCATACAGCTCCGCCAACTTCAACATCTGACACGTCAGTGTGAGCTTCCTTAATTATTTTTTTCGCTAGTCGCTGTCAATTTCCCTATGTACAGCCATTGAGTTACGTTTTTTGCTTGGCTTGTCGCCGTCGCTACATGGGGTTACCATTTTAAACAAATAAACATTTGTATATACATTGCAAGAGAGCGTACACGCCACAGCAGAAAACGATTTGGAACAAACACGGAGAGTTCGGAATAACTGTCCTTAACGCTTCACGGAAACCCCTCCGAAGGTACTACCTGTGCTGTATATGGGCGAAGAAATAGGAGGTTTACAGGTCCTGGCAAGTTGCTAGAAGTTAAATAATATTATATGCAGGTTATTGCATTTACCTGGAAATCTCCGTTCTTGGTAATGTTGACCTGTGAAGGAATACAAAAGAGTACTGTTAAATTCCTTAGCGTGATGTGCACTTTCAAGTGAGAAAACAACGCATCTGTAGTCTCTTCGATTGTATGTTTTAGAAGTTCTCCAAAATCCCTTGTTCACTGACCGCACTATTTGACCGCATAGTCGACGTAAAACGAGAAGTTTCTGAATTCAGAAGAAGCAACAGTAGGCAAGCTACGTAGCTGATGCTGACCGTATTTTGGAATCATGGGCACAATGGACGTAATCTAAATCCTACGGGCAAACATATGCATCGAAAATCATTCTGATATACACGCGCAGACCACTTTACCTATCCAATAGCTAAATAGCAGCTGTTTTCAAGCAGCAACATCCTGTCAGCTTCACGCTACGAATTCTATACATGCGGTGCATTTCGCAGTATATAAAAGTTATTTCCAATTCCTATCTCCTAATTTTAAACATTTGCACAGACACAGTGTAATTTCTAATAACAGTTCTCACCTCCATGAACGTGACCGTGTTCTTGATGCCTGGTGCCTGTAAAAGAACACAAAAAAGATATTCCTATAGCATTTCGCTGAGTTATGGTAGATGAACAGCGGAGCTGGAGTCGGGACTATACGCGGCCTCCTAATACAACGTTACAAGAGGAGTGAAATTCAACACGGCGACTGTCTTGACTGGATTTCCACCCAGAATACGCCGAAAAAACTAGACGAATTGAACGTCGACACATGGAGGGCAATGCCAACGTAGACATGTTCGGCGGGGGTCGCACAGCGGCAAATCTTCGACAAACCCTGATTTTCTACCTGACGGTCTACTTATCGCAAAACCGTGCCTATAGATAACAATCCCAAACAGTTGAAATGCACATCGAATGATGAGGCATACAAGCGTGGCAATTTCTGTGACCGGCCTTTCTTTATGTCAGCGTTTTCTCCTTCCGTTAGGTACTTCGGTGACTGGTGACCAAAACCGTCCAAAAAACCCAGTTGCCTGCTTTGGTCGAGAAATTGTTCTGATAGCTACTCTCAAAGCAAAGCGTTAAATATGTTGAAAATGGCGTTAGGCTAACAACAATGGTCTATACAGTATGCTCCACAGATTCTGTCTGCGCAACAATATAATGAAGCTCTTTGTAGAGACGCTCAAGTGAATGTGTCAAACATCATTTTTGGAAAAAGGGTATTGCAAAAAGAATAAAATTTATCTGGTGCTCTCGCGGACGTTTTCAGTATTTAGTTCATTTATGTCAGAAGACAACACCAGACAACCACCGTGGCCGCCTCATGAACTAATGCAGCGACGTCACGGTTGACGCCGGTTTCCGTGTTCTCTAAGTCCCCAAAGTTTCCACTTTGACCCAGTTCACAGTAATGCACAGCCTATGCGTTTGTTTATCTAAGATTAGTCAAAAATACCCGTGCAGAACCTTGCTAGTCCTTTTGCGTCCGTGTGTCCTCACAGGGACGTCGCCGAATAGGCGTAAAGCATTTACGTAAGACTGGTGAGTCTTGTTACCTTTGTTTTTCCACAAAAATAAATGATGCCTATAAAAAACGATGCTCATACACTAACTCGACAATGTTTATAAATCAGTTTAAAAATATAACTGAATGCATTTATTCTCAATGAGCACTGATTAAACCCCGGATATATATAGATAGTTTCATTTGTGCATATCTGTTAGGGTATTTTGAATGTTGCAGGAGGCACAAAACTCCAAGAAAAACTCAATTGTAGAGAGAAACAATGTTATGTTACAGCGAAATTAACTTCACTGAAATATTTCTCATTGCGTGTAAAATTTCACCAAGTTTTTTGCTTGATACAGAATGTCATGTTGAGAACGTTGACGGAATCGCCATATCCTAAACGATAGAGCTAAGCAAGGGTGGTGCGCATAATTTTGTTGGGCGAAACGCTAGATTATGTTACTTTTTAGAGACGCAAAAATACTGCTGACAACCCGAGCCTGCCGTACCAATGTCTTTTGTACTAAACGGGCATTTAAAGGTTCGTTTACGGTCATTTAGATGTCATTAAATATTGAAGTGCCCGTTGTAACATGGTTCGTTTGAACTTTTCACCCATTCAGGGGCCCGGATTTCGGGAAATACGCGTTGCTACTATTCAACCGTCCACATCAAATGGTCTTATTATGGCGTCTATAACGATACAGCAACAAACCTACCAAGAGACGTTTACGCATTGCCGGCTCGTATATCGCTATAAACCATGCCCCAACAAAGCCAAAATCGATAACAAACATAATTATGGTAACTGCAAAATTGTGAGGACTGACATAACGTAAATTATTGGCCTCCCAGCAAAGATTAGTAATCTTTCTACTCATTTTCAGCTTTAAAATTACAGTGAGTCTCTAGACCTCTTCTACTTTGAGTAAAAGTAGACCGTGTAAATTAACAGCCGAATGGAGCACAAATCAAAATTAACCTACACTCGGGTAAATTCGATGTATCCCTAAAAACTCCGTTGAGCATAGTCACCTTTAAGGTGTAATTACATGCAGCAGCAGTGACGAGTGACTCCAAAAACCCAATTCAACGTGTACAGCAAACAACTAGTGCGGACGACAGCGACTACCGAAAAAAATGTTAGGGCAACTGACCGGGGGCGGTAGTCTATCATTTTTTCTTCCGCTTGTCGCTGTCGCCCGCACCATGTCTTTGCTGTACCCATTGAGTTACGTTTTTCGCGTCGCTTTTCGCCGTTGCTGCATAGAGTTACCCTTTTAAACAAAAAAAAACACATTTGTGTATAGATTGCCACAAGCGCCCACAGAGCAGTATAAAACTACATCTAGCAACAAACACTCACAGTTTCGAATACTTGTCCTTAACGCTCCACAAGAAAACCCTCTGAAAGGATTACTAGTGTTCTATATGTGCAAAGAATTAGGCAGTTGACAGGTCTAAACTAGTTCCCAGTAGTGAAGTGCAATTACAAGGAGACTGTAATATTTACCAGGATATGTGCGTTCTTGCTCATGTTGACCTGTGAAGGAATACAGAAGAGTGCGGTTAAAAACCTTGGCGGGATTGGCACTTTCAGGCGAATAAAACAACGCATCTAAATCGTTTGGAATGCATGTTTTACAACTTCTGAGAAATCCACTGTTCATTCAGCGCAATATTCGATTTCTTACTCGACGTTAACACAGAAGTTTCTGAAATCAGAAGAAGCAACAGAAAGCAAGCGACATAGCTGATGGCAAGCGTATTTTGTAATCAGGGACACAATGGAAGTAATCTAAATTTTACCCACAAAAACATGTGTCGAAAATCATTCTGATATACACACGGCAACCGCGTTACTTACGCAATAGCTCAATTTTTCCTTAACCTGTCCAAAAGTCGCAACATCCTGTCAGCCGGCATGCTACAAATTCTATCATGATGGGTACAGCGCAAACAAAACTCAAACAAGAAAGGACACAGGACGGAGCGCTCCCTCCTGTGTCCTTTCTTGTCCGAGTTTTGTTTGCACTGCACCCATCATGAACCTATAAACCTGTACCAACACGCCTAACTCGCAGTTCTTCCAAAAAATTCTATATATGCGGTGCATTTCACAGTTCTTAAAAGGTGATCTCTCATTCCTACCCCCTAATTTTGAAGATTTGCACAAACGCAGCGTAATTTTTAATACCAATCCTCACCTCCACGGACGTGGCCACGTTCGTGATGCCTGGTGCCTGTAAAGAAATACCAAAAAAAATATTCCTAGACCATTTCACTCAGTGAAGGTACAGGACTAGCGTGGCTGGAGCACGAACTATACGCGGCCTACCATTACGACGAGAAACGAGAATTAAAATTCAAAGTATAAAGCGTCAACTTGTGTTGAATGTATATCCACCCAGAGGACCCGGAGAAAACTAGACGCATTGAACTTGGACACTGGGAGGGCAATGCGAACGTAAATAGGGCTTGGGCGAGTGGCGCAATGGCAAATCTACGATAAACCTCAATTATCTACCTTGCTGTCTACTGATCTTGAACTTGGGCCTATTGATAACACGTCCACTCAAGCACATCCACCCGCCGCGGTGGCTCAGTGGCTAAGGCGTTGCGCTGCTGAGCACAAGGACGCGGGTTCGATTCCCGGCCGCGGCGGCCGCTTTTCTGATGGAGGAGAAAAGCGAAAATTCCCGTGTACCACATTTCAGCGCACATTAAAGTTTCCCGGGCTGTCAAGATTAATCAGGAGCTCTCCACTACGGCGCGCCTCATCGCCTGCATTGCGTCGGCGCGTTAAACCCTACAATCAATCAAACGTGCATCCAATGATGAGCCGTAGATGCATTGCAATGTCTGTGACCGGCCTTTCGTTTTCTATGTCGGCCTTCTCTCCTAGCTTTAAATTAAATATATCGGTGTCTGGTCCCCAAAGAGTCCAAAAGACCTAGTTGCCTACTTTAAGAGGGATTCTTCAAAAACCTAGTCTGGAAGCAAAACTTCAAATGTGTACAGACTGGAATTAGGCTAACAACACTGGTCTATACAGTATACTCCACTGATACTGTCTGCGGAAAAAACTATCAAGCTCTTTGTAGAGACCATCAAGTGAATTAGTCAAAGATTATTTGTGGCAGCATGGGGTACGTATTTCAACTCGAATAATCATATCTCTGGCAGTGTTGTGGAAGTTTTAAAGCTTAGCTCATTTCTAAGACCAGAAGAGAACACGAGACGACCACCGTGGCCACATCAGAAACTAATGCAGCGACATCACAGCTGCAGCCGGATTTTGTTCAATCGAAATTACGGAAATGTACCCATGTCATATCGTTACGGTCCTTACGCATCCGTGTATCCTCACAGAGACGTCACCAAACAGGCAAAAAGCATTTAGGTGAGGCGGAAGAGTTTTTTTTTACTTAAGGTTTTCCGCCAAAATACATGCAGCTCTATAGAAACATGGCGATGGCTAATTTTCCGCAATTCAGGCTGATCCCTAACATTATCAAAGTAAGCCACTTGTACAGGTTTCGTATTTTAAGGGCATTTGTTTCTGCATCAAACACCCTAAAAAGCGTTTTAGTATCACTCTCATCCCTAACAGCAAGGAATGCTGATTCACGCACGCGCAGCACAGAACAATGGGTAGTGCCGCGATTACCCACTAATTATAAATATCAGGCTCTACACTTCAACATTCCCACCACTCTAAATGAACACAAACAGGTCAATTTTCCCGCAAACAGTTGCGGCAAGACTTCGTAAACTTTTAGTTTCCATCACTGTTACAATCATTGCTGATGTTTTGCATTTATGTGCTATTGCCGTTGTTTCATGCCTTCTAGTGAGTAGGACTGCCTTTCTGTGTTCGTTTGTAGCAACTGTGATTTTTAAAACCGTAATTCTTGTGTAATGTTTCGAATTCAGCTTATTGTGTTGTATAACTAAGGATGTACTCTTTCATTTGCTTTCGCTATAAGTAATTTTTTTTTCTTGAGCCGTGCCAAGTTAATGTTTCCGGGCCACTGCCAAGCTGTCTTCAGCAGCTTTTAGCCCGGACTACCTTCAAGTTTCTTCTGGATGAAATATAGATTATCTTATCTTACCCCAACTCAACAATGTTTCACCTTGTAAATACAATTCAATGCATGTACAACTCAATGCACACTGATTTAAATCGTATATGTATAGATAGTTTCACTTGTTCACAATTATTGGTGGATTTCGAATGTTGCAGCTAGGAGTTAGAAACCTAAAAAGACTCAATTCTACAGAAAAACAATTTCATCCTACAGTGAAGTTAACTTTACTGGAATTTTTACCCTCGCATGTAAAATTTCACGAAGGTTTGCGCTTAATGTCTAATGTCATTTTCAGAATGTGGACGGAACGCGCGCATCGCAAACGATGCACCTAAGCAACGACGCTTCACGTGATTGGGTTGGGCGAAACGCCAGGTGAGGTTACTATTTAGAAATGCAATAATACTGCACACCACCATCTGAAACTGCCATAACAAAGTCTTTTACGCGGAGAACAGTCATAGGTTGCTTTTATAGTCGTTTAAACGTCATTTAAAGTTGAACATGTGGATTGCAATAAGCTTCGAATTTTTCGCCTATTCAGAAGCAGGGATTTTGGGAGATACGCGCCGCTACTATTTCACTGTCCACATCGCATGGTCTTAATATGACGGCTATAATGACCCAGAAACAAGCCCACAAGGCGACGTTTACACATTGCCGTCACGTATATCGTTAGAAACTGTGTCCTAACAAAGCCAAAACCGATAGCAAACGTAATTATGCTAATTGCAAAATTCAGAAGACATACAAAGCATACATTATCGGCCTGTCCGCACAGGGTAAGTAGTCTTTCTACTCATTTTCAGCTTTAAAATTATAGTGAGGCTCTAGACGACTGCTACATTGAGTAAAAGTAGACCGTGTAAATTACTTGGACACTGGAGAAGAAATAGAAATTAACCTACACTCGCGTGTATTCGATATATCCCTCAGCAATTTGGTTTTAGCTGAGTTCACCATTAAGGTGTAACCACATGCAGAGGCAGCGACGAGTCATGCGATAAACCCAACTCAATGGAGTCAGCAAACAGGTAATGTGGACGACAGCGGCGAGTAAAAAAATGTTTACAAAGCCCGCCGGGGTGGCGACAGCGATAGGGACGAGGCGTCGCCATCGTTCGCTTTTTACCGGCTAGAAGCAGCCCATAAGCGAGCTACACGAATGAGCTACAGTGACGGAGGGCATAGCGGCACCGTATTATTTTTTTCGCTTATCGCGGTCGCCCACATTATCTGTTTGATGCAACCATTGAGTTACATTTTCCGGGTCGCCTGTCGCAGTCTCTGTTTGGGGTTACCCTTTTATACAAATAAACATTTGTATATAGATTGTCACGGAGCGATCACGGAGCAGCAGAGAAGTAGATTCAGGAACAAACAATCCTTCACGCTCCCCGCGAACCCCTCTAGGGATTACCTGTGCTCTATACGCACAAAGAAGTAGGCGATTGACAGGTCTTGGCAAGTTACCAGAAGTGAAATATACAATTACAAGGAGACTGTAATATTTTAATATTTACCCGGAAATGTGCGTTCTTGCTCATGTTGACCTGTGAAGGAATATAGAAGAGTGCGGTTAAACACCTTGGCGGGATTGGCACTTTCAGGCGAATAAAACAACGCATCAGGAGTCGTATGGAATGTATGTTTTACAACCTATGAGAAATCCCCTGTTCATTGAGCGTAATATTACTTGACGTTAACCGAGAAGTTCCTGAATTCAGAGGAACAAACAGAAGGCAAGCTACATAGCTGATGGCAAGCGTATTTCGGGATGAGGGACTCAGTGGACGTAATCTAAATTTTACGTGCATAAACATGTGTCGAAAATCATTCTCATGTACACACTCCAATACCGTTACCTCTGCAATAGCTAAATTTCTCCTGCAGCTGTCCAAATGCTGCAACATCCTGTCAGCCGGCATGCTACAAATTCTATCATGCTGGGTACAGCGCAAACAAAAATCGGACAAGAAAGAACACAGGACGGAGCGCTCCCTCCTGTGTCCTTTCTTGTCCGAGTTTAGTTTGCACTGTACCCATCATGAACCTATAAACCTATACCAACACGCCTAACTTGCAGTTCTTCCTACAAATTCTATATTTGAGGTGATTTCACAGTGTTTAAAAAGTGATCTCTCATTCCTACCCCCTAATTTTGAAGATTCTCACAAACGCAGCGTAATTTTTAATACCAATCCTCACCTCCACGGACGTGGCCACGTTCTCGACGGTTGGTGCCTGTAAATGAATACAAAAATATGTATTCCAAAACCATTTCACTCAGTAATAGTAGGTGACCAGTGGCGTGTGAGTCCCGACTATACACGCCCTCCCATTACGGCGACAAAAGAGAAGTGAAATGCAAATTAGGAAATGAAGACTAGACGCATGGAGTTTGGACACCGGGAGGCAATGCGAACGCAAATAAGGCTGGCGCGGGTCGCACAACGGTAAATCTACAAGAAACGTCAATTATCTACATTGCAATGTTATGATCTTGAACCTGGACCTATTGATAACAAGTCCACCCAAATGCACATCCAATGATTAGGCGTGTGAGCATTGCAATTTCTGTGACTGGCCTTTTATTATGTTGGCGTTTTCTCCTACCGTTATTTACATCGGCGACTGGTGACCAGAACAGTCCAAAATATCTAGTTGCCTGCTTTAATAGAGGCATTGTTCTAAACCCCAGTCTGGATGCAAAACGTTAAATGTGTCGAAACTGGCATAAGGCTAACAACGCTGCTCTATACAGTATCCTCCACTAATTCTGTCTGCGGAAAAAAACTATCAAGCTTTTTGTAGAGACCCTCAAGTGAATGTGTCAAAGATTATTTGTGTCAGCATAGGGTATTTCAACTAGAATAATTATTTATCCGGTTGTCTAGCTGAAGTCTCCAATCTCAGTTCATTTATAAAGCCAGAAGAGAACGCCACACGACCACCATGGCCACCTCACGAACTAATGAAGCGACTTCACAGTTGCAGCCGGATTTTGTTCGATCCGAATATAGGGAAATGTACCCGTGTTGTATCTGTTGCTGTCCTTATCAGTCTCTGTGTCCTCACAAGGACGTCACCAAACAGGCAAAATGAATTTGGGTGAGGTTATATAGTCTCCTTACGCGTGTTTTTCCACAAATGCAGCTCTGTAAAAAGGTGACGATGGCTAATTTGTCGTTCTTCAAGCTCATACCCTACCTCTACAATGTTTAAAACTCAGTTTATAAATATAACTCAATGAATTTATAACTGAATGAACACTGATTAAAGATTTGAGGTATATAGAACGTTTCAGCAGGCAAAACATAAGACATAGACCAAAGCATCAACGCTTCACGTAATTTGGTTGGGGGAAACTCCAGTTACGTTACGATTTAGAAATGCAACAAAACTGCCGACACCCATCTGAATCCGCGTGACAATGTCTTTTCCACTGTAGACGGTTGTCTATAGCTTGTTTTAATGGTTATGTAAATGTCATTTAAAGTTTAAATGTCGATTGCTATATGCTTCGTTTAAAATTTTCCCCCATTTAGAGGAAGGATTTTGGGAGATACACGCCGCTACTATTTAACCGTCCACAATGCATGGTCTTATTATGGCGTCTATAACGACACATCTACAAGCACACAAGATGACGTTTAGACATTGCCGGCTCGTATATCATTAGAAACCATGCCCCAACAAATCCAAAATCGATAATAAATATAGATATTATGACTGCGAAATTGAACTGAGGACCAACATACCATACATTATTGACCTGTATGCAAAGGGCAAGTAGTTTTTAAACTTTATATCAGCTTTATAAAGGTACAGTGAGGCTCTAGACGTATCCTGCATTGTGTAAAAGTAGACGACGTAAATTAACTGCGCAATGGAGCGCAAATAGACATTAACATACGTTCTGGTGTATTAGATATATCCCGCAGCCATTCGGTTTAGCGGAGTAAACCTTGACACGAATAAACATTTATATATAGGTTGCCACAGAGCGTCGACGGAGCAGCAGTACACTACATTTGTGAACAAACACTGACAGTGCCAAAAAAGTGCCCTTAACGCTTCACAGAAACCCCACTGAAGGAATTACCTTTGTTCTATATGTGCAAAGAATTAGGTGGCTGACAAGTCCTGACAAATTTCCAAAAAATAAATGTAATTATTAGTAGGCTGCCACATTTACCGGGATATCCACGTTCTTGCTCCTGATGACCTGTGAAGGAATACAGAAGAGTAAGGTTAAAGGCCTTTGCGTGATGCGCACTTTTAAGCAAGCAAATAACGAATTTGAAGTGTTTTGGCATGCATGTTTTAGGACATCTGCGAAATCCACTACTCATTGAGCGTAATATTCGAACGCTTTCTCGACGTTAACCGAGAACTGTCTGGGTTGAGACAAATTGAAATTTTTGCTCGATTAATGATTTAGTCGAGATTAAAAATTGAAAGAAGGGCCAATAAACTTGTGAAAAATCTATCCTTTCAGTAATAACCAAAACAAAATTTCTCGTCGCTGGATCTGCATACAGTCGGGCGAAGCACTACCAGCGAAGGCATGCAAGCTTGATGCCCTGAGCAGAATTAGCTAAACTCGTATTCGGAAGACTATTTTATGACAGGGGAGACAAGGAACTCTAAGAAGAGCGTGATTGCTGGATTTCATAAACGTACGACCAAATTGTTTAAACGTGTAGATATATGAGTACATTATAGCGTGGGTTGAAAATCACGGCGTGATTTCCGGGTAAATGAGCCGGCGAAGAGTTGCTCGTTTGGGGTCTAATTCATACGTTATCAACAAAGCGACACAAAAAGACGTAAATCATAAGCCACTTCACTGTGTGGAGGTCGATGACTAGCGAAGTTGTTTAGCACACGACATAGTGGTGACAAGAATTTGCGAGGAAGGTATAGACCATTTACAGCACGGCGCCCTGGGCGCGGTCAAGTTGGTCGGCGTGACGTCATTCGGCATGGCTGGCCTTTCAGAACGCTTTTCTGGCCGTGGTGGTCGCTGATGCGGCCCGATTGGCAAATTTGGCAATTTTAATGACGATAGTCTTTCTTGGGCTACTCAAACCCCGAAATTTTGGTCTGTCTGCCTGTCTGTCTGTGACTAGATTCAGCCACACGGCCAAAGTGATAAAAGCTCTGCGAAACAGCCTTATATACTCGCAGCCAAATCTAAACGTCCAAGTCCGGTGTAATGTTCAGACTTGTCAACATTGTTGAACAAGAACAAGGCATTACACAAATTTTAGACAACAAATTACGACCCGCCGCGGTGGCTCAGTGGCTAAGGCGCTGCGCTGCTGAGCACGAGGTCGCGGGCTCGATTCCCGGCCGCCGCGGCCGCTTTTCTGATGAAGGCGAAAAAAGCGAAAACGCCCGTGTGTACGAGATTTCGGCGCACATTAAAGATCCCCAGGTGGTCAAAATGAATCCGGAGCCCTCCACTACGGCGCGCCTCATCGCCTGCGTTGCGTCGGCGCGTTGAACCCTACAATCAATCAACAAATTAATACGGAAGTGATATTTGCAGTGTTCCTTTATAACAAAATTATAGATGCTTGATTTTTGCGAAATGAAATACTACATCCACCGCAGAAAAAAAACTCACTCTGCCGTCACCTGCAGTCGCCCGCTCCACCATAGGTTCTGACGGCGTTTTAACAAATTAAGCGGCAACAGTTACGAAAGGTTCCACTAGATAGGTTCCACGTTCTGCTTGCAACGCACGTGGAGTAGGGCAACGTGGTTCTATAAACGCTGAAGTAGGGCGCCTGGATTCACGCGCGTCTCCGCCGTGTGGCAGCGCCGGCATCGAGGCACCCTGCCTGGAGGAGTGGAACGCGGTAAATTTAAACCGACTTGAGCAAGCATTTAACCTGTTTACCTTGAAAGGAGGGCGACGGAAGAGGAACAGCATCAGCGGTGAGCGGGAAAGCGAAGAAAGGCATTTACTTGGCCAATGTCGCCATTTACTTGGCCATTGTCGACATTTGCAACGAAAGGAGTAGATGCGCAGCCAATTTTTTTTAGTAGTGTTTCTATGGATGGGGGCTTGCTGTCCAAATAGGCAGGGTGCGCCAACGTTCAGAGATTGCTTAGTCACAAAAGGATTCCGCATAAAGGTTGTTCGAGCGCTGTACTGATTGGCGTTCGTAGCCAAGTTTCCTTTTCCCGCGTTTTGTCCAAATAAAGCTGACCGGTGGGTTTAGTTTTTCTTTTCTATTTATACGTACTCGCTTATAGTAACAAAATAACAGCCTAAGGGCTGTAACATCGTGTAATAAAACACAATTCCACATGTAGTAATAACGTTGTAGAGCTTGTTTTGAAAGCTCTCCTTCCCGGCCTACGCTAGAACGGTTGGCTGTGGATGCATTATATTATGAGTATGAAGGGCATTGAAACATAATAATCCTGCATGGGTGTGGAACTTGTGTTTACTCCTTTACCACTTCTTCATGTTTCGACGCGTGATGAAAAAGGTGCGGTTCTCAGCGTTATAAATGTTATCTGACTAGAGGTGGCGCGGTCGGCCTTGTATACCTGCTCCACATTATCAGCTGTTGCCTGTTCGGTATGTGCTAACCCGCGGCTATGGAAACACGCACGTTGAAACTGCCTTATGGCGCCTACAGTGGACGAAAAGTCGCATATGCGTGGCAGTTAACGTTAGGCGCGCTCGCGCGAAAATCGCGAAATAATATTTAGCGCGTACAGTGAAGTTTATTTTAAAATCGGTGGATCAAGCTTTGTTTAACACATACAAATGTTTGCCGAACTGGCACATAAGGCTTTGGTAGCCTTAATTGGTTTGGTAGCATATGGGACATGACAGTTTTTGTAAAGTGTTTTATGCCCAGCTACACAAAGATTTTGGTGATTTTTACATCCGTCACGGAAGTGACGTCGCCAGAAAAAGTGCCATTGATTAATTTTCGCCAGATATGCTCTTTATTTATTCCTTTCAGATGGTGCTGCGTGGCCTCCGCGACCACAGATGCTAATGGCTGACTGCACAATAAACATTCAGCTGGTCCTGTGATGCATACCATGTATTACCGCAGCCGATTGGATTTTTACCCATTAATTTTCATATGCTAGCAAGTTTTATTTACTCGTAATTAGATATGAGTTGAACCCTACATACTATGTTTAGAGAGTTGAAGTTTCGAACTTCCATTTTGTGCAGCCTCAGTTGTGACTGTGCATCGGACTACTCGGAAACCATTCCGCTAGTATAGCCCAATTCAACGACTTGCGCAGCGAAATGTATCCCTCAAGATTTCAGTTACCGGTGTCCTCGAGAGAGCCCTTTGCAAGGTACGTGATACTCGCTGAGGGAGCAGACTTGGCATACGTTCCGAGCCACAGTTGTAATTGGTAACGTTTTTCTCGGTGGTTTTGTACTCTTCGTATGATCTACCTGGCGTAATAAGTGCGACATATGCCACCTATGGAGGAAACCTGTACTGTTGGGAACGAATGACCGAATAACGCCCGGTGGTACCACGCCGGAAACTTCACATGCTTCCGCATACATTGGAGGGCTACCGCGATCGTCCCCTTCCATTTCGCGACTACCAACATAAGCCCCGACTGCGTCCACAATATTAAATTGTGGCTTTTCTTCGCGCCGCACCCATTTTGCAAACTACTCACTTCGAGTATGGCGACTGGAGTCTACGGCGAAACCGACATGGAAAAGGCCAGTAGTGGCGCGTGCAGCGCTGCCGCCATCTGGCTAAGGTGGGCATAAGTGATCGCTGCAAACGGTCTATACGAGGTAATTTCGTTTCTCTTGAGCGTCAACGGCGGTCATCTTTAAGAAAAACACGTACAGTTGCGGCCGTTTTCTGCTGCGCATTCAGACAAAGTTGGCTTTTCCACAAGGTGTTTATGTACACGCAGAGCAAAAGTGCAAGGAACCCAACTTTATGTCTGCCCCACACTCGGACCACTTCATTCTGTAAATTAAGTAGCATAATTGAAACAAATGTTTCCTCGGCGCGTTCTCAGTGTGTGCCACGCTGGAGCCCTAGCACTGAGCTCCTACGTGAGGAAATAAACACACCGCTGTGGTCCGTTATTGCACGGTCACCATCTCTAACATAGGCCGTTTGAAACATGAGCTGACGCACACACCTTGACGTTCGATATCCAGCGCCTCGCAATAAAAAAAGCCTCACTATTCAAAGGCACCAGCAGCCTCGGGACTTTTATTCACAGACACGAAAAATCCATGCACCCCTAGCCATATAAGCTTTGCATAAACGATACTGGTTCGCAGAATACTGCATTACCTGTATGGACTAGCGCATGTACTTTTATTTGAGATTACACTTGTAAGATGTATCTGCCTCGTATAACTAGGTTCAGTTTGCACGTGCCATCATTGGGATTTCACACCAACATGTCCTACTCTTCCCACCCTGCCGGTAAATTTGGTGTGTCAAAATAAAAACAGCTAAATGAACCCCCAACCCCATTCCCCTTGAGTTTGTGTGTGGCATTGTTCAGTCCATTTACGCCCCTTGAAACAACGCTGGAACAATGTATGAGAACGAGTGTTTACTTCCATTACCTAGGCATGCGCAGTACCAAAGGCACCGACTGTGCTTACCACCGTTCTTCTGAGCAAACCCTTGTTTTCAAAAAAAAATTGGAAAATTACGTAGTTGTTACATATTTGTCACACCCGCTACGAAAGGAGGAGGAATAAACTTTTATTGACTCCCAATCTGAAAAGCAAGTTTTTTGGCCGTGCAACGCAGAATTCCTAGATGGCTCCATCGAGGCCGACGAACTCTTGCACCCCTTTTAGCTAGTCCTACTCACGTAACAACAAGACACGCAAAAAAAAAACGGAGGAAGACGCTGGCTCGCGCAGTTACGTCCAACGGGTGGAAACCGCACAGACCCGGCCAATCCCGTGAAACAGCGTTTGTCTTGTTAAACATGATTAACGATCACTCGGGGTGGGTGTTCACATGACTGATTAATTTTATGCTCTACATACCCTGAGACATCCTGGCGCACTGTTAGACAGTCCAGTGTTTCAGCTTCACCACACGGCATTCGACTGCCTAATCCATGGAGCCGAGGAAAAAATTCCGGCCAATGACGATGTTTAGCACGCAATTCGACACAGAAGTTCGGTCTGCGCTGTGGCACCACGCAATGCAAGCGTGACGTTCTTTTTGAGTCAAATAATATTCGCATTGTTTTCGTTCGCAGAAGTTGCGTTGTAGGCCGCATATCTGCTTGGTTATATATGAGTAAACTGTGCTGAGTATGAACCACGGGATTTCCTTGGAGTGTCGGGATCTCCTTCTATTTTTTTTTCTTGTCTCAAATCAACGATGACATCATCGAAAGCTGGTTGTTCAAGTATTGTTCTCACCATGATAGCCCATGCGACGGGCGGGTTGCCGACTCCCGCTATGTCCAGGACGACCGGTTGCTTCATCGAAAAGTAAAGAAGCATACGAAGTATTACCCTTTCTGCACCGATAACCCAACTGCAGTTATAAGGATGTCCAGTGCCACCGCTGTTTCAAGTCAACCGATGCCCCTTTCCCAGTACACACTGTATCGGCACTCCTACAATCTCTGCTTATTTTAACATTTTTCTTATCTGGCTTAGCAAGCCAAGCGCAGCGGCTCGGATAATATTGCCGCAACCACTAAATTTCTCTCTCTCTCTCTCTCTCTCTCTCTCTCTCTCTCTCTCTCTCTCTCTCTCTCTCTCTCTCTCTCTCTCTCTCTCTCTCTCTCTCTCTCTCTCTCTAACACTGTTGTCGTCCTCTTTGCACTGCCACCTCACAGGGACATACAACCGATTTTTGAGCAATATATGCCCTCTATCCCGAATGAAAGGGCATCACTTGAAGCACCTTTAACCGAACGGTTTCCCTGATAGGGTCCTAGAATGTCTGAAAGAGGAACATTTAAATCTACCAGCTGTACGCAGGCTGCCAAAACGAATGCTTACAACCATGCCAGTGAGCTGCGCGGCGACCCACTTTTAACTGTACGAGAGATGAGCGATAAAAAGAGGTATCCAAAAACTTGTCCCCAGCTAATCCAAAACAAAATTGCAGTCTTTCTAGCTGTTCCTTTAGTATGCGCTTTTTCAGTTGCGCATTGAAACCGACGGAGTTGTTTGTACACCTACGGTGGTGTCCCGTTTACACAGTGCCTGGCGCTACCTTTCAGATTTCAGAAAGTTTAGTGCCCAATTAAAATTATTTTTGCAGATTTATTTAGACATTTCTTGTAACGACTCCACTGTATAAAATCCTGGCTTTCATTTGAGCTAGAAGACATGGACTCTACAGAAATCGGTTGTCTGTTACAACCTGCCTGTCGCAACTTTGGTCCCAACATTTCCTTTCGCCCGTCACGAAACTTCGCCCGTGTATGTGCATCGTTGACTTTTTAGGAAAGATGGTGGCTGTTCGCCATGCCTGTGCCAGTATCATCATCACCATTGGAGCCTGCGTTTAGAGGGTGTCTGCACCTTTACGGAAGCCTCCTTTCCATCGAGCGGCCGTGCACAAGCAAACTCATGCTGCGTTAAGGTAGCAGAACCGAGTTGCAAGCAGGGGAATTCGCAAACAAGAGTTGCAGGCAAGAGCGGTAGCAGGGAAATATAATAATTTTATTATAATTGTAATAAATGGTAATTGATGGCGATTTGTTACGGAGGAGGAAGAACCTGGCAAACAGACGATTCGGTGCGTGTAATCGGCTACTTGTTTTGAAGGAGCACAACGTCCGGTACCATTTGAACACCTTGCGGGGGAGGATATTTAATATGGGATAGTCGAACCAGGGAGTCGTCTGGGGGGCTGACTATAAAAATCTTGGAGTTTGTTTTTGGGCATCTTGATTACTCTCGTGTAGACGCAAACGCTGATACTTCACGAGCTTAAGAAGTATCGAGGCTGTTGAAAAAATACGTTTAACACTTCTTCACAGCTTTAGTTAAAAAATGTTGAAGGAACCACCAATATTGACATCGTGCGTCACGGAAGAAATCTGGTGGAAGAATCGTCGTTAGGCCCAGAGGTTCCGGACGGGAAATGTTTCTACGGCGCCATTTCTCAATAATATATATGGGGAAACAGTTTAAAATTTCCAAATCAGTCATAAGACATTTTCGCAAGTGAATATGTAATGTAAGTAAAATGCAGGAAGCTCACACTAATGCGTAAAACTTGAAGGTACCGAAGCTGTACGCAAAATTCACGACCACCACGAAGGTTTAAATCCACGATTGCAGCCGGTTTGCTTCTTTTTCTCGAAGTGATAGTCAATGGACATCATCTTGGAGGGGCGTACGCTATAACTCGTCTTTCTCATTTCGAGCAAGTGTTATTTGCCACGATTACAGCTAACGCTGGAAATTTGTTTTTGCCAATCTTGGCCAATCTCTGTAAGTGGGTATGATGACCTTGACAAACGTATGCAGGGGGCACTGGGCGGTCGTCGCGAGGCACGCACACACGAGCGCTAGGCATTTTCTTGGCTTTGTTAACTGGCCGGAGTTCGCTGCGACGCCAGCGCCCATGTGTGCGTGCTCACGTTCGGGCGCTCGGTAATTTCGTGGTATTTTTAACTGCGGACACGAAAAATTACAATTCGCTAAACAGCTGCGCTGTTAAACGAATTTTGTAAAATTACCTGCTAACGAGATTTTGAGGCAATCCTAATTCGTTTGCCCTTCCTCAAGCAGAATTTGTTGTTTTTATCGCCCTAAGAAATAAAACATTCGTGAAAACATTTTCAACCATTTAACCCCGATAGTGATGAAATTTCTAAAAACAAAAATATTGAGATCTTAGTATGAGCAGTCAGAAGACAAAACAACTTCTCCGTTAACCTTGTGGGCCTTAGAAATATGATGTTTTTGTAGAAACAAGTCTAGGCGCTCTGGCCTATCCAGGAGTGAAATTTGTAGCTACCCTGAACTTTATTTTAAATATCTTCTGTAAGGAGGAGGGTGCAGTCGAAGTGATATTGAGTTGATTTTGAAAACCAGCTTAAGCTAGATGTCATTCATCTAACCTCATTAGAGGTGATAGTTTTTTAAATTCTAAAATTTTTGTCGACATATTCGTGAGTAATCCTACGAGAAAATACTTTTTTAGAAACTTCGGTGCCCAAAGATATGAACTTTGTCTTCGTTTGATACCTTAATGGGTGAAATTTTTCTTGAAAGGAGGAAGGGGGGGGGGGGGCACCTAATGAGCCTTCATGTACCGGAAAGAAAGCGTTCGTGAAATCTAAAGTCTCTAGCCCCCACAAGCCCAACCCATTTTTCCTAATAAATTACTCGGACACGTCTGTGATTTTTTTCATCAAGTGGGTCTTCCCCAGCTCTCGCACACAAAAAAAAGTTTTATAAAAAACGTGGCGACTAGTTTGAGCTGAAACATTATATTCGGTCAGATCTAGACTATACTTTCACTCTTTGTATCGGAAAAAAACTTTGACCTATTTCGGGACACATTCCACGTATAGTACTAACTGTGTACACAACAATAAAACCCTTAAACCCTCCTTCGACGCTACAAGAGCACTAAACTACATGTAGTAACCCATAAAAGTGTGTGTGAATAAATTTGAACAAGACTGGACACCTGGAAATTCTGCGCCAGTAACTAGAACATTTTTATGTTATAATGTGAGCTTTTTTACCTCCCCTGTGCGCAGAAAATGAAAGTACGATTTGGGTGCTTCGTCACCAACAATAGGCTGGCTAGGGGGTTTTCAAAAGGAGGTGTCTAGAGTGTCCGAAGTTGAAACGTCACTATGCTACATTTCCGGCAATAATGCTTGACTTTTCCAAACATAATTATGTACTCGCCACATCAAATATCCACCACCTGTTCCCGCTCGATTCTAACATTTTAAGCTTGCAGTGATGAAGATTATTTAATGTAAACGTTTCAAACAGTTTGAAAGGCTGCAAATTAGCAAGATAAATAAACTGTTGTCTGGCGGTTTTTATATTTTTTAGGTTTTTTGGTTCTTGAATATGTTTACGAGCCATCTGAAAACATTATTTTTGTATTTTACGACGTGATTTAAACCTGCTAGTAAATAGAGCTTATAGCTGGTTACGGCTATTAACGATTACTTTTTAAGGTGACGTCTAGAATTTTTGACATACCCTGGTTATTTCTCGGCGTACAAAGCTGGTTTATTTGCCAGAAGTTGCACTTTAGACGAGCACTGTAGGCGACAAAGAAGCATTTCAGGAATATCGAGATACCATTTGTGAACAAATCTGCCATGTCAATTTTAAAAAATGTGCCATACAATTTAGGAAGGCGACGCCAATTACCCTGCTAAAATTATCCTTTTTTTCCATCTTTTCCGAATGACAGACAGAGTTATCTACAGAAACAGCCATGCCTTGCAAGTTGGATTGTTTTTTTTTTCTTACACGCTGTCACTTCAAGTCCTGTAATTTAAAGCCTTAAAGCACCTCTGCGAGGGAGGCGTTATTAGGTAGAAAAAACTCACTCAGGGCAAGAAGTGAAGTCAGAAATATGATAGTGATGAGCAGCTTCATGTCGGCAGCGCTGATGAAATCTGCAGGAGCGACGAAAAGATTATACAGAAATATCTAACACAGAAGACGATAAAACGTTTATCATCCCTTTCCTGCTAACCCTTTTGTACGACGCAAGCTAAACTACACTAAGAGTCCTGGGATAAACACGAAGTTGAGCACTAAACTTTTGGCACAACATATCATACCGGCAACTTGGTCTATACAAGCAGAGAAACTAAATGAAGTTCCATCTTACCACACTTGAACAGTAGAGGACTTGGGCACAAGGTGATATGTAACTCAGGCTTGAAGTCCGATACTGTGAAGCGGCTGATATAGCGCTCGTTTTTATACAGATCCCCAAGCTTAGGGTCATTAAACTTCTGAGCTGTGCGGAGCTTAGAATCCGGAAGAAGGAAATGCGTCCCTGTTTTATGCCGGAAAATAATTTTGCTTTGCCACTTTGCTCTCAAAAGCACTACAGCCCATGCCCCATACAGCGCCTCACAGACATACCCTAATTCTGTGCCACCATACATGCAGTTCAGACTCGGTGAAGCTAGCTCGATCGACGACCCCTTAGTTATGGAACATGACCTAGAATACGGGAAACAGATTGCGCTCTTCAACATCCAGGACAACATACCGCACGGGTCGACCACCTGTTATCAGGTCACTTCCAATCAAGTTATATTACCCGAAATTTCCCCAATGAATTTAACCATTGCCCATTAACCAATGCTGTTGTACATTATTAGTATATTTTAACATTCGCAGTGTATATTGTAGCAGTGAGAGCGCGTGCGTTAATAGAGCAAGTACATGGCTTGCTACGAAATTCAAGCATATCATAAATTATGAAGGCGCAATCAGAACTGATATATTCAGCTAAACCTACGTTAAACTGCATTCGCACGAAAATTTGCGCATGCAATAACATAGTCAAACATTATAAATTATTTTGCGCCGAGTCGTAGGTTTTTACCATCTTCTCTCTCTAATTGGAATTAATAAGGTCGAACTATGGCATAATCCTTATTTTCGCTTCTCTGCTAGCATGATTACAGGTGTACTCACAGTATTGCTATGTGCTCTAGGTGTACGCATGCGCCAATGCTTAAAGGAGCCATGAAGACAAAATACAGGTTGGGTTTATTAGAAAGACTGCTTAGTCCCGATAACAATGATACCAATATCATCGCAATCTTCGAATAAATAACGGAAATATTAAAGAAAACGTGTAAAGCAGTCGCGACTCCGTAGCCAATTTCCTGCAACTTTTTTATGACGTCACGGAACCTTGTTTGTGCGATTGGTGGCCGCCCAGCCGACCTGTCGTGTCGACACATGACTGGACGTCTTTAATGGGGCCTCTAGTTCCATATGACCGCATCACTTGAATGCTAACGTGCAGTTAACGCACTGAAAATTATGTTCTATTGTTGGCCCTTATGACGTCATTCTTGCTCATAACACGTCACTGTGGCGCAAAATTTGAAAGTTTTTAAATACTTCTTGCTTTTTTTGTTAAAAAACATCTTTTGTGGCTGTAATGGAGCTGAGTGAGATACTTAATCCTAGTTCTTTCAAATTAAACGAAGTTGTATTTTCTCTTCATGGCTCTTTAAAGGGGCCACGGAGACAAAGAAGAAGCTTGATTTATTAAAAATACGGATTTGTCCTGATAACAACGATACCAATTTTACCGGAAACTTTAATAATCGACACAGTAAATTAAGCAAATGAAGCAGTGGCGAATCCCGAGCCACTTTGCGGAGATTTCTCTATGACGTCAGAGCATCTTGTTTTTGCGATTAACGGCACCGATCTAAGCCACCGCCAAGAAACTTGACAGGAGGACTGTTGTGGGGCCGTTTGACCGTTTCACTTCAATGCTAACGTGCATTTAGCGCACTGATAACCATGTTACTAGTGCTTGCCCAGAAAACGTCACTCCTGCCGTATTACGTCACGGTAGCGCGAAATTAGGAATTCTTTCTATATTTCTTGCGCTTTGTCGAATAAAGAACAAAGTTCGTTGCTTGAATAGAGCTAAGTAAGTACCAAAGGTGCTCGTGTGCTTATTTATATGCATGTATGCGTGTTTTGTAGTGTTGTGTTGTGTTTTATGGCACATAAGCAACTAAGGCTATCATGCGCCAAACAGGAGGTTCTGTGTTTTGTTTTGTGGATAATGACTCAGTGTTTTAACACATTACAGCTTGCTTAGGACCATTGCTCCTTTTACATAACTAGAAACGGGAAATTATTAACAAGAGCATCCTCTGCTAAAAGTAAACTGGGGTGAAATAAAATGTGTTCGTTGTAGAACAGCCTATGATGTTTTTTTTCTGGGGACCTCAAATTTTGCACATTAGAGTAAGATGTGGCTTACTGCTAGCTCTAGGTCACATTCTTCACATATCGGTTTATCTTGTTTCATAAGAACAAATTTACGTTATGTGTCACATGTGCATGTCCAATGCGGAGACGACATAAAATAACTTCTGTGAGGCGTTCTTTGTGTCTGCTTGATTGCCACTCTGCTATAGTGGGTTTAACTATGTGAAGTTTGTTGTTGGTTTCCTTTTCCCACGAGGACGGCCATTTTTCTGTCAGTTTACTCCTTATGAATTTTATGCAGTCGGTATGAGAAATCTGTACTTGTTTTATTGTTCTGTTACCGGCCTGTGCGGCACATGCATCGGCTCTCTCATTTCCATTGATTCTAACGTGGCTAAGATGCCAGCACTGCTTAATTTCCGGTCCCTGTGTTGTGGCTTCCACTAAATTGTTTTCTTTGTCTCTTATGAACGGTTGAGCTCCATTTATGTAATGTAGTGCTGTGATTGCGTTGAGAGAGTCTGCTTAGATAACACTTTTCGGAATTCTTTTTTTTTTTTTTCGTTATTCTTTCTAAACCTTCAGCAATGGTGTAAGGTTCTGCTGCCAAAACCGAGGCGCACAGAGGTAGCCGGATGACCATCTCCCACATCCCTTGTATTACTACCCTCCCAGCATAGTGTGATGTTTCCTACCCGTCTGTGTAAAAGCCGTGTAATTTTTGCATTTCCAGTTCAGTGGCAGAAACTCCTGTAAGATGTGATCACGCGGTATCTGCTTTTTATTTATTTTTTAAGTGTGTCAGTGCCAAAGCGCATACAGGAGGGAAAGTATAGGTGGTAGTTGGTTTGTTCTTTGGGAACTCCCAGGTAATGTGTCCAGCACGCTAAACCTAAATTATGTATTGGGTTCAGTCGTTTCAAGTAGGATTGCCTCGCTGAGCCATGCACAATGTAACCATAGTCTAAGCAGGAGCGTACAACCGAGCGATGAACTTTTAGAAGGCATGATCTGTCGGAACAGCAGTGTTTGCGTGACAGGACTTTAAGTATGTTTAGAGCTCGGGGTGCTTTCTTTTTTAGCGTATTGATGTGGGGAAGGAAAGTGAGTTTTTTGTCAAAGGTTAGGTTGAGAACTTTGTGTTCATTCTTTACGGGTGAGTGAGTGAGTGAAAAGACTTTATTTGATTATCCGGCGGACGACTATCCTAGCCCCACGAGGGGGAGGGTCATCCCGATGCGGCCACACATCATCCCGGCGTGGTGTCCTTTACTCGACGAGCAGCCCTCACTACTCCCGCCTTCTGGTACCCGCGCCTGCCTGATACGATTTCCTTCAGGTGCCGTATGGGGTCGGTCTGCAAGCCTTATTTGAGTGGGAAAATTATAGACACTGTTCTGTTTGGTGAAAACTGGCAACCATTTCTGTCTGCCCATGTTGTTAGTCAATTTATAGTCAACTGTACTTGTCTCTCGCATGTCGGTACATTGGAGGATGTACAAACTGTTTGAGGACTGTCAACAAGTACAGAATACTTAATAGACTTCGAAATTATTTTGGATATGAGGTTCATTTTTACGACAAAAAGTCTTGTGCTTAGAAGACCCCCCTGAGGGAACCGTTTTCCTGTACAAAATTCCTCGAGCCAGGCGGACTTGAAATGAATGATTTGTCATGAAGTCGTTCAGGCAATTCAGCATTCTTCCACGGATGCCTAATTCTACCAAATCATGCATTATTCCAAACCTCATGTAGTGTCGTAAGCCTTCTCAAGATAAAAAAGGCAGTGTTGTTTGTGTATCCTCGGTATTCAATGGCGTGGAATGCATGCAGGCAACCAAGTGTGCGCCGCCATAGCGTCTGTTGCTAGGCGACGTTGTGCGCACGGCCTGCGGATCAGGCACCCCTATTCTCCTCCATGCAACCATGTGAGTGCGCCGTCACTCGTTACGTCGGGCTCCGCGGGATGGCGGCACTTGTCCGTGCTAAGCACGACTGTGAAACACATGACTGTGTTTCACGTTACGAACTCTTCGCCGAACACAAAGTATTGCGTCGAGTTCACTGTGAGTGCGATTAATAACATCTCTGTTGGCGCCACAGTTTAGAATCGGATTGGAACGGAGCAGATGACGCACGCCGGTGTCTTTTTTTTCTTCGGCGTGCGGCCGCAGTGGCCCAGGCTGCGCCGTGTCCGTGGCGCATCGGCCATGTCTGTGGCCATTTCCAGTGTTGCCAAGCGAAGAAATTGACCGCTAAACTTTTCAACGAATACCATCTATAAATGCTTCTCCTACGGTATTTTCGAGGCGGACATTATGGTAAGTTGCTGAGCATGATTTTTGCAAACCGCACTGGTGAACACCGAGAAGTTTGTTTGATTGTAGAAGCAAGCTTATTATGGTATGTACGATAAGTTCAAACATCTTGGCTGGACAGCTGGTAAGGGCTATGGGTCTATATCTACTAGGGTGGGTTGGTGGCTTTCCATGTTTGAGGAATGCTACAATAAATGCTTTCTTCCAGGCTTTCGGCAATCTTCCCAATTCCCAGATTTTGTTAAAACTCTTCAGAAGTGCTTCTTCAGACTTCAGACTTTTCAGTCTTGAAGACTCTTTGAAAACTCTTCGGACTTCAAAACTCTTCAGAAGTGCCCGCAAGATGTGCGAGCATTTCATAGTGTATATCATCTGGGCCGGGTGCAGTCTTCTTACCAGCCAATAGAGCTCTCTTCCATTCTTGGAGTGTTATTAAACTATTGTTCATTTCGTTTGTGCCATCACATGTTGGAAGCCTTTGGTATTCTGCTCTTTTTGTACATACATACATGCATACACACATACATACCTACATACATACATACATACATACATACATACATACATACATACATACATACATACATACATACATACATACATACATACATACATACATACATACATACATACATACATACATACATACATACATACATACATACATACATACATACATACATACATACATACACGCACATGTGGTATCGCCGTCGCCGCCACCAAACCACGGTAGCGGCAGCCAAAGTGCTTGCGTACTAAAATGTCTGTACCCGTTGCTGGTAATCGTTGCAACTGAAATATAAATTCGGCAAAACGAATTGGCTATTCAAGGTTTGTTGCCCAAATTTACAAACTACAAGGACACTTGCAAACAATTCAAGTGTTGTAGTCTATGGAAAACAAAATTAGTCGAAGGCAGAGGCAGCGGTGGGACCGCCACGCCGCAGCAGCAAACGCCACCGCCGTCTCGGGGCTTGGCTTGAGGTCCCTCTCTCCAAACGCACTCACTATGTCTCTGATTTGGAGCGTCGCTCTAAAGCGCGCGCTCCTGTGGTTTCGCGTCGCTGTCGGCATCGTTGCAACTTAGCGAACGAAGAGGACACCAAGGATAGACGAGATAGAGCGAGCAGGAAGCGGGGGAGGAAAGCACGAAGGCCCCTGCGACGACGCGCTACTAGACAACGCCAGAGTGTATCGCGCGCCTTCGTGCGTTCATTGATGAGGCAATCACTTCCTGAGACGCAGCAGGTATGTGCCGTCACCGACAGAGAGAGAGAGAGAGAGAGAGAGAGAGAGAGAGAGAACAATCTTTAATGAGTCTGGCGATGTCAGCCGAGCTAAGCCGCCTGGTTTGCTACGCCAGATGAATGCGCCGACAATGATGATTATAATGATGAAGAGGAGCACACATGATTTCAACTATTTACAAAGTCTGATCAAGGTTTGTGGCTTTTAAATAGGTCAGTAAAGCTTTTGTAGCACGACAGGCATGTTTGGAAGAATACCAGGCACCTAACACGTCCCTCACTTCTAGTCCTACTGTGAGCGGCCGGCCCAGAGACACTGCGAGACACACTCTTTGCGTACTAAATCGCGCACAGTCCCATATTAGGTGTTTCAGATCTTCAATGAATTCGGCCAATGAATTCATAACCCAGCCGATTGGGAACTCTGGTTATAAAACATTTCACTCAGGGAGTCATCAGGGCGCGTACGGTATGCAGTTCAAGTAGAAAGGTATTTTTGATCGCTTCTTCCAACAGCGCGCGTAGGCAAATGCATTCATGTAAATCCAAAACGCAAACGAAACTGCCTGCAATCCATAGTAACTTTCACAAGCCATCGAGCGCCAATTCGAATTCAGAACTACCCATCACACCTATTGCGGCAGGCGATCGCAACGCCAGATTCCTCTCTAGCTGTTATTGTATGAAACTCTATGGGTATATAAACCTGTTGTGCAGCTTCTATTTCACTTTGGCCGGCTGGCTGAATCGAGTTCCGGGCAGTCACCGCCATGTTATGCCTATGTTGTTAACACACTGAGAAACGTCCAGTCTACCTTACCAAGCCTAAATTTTAGGGAAATAACGGATGCGAATTGTGCGAAAAACTGGCAATAAACCCGTTAGACAATCAGCAGGTCGCAAGATCACGCGGCATCCCTTGGCATCAGCTGACTTCGGCGGCACTTCCGTCTGATGTTCGGGATTTCGGTTGGTTGCGTGCCTGGGAAGTTCTTCCGACGTGTGGCCGTCTGGCGAGATTCGGCGTTGTGCGTTACTCACGGTGCCCGAACTACTGCGGGCACACTGAAACATTGGAACATGCCTTGTTGGAGTGTCATGTAGCGGTAACGTTTTGGACTGTGTTAAGCAGGTTGTTTGGTCTCACACTAAGAATGAGCACACGTTCAAGCGACGTGTTGGTGAACTTCTTGATGTGTGCTGGTGCTTTTGTATTGTGGCGAAATCGTGGTGCCGCGTGTCTTCGCGCCCTACCTCAACGGGCGATGTTTCCACTGCTGTGGCGTGTGTGGTCGATCCTTCTGAGAAACTTAGAAAATGAGTTGGCAGCTCTAGGTGAAGAAGCCTTTCTGTTACGCTGGTCCACACGTTTCATAGCAGTCAGGAACAACATCCTGAGCATCCTTATTGTACCGTATTGAGTTTCAGCTAGTTTCTGAACTCTTTCTGTGAACACCGGTGAACTTTTTGTGTATTGATTTTGGAGTAGCTTGTTTCACCACCACAGTGATTTGTTGTGCAAAGTGTTGACTGCCTGGAGTACTTGGAAACTGATTGGGTTTTTTTCTGTTTTTCGGGCAGCCCTGTTACCCTTACTACCTGCGCGCTGATATGTATGTGGTTTTGTAACAAATTCTCTTTTCATTGATACAGACAGACCAAAATTTCCACGTTCAAGTTGCCCTAGAAAGACTATTGTCATTAAAAATCTGCGAGATTCTTCCCAAGGGTTCTCAACTTTTATTTCACTCCAACAAATCCGATGCACGGCACACCGCTGTTTGGTGCGCGTGTCTACAAACATCATTTACCAGGAAACACAGCACCATCGTATTTTCGTTTTCTTGATTAAGCACTTTCTTATATTTTGATTATATTTTAGGTTACAAAATATTTTAGCGTTTCGGTCAAACTGTTGAGCCACATTGCTGAGCATGTGGTCAATCAGCCGGCATGAGGCCAGTCTTCATGCGCGAACCAGCTAGCCGCTTCTCCCTCGACCTTGTGATGCCGTTTTCCTTCTGTGCGCCATCCAGCTGTTTCTTGGCTCCACCCTGCGCAAACAGGCGCCGAAAAAATTCAGTGTCCTTCCCGACTGTGAAAGACGATGACCAGTGGAGCGGGGCTCAGTACAAAGAGGGCTCGAAACAAAACACTTTTACTTGTAATAATTTGTGATTGAGCTTGCTTCCTAGCTAATGAAGCAACAGCCCGAGCCGGCCTAGTTGGAATCTATCCATGGCACCGATTGCACAAAAACAAACAAGGACAAAGAAGAAAAGGACGAGGACGAGCGCACTCTGACAGCTGAAATTTTATTGATTGAAACGAAAGACCTACATACCATAGAGTTCCATACTAATATATACTAGAGGGAAATCTTTCGGTGCAGTCGCGGGCCACCGTGGGCGGCGCCATTGCCGAGCGACGTTCCTCGCCTACTTGGCTTAGCTAGCCATATGGCTTCTTTTTTATCTCGAAGCCAAAATCAACAAAAAGGGTAACATTTTTTTCTTGTTCATCGTGCATGAAGCTACTACACAATCACTGACAACTTAATCTTTTTGGGGGTTCGATTTTATAATAGCTAAACAAATTTGATGAACCTTCTACAGTAATATTGTTGCTTTTTTGCAGCCAGAGCAAACTTTTCAGCCTGTTCATGAGCCACGCTAAGGACAAGTGGAACATGCCTGCCCGATACATGACGGAACGCTCGCCGAAGCGCTGCTCCCCTAGACAGTGGCGCCAGATTTTCCTCTAGTATATCTTAGTATCAAAGTCTATGCTATATGTACCTACAAGCCTGCGCATCATCATCGCAAAAAAGTTTTTACAGCGCACACAGCTAGCACACACTGCAAACACGTGTCGGCTACCGACATTACATACAAGATGGCAGCGATATTTCTTTGTCCAACAAGGCCACAGAGGGGTGACTTCCATACTTGTTTTTGTACTTAGAAATATAAAACACTTCCACAATCTCTCTGAAAGGGGCCTTAATATAAGATTAAGAGAACATGCGTCGAGCTTGAAAGGAAGCCCTCTCACGCACTTAGCCACTCATTGTAAAGACTGTGACTGCACACCTCTGTTTGAAAATACAGTTGTTTTGTTTACACATCACAATCAAACTTCCCTAACGCCCTTCAATGCTAGAACTAACATTTTCACATTCTCCTTTTTTCCGCGCACTGTAACCGAATGGAATTAATTACCTGCATCATTCTTAAATAGCATTGACTCAATTGACCATATTGCATTTTGGCCTGTATTGTTAATGTGTTAAATTTCTTTCTTATGCGTTGTCTGAATGATGTCCTTAATCTTCGCGCTTTTCATGTTCTTTGACCTTCTGTTGTTCATAGTACATCGTTTGTAGTTATGTCCCTTCTGCTTGGGCCCTTCACTGCGCCTGCAATATTGTGTAAATAAATAAATAATAAATCTGGTTGTCACCTTCATCTCCCATGCCGTTTTCTTTAGCGTAGCGACCTGTAAGGGAGTGCACGAGCCCATCTCAGAGACCAAATACAAAAGCGCACAGCCCGACAAACACACCAAAACTTCCGCGTTTACCTATTCCAAGAAATAATGCCATCAGAAGTTCAAACACTTCATAATATACACCTTATGACGAAAAAGGCTCCCGTACGTAGCCTATGTGTTTATAATAGCTTGAAGATCTATATGAGGAGGCCGACAAATGAGAGAAGAATTTTTACGAACAGATAGCTGCGTGCTACGGCCCATTTATTTACACTGAACTTCTCAAAATAGTTATACCTAATTAGCTGGTTGGGGTTTACGGCCAACTGCTTTTCCATTTTTAAATCGACAGAACCCATATGGACAAAGCTGAGTGATTCCCTTGGACAAAGAAGGGAAGCGCACCGGAGATTTTATTTAGTCCAAAAGGGACTTCATCCGCATGCAAGCCAGTGCGAGAGAGGGTGTGTAGAGGGGGCATGTGAAGACGCAGGGGAGTGCAAAAAAGACGGGGAACGGGAGAGGGAAAGGAATGGGGAATAAGAAAGTGCTAAGCTACGATGACACATCAACGCCCTGCTGTAGGAACCTTGACTCCAGAGCCCTATCTCCCTCTCTTTCAGGGCTACACTAAAAATTGACAGATGGAGCGAAACTCATGAATATGTTATTTTACTGAAGTAAAAAAAAACGTGCATTGCTTAAAAAACCGACGACACTGTAAATGACGTCAAACTGCCCTCTCGCTCTACCCTCCAATCTCTAATCTCTCTCCTCCTTCCTTGTCCGTATTTCTCGTCTCCCTCATATCGATCCCCTCCTTCCTCCTCCGTCCCTTCCCACTTTCCCCTCTCCTTGTCTATCCCCTCCTCTCCTTTACTTCGCCTACCCCTCCTTCCCCAACATTCAGGTTCCAACCATTTTCTCCCTGTCTTTTCCTCTCCTTCTCTCTCCCCTCCCTTTTCCAGTTTCCTCTCCTGTCCCCGGGATATGTCACCCACAGGGGACCACGGGTGCGTCGCAGATTGGTTGGTCACCTCTGGTGGCTATACCAGTGGCCCTCTAGCGAGCAAACCGTTCCTGGCTGATCCTCGGGACAAGCAAGCAGTGCCGAAATATCGTCATTCCTGCAACACAAAAACCCCTGTGGAGGGATTGGATTCGCTCGTCGGGTAGTAAGGATTCCCAGACACCTCTTCACAAAGTGCGGAAATGGAATGTTAATATAAGAGTAGATTGTCACCTTCAATGCCAGCAACACGCTCCTGCTCGTTGCGACCTGCACGGGAAATACAAAAGCCCATTATGGAGACCAAGTACGAAAGCAAACGGGCAGAACGACAGGCAGACAAACAGACACGCCAAACCTTCCGCGTTTAGCTCTACCCCAAGAAATACTATGTATACAGTCAGAAGCCAAATTTGACTTCGTGCGCGCCCGGAGCATTAAACAGACCTTTTTCACGCGCTTTTATCAGTGCGCTTTCTGTTACTCGAGGCACGATGTAAACACCATTATAACATAAATCCACTTTTAAAAATTGTGTTTTGGAAATATGCATGAACAAGAATACGCTACAGGACGAGTTAAAAGCCACTGTGAGATGGGCGGTCAAACTAACTAACCAGCAAAGAGTTATTTCACTACAGCTAAACATTACAATTAATACACATGACAAAAAATAGGCTGGGTAGGTAGCATACGTACTTATGCAACAGCGCAAATGACAAGGACTAAGAAAGAAGCACAGACAAACGCTGACAAACAACCTTTGGTTCTTTGTCAGGGCTTGTCTGTGCTTCTTTCTTAGTCCTTGTCATTTGAGCTGTTGTTTAAGTTCAGAATGAACCAACGGCCCCAGTCCAGACGCTAATTCAGTAGCATACGTGTTTATAACAACTTGAAGTACTATGTTAGGAGGCTGACAAACGAGAAAAAAAAAATTTTTTGGAACGGAAAGAAGCACGCTACAATTACTCTTAACGGCTAAAATATAGTTATTCTTGAACGGCTGATTGGGGTTTACAACTACTAACTGGTTTTCTTTTTTTTTTAAATACTCAGCAACCATACGGGCAAAGCGAGGGATTCGCTTGGACAAGGACGAGAGGTGCGCACTTAACCCGGCAGGATCTTCACCTTCATACAAAGCCAGTGCGGAGAGGGTGTGCAGAGGGGAAAGGTGAGGACATAGTTTAGTGCCAAACGTGACAGGGAACGGGAGAGGGGAAGGAAGAGGGAGTAAGGAAAACGTCGTAAAGGTGACATACAGAAAAAACACAAGTTTGACTCATTCGAAAGATTGCCTCGTTAGAATCATACTGAGGCCTCTTTTAACGCACACTTCGCTCAAATAAGCTATATTTAGGAAAATAGAGAATACCCATGCGACCCACTAGCTCATTTCCCACAACAGAAGCTATGATGTCATATGTGCCAGCTCTGCGATTGGCTGAGGCCGGCAAAAGCAAACGCAAATTAGGTAGGGCTTATAACCTTGCCGAACGAGCTATTTGCGCTTAAATTTAGGTCACATGCTTTTTTGATTTGAGCAGCAAGAGGGTTTTAACGCGCCGACGCAACGCAGGCGATGGGCGCGCCGTGTGGAGGGCCTCCGGAAACAGAGGCGCCGAAGTACACACGGGCGTTTTTGCTTTTCGCCTCCATGAAACACATGTTTTTTATAGCACAAGTAAACAGAGGAAGTTTAAAGTACACGTAAATTTAGAAATTCCTATGCGTACTGCTGTTGGTACTGCGCGCACTATGCTGTTTTAGCTGCACAGCACTGCGGCGCTTTGGGACTGTCTAAGACGACACTGGCCGATTGGCGTTACCGATGGTGTATTGATTGACCATATTTGTCGAACGAACACCATGTTTAACGAAACGATTATTTTCGACCTCAACAAAAACAAGCCAAGTACAAATACGGTGAAAAACAAGGCGAAGGCAGAAAACGGCCCGCCGCGGTATGGTGGCGCCATCTAGGTTGACTAAGGGTAAACAAGGCTCCGCAGCACACTAGGTTTAGCTTGAAGACTTATTCGTGTGGTGTCATTGTAGAAGTCATGAAAAACACGCGATTAGGCGGGAGAATCAAAATTTTAACATAAATTGATCAATTTCTCAGTGAATACAAGCATCGTCTGCTTCCCGACAAGCAGTGAGGGTACTATAAAACAACGACCGTCCTTCGAATAAAACAAACGTGTATTTTGTCTGCATGGCCTACCGCATAAACGCACTGCAGTGTTAACCTCGACTCCAGAGCAACTCTCTCCTTCTCTTTCATCGCTAGACTACAAATCCGCAGATCTAGCTTCATTCAGTAATTTGTTAAGTTACTGAAGTAGAGAGAACTTAAATTGCTTAAAAAACTAACGGCCCCGTAAATGACATCAAACTGTCCTCCCCCTCTACCCTCCACATATCTAATCTCTTCATTTTCTTCCTTGTCCATATTTCTGCCTCTCTCCCTCCTATCGTTTCCCTTTCCTCCGCCGTCGCTTCCCAACTTAGCCCTCTCACTGTCCTCATCCCTCTTCTCTCCCACCTTCCCTCCTCCCCTTCGCCTCCCCCTACTTCCCGAACATTCATGTTCCAAACATTTCCCCTTTCTTTTCCTCTCCATCTCTCCCCTCCCCCTTTCACAAGCTTGCCCTGTCACACCTCTGATACGTCACCCACTGGGGCCCTACGAGTGCGTCGCAGATTGGTCACCTCTATTGGCTATACCAGTGGCCCTCTAGCGAGCAAACCCCTTCCTGGCAGACCCGAGTGACAACCAGGCAGTACCCAATTTTCGTCATCCGTGTTATAACACGAACCCCTTGTTGTGGTTGGATTCACTTGTTGGTTACAAATGATTGCTAGACATTTCTTCGCAAGTTGCGGTAAATGAAAACACTATTGTAAGAGTAATTTGTCACACCCACCGGCAGTTCCACGTTCTTGCTCGCGGCGACCTGTACGGAGAAGAACAAAAGCCCATCATGGATACAAAGTACCAACACAAACAGGCAGAAAGATTAGACAAACATGCACGCCAAAACGTCACCGTTTACCTATAGAACAAGGAAATCTTTAGGAGCCCATCGTGACCTTCTGAAGCCTTAACTATCTTAACAAACTGATGCCATAAGCATAACTATTTCACGATCATCCAACAGTGCGTTTTTCTGTGACAATTGTCGCGAGGAAGGTACTCAAGGAGTGATTGAACTGGGTGTAATCTAAATTATAACATAACCCCACGTTAAAAATTGTGCTTCGAAATATGTAGGTACATCAATACACTGCAGGGCGAGTTGAAAGCCATCACTAGATTGGCAGTCACGTTAACCAGCAAGGAATTGTTCACTAGAGATAAACATTACAAAATATACACATAACGACAAATAAATAACCTTGTCGGTAGTGCATGTGTTAATGGTAGTTTGAAGATCTATCTGAGAAGGCTGACAAACGAGAACTTTTGGAACAGAAGGCTGCGCGCCACGACCAATTTATTTACTCACAACTCTTCAGAATACTTATACATGAATGGCGGATTGGTGTTTACGGCTAAGTGCTTTTCCTCTTTTTTAAAGGCCAGCAACCATAGAGGGAAAGATAAGTCATTCGCTTGAAGAAGGAAAAGAAGTGCACTGGGGATATTATTTAGCCCTGTAGGGAGTTCACCTGCATACAAGCCATTGAGGGAGAGAGTGTTTAGAGGGGAAATGAGACGACATAACGAAGTGCCAAAGCGACAGGGAACGGAAGAAGAAAAAAGAAAGAAATGCTAAACCTAGGCTAGCACATCAATGCACTGCCGTTTAACCTCGATTCCAGAGCTTCCTCGCCCCGTCTTTTAACGCTAGACGAAAAATACACAGACGGGGCGCAATTCCTTAATTCGTAATGTACCGAAGTTAAAAGCTGATTTGCTTAAAAAACAAACGACCCTTTAAATGAAATCAGGCTGCCCTCTCCCTCTACACTCCAGACCTTTATTCTCTCTCCCTCTTCTTCCTTCTCACTCTTCTCCCTCACCTTCTCCAGTCTATCCTTCTTTCTTCCTCTCTTCCTTTCTCTCCTCCTCTTCCTACCTCTCTTCCTTCTCTCCTCCACTTCCCCCTCTCCCTTTTATGGTTCCCGTTTCCTCTCCGTTCATTCCCAATTCGCACTCTCACCGTTCTGATCCCTTTCCTTGTCTCTCATCTTCCCTTCTTTCTTTTGCCTTCCCCTACTTCCCTACGCCCTCGCATCATACCATTCAGAATCCAATCCCCTCCCGTTTAAACTTTCTTTTTTTCGTTCTTCCTCCCCTCCCCCTTTCAGCTTCCTCGGCCGCTCTGACCAACCGGTTTCCACGGGTGAGTCACGGTTACGCCAGTGACCCTCCAGCGAAGAGACCAATTTCTGGCTGAACAGGGTGACCGAGATTTCGCCATCGCTGTTAACACACAAACCTCAATGGCGTGGATGGATTCGCTCGCCGGGTACAGAGAGAGACAGATAGAGAGAGTGTGTCTAATAAATGGAAGGGAAACAGAGAAAGGTCGACGTGACTATAGTATAGGTTCTGGCCTGCTACTCCGTCTGAGGGAGGGGCAAGCGGGAAAAAACCATAGATTGACAGGTCTTCCCAAATGTCGATAAGAGAAACGTTATTATTAGATGAGGTCGTAACTTTCATCGGAAGTTCCGCGTTCTTGCTCGTGGGAGACCCTGTAAGCTACACAAGCCCATCATGCAGACCAAATACAAAAAGCAGGCAAACAGGCAGACCAAAACTTCCACATATACTTAGGACAAGAAATACAACACTAAAAAAACTTAAATTTGTCTTCGTGGGCTTCTCGAGCATTAAGCAGAACAATTCCACGAGCTTTAGTCAGAGCGTTTTCTATTACACGTGATACGGGAAACTCTGTTTATGAATATCCGTTTCGTTATAACCTCCGTATAAAATAAACCCACGTTCAAAATGGTGCTTTGAAATATGTAGGAGTGTGAGTACGCAACAAAGCGATTAAAAAGTCATAACAGGATCTGCGGTCAAATTAACCAGCAAACATTATATGATATACAAATGTCGACACAGAGAGAGCCTTGTGCGCAGAATATTGACACGGGACGGCTAGAAGAAGGGAAAAGGATTAGCACTTCTACAGATATGTTCAGATTGGGCAGGGTTTAGAAGATGACGAGGAACGCTTTCTGCAAGGAGTCTCTATGTTTTCCCATTGGCGCTATCCAGCATTGTAAGTAGCGTAAACATATTATATTTTCTTCATTTTGCCTTGTTACAAAATACATTCCTAATAACTTCAAGATGACTATGAAGAGGCTGGCAAATGTATGGTCATTTTTTTTAACTCACAGCTGCTCGCTGCCACCGACTATTTTCCTTCAACTCCTCAAAATTGTTCTATATAAAAGAATGCCTGGCATTTAAAGATAATTGCATGCCTTCTTTAAATTGTGATCAGCCATAGTCCTGAGAAAAGCTACATCGTTGCTGACATGGCTGTAACCAAATGTGCGGTGCAAAAAATTGTGTAGCTACCACTCGCAAATTCTAGAAATTAAAGACAATTCTAATAGGACCTTGTCCCCTATTCTCACAACATTTCACAACTACGGACATCCTGTAAGCGAATTTGCAACATATTCTATTGCGGAGAGCACCTCAGTGCATAAGGTGTTTAGCAAAAAATCAGTGCAAATTTCGCTGCGCCCACTTCCCCTATTTGCACAAAATAAGTGTAATGATAGCAATGCTCATTTGCATAGGCAACCCCATCTTCACGATCCTTGTGACATGGGAAGTAATGTGAAACCTAATATAACACCGTGATCACATGGGAGTGTAGGTTGCACCGCGAGCGCAATTTGTTTTTTGGAGGGCCGCCAGGCCTTTTTTGTATTTGCTGTCGCAGAAATCAAGCAGCCATGTGTTTTTGAAAGAACAATGCAGGTATTGAAAGAACACTATCACTTAGGTATTGATGCCTTGCCTCAAATATGCTTAATGTTTTTTTCTTTTCTCAACGATGTTGACAAGTATAATCATAGCCAACATACCTGATTGTTCAGAAACGTTTTGCCGATAATAAACGTCTCGTTCAAGAATTCTACCACTTGCTGCATGTGTGCTTGGCGCATTCTCTTCGCCTCGCTAGGCTATGCCGTCTCCACATTGCTGCGTTTGCGTTGCCACAAATCTTCCCACGAAAGCCTCGACCAAGAACAGCTTCGCTGTTAGATGACGCTGCTGCAACTTGCCAGAGAGGCGCTGCTGACCAGGCCTCGGCTACGTAACCCATGCCACTGCTGCTAGTGACTCCCCAAACCTTGGTTCCTTCGTTCGACTGTACTCTGCTTGTCCATGCGTACTCATTTGCTTGACTCAAGAACGTCTCGGCGTAAAATAAAGCTCAAAGGAATAGGCTCACATTAGGCATGCCACACAGCTAAAGCTTGTATTCACTGGCGAGGCACGCATGCAGGCAACCATGTGAGTGCGCCGTTACTGGTTACGTCGGGCTCCGTGGGATGGCGGTACTTGTCCGTGTCAAGCACATGATTTGTGTTGGAAGTTCCTAACTCTACCCCGCCAAACGCAAAGTAATGCCTCGAGTCCAATGTGAGTGCGATTAATAACATCTCGGGTGACACCGCCGTTGAGAGAGTTTAAACGTTGCAAACGACGCACGCCGGTGTTTTTTTCTTCAGCGTGCGGGCGCAGGGGTACGAGCCACGCCATGTCCGTGGCGCATCGGTCATGTCCGTGGCCGTTTCCAGCGTTGCCAAGCGAAAACATTGACAGCTAAATTTTTCAATGTTGACAGCTAAATTTTTCAATGAATACCACCTATAAGGCTTGCTTTTGTTAAACAAGAGAAACAATCTTTCGCGACAAGTGCCCGCGCGATTGATTAAAAGAAACATGAAACAAAATACGTTTGATTCATTAAAAATGCCACTTTGTCATGATAACTATGGTACCAATTTTATTGTAAACTCAAATAAATTATCCAGACATGAGGGAAAACACATGGAGAAGTGGCGATTGTGCAGCCACTTTCAGGAAATTTTTCCATGGTGTCACAGAATCTTGGTTGTGCGATTGAGGGCCGCCGGCCTAAGCCACCACCAAGAAACATCGGCGATTGTAGTGGGGCCTTTAGTTTCATTTAATCGCATCACTTCAATGCTAACGTGCAGTTAACCCACTAATAACTGTGTTTTAGTACTGGTCTATATTACGTCACTGTAGCGCGAAATTCAAAAGTTTGTTCACATTGCTCGCGTTTTTTTTTTCCCAATCTCTTTCATCTAATTTGGTCTTGTTCAGCCTTCTTAAGGGGCAGAGAGCCACTCCTAGAGTCTCAGGCAGCACCGCATACACTAATAGCGCACTTGCAGCTTATTAGAGGCGATCCACGCACCCTTAAAAGGGTAGCAAACTTTGCTGTACAAAGAGGTCTGTACAGAGTTGTATAGTGGCTGACTGACTCCCACCCTTTTCTTTCAAGTGTTCGTGCACGCGAGTGTACCCGAGTGAACCTTTGTGACAGTGCTCCACATATCAACGACCAGTGCTTATGTGAACACTCAAACCGTGCCTGCAGCTAACTGGAACAGAGACTCTAAACGATTACAGCGTCATGTGATCGCTATTTGTAATACGGGTCTTTCCCTTTCCTTTTCCCCCTAACCCGCACCAGGGCCTCAGGGCTCTTCCTAAATAAAGGTCATTCATTCATTCATTCTTTCAGTTGGAGTGACGTCTTTCACTGCTGCAACGGAGGGGAGTGAGTTAACAAGTGCTAGCTCTTTTAAATTGAACCACGTTGTATGTTGCCTTCTTAAGGGTTATTCTTACCATGATGGCCATGGCGACGACCAGGTTGACGACCCTCGCTTTGTTCAGGGAGACCCCATGCTCCACCTGTAGGAGGTATGTGAAATATTACCGTTTCGCTACTGCTTATCACCCTATATTATTACAATAAAGCTGCTCTACTAGCACTGCAGGTAAGTCACTGTAATTACAGAAGCCGAAACTCACACAAGGCGAGAAGCGAAGCCAGAAGGACGGCAGCGATGAACAGTTTCATGTCGGCGTTGCTGATAAAATCTGCAGGAGAAACAAAACAGTTAAGCTGAAACTTCTGACGCAGAATAGTCAAAATTCTTATTGTTTTCGTTCTTCTATCCATTTTTTACGTCCCAAACAAAAAAAAACTGCGACAAATCTCGTGCAGTAAACACTAGGTTATTTGGTGAGGCCACAAAAGGGTAGTAAGTTGGCACAGCAAAAATCTCTAACTCTGCCTAAAAAAGCAGAGAAGCTTAATGGCTTTCGGCCTTACCCTGTTTGGGGTGAAGAAGACTTCGGCACGAGAGGCAACGTTGAACAGGCTTCCAGTCCGATGAAGTGACACGGCCGCGATTGCGTGGGTTTTTATGCAGATCTCCGCGCTTGGGGTCGTTAAACTACTGGGCTGCATGGAGCTATAAATGCGGAACAAGGAAGTGTGGCCAATGTTGTTTTTTTTTTTATCCCAACAACACACTTTGCCTTTTTGCTTTGACTACACGAACCTAACAGCCCATGCAGCATGGAAACCGTAGAGGACATGCCCGAATTTGCTGCCTCCTAAGTCAGCTCGATCAACGACCCCTTTTTTTGGCACATGTGCTAGGATCGGGGCCGAACGCAAGCGCACGCTGTTGCACAGGTCAACATACTTACTGTGTGAGTGGGGCATCTGTTTTCGCGTCGTTTCCAATGCAGTTATGTTACGCGAAATTTTATTAATATCTTTCGGCATTGTCAGCCGACCATTACCATTGTACGTTATTGTCGGCTTTAGGCATTTTCATGGCAAATAGTGCAGCATTGCAGTAGGCGGGCGCTATTAGAGAAAGTGGGTGGTTTTTTGCGACATCCACACGTCTCGTAATTTATACTTGTGCAATTCTATAGTGATATATTAACCTAACTCTAGGTTATAATGCAATCCCGCAGTGCCGGTGCGGGCCTTAAAACATCAAATTTTGTCTAGAGCGTGATTACAAATTTGTTGCCCCGATGGCCTTTAAGACGGGTTTCCACTGTGAGTTATGACACAAGTTGCATAACCCGTCTTCTATTCTAACCTCGCATTATTACAAGGATATTAAAGTATTTTCCCTACGCGTCGGGTACAGCAGCACTAATGCTTAACATACCAATCAGCGCACGCACGGATACCACATGTGTGTATGTATTTATGTATGCATGTGTGCAAGTATGTATGCATGTGTGCAAGTATGTAAGTATGTATGTATGTATGTATGTAGGTATGTATGCGCGCATGTGGGCAAGTATGTATGTGTATGTATGAATGTGTGCGTGTGTGTATGTGTGTATGTATGCATGTGTGTGCATGTATGTATGTACATATGTATGTGTGTATGCGTAGGTGCGTATGTACATATAGGTGCGTATGTACATATAGAGACCATTCGTCGAGCCTCCAGGGGCGGCCCTTCACTCACTTAGCCCTCCACTGCGCAGAATGTGGTTGCACACCGTGTTTTGACAACACAGATATTTTATTTTCCCACAAGAAACAGCTGGCAAGAGAGTTGACAGAAGCCTTCCACATTACTTCTCACAAAGATGGCTGTGTGAGCCACCCATCGCTGGTCTTACTAGATAAAGAGATTAACCTGTTAGCAACGCACGCGTAACGTGTATTCGTAGTCCCCGTGCGCATGTGTGCCCCCAAGAAATCATGTGACATAACCTATATATATGTGTGTGTGGTTTTTCTGATAATAAATATAGTTGAAAACTGCGTTGTGTGTGTTCTCTTCCCTTGGTCCAGTTTTTTTTTTTTTTTGTGCGCAGTTCCAGTCATGAACCTAAAAGAGTTCTGAATGAGAACGCAATAACGTCCAGTTAAGCGCCCGAGACACTTTGTTGCCACCCTGGGCTCTCGAGGAGCTTCGCCCTCTTGCGGCTTCACACGTTTTCCTTCCCCTTCCACCTTACACTTTCTGACTCCTAGGCGTTGCGGCGCAGGGCGCTTCCTGCTACTGTCGAATTTAAAGGGACAGACAACCGATTTTTGTCGAGTATATGTTCTCTATCCCAAACGAAAGGGCGTCCCTTAAAGCACCTTAACGAGAAATGGTTTTGCTGAAAATGCCCTAGAACTTTTTGAATCGAAATTTTTAGATCTGCGAGCCGAATGTGTCCTCCCAAAAATAATGCTGGCAACCATGACATACAGTAACGCGGCAACATACTTTTGTCTGTATGCGAGATAAAAAGCGATATTTAAAAACTTTCCCCCAGCTGAAAAAAGTGTCAATCGCAAGCTTTCTTATTCCTTTATGTGTTTTTTTTTAATTCGCTATGGTCTATTTTGCAGAAAGGCGTCATCTGTTGGTTTGGACGATAGATAGAATCTGGCTTCACGTAGGGGGGTCGACAGTTCGATTCTCCCCGAACGCGTCCTTTGTTTGTTTTTAGGCTGCTGTTGGCGTATTTCGAAGCTGAAATCGAATATTTCGGCAGTCGAAACGCCCCTGACTCGGGCAGAATTGTCAAAGCTCCTTCAGTGGGTCTGTTTACTGAACGCTGGCGTTTATTCTGGGCATGGAGGCTCAGTTAGCCACACTGAGAACAACCCAGCGGCGGCGGGCGGCGTGTCTTTAAAATTTTCAAAATAATGTTTAAAAATGAATATCCAATTTAAACTTATACAAGTACTTGTGTTAAAAGTTTTCAATAAGTAAATAAACGTTTCAGCAGTTACAGCAGCGGCTAGGTTTGCAGGTCACGTGACCGGGACCCATATTGTAGGGTCAAGTTTCTACACTACGAACCGCCACCCTTCCGATTTCAGAAAGTTTGATGCCAAATTAAAATTGTTTCCGCCAATTTGTTCATAAATTGCTTGTGGTTACCGGGCTAAATGAAACGCTGGCTTTCATATGAGCTAGAGAACATGTACGGGACAAAAATCGGTGGTCCGCCCTTTAGGCGCGTGCTGTGGAACGCCTGGTACCCTAGCCTTGAACCCTTCCATGGAGCCCTGTCAGCTCGATATCGGCTCCTTTCGTTTCATGAGATTACGTCTCCTTAACGCCTCTCCCGCCGTCTACTGCCTCCTGCACACCCAGCCCTCTCTTACACCGAAGAACGCCTATGGCGCTTAGTGCAAACGTACACTCTTCCTTGCCTCTCACGCCTGCACCGTATGTAGCCCACTCTGTACTCCTCACCCCACTGACCCGCATGTGGGGTGGTCCAAACCCTAGATCACCTCCTCTGGCAATGCCCCCACAACCCATTCCCCCCATATCGAGACGGTGAGCACTGGGCAAGGGAATTGGGCAGCTCGGATTCGGCGGAGCAAGATGCCATCGTCGCCCGAGCTGCCAAAGTCACCGGGGACCTTCCTCCCTCGGTCACCACCCCTCCCCCGAATTAGCCCTTCCGGCAACAAAAGTTCTCTCTCTCTCTCTCTCTCTCTCTCTCTCTCTCTCTCTCTCTCTCTCTCTCTCTCTCTCTCCCTGGTACCGTGGAACACACTGCGCTTTAAAGACAAGTTCGAGCCTTGGGACTTTGGATGTTAGCACCTCGAAATATGTATCGAAACTTAACTTACGACAGTTTCGCTATAAAAAAAATGGCACCGCTTGCCCTAGGGGTGCAAGGCTGGAGAAACAGTGGAGGTGGGGGTCGTTCTAGCTTCTTCCGATTTGCGAAGTTTTGCTAGGCTTTGCTAGGCTCTGCTAAGTTTTGTTAGGTTTTGTGGTGTTCTTGCTAGGCTAGCCTAAGTGTTTAGGGGTGAGGCCAAGTTTAGCGTGATTTACAAGGCCGTTCCGCTCGGTCCCGCACACTGGCAGCGGATCTCAGGAACAAAAAGCTAGTCAGGAACAAAAGCTCAGGAACAAATTGTCTAGTAAGGGGTGTGAGCACGCATATACCCCGTGCGCTTACACTAGAGTGGGCGCGAAAGCCGGCTTCACTGTTATAATACCCTATCTGCGGTGGTGCGCTCTTTACAGGTGGCGCAGTTTTAACCACGGAGCTTTTACGCTGACAAACATCCGAACGTCGAACCAAAAAACCTCGAAGTGTGAGGAAAAGTGGTGAAGAGGCAAGTAACCCACAGTTGGGAGTTCGAGCCTCAAGAAAGAATGTGGTCAGAGAGGTCCCGGGAATCGAACCCGGGACCTTTACGCCGTGAAACCAACAACCTAACCACTGGGCTACCCCAAAGGTTGGAGGCGTACTGGTTAGCATCGGCGGGGAACAACATCTGCAGCCAATTGGACAGAATAAAACGCTCCCTATGGTCGGAATCGAATCTGGGTTCCTCGCGTATGAAACCGGCGTCTATCCCACTGATCTATCATCGCATTCCGGGCGCACAGTTTTTTCTTTGGGGTCGAAGCGCGGGCGTTGGCGTTGGACTTTGGCACAGGTTCTAGCGCGAGCTAACGCGCTCCCCTTTGGGAGAGATGTGAAAGCCTTCGGACAAAACGATCCACGCCTGCCGGTCATGGCGAACTTTAAGCGGCAAGTTCGGAACTCCCTGTGAATTGCAGTAGCCGGGTCTCCAACGAAGGGAGAGGGGCCGCCAGCTCTGCTGTTTCTCCGGCCTTGCACCACTAATGCAAGCTGCGCCAGTTTTTTTTTTTTTTCGTTGGTATTTTTTTGCTAATACCACCGGACCAAGCTCAAGCTTATACAGCTCCGCTTTAGAACGAATGGGCGCAAGCTAACAACTGGTTGTTCTTAATTGGAGCGCGCTCACCAGCGACGCACAAAAAGATAACGAAAAACTAAACTCAGTCCCACCCAGTGTGAAATCTGCGGAAACAGCCGAGCTGTGGTTCTCTTGTGTCGGTTTGAACATCAACAGGCGCTCGACCGACAACGGCAGCGCCGTCCCAGCGCAAATTCTACCGTTCACGCGAAGAAATCGGCAGCTTCCTCTCCTCTCCTTCCACTAGCGTGAGGGAGAGGAAGCCGAGCCTGCGAGACCACTGCGTCCTCTATCGGTGAATCTGGGAACCGTGGGGTTCCCACGCTGCGAAAGTCGCATCGCAGTTCCGAGCCGACAGCTGAAGTTTTCTGCGACCGCCAAATCGACTTCAGACAGGCGGTAGTCGAGCATATCAAGTCCTTGGATGATCATCACCACCAGCCTTGCTTCACAAGGGAACTCACAAAATCGGCGACAACTATGTTGTACCGAATCCGAATGGGCTCAGCGAAGTCCGCAGCTTGGCTTTTCAAGATAGGCCTTGTGCGATCGAGTTTGTGTTCGTCATGTGCGATGCTAGGGGATCTTCAACAGTATAATTAATTTGTTGCCCAGAGCACGCCGCAGAGCGGAGAGCGCTAATTTCTACGATGCAAAACTTGGCAGCCTCACTTTGGACCACATCGTCTTCCCAAGGAGACATTGGATGCTGTACAAGGAGGTGTCGCGCCTTCTGCTTAGCTTCCTTCAGGAGACGGAAGTGGTGGACTCGTGGTGAAGTGACCACAATATTTACTCATCAGGTGGTTCTCGGACGGAGCAATTGGCAGCAGATCTTGCTAGACTAACACCGCCTGATCCAACAAAACAACCTACCAATTAACCAACCAACTAACCAAAAAAGCTTAACGAGTCAAAGTCCAAGCCATCTTCGAATCAAAGTCCAAACCGATTGCGAGTCAAAGTACAAGCTCAGACGACAACCCAGGAATCCCTCCAGAGAAAGCTTCACGTTCAACCCTCCTCGTCGTTAGACGGAGCGGTGCGTTATTTTTTACCAAATGACTACAATGATTCCGATTCAGTGATTCGTGGTGATCTGACAACCTCGTTTTAAGGCACCTCCCGGTTTGACCCCCGTATATGAGCCCACTTTTAGGTGGCAAAATAAACCCAACACCTGTTGCACATGCGTCACAGGACCTGTCGAATCTTTGCTTTTTACCCGTCTTACTAACTTCTGCACAACCATGGGGATAACATCGACGGGGTAACATGCCATCCGCAGTCTAGTTATCTCATTCGAAAAGCTGTCCTTCAGCTGATGATAACAAGACTCCAAAAAGGCTGAGCGTAAATATGACAGGGCTATTCCATTTTTTTTACCTTGAAATTTCCCAACTGGAAGTTTAGAACAGGCTTTTTAGGATCTGAGGCGATAAAATCAGTATATGTGCCCCTCATCAGAGTTGATTCCAAGTTCAAAAAGTCGTGCACCCCCCCGTCTAACGACGACGATTGTTGAACACGAAGTTCTCTCGTGATGGATTGTTTGTTTGACCAATCCCACATTGCGAGTACGTCTTACTCTAAGTATGCACCCCTTTTTTAGAACACCCACAGCAATTCTCGGGTGTGCACTCCAAATGTCTAACGCTTGGTTTTGGGGTGCACGGTGCAAATTGGTACCTGCTGCTTGGCGTCCAGCGAGCAATTTTTTTAGTAGGTACCGGTTTGAGGAGTTAAACCCCAAGATGTCCCGTCAGGCCTAACGTCCTAAACCTCAAAATTGAAAGTTAGGGCTAACGACTTGTGGCTAACAGCCTTACGGCACGCAGAGCAACGCTGTCCTCATCCTACGTCGGCTTGTGGGTAACGGCTGTCAATGTTCACCTCACAACATGACGTTAAGCCTATTTACGTCCCGCTGTCGCACGCCCAAGTCACCTGCTCATTCTCATGCACATCAACTTTTAGCGGAGGAAGCGTAACGGAGGTGTCGCCAAGCTTCGCAGGGAAGCGCTTTTTTTTCCAAACCTCACCCAGAATCACCATCATCTTCAGATAAATTTGCTTTCCGGCAGAGGGTATTCGCGTTAAAGACGCCATCAACGAGAACGCTAAATAAAACTGTAGTTTGTTCATTATTGGTAGCTCAAACGGGAACTGCAATCGAAAACAGCACTCATTGAAGAGATTTAGAAGGCCTTTTACATTCGGTTCTCCGTTCTCAACAACCATTATAAAATCATCCATTAATGCGTAGCCTTCTTTGCTGAGTACCCCCCCCCCCCCCCCCCCAGCCAGGACCGTGTAACGCCCTGCATTTCCACAAAAATGCAGATATCGTGGAAGTTCCACCTGTAAATAAGCAGGGATCATTCTATTGCAAATGCCGGAGGTGCTCCTCCAAAAATGAAGACAACGCCAACTGCGAAGTCTGGTTTTCTGTGACTAGACTGCATGCTTATGCGTTAAACATGACAAATGGCTCCAAGCAGAGACATTTTGCTTTATTTAAAAACTGAGCTAACTGTTCAAGAATATGCCTTCTTTACTAAGCCTTCTTAGCAATGCCTTCATAGCAACCCTGCTTGAATTTATATCAATAGTTTTGATGTTCTTTTCGATCGGCGTCAGGATGATGATGACGATTGAAGGTTTTATGGCGCAAGGCCGACCAGGGCAAAGAACGCCATGACAATGGTGGGATGCTATGAGGTGATATTAAAATGGGACCTGTAAAAAATCCACTACATTAAAATTAAACCATGGAAGTTGGGGTATAGGGCCATAATAAAAAGCAAGAAAGGTTGGCATGCAAGGTGTTAAAAACCCCACGATACCGCCATAGTTTTTTGACGAAACAAGAAGTCAAGTGAGGTCATTGAGAGAATATGTACTTTAAGAAGTCAACATCGGCAAGGTAATTAAAGACTCCTCTGTAAGAAAACATAGAACTATCTGATAAAAATAATGAACGGTACAAGGGTATGTAATGAGTGTATATTTCATGAAGGTGACGTTTTCTCTATGTTGCACATCTCCCATTCAATAAGCATATGAAGAGCTGAGAGCTGCCCCCCACACCGATGACAGTGCGGCTGGTTTGCGTCTGTTAAAAGGTATGAGTGTGTTATGTGTGTGGGGCCAATTCTTAATATACATAATGCTACCTCTACAAATCTGTCATGTTTTTCAGCAGGAGGCTTTTCTATTTTGGGATTAACGATATGTAGTTTATTCTCTATTTCTGTGTCCCATTGTTGCTGCAAGTGGCCCCGCAGTTTCCTTTTTACAAAAGGTTGCTGATCTTGATATGGAACCTCGTTTATGTCTATGCTGCTTCGAAGGGCGGCAGCTGCAGCAATATGGTCAGCAGCTTCATTTCCAGCAATGTCGCAGTGGCCAGGAACCCAGGAGACTGCGACAACAAGTTTCAGGCCATAAGCCGAGTAGAGAGCTCTTAAAACACAATTAAAAGTAGGGTTTCTACTCACCTTCCGAGATGAAAGATTTGAGACGACACTCAGAGAGTCTGTGTATATAACTGAGTTCATAATTTTGTTTTGAAGAATGTGGTTAAAAGACAGTAGAATACCGTACGCCAGTACCGTGACTATACTTGTGTTCCTGTTCATTGTTTTGGAAAATTAAGTAGGGGGCCATTTGCAGCACAGGATACGGCTGTGGTAGTTTTTGAAGCCTCTGTGTAAAATTCACCTGCCTTGTATTTGTCATGGAAGAACAGAAAATGCTGAGTGATGACAAAGTTTTGTACATTTTTCTTTTTTATTTCTCTAATGGACATGTCACAGTGAATTGGGAAAGTGCCCCACGGAGCGAGCAAATCATAAATTGAGGTACAGTAGACATCAGTAAGAGCAACTTGGAACTCGCTGACGAGGTGTGACACCGCCAGCGGAAAAGGTGGAGCTATGGATGGTCGGTTTTCAAAAAGATGTCCAGTTGTGTTACTTTTCATTATGGTATTCAGAGGGTGTTCCTTCAGAGAATGATCTTTGGGGCACACATCAGAGCAGTGGAGGCGCGCTGGTACCCTAGAGACCGCTGATTTGATTCGACATGAAGGGATGGAATAGGACTTCTTCGATATGCACCTATGGCCAAGCGAAGACCCAAGTTGTATACTGGGTCCAACATTTTGAGTGGTGTTTTGGTTGCAGACTGGTATAAAATGCAGGCGTAGTCTTTTCTTGACCTAACAACGCTATTAAGAAGTGCCAGCAGACATTTTGCATGCGTTCCCCAGGACTGATGATATAGTACCTTTAAAATGTTCATTATTTTCAGGCATTTTATTTTTATTTATTTAATGTGTGGTATGAATGTGAGCTTGTGGTCGATCAAAATACCTAGAAACCTGTGTTCCCTTTTCACTGGTATAGGCTGACCTAACGTGATAGAAGGAAGAGGTTGAACACCGCGTATCCTAGAGAAGACAACAACAGCACTTTTATCAGCGTTAAACTGAAACCCATTTTTTTCAGCCCATGTAACCAGCCTGTTCACTCTTAATTGGATTTCACATTCATATAACGATAGATTTAATGATTTAAAGCTGGCTTGGATATCGTCAACTTAGGCAGAGTATGAAACAGTTCGAGCGGCACAGTTTTAAGAGAACTCATTTTAACAATGAACAGTGCACAGCTCAGCGCTCCTCCCTGGGGTACGCCATTTTCTTGAACAAATGTTCTAGACAGGGCAGTCCCCACACGGACACGAAATGTGCGATCATACAAATAGTCTTTAATAACGTTGAGGATATTGCCAGTGAGGCCTGCAAGTCCAATAGAATACCAAATCGCCACGTTCTATTGTAGGCTTTCTCCATATCAAAGAACACAGAGAAGCAGTGCTGTTTATGGACAAAAGCGTCTTTAACAGATGATTCAAATGCCACCAGATTATCTGTAGTTGCTCTCCCACACCTAAACCCTGCCTGATTTTTGTCTAGAACACCATAAAACTCCAAAGAGTAAAAAAGTCTCTAATTTATCATTTGTTCAAAGAGCTTATATAAACAGCTGGTCAGTGAAATAGGCCTGTAACAAGCAGCAAAACAGGGTTCTTTCCCTTCTTTTAGAAGAGGTACAACCATTGCCTCTTTTTATGCTCTTGGAAAGCGGCCTTTCTGCCATATTTTGTTAAAGAGAGAGAGTATTGTGTAAGGTGTGTCATTGTGTAAGTTCCTGGTCATCTCATAGCTGATTCTGTTAGCTCCAGGGGCTGACGTAGCACATGTGGACAGTGCAGTAATAAGTTCGGGCATCGTTAATGGCGCATTGTATCCCTCATTTGAGAGTTGGTTCACACAAAGGGGCTGGCGCTCAGCTGCTTTCTTGTGCTGTAAAAATGTTTGTGTGTAAGGGGTTGAACTGAATATGTGTTCAAAATGTTTGCTGAGAGTCTCTGCTTGGTCTTTTACTGTGTTAACCACACTACTTACAAGGGGAGTATGGTTTGTCTTGTTGCCTTTTAGTTTCTTTATTCTAGTCCATACTTTGCGAGAGTCTGTGTAAGAGTTGATAGACGATGTAAACCTTGTCCAACTTTCGTTTTTGCTAAGGGCCGTTTCCGCTTTCCTTTGTCATTTGCCTGTTTAAACTTGAGAAGGTTGTCTGCCGTAGTATAACGGCGCAAGAGTGCCCATGCTTTATTATGTTCGGAAGTTGCACACTTGCAGTCCTCATTCCACCATTGTCTAGGTTTGGGGAGGGTTTCAGGAGTGGTCTCTGGAATGCTTTTTTGAGCACAGTCAAGAATATGGGCCGTAATAAGTGAACTTGCTGCTTCAACATCTAAATGACTTATTAGCAAAGGAGTTGGTCTGGAAAGTTCTTTGAATGTTTTACAGTCAGCTTCATGTTGTTTAAAAGTTCGAAGTGAGTCGGTGAATTGGGAGTTATTGCTTATAGCTAGTAGTTTCACGGGAAATGGTCGCTGCCATAAGGGTTGTTAATTACTATCCACTCACAGCTGGGCAGTAAAATGTCGGAGCCAATTGCCAGGTCTATTGCAGAATATGTGTTGTGGGCCGTGTTGTAGTATTTTGGATGTTTCTTATTAAAGATACAACTTCCGGATGATGTGATGAACTTTTCAATAAGCCGCCCTCGCGCGTCAGCTCGCGCAGATCCCCAGATAGGGTTGTGGGTATTAAAATCCCCAGTTATTAGGTAGGGTTCAGGTAGCTATGAGGTCTTCTAATACGACGCTCGATAGGCGATAATCCGGTGGAATATAGAGATAACACACTGTTATTAGTCTATCAAAAATTATGGCTCTAACGACAACTGCTTCAAGTGAGGTTTGTAGCTGCAGGTGTTAAAAAGCAACAGATTTTGGTAGTATTATTGCCACGCCACCAGACGGCTGGCGGTAGTTCAGTCTGTCTTTACGAAATATAGTGTATTGTGTTTAAAAATTTGTCTGAGACGGGCGTAGGTGTGTTTCTTGGAGGCACAGTATTTTTGGTTTGCGATTTGAGAGTATATCACATATATCGTCAAGGTTGTTTAACAGCCCCCTACAATTCCACTGGATAATACTTTCAGCAGACGTAAATACCAAGAGAAGAGAAATACAGATCATGAGATGTTCTTTTTCCATTAAAAAAGTCATTAGTGAAGGAGTTGTGTTTCTGGGGCGCTTGAATAGTTTACCTAGATCGCTGAGATAGTTCCCGGTGAAGTGATCTTGGGCGACTTCGATTTGTTTGATTTACCACGACCAGCGAAACTGCGACTCTCCTGTTGTGTTTCAGGAGCAGGTGTACTTGGAGAGACATCCATGGACTCATCCAAGGCTTCTGAAGGAAAAGTGTCAGTGGAGAGACTGTTTGTGCTCGAGGCCACAGCCACAGCACTGGACATTGCTGCAACAACAGTGACCGCAAGAGCAGCCTTCTGATATTTTGCAGATGCCCAGGGTGGAGCCAGATCATCAGTCATCTGATCTGAGCTCGTGCTTGAGGCCTTGGGAACAGCACCAGAGCTCGTGCTAGAGGCCTTAGACGCATCACTGGAGCTCGCTCTGCAGGTGTTAGGCGCAGCACTGGAGGATGGTGTAGCATCAGAAGCCACGGGAGCACCTTTCTGCTGCTGAGCGGGGGGCTGTGCGGAACCAGGTTGCACTGGGTGCCACATCAACCAGGCGACGCTCCACCCCCCGGCGAGCAGCGTCTGCGTAACTTCTTCCTGAAAGCATGGCATGCTTCAGGCGCGCTTGTGCAAAGGTTAGGTTTTTAGTGACTTTGCGTTGAATTATTTCTTTTTCCTTTCTGAATGCGGGACATGCACGTGAGTAAGCAGGGTGTGGTTCACCACAGTTTGCACATTTCACTTGTTCTTTTTTTCAGCCATCACTGGTGTGATCAGCACGTGCGCAGTAAGCACAGGTGGGTCGGCCACGACAAGACTGAGTTCCGTGGTTATACTTCTGGCACTTGATACACATTCGAGGACGAGGTATTTAGGGGCGTACTGGACAGGATATGAAGGCAGCATGGAGGGATTCAGGAAGCGTTGGACGGCTGAAGGTCAGAACAATATGCTTAGTTCGAATTTCCTCATCTGCGCGACACATGGTGATCCGCCGTACAGCCGTGACGCCCTCGACCCTCAGTCCTTCAAGCAAATCCTCATCTGTCTCGTGAAGCAGTTCCCTCTCAGAGATCACGCCTTGCGTTGTATTCAGGCTACGATGCCGTGTGACCGTTACTTTGAGTTCAGCCAAAGTTTACTGTTTTAGTAGGTTCTGACGTTGGTTCTTTCGTTGCACTTCTACCAGCAGATATCCAGAGGCTAGTTTTTTTTTTTGCAATCCCGGCCGACAACGCTTTCAAGGCACTTTGCAATGAGGAAGACAGATTTTGTAGCAAGTGGTGCATTTTCTTCTTCGGACTGGATTACAATTATTTTGTGAAAGTTTGACCTTGGGAGACTGGTTTTATTTGAGTTACCTCGGTGCTGCCCCTTTTAGAAGGCCGATCAGTTTTTTTTGGGGGGGATATAAAAAGCCATATGAACATGGAATCCATTCGGCGGCAGAGCCGGTCGACCACCATCGCGAGCCCAACAAGGGAACGTGACGTTAAAGTACACGCTAACCGTTACCCTGCCACTATAACCCTATACTTGGTACCAAGGTTGATATCCTTGCACAGGGTTAACCCTTGCCGCCAGGAAAAATGTAGAAATGAGGAAGGAAAGAGATGACAAGACAGGGGTAGGAGAGGAGATAGGATAGTGAGAGAATGGAAAGGAAGAGAGGAAAATGCAACCGGTTGATTCCCCCAGGTCGGGTCAGACCGGGGGTACCGTCTGCGAGAAGCGGGGCCGAAGTGGCGTGTCGCCGCTGCTGGGGGGGCCGTAAAGGTCCAAAACAATCCCAACTTTGGCTCAGCCACCACGTTCCCATTTTCCCCTGTCACGGCAAAGCCACGCACAGCCGGGACGTGGGTCGGTCCAACCCACATGTTCTCGGGTCCGTGGTGTTGCAAGGCACCAAGTGCCTACGGCAGTAGGCACCCCTGCGGAGCTCGGGACCATGGTGGCGCTACTCACCAAAACACCTTGAGTGCACAAGGTGCCCCCTTGCGGGGGATCGGCGTCAGGGCCTTCTCACAGAAAACATTTTGCGACGCAATCACGAAACAGCCTTTCTTGACTGCCGCGAGGATATGTAGCCTGTGCAGAACTGTCCTGTCTGTTTCTAGTTCTTTTGTGCCATGTTTCTTCGCGCTGACCTTTAATGATGAACTTTCACCAACTCGCCCAAGTCACAGTCCTTTTGGACTGCTGTGTTTAGGGACACTCATTATCCTACTCTGGAGATGATTGAGGCAGCCAAAATGCAGCGCGAGAGCTTTTACTTTGTCAGCTTGACTTGCCTATCTCTGATCAACGACCTACCATGCAATATTGTTAACAATATCCACCTATTTGCAGATGATTGTGTTTTGTATACCAAAATCAATAGTCCCGACAATCAACCGGAATTACAAGTGGACCTTTTAGTAGTAGAAAACTGGTGCACACATTGGTAAATGTCCCTTAATGTTACTAAATGCAAATTAGTTTCCTTTCACAGACGTAGCCAACCACTCACACACAGCTATATGTGTAATAACGTAATCCTACAAGCACCTAACACCTACAAGTAGTTGGGGATTCACCCGATAAGTGATCTTTCATGGTCTACTCACATCGTTCACGTTTCATTCTTAGCTCGAAAATCCCTTAGATACCTCCAATGCACCCTAAAGCACGCTGCTCCGAAACTTAAAGGGGCACTGACACAAAATTTTGAAGGCGAGATAACTTCGGAGATAGATTGGTGGGAGCACATATACATCATCTGCAAAATATCAGCGGCGAATACAGCCTAGAACATATTTAAAATCAATTTTAAAGTGTGCGAAATGCAACCGAGCAGCCAGCAGAGGACCACGCGCAATCGACATCCCGAGGATATCGTGTAAATAAACAACATCCAACACGTCACGAGTTTGTGTTTGCCGATTCCGCACTGCCGGCGTTTTTCGCCGGCTCGCCCGGCTCGCCGCTCCAATCGGAGGGCCGGAGGGCGGAGCTTCTGCTCTCGAGAACGAACGACCCGATCGTTGGCGGCGGAAGTGCCGTGATTTCGTCAGCTAATCGGGCAGCTGGCCGCGACCAAAGTTCTACAGCGATTTCAGGCACTCTGTTTCTATTACTGTTTATTACCATTGGATGCGACAACGCGCCGGAGGCACGAAAAGCCCACTGAGCTATCCGCACGGTCGCTGTGCAGGCGGCGGCCACGGCCGCGAAGTGGCCCAGGCCGGCGCAGGTAGCTCGAGTGATAGCTTGTTACCGCTGCACGAAATTGTCCCCAAGTCCCGACCATGGTGGCTTACATGAGAAAGGAGTTAATGATGCGATGGCGGGTTGCATTAAAAATTGTCATCTGCACCGCTTACGAGAGCGGCACTCAAATATCCGCCGCAGTGCTAAGCCGAACACATCTGTAGGCGGAACTGTAAGCAGACCGGTCGGCTGCTCCCAGCGCGCGTCTTGCCACCCACCGTCTCGAGCGTCGCGCGTCGTTCTTTAGCCGCGGCAGCATTTGCACTCGCAGCGCCTGCGTCACATCCACGGTCGCTTTTTAATTAAGCGCCTCACGAGATCAGTACGTGGGGGCATTCGCAGAAACTGCCGTCGATGCGGATTCGACAGTGCTACGGAGGCTCTGCTCTGTGATATCCCCCCGACGGTCACGTGGTCAGCTTTGTTCACACAAAATCCACAAAATCCATCGTTTCGCGGCACTCGCTGAAACCGAAACTGCGACTGGCCGCATTTAAAATGCCTCTAATTAAACAACCGTCGCACGCTGAAGCAAATGAGGTTTCTACAGGTTATGAGTAGGTCACTCTTATCGCAACAAAAAAAACAAGATGCAAAATTTTTGTGTCAGTGCCCCTTTAAATTACATGCTTAAACCACGCTTGTCCACATCAAATTAGAGTATGCTTCAGCAATCTGGGACCCTTACCAAAATTACAGAATCGATCGATCGACCATTCGAAATCGCGCGGTTAGGTTTACATAAGGTCTCTTCGATTTGGCCTGCACTTTCTGCACGAGTTCAGGATGAGTTCATCCAGTTCAGCGCAGGCGCCGCCACTGCAGAACCGGTCCTGAACTTTTGTCGTCTGCTTCTGCACCTCCTCCCTGGGAGGTGCAGGGAAAGCGTGAACTCATCCTGCACTCTCTGCACCGTCGGTAAATCGAAGAGAAAAGTGCAGGCGCCGCGCGCTGCACTCGAAAATCGAAGAGACGAGTGCTGCACTACCTGAATGAGTGCAGCGAGTGCAGTAAAATCGAAGACACCTATATTCTGACTCCCCTTCCTTCCCAAGTGTCACAAATCTCAAGCAACACGCCAACCTTCCTCTGCTCAGTCACCACCGAAAACTAGCCCAAAATGGCCCCGTTCCACAGATGCTTCTCACCCAGTAAGTGCATTACCCCCCGCCCGCGCATTTCGCGCCGCAATAATAATGCAATGCAACTATCATATCCTCACCGTAGAACCACCACATTCGCGAACTCATTCTTTATAACCTGTGCAAAACATTGAAATCATCTGCCTGACTGCTCTGTACAAATAAGCGACCCTAGACTGTTCAAATCAACACTGCATGCCACAGCTTCATTTTATTTTATACCCAGTTGTACAATCATTACCTTGGTGCTATGTTATCTACGAATTCTACAACTTATATCCAACAAAACGACTAGTGCTATGTATTTTTTTTCTTTATTAACTGCACCACTGTTTCTTTGATATGTGCCTTACCCACCCCTCATGTAATTTTTCAATGGGGCCCTTGAGGTGACGAAAATAATAAATAAATAAATAAATAAATAAATAATAAATAAATAAATAAATAAATAAATACGAAGGAGCCGGCTTTCTTGAGAGGGGGGATGACCTATGTGACTGAAGAACGGTTGTGCGCCTGTACTTTGTGTGCCAGTTAAGTTGTAAGACCTTGTATATGTCTCGCCAGGAAAATAAAAAAATTACAGCCGTTCCACTCAATGTGAAAGCTGTCGAACGTGCGGAGCAGTGATTCGCCATAATTGACTGCAGTGCCGTTATCCGCTCACCGCTGCATTTCAAATTTCCCGTCTTCGCACTGCTCGCGCGCCCCCTGCCTGAAACTGAGCCAGCGGGAGTTCTGTTCTTTTTGCGCTTGCTTCCTGCGTCATTTCGAACGCGCCATTTCTTTCCTGCGCGGCCGCTTTTTTTGCTTACTATCGTAAAAACCAACCCAACGAGGGGTCCTAACTAAACGAACGCGGGGGCTGCCTTAGATGTACCTACAGATTTTGCCTTAGATGTACCTGCAGTTTTCTTTGCGCTAAGTACCGGGGAGATGTATGACAAGCGCCAGCGGGTCTCGACGTTTGAACGGTTGACTATTTATACTGCGTGGTTTTCGAAACCTCAGCGTGGCTCCCTGACGCCGGTACAGAAGGCTATACTTCGGTCCGTTATCTCGCAGCGCCGCCTGATTTCGGCAGTCACATCGACCGTTAGCGAGCTAAGACGACAAGGCGAGCCCATACAGTGCTCTGAACTTAAAATCAGATCCAGTCGGAAGTGGTGCCTGCGCTTGTCTGCCACGGGCTTCGTATAAAATGTTTTGCTATTAACCGTGGTTGATAATGAATTACCAGCTAGCACGACCCCATACGTTACTACTAGATAGGTGCAGCCATACTGGTAAGGCTGCTTGGGACAAACAGCTCACTCCCTCACAGCATTCGGCTGAATCTTTCCATTTCACGAAAAGCCTCCGTCCTGCAGCGGACATAAATGTGGTGGTGATGATGACGGATTTGAATACGACTAATTAGATTTTTCGCCATAATATGTAGTTTGGGCCGGCAGTGTCAATGATGAAGTTGCATATATCATATTTTTAAACGCAGAATTCAGTTGTTTACAACGTTTTAACCCTCACACAGCCCTTTTTTACATGTTTGCAAAGAACGATGCATAGCCTTACCCTATAACAAGCCAGGTCAAGGGAAAAGGGGGCAGTTGGAGCATTAAAGTAAAAGTCAAAGGCTCTCTGCAACACTGCCGATAAACACTGGCATTTCGAAAGCTACAGTTATTGCCAGCCCGGAGCGGCACCTCGTGATTTGCTCGTCGCAGCAGATGCGCCTTCCGTTTTTGCTTTGCTTATGTGGCTTTCTTTTATTTTATTTTATTTTGACGTGGCTATCGAATCCGCTTATTGCAGCCTCTGAAAGAAAGCCGGCCAATAGCCGCTACACCCTGTAATGACATGAATTCCAGCGGTAGAAGAACACGTACCAAGACCCGTAAATGAATGAATGAATTTATTGTCAAAATGGAAAGGAAAGACCACCAGCAAGCGTAGTTTCTCTCACCTAAGGGTGGACACCGGACCGCCTGCTGGTGGGAGGGGAATGGGGAACACAGTTGTACTGGGAAGGGAGAAGAGAGAGAAGGGGAGGACACTTATATACAGAACTAATATGGACATGAGAAAAATCTCTTGAGCAAGTTTCACAAGTTATAAGTGGCCCACGATTCGGTTGAGTCTGTGATAGCTCATAGAGCAGTAATTTTTTGGCTGAGGTATACTTTGTGATCCCCTATTCGAGGTACTGAGCGTGTTTTTTTTTTTTTTTACTACGTTCTCAAAGCATTTAGGATATGAAAAGTCGAAAAAAATTCCCCGCATTTCCCCGAGGGGAAGAATGTGAAAGTGCGAATGCACGAGTTGAATTTGCGCGGTTCGGTAATGTTCGCGAAAGAGAGATCACACACACACACACACACACACAACTACAAAGAAAGAAAGATGCATTTATTCACAGACACCTATTTGTGTTGTCGTTGTACTTGATTGCTAGAGCGGATCTCAGCTTTGAAATTTCGTGTCAGTACTCCTTTAAGCAGGTGCATTAGCCCTTCTCACGCCCCATTCTTGGCCAATCCCCCACGTGGGTATGTGCCATGTCAGCGGCCAGGCAGCGCGCGCCCATCTCCCCCCGTTGCCAAGGAAGACGAGGAGCGCGCGCACCCGCAGCTGTTGCTATGCGGACGGCGGCGGACGCTTCAGGCTCGCTTAAGAAGTGCATTCGCACTTAAAAAAGTGTAGCAGAGTCCCTTTAAATGAATAGCGCGAACAAGAGCAACAGCACGTGCACCTCACGAACGCGGTCGGGCACTGTATATGGTTGCGCGGATAGGTTCATATCGTTATAACACCAGCTGCGCAAGCACAGTGTGGCAAACAAAAAAGGTCAACCGACAAGTGTTGCCGCGCACAAATAATGGGTTCATGGAAACCCCTTCGGCCAAAACCCGTTTTTAATCAATGCAGTACACGAAATGAGAACGCATGCATGTATTCCTGTGGGTACTAATCTCGGCGCGCCACTTGCCATTTCGCCGTTATGACGCCGGCTGCAGCTGGCGTTGCGGCGCGTATGGGCTTTTATTTTTCCCGACCGATGGTATACGAACACCGCGCCGATATTTCGACGCATCTCATCCGACAAACGCAGTTCACTGCGAACACCTGAATTGCTTGCTTCATTGTTGTCTTTCTTGTGTTACGAATCAACTGCGCCTGCGCGCGTGTGCATGTGTGTGTGTGCGTGTAGGCCTCCTGCGCTGCCCAGGGGGCGCTGCGCAAGCGGCTTCCGGGCAGTACTTCCGGGTAGTACAAAGCTGCGCGGGTCCCATAGGATCCCGTGTTGACAGAAGCAAAATGAGCTCGACGCTCCCGATTATTTTGCGACGTGGTCACCAGCTCATCCCCGACGCGTCCGATCTATTTGACATTAGGGGGAAAAGCTTTGCAGCGCTAAACACGTTTACAGCGCCGACGAAAGTGCCGGGACCGTGACGGCGTCTGCTACTCGCAGGTTCACCGATCGATGGTCGTACGAAGTGAAATTTTAAGTGAGATTTCTAGTTTAAACTAATACTCTAGGTGACAAAGACTTCTCAAAAACAGCCTATCAAAAAAGAAGAGTGACGCAATCGGCGATGATCGCGCTTTAAAAAGCCAGCGAATCCGGCGGACCGTAGGCTCGCCTGCTGCGGTGCGCCGCTCTTTTGCGTACCTGCACACGTACTATGCGTGCACTTTCATTAAACAGTGCTCGTTTGCGTCGCCGTTACGAATACATGGTGCAGCGTTAGCTTGCCGTTTTGTTTCGTGTCTCAGTGACAAAATGCCGCGACCGTCAGAAGCGTGAAATCTGTTTTGCGATTCCGAAATTAGTGGCCGTAAAACAAAGTGGTCGGGCGAACTAAGAGGCCGCTCTCTTTCCTTGTTTGCTCTCACTTTATTTAATTAGCTCTTGCAGCATACATTCCGAGTTCGCACTTAATAGCCTAGAATGAGGGTCAGCAACGGCCGAGTTTCATGCAGCCGACACGGCGGAGGGCTGGACGGCAAATCGGGTGGGAGGAGGAGGGGGCTCTGAATGCAAAGAGAAATATTTCAGCGAATTTCTAATAATATTTCACAATAATTTGACGAAGTGTGAAGATAAGGGGGGGGGGGGGGGCAATTCTACTGGAGGACGCCAATTCTCTGTTCTTGCCTCGCTGTCTAACTCAATTTGAAGTCAAAACTGGCGTGTCGGCGTTCAGATTCGACGACCCCTGCACTAGAAAACCAACACAGTCAGTGATGATCATATGTAAATATTCGGGGCCCCGCGCCGTGTATGCGGCTGTGTTATGTGATGTTATAGAAGTACACATCTCTGCAGGCAGCGGGCGTGTGATTTAGTGCATGTTTTGCGCCCTTAAATAGCGCTTAATTTGTTTATTTGGCGCTATTGGCCCCACCTACTCGCTAGTATACATGTACCCTGCCGTTCGTAAATCGTGCGGCGTAAAACGTTACGCAAGAATCATTAAGTTTGCGAAAATAGGAAACAAAATTTCCACTCGTTTCAAAGGCGGTGCCAGGCCAGCAGTGTCAGCTAGCTGAGTCGGCTGCGCATGCTCCCGCTGAAGCAACCTTTTGCAGTTACCTCAGGATATAGGATGAGCAGCGCTCCGTGTTTATGCTACTCGTGAACTTTCCTCTTTCGACCGCACGCAAGAAGAAAAAACTAACTCTCGTCAAACAGTTAAACCACCCGACCTGGCGATACTGTCCCACGCCGCGACCACCGCGATAGCTCGCTCGAAATAAAGCCGACAAATCGGCTTCTTTTAGCGGATATTATTTTGTTTAGCCTCTGCAACCACTTTAAGGGCTATTTCATACAGTATGCAGTCATTTAAACACGCCACAAAGCGCCACAACCAACTTTCACTCTGGCTTGTAATTGAAAACACATGGAGGGCGGCGAGGGTCGTCTGCTTTTGTACTACCCAGAGGTGTCGGCCGCTAGGGGCGCTGCATGTCGCCAAAACTCCAGCGCAGGAGGCCTGTAGGTGCATGTGTGCGCGCGTGTGTATGTGAGTTCGCGTTTGTGCGTGTGTACGTGTTTGCACATACGCACATGCCTGTGTGTGTGTGTGTGTGTGTGTGTGTGTGTGTGTGTGTGTGTGTGTGTGTGTGTGTGTGTGGTGTGTGTGTGTGTGTGTGTGTGTGCACGCGCATGTGTTTGCGCATGTGTTTGTGTGTGTGTTTATATGTGTGTTTATTGTTTATGCTCTAGATAACACCGTACACGCATCCATCATGAAAGGGGCCATGAAGACAAAACATGTTTGGTTCATTTGAAAGATTGCCTTGTTAGAATCATACTGACACCACTTATAACACACTTCGCTCAAATAAACTATATAATTAGGAAAAAATTAAATGGCCATGTGACCCACTAGCTCATTTTCCGCAACAGAACCTATGATGTCATACCAGCCAGCTCTGCGATTAACGGAGGCCGGCGAAAGCAAGCGCAAATTAGGCAGAGCATATAAGCTTGCCAAACGAGCTATTTTCACTTAATTTAGGGCACATTCTTTTTTTATAGCAGTGAGAATGGGGGATAAACAGTGGAAGTTACGAAAAGTACCGATGCGTACTGTTGATACTGCGCGCACACTACTTTTTTTTAGCTGCACAGCAGTCCGCCGCTTTCGAGTTTTGTTGCACGCACTGGCCGATTGGCGTAAGCGACGTTGTCCTACGTTACCCTGCTTGTTGAGGACATTCCATGTTTCACGAAACGATTACTTTCTGCAGTAACAAAAACAAGCCAGGTGCAAATACGGTCAAAAAACAAAGCAACGGCAGACAACGGTCCTTGCATGTAGGGTCACTGAAATTTTAGGGACCTTACTTGCATGAGCATGGTAGCGCCATCTGGGAAGACTGGCGGAAACCAGCGCTGCAGCCGAATCACGCAGTGCAAGTTCCTCGAGCTTCGCGATGGCTGCGCCGCCTGTCGCCGCTTCTCCGCGGCGTTTACGGGATTTGCGCTGTGTGGATTATAGGGGCTCGTGCAGTGTTTTGGTTCCGTTTCGCTTCTTTTCGCATTTCCGCGCCCAATAAAACTTGTTATGGTGACGTATATACGCAAAGAGTACCTTTAGGTCCCTTAAAAAGCAACTGCGTCTTCGTGGCGTACTCGAACGCCAACGAGAGCTACCCGAGGACGTGGTTCCGCGCGCTTCGTCACCGCTCTTCCGGGCGTAGGCGACGGCAGCAGCATTTCACCACTGTCACCTCTGAATACGTCAGGCACAAGTGAATTCTACGGTCGCCTCGTTTAGACCTCATACTGGCACAGTGAGAGGTTGGTTTCGTTTTGCAGCGCGGACAAGGAATGCGGCTTCGTTTCGAATATATGCGCCGTAGAAAAATATGTTTCGGGGATGTGATTATCCAATACCGGACAATGACATGCCTTTTATAAGAATATAAGCCATGCGAAAATGTTAAGTATATTACAAGGCTAAGCTTCGTTAAATATGCACCCACTCACACCTTGTAGCAAGAACCAAGAAAAGTTAATGAAACTACGGAAAAATAAACGCTGTGCTAGTTCGGAACAAACATAATAGCTCCAAAGGGAATGAAAAAACCAAGTGCAGCTTCTCATATGCTAAAGACGTTCGTCGAAACTTAAGTCAGGTAGGACTCACCAGACCTGCTAGACGCGAAATGCACTGCTATTTCGCGAGACATGGGGAGTAGGGGAGGAAGACGCTGTGTACAAATGCGGAGCGAAATCAACAATGAACGTTTTAGTAATCACACGCACAAATCTCGCGTTCACTTTCCTTTTGTTTTTCGACGTCAACGAGCAGCTGATCGTTCGGCGAACGCATTTTGTAAGTATACAGGGTAGGCAGCTCCCAAGCGATGAAAGATGTCGTTTGGAAGAGTGTGGTATCTGATAAGGCCCTCTGATTTTTGTTTGTGCTTTTTCAGGCCCCCTGTGACCTATGACGATGTTTCGAGGAAGCGTTTAGTCGCGGACGCGTATTATATTCTCAGCCCGTCTCCGCACTGCTCGCAAAGGATATGCGAATATGTAGCATATGAATATTTACGGGCGCTCACCTCACGACAAGTTAACCCTTTGTCGTGTGCTGATCCCCGAGTATAATTTTGAATTATCGATCGTACTTCCGTTGAATGTTCGCGAAATTAAGACACAGTGGCTTTTAAATGGTGGTGATCAATATATGAAGTATAATATTGACAAACGTATCTGGCGTGCTGTCAGGTATGAGTGCTCCGCTAGATTATCTAAGAGCACAAAACCGATTTACATCGTAGTATATAGCCATAGCACGACAATCTGAGGAAACGCTGGTTACGGAGACACTGTTAGTAAATTTCAGGGGAGTGTTACTACAAACACCTCGATGCATACGCCGGTTCCGCGACGCTGACCTGTGACACACACCTGGCGCTTATGCAGGCCGAATGTCCCACAATAAGATCGCGTCAGAAACACTTAAACTCTCGTAAACACACCCCATTTGCGAACAGAGTGACTGCTCCACATAAACATGGATTTCCAACGCCCACAAACGGTAAATCTCAGTCGTGAATGGGCCGTAAAAGAAGCGGTGACACTGGGGAGCGGGACGGAGACTCCCGCGGCTGCTTTCGAAGCGGGCCGCTAGGGGGATTTCAGTGGCGCCCCTACAGGCAGCGCTCGAGGCGTATACGCGCGCTTATGACTTCATTGCTGACTTCCCGAAAACGCGCAATTTGGAGGGAAAATCAAAATTTTAACCAAAATTGATTAACTTTTCCAAGTAACTTTTCTTGGGAAAATTCGAGAAGAGAAATGACGCCGATTCTACCACGTTGGTGTAAAGACACGATACCATGTACGTGGCAGAGCACATTTTATTTGACGAGCGCAACTTTGGCAGCAGGAACCTCTTGTGCTTCATAAACTTGCTTATCAAGCTCCTGCTGGAAATAAAATTGGAGCAGGGAACACCCATGGCGTTAACCTTTCCAGTGCATTAACCTTTATCATTTTAGACCTGATGCACCCTTACCTCGCTGCTTCTATATGTATTTCGCCTGGGAGTCTTAACGTTCCCGAAAAAGTCCGTGCTCAGAGACGGTGAATCATTCGCATGAAAATATGGCTCTGCATTGTTTATGTTAATCGAACACTCATGTCTCCGGGACACCCTGTGTACATGACGTTACTCAGTTCCCCTCGCTGTCAACAAGTAAAATTACCTTGCGCTTGATGGAAGCTTCTTGCTGGTACCTCTTAGGAGCCGCAACGAATGCGGTGCCAATTGCTGCAGCAGAAATATGTGAAACAGCTTGGCTAGGGTCCGACCATTGGGGAATGGGGGCACCAAAATTTACTTGTGATGTTGACGTATTGTTTTGAATTGGATTAAGTTGGATTTTGGGAGGAGTACTTGCTGGCCGCTTTGAAACCGATTTAGGCTTTGAGTCTGATTTTCAACGCACACACAAATTTGAAGGCTTTTTTAAACGAAAAAAAAAAAGTGTGCGTTAGAATCGTGCAAATACGGAATATTAAATACCTACATAAACTCCAGTGCATCCCTGTCATGAGCTGCACACCAAGCCCCTTTGAAGTTGGCTTCACCGCTGCCAGAAATGCATTACTGAAAAGGCATTCTGTTGCGGGCAATATAAGCGGAACGCATGGACAAGAATAACAACATGGCGCAAGTGCACGCCAAACCTGGGTAACTCTGAGGAAGCCGGGCTGAGAGGTGTCGCCAGTCTGCCTGCCGAAGCAACTTGGGCCGAAAGAGGAGAAAACGGAAGAGACGCAAACGCTGCAGCAGTGAATAAGTTTTACTGCAAAACAGTATATCACTTCTAAACACGCGCACATGACCCGTTGCCGGTTCATGCGTGCGCAGGTTTGTAGTAGGAGAATAGGCAGGAGGGGGGTGTGCACGAGCATCTATACGTCTCATCATGTGCGTAATGATGGATGGCACGTCCGTTGTGCTGGTGCTAGGTTTAAACGCGGACGTTAAACGGCCCGATGGGACCTGTCCAGAGTCCTTCGTGGTAGAGCGGATTGGGTTTGTGCGTTACACAAACAGTAAGATGCTTACGACGCGGGAGGGACACAGGCCGCTCCATGTTTTTCTGCAAGAACAAATCTTGGATCTTTCAGAGGTTCATTCAGCTAATTGGCTAGGAAGTATGCTCCATCGCAAATTACAACAAACGTGTTTTGTTTCGTGTACTCTGTGGACTGCGTCCAGCTTTGCAAAGTCATCCTTCTTCACAGAGAAGAAGGGCACTAATTTTTTAGATGCGAAGCATCTCATTTTCGGGGCTGTGTCCCTCCGTCCCTTGTTGTTGTCCGCCGTCCGCACTCTACTGCGCATTCGCGTCTCTTCAGCCCCGTCAGCATTTGGCCTGACGTCAGCGCAGTCCACTATAAAAATAAATAGTTAGGTGGCGCCCGGTTTTGAACCCACGACTCTCTTGCCGCAACGGGAGGTACGTGGTGCTCTTCCCACTGAGCTACAAACTTTTTTTATTGCCATACTTTTACACAGCACTTGAACCAAAGAAAGGAATCACAACAATGATAAAAACTGCTAGCCAAATCCCTGCTAGCAGAAAGCGGCTAAAATTGCTTGAGGTCCGTTAGAGCCTCCATCACGGACAGCCACTCCGGAGGGTCCGGTTGAGCGCTCCAGACTTCGATCATAATTCGCATAGAATCAGCAAAATACTCTTTCGAGCGTTTAGCATCAATGTCACGATGACGAATCGCCATACGAGACTTCCCAATGCTGTGCAGGGCCAGGACCATGACGAGGTCGTATGGTACCCCGTTGTCACTCTCAATGGGTAGGAACCTGATCCCATGTGCGTCCAGGGGGAAGTCCTTTGTCAAGGTCCGCTGAAGCACGTCCCAGAAAAAAACTCCGTCCCAACACTCGAGGAACACATGTTCTACTGTCTCGGTTTTTTTACACGGGTAGCAGTCAACCCCCCATGGAAGGTACAAACCCTTCTCTTTCTGCAACGTTTTTACTGGAAGCACGCTCACGTGAAGTTTAAAAAAGAAATACTTCACCCAAGGCGGCACTACCATACGTTTTACACGTTTTAGAACGTCCTGCCCAGGCCCTGCACGATACATTGTCCTGTACAACGGTACAGGTAGCACAAAGTCAACCAAATCACGGTACAACTTTTTCCTCGTAACGCTTGATAAATACTCTAAACTAAAACGTGCGCGCAAAAACTGGGTCGCTTGAACCACTTCACGGAAGTAGCCATTGATTGCTCCCACAGAAATGTGCGCAGATGTAACTACAAATTCAGGCAATGCCCTGGATAACTTCAACTGACACACACTGCGCAAGAAAGGATCGTTCACATCACGAAAGAACAAAAAGCGATTGGCGACTTGCCGCAAAAACAAATGGGACAAAGAAAGGCCTACCTCACGCACGCGCCGAAAGAGGTTCGTGCGGCTTGTTCTTTCCCAGGCCGATTCCCAGATAAGTACTGCGAACACCCGGTGCAAGGCCTGTACATTCGCCCGCGAACAATGCAGCACCTGAAGCACATACCATATTTTGCTTATAAAAAAGACGTTGCACACTGATGCCCGTGCGAACATGGACAGGCCACTACCTCTCCATTACTCGGCTTTTTCGCGTAGTTTAGCAGTCTGTCTGCGCCAATAGGGGCACTGCTAAGTACTTAGCTGGCGTCGTCTGCCAACTGATACATTCGTACACACTTGGCGTACAATCCCAGTCCCCGTGCCAGAACCCCAAGCATTTTTGCCAGTTGACTCCACTGGCACTATATTTACAAAACCTTTTCAAGATGTTTACAGCAACACTTATGCTGCTCCTGTCAACGCAAAAAATGGCTATGTCGTCAGCATAGGCGAGCACTCGCACTTCAGAGGACTCTAACCGAAAACCGTTGATTCTCTCACTTCTTATGATACTTAAACAAAGGGCTTTAATGTTCAAACAAAAAAGCAACGGCGATAATGGACAACCCTGACGCACAGCTCGTTGAACTTGAATGGATTTGCTTACCGTTTTGTTTAGAACAAGGTGAGTACAACACCCATTGTACGCCATGCGCACTCCCTCGCGAACAACAGAACCTACGTTCACATGCTGTAGCATATCTAAAAGAAGCTCATGGGATACCTGGTCAAAGGCTTCTGCCAGGTCTATCTGTAGCATGGCCGAAGCACCCTGCATACTGTCACAGCATTCGAGAACACTTCTGGCAGTGTGAGTATTTGTCACTATTGACCGCCCCTTTATTCCGCACGTTTGGTGCGGTCCACAATATCTTTTATTACAATCTGCAAATGACTAGCTAATATTTTCATTAACACCTTGTAATCGACGTTTGCCAAACTGATTGGGAGATACGCGGAGATATGCCTCAGTTTGTTTTCGTCCTCTGATTTGGGTAGAAACACTGTATGTGACACAAGAAAGGAAGGTGGTAGCACTCCTATTTTGTACGACTCGGCGTAGACGTTCCGTAGAACAGGGCTAATGTCATCCTTAGACTTTTTATAAAAAGCTGCGGTCAGTCTCTCCATCAGGACCCGGCGTCTTCCCTGGGCTCAGCTCGTCAATAGCCCTCCTTACTTCGTCGACTGTAATATCTTTCTATGCTTGCTGTTTTTTCTTCGCTCAGGCGTGGCAACAAACACATAAACTCGTTTTCAAACCGCACTGCATCAATAGACTGACGAGCAAACAACTACTCATAGTAGTCACAGAAGCTACGTTCGATGCTTGCCTGGTCGTTACGCAGTGCGCCATCATGTTCGATTTCCACTATCATGTTTTTATGTGCATATCTTTTCTCAGAGCTGAGCGCCCTTTTAGTCGGCGCTTCACCAAGCAGGAACCGTTCAGCTCCCGCACGTACAAGCGCACCATGATACTTCTGCTTATCTAATTCCTCGAGCTGCGCCTTCAGCGTTCGAATATCATCCTTGAACGTCCCGGGCGACTTGCATTCTTCCTTGACAGAAACATCAAGGCTACTTCGTAGCAGAGCTTCTTTACGTTTGCCCTCCTTGTTAAGTGCGCCCGATCTTTCCAGGGCTTTCATTTTAACCTCTTGTTTAAAAAGCTCCCATTTAGAGATAATGTTCGTGTCGCCTTCGCCGCTAAAAATATTTTGTCCGCATGTGGTAACTGCCTCCGCGAATACTTCGTCTTCCAGTAACTTATTATTCATTTTCCACAAGCCCCAACAAAAGGCCTTTCGCCGCTTTGCGGTCCTGCCTAACGTTAACGATACCAGGCAGTGATCGCTAAACGAGACAAAAGTCACTTTATAATTTTCACAATGCGGCAGAAGATCAAGAGATACATACACCCTATCTAGTCGCGCGTGGCTATTGCCTTGGAAGTGTGTATAGCAAATGGAGCCAGCATTACTCATGCTATCACCTACATCTTCCAGCGCAAAGTCGGCCACTATATCGCTTAGTACCACCGTACTTCCGTCCCTAAAAGTGGACGAGCTACTTTTATCGCGGGCGGAACACACGCAGTTAAAGTCACCCATTAAAATAACTAGCCGTTCGGTATTGCACCACTTACGGATTTCCTCAAAAAACAATTTCCTTTCGGCGACTTTGGTGGGGGCGTATACACAAATAACGCGCCATTCATTTGAACTCAACTCGAAGTCACATACAACAAACCGTCCTGACTCCGACGCGATGACTGTCTTTGGTGTCGCCCCTACACTTCGCCGTATTGGGAGCGCACAACCCCCAAATAAACCCACCGCGCGCGAGACACAGACGTCGTAGCGCGACATAAATGGCCGCACCATACGGTCCGTCTGATCCTCCCTCTCAATCTTCGTCTCTTGCAAAGCAACTATGTCTAGATCCTCATCTGTCACGAGACGGTACAACTGGTTTTGACGCCTTCTATCAGCAAGCCCCCTGACATTAAGCGTGGCTATGCGCATAGGCTGGCCTTGATAAACCATGTTATATGACGGATCAGACTTCTCACGCAACAATTACATTCAACCCACCAAAAAAAATACATTTTGCGCACTCTGAACATTCCATACACACCCCCAAAAACCCCCCAAAAAAACACACTATAACCTCTAAGGGCTTCAAAGTCACTGCAATAAACGCTAACCCCTGCCCTGCCCTCCCCCCCCCCCCCCCCTTCCGTTCAACAATATGGACTCCAGAAACATCAGGGGAACGACAAAAATACCTCCGCGACTTCCCAGTTCCATTTAGTCCGTTGGCACTTCGAAGAAACAGCAAAACACCAAACAAAGAGCCAAAGGATGTCGGCTACCTTTTCAGGCGTCGTGCTAAGTGGCCGTAGCCGGTGGCTTCGTTCGATCTGGGGGAACGCTGGTCTTCGGTTTAGAGCCCGGACGTCTAACTGTAACCGCCTTGGTAGGCGGCTCGTCGCCGCTGGGAAGTTCGTCGCCCTGCCCGGTGTCATTGCTTTCGCGCTGCCGCTTTGTAGCGGCACCACTGAGGTCCATGTCTACGACGTCCACTACAGGAGCCGACGCCACGGTCTTCCCTTGGCTTGCCGTTCGGGTACCGCTGACATCGTTCGATGCCGCAAGTAGGGGAGGCGTCTTCGGCTCGACCGGCTTCTCCTTTTCAGATGCTCGCTGGCCAGCCTCGACCTCAACCCGTCCCGCCGTCGTCAGCTCCTTCGCCGCCTCGTCGATGACTCCTGCTGCCATCTCCTCCGCGTCTTCCTCGTCCATGAGGTGTTCGCGGAGGTCATCATCCCTTGTTGGACCGTGACGCTGGCGTACGACTTGACGCATGTGCTCGCGTCATGCCCGAAGCGACGACACGAGGAACACTTCGGCACCTTGCAATCACGCCTGACGTGCCCCTTGAGGTTGCAGCGTAAACACTGCGGGGCCCTTCCTGCGACGATGACGAGGGCCCTGTCACCCGCCACACAAAGTTCGTGCGGCAGGCTGTCAATGGTCACGCCAGCCTTCAGTTTGAGGGTCACCGAACGCAGCGTCGAGCCTTTGTCCTGTATGCCGTCAACGCGCCACCGCTCTCTGCGCACCTCGCCAACACGCCCGTAGGGTGCCAGCGCAGCGCGAACGGCGTCGTCCGGCACGTTGTAGAGCAGCCAGTGCAGCTTTAGCCGCACTTCTTGGTTCGTAGGGTCGATGACGATGCAGCGCCGGTCCTTTACCTTGACATCGTTCATGGCCAGGATTTTCTTGACGCCGTCCGCTGATTTGAAAGTCACGGCCCAGACGTGATTCATCTGATACGCCCCCAATGCCAAAACATCGGGGAGCAGTGCCAGACGAGTCGGGGTATCTCGAAAATCCTCGACTCGGTACGGGCGTGCACGCATGTCGGCATGAAAAAAAACTGTGTTTAACGCTGACTGGCCTGTTGGAAACTGGGGCAGAACAACTTGATAGTCTTCGGAATCCTGAGCATTGATCCTGTTACCGCGGGCCGAAAGGCCCGCCGAAGCCGCTCCTTGGGCGGAACTCGACATTCTGCGTCCATACGCAAGCGCAGCCGGAAGCAGAATCCACTGCGCTACAAACCGAGACGGGAGCATGTGCTACGAACGCGCCTTATGTCCTCCCACTCATTCAAATTACGTCAAGAAGCTACTGATACAACGAAGGCACGCGAAGCTGAACGACAACGGAAATGACGAACTCAAAATTTTAGAGGAGGCTGTTGAATTTCCCGGTGGAAAGCTGTGGCGGGAAGCGCCAGGCGCCTTGCAGCTCAACCAGAGAAGAGGACGAAGAGGGCGGGCAGCGGGGTAGGACCGTGAGCACGCAATAAAGAAAGGCGAGAACCAGGAGGTGTTCGATCAGGTAACGCGGGTGTCGGTCTCTTCGCTGTCTCTACATTTCTCTACATTTTCTGTCTCTACATGGGGGTTCACATTACGCTCCCATTCGTGCTCAGATAAATGAAACAACATAACGGCAGCACAATGGAACCTACACGGAACCCCCATGATGCTTCGCATCCTCCTCACGGTTCCCCACGGGAAGATGGTGTAATTTTTATAATTGTTGCCAGGGGAAGCCGTAAGGCTTTCGTCTTCAAAGAATCTAACCAGACTTGTGTGCCCCGATGAATTTTTTTTAACGGCAGAGCTGTTTAGGCTTTTAGTTCCGCCACCTACGGTTACCAGAAAAAATACCAACAAAATATTCGGAGCGCACGTGAGCGTGCGCCCCCTGAGGATCGCCCGGCGTCGGACAGACTTGCGCATGGGTTTGCGCCACGTGAGCAGATTGCAAGAAGTACCCAAAAAATGCCCAGCGCACTGAGCTTGCACATTGTGAGGAGCACCCGGCGTTGACCGGACTTGGCTTGCACCACGTGAGGAGCTTGCAAAAATACCAAGAAAAAATACCGAGCGCACGTGTGCGTGCGCCTCGGGAGGAGCGCCCGGCGCCGGCCATCCCGACCTTCGAGAACACTTTGCCCAGCTTTCGTGGCGCGATCTCTCGCGTGCTCTTCTATTCGCCAATTCCCGTGCATTTGCGCGCGAAGTGAAGAGCACAGACGCCGAGTTCGCGCTACAGACGCCGAGTTAGCGAAGCCGGTTGTAACAGTTTCTAGCACTATGTGAGAGATGTGAAGGCGTGCGGACAAAACGATCCGGGCCTGCCAGTCATGGAGAACTTTCAGCGGCAAGTGGGGAAATCCATGTGAGGTGCAACAGCCGGGTCTCCGACCACGAAAGAGGGGCCGCCAGCTCTGCTGTTTGTCCAGCCTTGCACCACTAATTCAAGATGCGTCAGTACATTTTTTTTCGCTTGAGAACACCACCGGTCGACCGGTAACGCTGAACACGCAAGACTTATAATACCCGCAAGCGTTACATGAGCTTAGTGAAAACTGGTTTGCTCCATCTCATTGCTCGGAAAGTGTAGCTCATCCTCATAAAAAACAAGCGTGAGAAGATAGTAGCAAAAGGTGTGTGCACGTATACAGCTGAAAGATCTTTCCTTAATCGGCATAACCCTTGCGCAACCGTCCAAGAAATTTCAGTGGGGTGTGTTCACCGCAGCGCTCCGAACGACCCTTCGAATCGGTTGAGTAGGCAAATTCGGCAAAGTACGAGGCCCAACATTAAATTTGAATGAAAAAGGGCATCGGCGCTGGGGCACTGCGCAGTATAAGCCCTCATTTCACCCAGCCGTTTTTCACCCCGTCACGTCGCCGTCACGTCACCGTCTTCCGTCATGGGCGGCGGTTTCTCGGGCGATTTCTCGCCGAAAACGGTGCGACGGTGACGGGAAGCCGAGCTTTACGTTTCTGTTCCGTCAACCCGACGGGACCACGCTCCGTAGTAAACCAGCCTATCACAAAACAAATTTCTACGGCTAAATTTAGCGAGAAGTGAGCACACGTAGAAATCTAAGCGACTATGCAGTCGACCCTGTACTCTGACGGAGAGCTCCAGTACGAACGCTACTCTGTTTACGTCTCCGTCGCGGTTTCTTGACGTGACGGTGCCGTGATGGAGAAGGTGACGGCTGTGTGAATGAGGGCGTAGACGCTATGTGCACGCCTTCTGTGTTGTCCCTGCGCAAAGGGGAAGCTTTCTAGTGGGACCGATGGCGTCCTGTCAAAAAATTGGCTGCGTATCTGCTCCTTTCGTTGCAAATGTCAACAAAAGACTTTAGTCTTTATCGACTTTTGCGGAGTAAATGCCTCCCTTCGCTTTCCCGCTCAGATGTTATGCTGTTCCTCTTCCGCCGCGCCCATCCCAAGGTAAAAACGCCAAAGGTTTACTTAAATCATTTTGAACTTACCGCGTTGCACTGCTCCAGGCCGGGTGTCTTGATGCCAACGCTGCCGTACGGCGGAGACGCACGTGAATCGAGGCGCCCTACTTCAACGTTGATAGAACCACGTTGCCCTACTCCCTGTGCGTTCCAAGCAGAACGTAGAACTACCTAGTGGAACCTTTCGTAACTGTTGCCGGTTGATTTCTTAAAAAGGCGCCAGGAGCTATAGTGGCGCGGGCGACAGCAGGCGATGGCGGAGTGAATTTTTTTTCTGCAGTTAATGAAATATTCAATTTCGCAAAAATCAAGCATGTGTGATTTTTATAAAGGAACACTGCAAATATCACTGCTGTATGAATTTGTTCTCTTATATTTGCGTAATGTCGTGTTCTTCTTCAACAATGTTGACAAGTATGAACATTACACCGGACTTAGACGGGTAGATTTTGCTGCGACTGTATAAGACTATTGCGCAAGCATTGTATTACTTGGGTCAGGTGGCTGAATCGAGTCACAGACAGACTGCGCCCTAAAACTAATGCATCTCCCCCCCCAGAGCGGTTAGTCGCCCGAAAGCTTTGCTAAGATCTGTGACACACGGCGCGGGCGTGAAACGGGTTTACATTGTGTCAAAACGGTTGTTTGAAAATCGCAACAAAAAAAAAGTTCTATATAAGGCAATACGCGCATCGATCATGAGAGAATGAGCAAAATAATATACCTCAAAAACCACGTATCGGTACACATTTAGATCGTTCGTAGATGCGTTGACTTGGTGCTCGCAAAATCGCCGCATGGGTTCGTTCTTCGTTTGCGATTCGGGTCTTTCGCTTTGACGCACTTTCAGCGAAGATTGGACGCACTTGTAGCCTTCGTGCTTCTCTCAACTTTCATTAGGAAGGGATGGTAATTTTTCTAGTCATATCGGATGCTGGGCATCTTGAGTACCTGCATTGGTGTCCCGCAAACAACCCTTACTGTGGGAACACTGACGGAATACCGCCTGCCACGCTTTGCTCTCGGCACGCAGGAGCTTCTTCGCGTGCTACTGCGGATTGTGGCAAGGCAATGTGATCACCCTTTAGCGCCAAGTTTGGTCACTGAAGTGTGTGACCTCCTGCCGCAGCATTACCAGCCGCCAGATCTTCCTCTGCATCACCACTGGGTGTTCCCTACCATGAATATAGTCACGATAGTTCCTGGAATTACACGCAGGGAGCACAATCCGCCTGCCGCATGTATGGTTTTTTGCCCTTTAATATATTTACCACACACACGATGTACACACACATCTGTACACTGGTGGATCGGTGTCATCCACATCATCCACTCTCGCGGTGTGCATACCTTCACCACGCACAACCCTCTTGCCATGCTCAGCCACAAAACATTACCTGCGGCTACCGAACTTGCAGCTGTGCGGTTGTCCTTGGCTCACATCATCGAGCAGCCAGCACGCGTGTGGGCCATCTTCACGGATTCTCGGGCTGCACTGCAATGCCTGGCGTCTTTCCCGAAAGATCAGCTTGTGCTTGATGTATACATGCGTTGCATCTTTAATCTCGGCAGACGCACCATCAAATAACCCTCCTGTGGCTCCCTGCCCAGTGCGGAATAACTGGAAATGTGAAGGCGGACGCTGCAGCATCCATAACGCATGAGCAACGTGGACCACGAATACCGGTACCATTTTCTCGGAAAGATGCTTCAGCATTTGCATCCAGTGTGGCATGGAGCATGCAGCGATCGATTTGGGCAGACGCATTGCATCATTACGCACCAGTCTACTCTATCGACCCGCATTGTAATTTTAGTATGCAACCTCGAATATCCAAGCATGATGAAGCAGTACACTAGCGTATGCGGTTGAACGTCGCATACACGCGATACTACTGTTGCAAAATCAACCGGTCCACTTCGCCGCTGTGCCCACAGTGTCATGTGCTTGAAGATCTGCAACACCTAATCTGTGACTGCGCGCGATGTAGTACGCAAAAAGTATTTCTCGCAGTGTGTCTGGGCCGGCCGCTCCCCGAAGGAATAGAACTGAGAGGCGTATTGGGTCCCCGGAATTCTTCCAAACCTACCTATTGTGCTACAAAAGCTTTATTAGCCTACCAAAAAGACGCAGGTCTTGATCAGGCCTTGTAAATAGTTCAAATCATATATGTTCATCTTCATCATTGTGATCATCCTTGTCACCGCATTCATCTGCCGTAGCAAGCCAGGCAGCTAGCTCGATGACACCTCCAGTCTCATTAAATATTGTTCTCTCTCTCTCTTTTGCTGAATTTACAGGTTGGGCCGCTTCGACTGGTCATTCTAGATTGCTGCCGTGTAAACGACCTACGGGAACTCCTAAGAATAAACGGACCAAGTAGAGCATGCCATCACATCAAATTTTCATTGTGCTATGTCCCGACTGTGGTCTAACCTTCTAACCTTCCCCACCGCAATTTTAACCTTCCCCACCTTAAAGGGGCCATGCAGACAATACACAAGTTTGGTTCAGTGGAAATATTGCCTCGTTAGAATCGTACTGACACCACTTTTAACCCACAGTTCGCTCAGATAAGCTATAAAATTAGGAAAAAAGGGAATGGCCATGCGACCCACTAGCTGATTTCCTGAAACAGAAACTATGATGTGATTTGCCCAGCTGTCCGATTGGCTAGGCCCTACAAAAACAAACGCAAATTAGGCAGAGCTCACAAGCTTGCCGAACGAGCTATTTGCGCTTGAATGTAATGCATATTTATTTTAAAGCAGTGAGAATTGCGGGGTAAACAATGAAAGTTACGAAAATACACGTAAACGTAGAAGTACCGATGCGCACTGCTGTTGGTACTGGGCGCACGTACCATGCTTGTTTTAGTTGCACAGCAGTCCGCTGCTTTGGAGTTGTCTTACACGACACTGGCATTGGCGTAAGCGACGTTGTCTTTCGTGAACGTGTTGGTCGAGCATACCCCATGTTTTCGCGAAACGATTACTTTCTACCTTAAGGAAAACAAGCCAGGTGCAAATATGGTCAAAAAGAAAGCAACGGCGGACCACGGTCCGCGGCTCAGTATGGTAGCGGCGTCTGGGAGGGCTGATGGTAAGCAAGGCTGCAGAGCCTAATGATGCACTGGAAGTAAGTTTAAATACCCGACCTTGTGACTTCATGGCAGACGTCACGAAACCACACAATTTGGCGGGAGACTCAAAATTTTAACCTAAATTGATTAATTTCTCAGTAAATACGGCATAGTTTGCTGCCGGACAAGCGCAGGGGGCGCTATAAAACACGAAATCTTTCTCATAAAACTAACTTGTATTTTGTCTGCATGGCCCCTTTAACTTACCTAAATCCACCTTAAATATTTTAATACACCTCACTTCTACCTTACTGATCATTAATATCAATCACTAATCATTCATTAACTTCGGTAACCAATTATCGTCTCTAATGCACGGTTGACTTGTTTTGGTTCGGTTCTGGTCTTCCCTGGTTCAATTGGGTTTTCCCGTCGTTCGTGTGGACGTCGGGGTCATTCGAGGTCAACCTCACAATAAGACATACAAGACTTAAATAACCGAAGGGGGAGCAAGCATATTAGGTGGGTAGGCGGCGTCACACCTGTTCACGCCTCAAATGCTGCAGATGGTCTATCCAGGCAGGAAGAAGGGCTTTGGAATTATGTCGTTTTTGTGACGCGGCGGCTGCCGTTGCTCTGCGTAGCTGGATATTATAGGTACTACTTGAAATTTTTTGCCGTCTCTTTGCACAGGGTGAAGCAATGAAGCAGCGGGCTGGTGGGAGGATTTTGCGCAACAAGGTTCACGGAGAACGCCACTGGCCGACCAGGGATCCACCAATTGCACTGAAATAGAAAAATTTCGTACTTCTTGAAACCTTGGTCAGAGAAACGAAGTGCTTAATCTAGGACCTGAAAATATGGTGCGGCTGAAATATTTGTTCGACGGAATAAAAGCTCGTCAGATATTGAGTGAGTTTTTGTGAGGATTACTCAACGGCAGATGACATACCTGTAATAGCACACCTGGAAGTGCGTCTTGTCGCATCTGGGTTTGGTGATGTCTGCGCAATGTGTGACCCATCAAAATGGAAGTATTGAAATTCTACTAAACATTTATGCCAAATGAGTAGAAGTGAGCGAATTTCAAATTGAGGACTGCGAATCGTATACAAGTAGTAATTATTCACATAGAATCAAACCTAATATTTTCAAATACAGGATACTCCCGTTAAAAGAACTCTAAGGGACCATAAAATTTTTTGGTATAATCAGAAATTCGTCCTAATACGTCATTTCTTGCATTGTGCACGTTACAAGAGAGCAAAAGTGTTGTACGTCGTAACCATGAAATTCGTCATAACCGGGTTCGTCTTAACGGGATATGTTACAGTATGGATACGGTACCGTATGGATATGCTTGCTTTAAGGTGTATGGAGGTTTCGAAACTAGGCTATAAAAACAAACTAACTTAGGCCGTCGTGATATAACGCATAGGAGTGTTCGCGAACTAGTGCGTTATACAAAAATGGTACAAAGAATTTAAAATAAAATATTAGGGCAAGATTAAGGAAGGGCAAAATTATGCACATATTGCCATGAAGAAATGCGGAGGTCCCTCATCATTCTGTGAATATAGGAAGTATATATCAGTGGCCCTTCTAATCATTTAAAAGACAATACGCATGCTAGTGGCTGGCATCACCTTGCTACACGCCAACAAGCCTTCACTCTTGATTCCTTACCCATGCAATTTCGCACAAGTAGCGTTCCACTTCGTCTAATAAACACCTAAACATACCAGGGACGCAGCCAGGGGGGGTGTATCAGCATCAGAACGCTCTCCCCTTCCAAACTTTTCTCTGCACTGCAGTAACTGTTTTGTAATTATTCAAAAATGCTCTTTTTCATCCTTCCTAACGAGTGTTTTTTGAGTGACTGAGAAAATAAACGTTTCTAACGAGTTATGTGCGCAATCGTCGTATTTTTGGGTAAATATTAGGGTGAACGAAACAACCTACCCTTCAGCATTATTAAAGCAGAAGGTGACTAAAATGTTGTCTGGGTGCAGGCTCAGTTTTTTATTTTTTACCACCCCTCTAAAAAGAATTTTTGGCTACACCACTGCCGCGTAAACTTGTTTCGCGCGAGCCTTGCACGTGTTAAGCTTTTTTGCAGAACTTTGGCGGTGTGCAAGGAAGCCAGCCACAAAAAAAGCCGTGCGGTGAAGTTGCATGTCGTGCGGCAGAGCCAACCTCTACTACTGTATTCGTAAATTTTGAATATTCCAAATGTTCGAATACGTCAAATGTTGAAACTGAGTTCCGAATCGTATCGAATAGCAACCACAATTCGCCAAATTCCCGACGTTTCGCACATCTGCCCATCCCTACAAATAACATTACCTTTGATGCCCGAAACTTTAATTTTTTTCTTAAGATAGTGAAAACAATTTTATGCTCTAATCGAACTCCAGACTTCACAGGTATGAAGTCAGAAAAAAAATTGACTGACACAATGAGGTGTTGCTCCTGAGCAACACCGGGCACTTGCTGCTCCATATATTAGTTCAACAAGAATGCAATTGGTTCGATTGGACACAATAAACGTATTGGTACTGCCGTCATTCGCAGTAACAACGAAATTGCACCATTTCGCTTACCTATCAAGACCTACTCGAGCCGCCGGGCTCGATTCGAGTCGATAAGCATAAACAAGTCTGGTTTTTAGGGGCTAAGCCCCTTGGCGGCTGGGGTTGTTGGCGTCTGCCGTCATCCTCGTCGTCGTAATCGTCGTCTCATGTAGTCACGGTACTAAAACACCGAGAAACGCCTCGCGCTGGAAAGTAACGCGTGCTAAAAAACTTACACATCTTCCCGTGGGGAACCCTGGTGAGGATGCGAAGCATCATGGGGGTTCCGTGTGGTTCGATTGTGTTGCCGTTATGCTGAGAGATCTGGTGTTTAGTAGCGCCAGAGGGAATTCCGCGTCCGGGTCCACACCGGTGGCAAAGGCACGCAAGTACTCTTGTGTTACGGTGAGTAGGCAGTGGTTCTCGAGGCGCCGAAACTCGTCCATCATGTTCTTGTCGATGTGGTCGTCTCTGTGGTAGAATCGGTAGTCTCCGTCAGCGTTGGTGAGGTAAAGGTTGTTGACGTTGGTGCACCGGCTGAGAGCAATGTACACGTCCTCCTCTTCGCAGCTTTGTCTTCTTCCCATTCTTCTTCTTCAGCGGTTCCCCTACGGGAAGATGACGACGGTGGTTGAACGCGAAGCTATGTCGTGATGAATTAGCAACGTACATGCCCTCCTCTATGCAGCTTTGTCTTCTTCTCCTTCTTCTTCTTCAGCGGTTCCCCTACGGGAAGATGACGATGGTGGTTTAACGCGAAGCTATCTCGTGATGGATTTTTTGGTTGGCCAATCCCTAGGGGCATCCTGCCACAATCATCATCAGAGGCGCTGCGGACGGCGCACGGACAAGTGACATCCCCCCGAGCAAGAGATGCTCCGCATCTAAAAAACACCGGGACACTCATTTACGCCTCGCGCTAGAGAGCTTCGTGCTTCAAAGACAAGAGACTTTTACAGCAAATCTGTATATGTCTACCCCCCGGCAGTTTCATCTCCGTTGGCAAAAACGCCAAGGCGCCAAGAATACATTTATACACTGCATGCTTCGTCCCTCCCCAGGTTCCACGTTAGTGGAGATGGCCCGGGATTTTTTTAGCGGGCAGAAGTACTCTCTGCCCTCCCTTTCTCACTTTTTGAAGGTCCGAGTGCATTCGTCCGAGTGCGTTGAATGTCCGAAAGCCCACAAAGCACGGGAGAGAAAAAAATGCTGTTTGGGGTGCTGCTCCTGAGAAATGCTGGACATCAAAGGGTTAAGAAAGTTCGCGAACAACCGAGATGACGTGCGAAATTATTCATTTGAAACGAAAAAAGAACATAACTGTTAATAAGGAAGCGTGCGCTGTCGGGTATGCTTTCGAAATTGACACACAACCTTGCACGTTCTATACGCTCCCCAGAAAGATCGTCATTTTATTAAACTTCTGCCCAACCTATATATATATTATATATATATATATATATATATATATATATATATAGGGAGCAGTAGAACTTTGAAGATGGTAGAGAACACAAGAGAAGAAAAACTTCGAACAGGTAAAAGCACGATTGTGGCCTACGTTTCAGCAAAGAGAACTTGCTTTCCTCAGGGCTGAGGAAAGCAAGCAGCCCTGAGGAAAGCAAGTTCTCTTTGCTGAAACTTAGGCCACAATCGTGCTTTTACCTTGTTCGAGTTTTTCTTCTCTTGTTATATATATATATATATATATAGTATATATATCTATAATATTATATAGTATTATATATATATTATATATACAGGGTGTCCCGCTATCATGCCCCAAAGATTTAAAAAGAGTAAAGGCGTAACCGAAGAAACCTAGTGCATAATGTTTGCAGTACTGTGAAGAAGCGGAGAGTAATTTTTCTTTAATGAGACTTAATTAACTAATTGTAATTAATTATCTAACTCGAGAAATACTGTCCTAATCACTAAAGGTCAATGAGGCACTTGTAGGAAACCACGAGGGATCTAACGCGGTATTTTCAGCGATGAACTAATTGCGTACCATTTTTTTGACTGATAAAGGAAACCCGCGAAATTGAAGAATACCACGTGACGGAGCCTCTGCGCGCACCGTAAAGCAACGCCCTCAAACAGGCTGCCTCTGAGTTGCCGAAAATGACAAAAGAAAGAAAGAAGAAATCGCGCCCGAGTTTGTTCCTAACTGCACACCGTCCCGCGAATCTTGCTGCTGCTGCTCTTCCATGCATGCTATTATCAAGGTGATGCGCTGTCTCTTCGGGGGGTAACACGCGAAGCAGTTGCTTTCAATCAGCTTTGTTTGGGGAGCGCTTTACAATGCGCGTAAGCGTCGTCACGTGTATTTTTCATATTTCGCGGGTTTCCTTATCAGTCAGAATAAATGATACGCAATTAGTTCGTCGCTGAAAATAGCGCAGTTAGATGCCCCTCGTGGTTACCTACAAGTGCTCATTGACACTTTAGTGATTAGACAGGATTTTTCGAGTTAGATAATTAATTACAATTATTAATTAGTCTCATTAACGAAAAAATTACCTCCGCTTCTTCACAGTACTGCAAACATTATGCCTAGGTTTCTTCGAGTTACGCTATTCTCTTTTTTAAATCTTGGTGATGATAGCTGGGACACCCTGTATATATATATATATATATATATATATATATATCATATATATATATATATATATATATATTCTTATATATATATATATATATATATATATATATGTATATAATTATTCAAATAAATTATGAAACTATACCGGTAATGAGCTTTGTTTCATTTATATAGGACTGCAGAAGTCCCGAATGGCTCGTGGCATTAAATTCCTCCTTCGTGCGAGAACGTCTGCTTACATCTCTGAAAGCGTCACGTTTTATTCGTAAACTTTGGTCAACAACGCCCCAGCGTTGGCAATGTCTTGCGCTGACGGTTGCGGCCGGTCGGGAGGGTTTTCTTCGGAGTTCAAGTCGCTTTGGGGGTGCGCGGTCACTTAAAGGAGCCATGAAGAGAAAACACAAGTTTGGTTCATTCAAAAGATTGTCTCGTTAGAATCATACTGACACCACTTTTAACGTAAACTTCGCTCAAATAAGCTACATAATTAGGAAAAACGGGAATGGTCATGCGACCCACCAGCTCATTTCCCGCAACAGAACCTATGTCGTCACATGAGCTAAGCTCTGCGATTGGCGGAGGCTGGCAGAAGCAGACGCAAATTAGGTAGAACATTACAAACTAGACGAACGAGCGATTTGCGCTTAATTTAGGGCACATTCTTTACAAAGCAATAAGAATGATGGGACAAACAGTGGAAGTTACGAAAGGCACATGTAAACATAGAAAGTACTGATGCGTTCTGCTGTTCGTACTGCGCCCAGCATGCTTGGTTTCGCTGCACAGCACTACGGGGCTTGGGGTTGTCTCAGACGACACTGGCCGATTGACGCAAGCAACGGGTGTCTTACGTGACCCCATTTGTCGAGCGAGCACTGTTTCAGGGAGACGAATATTTTCTCCCAGAACAAAAACAAGCCAGGTTTAAATGCGGGCAAAAACAAACCAAACGCTTGCCACGGGTATGGTGGCGCCAATCTAGGTTACGGAACGTAAAGAAACGCGGGAAACAAACACACACCCGCTGTACAGGGTGGAGACAAAACCTGTGAACGGTCCCGTGCGCGCCGCAATTGGGCCAACGGGCTCAACGCGTTATTCTTTTCGTTTCCCACGAGATAGGCATGATGTCGTCGTCGGTTAGCCCCCCGAAAGACGGTATGTTGCTGTCCACTACAGCAACAACATCAAAGTTTGCTACCCCTGCGGGAGTGAAGCCAATCCCCATCCAATCCGAAGCCAGAATGGTGTCTTAGGATTCAAAATGGCGTCGTCTTAGAGTCGCACAGTGGCTCTGTCGCGGAAAATTTTATCCGGGAAATCGAGCTGATGGCTTTATTTTGTCCGAAATATTCGTTCTTCTTATACATTACTCCTATGGGACAACTGGTGGTTCCTCGGAAAGTCCAAAATATCCTGCAAGTCCGAACTTTTGGAGTCCGAAAAAACGGTCGGCCACTGTAAACACAATGAGGATGACTGGTGTCATAGGCCAGGTTGTCATTATGTATGATAAGAAATGAGGTTTAAAATTCTGACGTCTGCAAGAAACTTAAATGTGTGCTCATGGGAAATGAAACGGTCGTCACCCAGGAACTATGATGGGTGCATTGAAATGTGCAGTCTGTATATATAGTTGTGGGAAGTGTTTGCGTCTTGTGTCGAGTGCTTGGCATTGAGTGACGATGTGGATTACACATACACCCTCTCCCCGCCTGTTACACAGGGGTCTTGGAGATCTTGTGAGCAGGTGTGAGTGTGTTACACGAGTGTGGCCTATCTCTAGCCTTATTTCTGTGTCTGCTTCGTGTGTCAGTGTGGTGACGTCCCAAGTGCGGTTTTATTACGTGTAGTTAGTTGTCTCCCTGTTCACTCCAGTGTGTCTGCCATGTTTTACGAAGGTGTCGTCTGATGCGTGGCTTGAGGTCATTGTATGTTATTCTTGTTATGTCAACTGTGTTCCTAAGCGCAGCAGCACCGGTCCTTTCGTCATCCACCTCGTTTGTGGCGATGCCAGAGTGCCCAGGAACCCAGCATTTAATCATTTCAAGATTTCGAGAGTATGCCGTGTTGTGCCAGAGCGCCTGGCCCAAAGGCGTTGCACGAGGCGACGCGCCGACAGCGAGGCTGAGTCACGCCTCTCCCTTTCGTCGCTGCGGCGCGGCCGAATCCCGCATCTCAGAACGCTGCGGCGCGGCCGACTCCTGCATCTCGAAACGCTGCGGCGCGGCCGAATCCCTCAGCGGAGAACGACCAAACAAGGGCATGTCGCTACGCCCGGAGGCGAGGTCACGCAGACGGCGGGGGCATCGCCCTCCCTTTCCCCACTGGCGGCGCATCTGACTCACCGCTTCGCTACCATTCGCCGGAATTCAAACTTCAGGCAGCGAGAGCTCTGATTGGAGCTATTTGAACTTCTCGGGGCCACAACGAACTTCCCGGGCTATAAAAGAAGCCCGGAGACTCTCATCGTCGGCATTCCTCGGCGGCTTCTCTCCGGCACCAGTCTCTTCGGAAGCACCGAGTGAAAAGGGTGCTGTCGCCTTTGTGCGAGTCATGTAACGTTTGCTTACCCTGTACATACTGTATATAAATGTTACTTCAAGTTTTCGTCGGCTCGAGAACTTCTTCGCTCGGCTCTGCGCCGCGTCGATAGCGGACGGAGCAAGGCAACATCGCTACACCGGTGACTGCGCTCGGGTGGCCAGTCGCAACAGCGGAGACAGCGTCGGGATGGCTGATTCCCAACCTCGGTGACGAGCAGGAAGGCGAGTCACAACCTTGGCGACCGCCCTGGGATAGTCATTCCCAACAGTGGTACCAGCGGTGGGATGGTCATTCCCAACAGCCGCCAGGGTCGCGTTAAAAACAAAATTAATGACGTTTTTTTCACTAGTCTTTTCTGGATAATAATGCCTGAACAACACTCAGGGAGTCGTTGTAAATAAAATAATGGACATGAATATTTCACTTTGGGCGATATAATTTACAATAAGTAAAATACCATACACCTCTGCCGTGAACAAGAAACAAGTTACTATTAGTTGGCGGACCTCCGTTCAGGGGAAACTAATGTCGAAAGCTGATTACACGTTCATAGATTAACAAAGGCTTGTTTAGGGTGTAGTTGGTATATTCTTGAATTAGATATTAACGTCCGCTGCATATTTGGACGAGGGACGGGGACAGTGAAAAAACAAACCAAACGATGGTGCGCACCATCGTTTGGTTTGTCTTTTCACTGTCCCCGTCCCTCGTCTAAATATGCAGCGGACTCAACGAATTCCGCGGACTCAATTGAATTCACCGTTGATAGAGTATACAGGGATCGTTACGAGGCGAAGTACAGGAGACATCAATTTGCGAGTGCGTACACCACGTCACCGGCTGATTCGACCCCGTGAGTGTTATCGCATCTACAATCTAACAGTAAATTGCTGTTCAATCTAGGGTGTGGAACGGACCTACCCAGTAGACTAGCTCGCTGAGAAGAGGCTTTGCTGCGCAGACTTCGCGTTGGAGTGGCGCTTTCACCTGCTGTGACCCGGGCGTGGCCACCACGCTATTATGCCCCGTTCGATGATACCTGCCCCTTCTGCACAGATCCTGCCGAACAAGCTGATGCGGACCACCTATAATGGGCGTGTCCTTCACTGGACTCAGCCAGAAAGCGACACCTGAGAGGCACAGGCCTCCATCCTGGAAGACCACCCGACCTCCAGCGGTGGCTATGGGGACCCCACCACCACTCCCTTCTTGCCTTCCTCCTAGAGATGGGTGCCCATCTCTACCTGTAAATAGGTTATTTTTATGCCGACGGGCATCATCATCATCATCATCATCATCATCATCACCACAACCACCAACAGCCTATCTACGCCCACTGCAAGGCAAAGGCCTCTCCAACAGATCTCCAATTATCCCGGCCCTGTGCTAACTGCGACCAATTTATCTCCGCAAACTTTTTGATCTCATCTGCCCATCTAACTTTCTGCCGCCCCATGCCACGCTTGCCTTCTTCAGGGATCCACTCTGTTACCCTTAATGACCAACGGTTATCTTGCCTTCGCATTACATGCCCTGCCCAGGTCCATTTCTTCTTCTTAATTTCTACTAAAATGTCCTTAACACGCGTTCCCTGACCAGTTTGTTCCCTGACCCACTACGCTCTCTTCTTGTCCGTTAATGTTACACCTATCACCTTCCGTTCCATTGCTCGCTGAGTCGTCCTCAATTTAAGTTGAACCCTCTTAGTTACTCTCCAAGTTTCTGCCCCGTAGATTAGTACCGGTAAGATGCGGCTGTCATACACTTTCTTCTTCAGGTACCATGGTAGGCTGTCATTCATTGTCTGAGAATGCCTGCCGAATGCACTCCTACCCATTCTTATCATTCTGATTATCTTTGCCTCATGGTTGGGATCCGGGGTCACAACTTGGCCTAAGATATTCGCTTACCACTTCCACTGCCTCGCCACCTACCTCAAACCACTGTGCTCTCCCGAGGCTATTGATCATTACTTTAGTTTTCTGCATATTAATTTTCAAGCCCACGGTTCGACGGGCATTCTATCGCAAATAAGGAAAAATCTAGGGCGATTCTTTTTCTCTCATTCCTCTTGCTTGGGTTTGGCTATCCAAATCACAGGGTTGCGTTAGGGCTCGGCGCTTCCCGTGCTGTCAAACCATGCAATGCCTCAGCCTAAAACGAGGAGAAGGAATACGTTTTCTTAAGTAAAGAGTAGAGTCGTTGGAACCGCGTTTCTCTTGTGGGTGGAGTATACCTCACTGTACCTCAGTCCAGGTCAGGTGCCTCTGGGACCTAGCCGCCATAAAAGCGACCAGAGTATTCTGGTCCTTCTTCCGGTAGCTTGTCGGTGCACACTACCACTGCTCTATGGTAGAGTAGTGGTTGTGGGGGACGAAACGGGTGTCTGCGCTTCCCATGTAATCTTGCACAAGGTGGCTGGTGTGCGGTAGAAGGCGCATGTGGAGTACTATTGAGTCGGGAACATGAGGAGGTGGGCACGTCAAGTTGTTTCATCGACGAATAGATATTGAGTGCCGCCTCTCTCTCTCTCTCTCTCTCTCTCTTCAGTCGAAATGAGGGCGACGTGAAAAACGTCCAAAACGCGCGTGAGAATATCGGCGTAGTGGAGAGCTAGGCCTCAAATTTTGAGATCATCGGGCTGTTGGAAGTGCAGCCACAGCACACCGTTCACTCTCCATCAAAGTCACAAAAACGCAACGAAACCCGAAGCCAGGACTGTCACCATGGCGCGCGCTCATGGTAGTTACGGCTTTAAGGCGTGAATGACTTCAAGAATACCGACACTCCGACGAACGAACCACCTCATTTTCGATACGGCCGAAGCGCGCCGCTTTCACTCGAGCTATGCGCGCACGCGCGCGAGAGCCCTCGAATCGCTTTCAAAATTTCGCCGCTGTTCGCGCACAGCCGAGAATCGCTCTATTGTCTTCCGCGATCGCCCGCGGAACAGTTATTGTAACGGAGTCATATTCCCGACAGCCATCTCTTGGCAATGCACGCGTGCGTACCACGCGGAAACTGCGCGCTGCTCTATCGTGCTTCGGGACTCGAGGTCGTGAAGAAGCAATTTCGCGACGGCCGCGTGCTGGGTCGTACTCGTCATTGCTTGGAGGGCGGATTCTTGCTTGCGGGCCGACTCTATGTCTTTGGTGGAGAAGCGTGCCGGCCGTATAGATGACGCGTGTAATTCGTTCCTGGTGGAGGGCCTCGATGCCAGCGCCGCCGTACAGGGTGGAGACACCCTTTGAACGGTCCCGCGCCGCCGCTGTTCAGTCAAAGTGCTCAACGCGTTGTTCTTTTCGTTTCCCACAAGACCCTGCAGCAACGCGAAATAGATAAGATGATTCAAACTTCACCAAGGTCGCGGGTTCGATTCCCGGCCGCGGCGGCCGCTTTTCTGATGGAGGCGAAAAGCAAAAACGCCCGTGTGTACGAGATTTCGGCGCATGTTAAAGATCCCCAGGTGGTCGAAATTAATCGGAGCCCTCCACTACGGCGCGCCTCATCGCCTGCGTTGCGTCGGCGCGTTAAACCGTAGAATCAATCAATCAATCAATCAATCAATCAATCAATCAATCAATCAATCAATCAATCAAACTTCACCAGTAAACCGCGTTGAGGCGACACATTTAGCGCAGTTTGGGTACAATGACTTGCTGCCGCGACCAGTGAGTGGCCCAAAATGGCGGCACCAGCGTTACGTGTCTCCACCCTGTACGTGTACGTCCGACGTGCGTGAATCGAGGCACCCGCTGCCCCTGCAGCAGGCAATGGATCGACGGCATGTTCAAGGACTTCGGGACATCGCACTTCTGTCGCGTCGAATTGCTGAAACATTGTTGAGTATTCTGCAAAGTTCCCTTGCACAGTCAACATTGGAAATGAACTCTCGCTTTGTGTTCCACATCGGGAGCACGGCGCTTCTTTTACGACGACTAATCACTTGAACGTCGTTGAGTGTTGTGCAAAATTAATTCTCTTGCATTGTCACAATTGGACGCGAACCCTCGAATTCTGTTCCACGTCAGGTTTAAGAAGTGGTTCAGTCAGGTGGTTCCAAGGAGGTGCTGCCATAAGGCGCAAATTTAAGCGCAGTTAGCTTTTGTCGGCGAAATGCACTACAGTCGGACGTTTCTACGAATTTTCCTTGCTAAGTTGACAAACGGCAATACAGAAGTTTACCTTTAAGTCAAAATGACCTCTACGTACTCGAAGAAAGTAGATGCACGCTTTAAGGCGCCATCGAAGATGTAATTGCCACCAGCATTAAAAGAAAAACAGAAGTATAGAACACGTAACTGATGTTCTAAGTTGGTTTGGTCTAGTTAAACTCATTGTTTGATGAATGAACAAACACAAGCGCGATGAATGAACAAACACAAACACAAACAAACACAAGCGCGACATATCCGTTAAATACATGGAGGAAAGAATACTCAGGAGAGGCCCCTAGCACCCCAATGCATTGCAAAAAGTGTGGAGGAAGTCACGTGATTTTTCTTGAGCCCATGGACAATGTTGCTTACTTGTTTACAACTGCGGCGGCCAAATTTGGGCGAATAGAACGGACAAATTTTTAAGGCGCTTGGTATGCGGCTGCTTCGCTACGCTTGCAAACCAGCGCAGTCGCTACGACAAACGTATTTAGATTAGGCCAGTTTGAAAACTCTACCGTAGGAGGCGTCTGCGTTCGCCAACACGCGAGCCTGTTGCTATAACGACGACGAACGCTACTTTGCCAGGCTTAAGAGCTGAAAAATCGTCCTTCTATCTCAAAAACGAAGGCCGTTTTTCGATTGAAGCTTTTGGTGAGGGTTAGAATGGGCAAATTGAAGGCGAAATCAACAGCTTTGAAGATGACATCGCACCGAGGAATTAGCGACGAAGCTGTTTTCGCTTCGAAGCGGGAGGGCAGGGCGACGCCATGGTAGTCAAATCAAACCGGAGATAGCAAAGGATGATTGGGTAGAGTGCTGGGCTCCGTGGGCTCAAGTCATGGCGGGACTCGGCTTCACAAATGTGACGTCAGGGCCTCTCCTAACCTTTTCTTTCCTCCATGGTTAAATAGCTGGGGAGGGGGGGGGGGGGGGATCTTGAAATGAGGGTAACATGAAAACACGTTTCAAATCAGCGGTGTGTCCCTGCGGAAGCAGGAAGGAGTGAGGGGGGGGGGGGGGGGGGGGCGGCGAAATGCCCCCGGTATTTTCTGTCGCGATTGATTTCAGATTAACTATCAGGCGCTAGACACCAGCCAAATAGTCATATAACGAGTCAATGGCTTGTGCAGGATTTCATTTCGCAGGATCTCATTAGTTAAAGTTTGAAATATTTTAAACCTCAAGAAAAACGAAGGTTGTGCTTAGTTGGCTATCACAAGCATGAGCACGTGTCCTCGCAGTGAAATAGGCCAACAGCGAGAAAATGGCGGGAAATGAAGAAACTTGAAATGGTTTACAACCACAAGAGGTGAGAGCAATGGCCAATGGACAATGACCGAAAAGGCAATGAACTCATCACCCCACACCTAACATCCAGCACTAAAAGTAAAATTTGAAGGTCGGGAGACATTTGTAAAATCATTCTGTGGACGCTGAAAGCCGCTGCACATCAGTGTTGTTGTCTCTCAACCGTTTTTTTTTTTTTTTCCTCGTTCTTAGCAGGATGCCTCAGAGTAATGACGACGGGTCAAAAAGAAAAATCGCTAGATTGCGTGGCTGGAGCGGTCTTAGCCACGGTATAATCTCCTCCCAGGTTCGTTCTCAACGTTCTCGTTTGGTCCTGGTTAGGCCTAACGCTCCTCCTGGCGGATAGTTCTTCACTTTCCTAATTTGACGTTTGCTCGTTGGTTAGAGGGGACCATATTGGCCTTATTCGCTTAGCAAAGCTCACGGGACCCACAGCGTTTACTCAAGGTGCATGCACGCCAGTCTCACGATCGTCTGTAAGAGGTATGCGAGCCACGCTCACGCAACCTGGGATTCCAAACCGACACGCGAGAAATGCATGTGTGGCGTGCATGCGTCCGTCCCTGTGCGTGCGCGTGCCGACCGAGGCAGTGGGAGGGTGGAACGTTAAGAAGCCGTGGTCGGATGGGCGGCGTGATTACGGGAGCGAGTCACGATGACGAAACTTCGTCCCGGGCGAGCGTGATTGATGCAAAGGCTGGCGTCGAGCCGCGGAAACTCGTCGACTTCGCGTCGGCCGGTGAGCCAACCCATCCAGAAGCTTCTAGTGCATAGCAGACGACGCTTCGAGAACGTGCGGACGAAATGGCCACCGCGGTTACGACGGAACATGAGAGTGTTGCACGCTGCTGAAATGTGGTCGTCTTAGAACGCGATAAGGTCGCCCTAGATTAAGTACGCATCGTACTTGAAAAAGGGGGAGCCGAGAGTGGGGTTAACTAATCCGACCCGAGCAGACAAACAACCCCCTTTACGTTACGACAAAGAACGGGAGAGTGCCAAGGGCGGTCGTCAAGTTGATGGAAGCGTTGCCCTCGGTTCTAGATTAACTATAATCGCACTGCTCTGCGCCGTTCCGTTGCAGGGGCAGGGATGGTCGTCAATCTCAACACATACGTCTGCTCTCCGGGAGAGACAAGAAACAAAGCAAGCGAAGCAGCAGACGCGTTTACGACGGTTACCGCAATCAAAGTGGGTCTCGTTTAATAATACGACGTTCAGACAGAGGGAAAGTGATGGCATTGCCTGAGATTAACAACTGGCGCTGCGACATGATGTCGTGCTTTGAAGGCTGAAAAAAAAAACGGTGTCCTTCCACTCTGCGAAGAAGAATGACAAGCGAAGCTGTGGCGCGTAATTAGAGTCATTTTAGTGGCTAATTTTATATACCGTATTTTCGCAATTCTAACCCCCCCCCCCCCCCTCCCCGCTTACTTTCAGAAAAAAAAAGGAAAAAAAGTTTGCATGCGAATATAAGCGCCCCCTTCTCTGCGAGGAAGCGAGCCGTGCCCAAGCTATAGAGTTGTACGGCCCAAGCCGCCAACCGCGCTTTCTCGCTATGTTTTTGAGCCCTTGGCTGCACTTGAGTCATTTAAAAAAATGTTTGACAGAACAATAGCCAACAAGAGCAGCGGCGCTACCGGTGCTACACCCGCCACTGGTATTGAGAGTGACTAAGTCACACGTCGACGGTGAGTTCACTGTCGTGCCTTCTTTTTTAATGTTTGCTGTATAAAACATTATCCCTTGTGCGTGTCTCCTCTAGCTACTGCCGCGAAAAGTGTATGTGTGTGTGTGTGTGTCTTAGGTTTTTCGAATCTAAGCACCCCCCCCCCTCTTGTCTTCGGGCATTGCGATTCAAAAAAATGGGGGTGCTTAGAATCGAGTACATACGGTAATTCGTTTTTCGGTTGTGCCGGTAAAACAACAGTTATAACCGCTTGCTTTAACAGTACTCTCTCCGTATAGATAGCCGTATAGTGACAGCTGACACTCATTTTGTAACGTTTACAACTTCCCCGTGAACTAATTATGACAATTAAACGAAATTGGGCGTAACTGCAAATTCGTCTTAGCGTCAGGTTGTCGTATAATTTTTTTCGCGATACTTTGGATAACACAAGAGTTCGAGTCGCTTTCTGTAATCATACTCCTTCCATACGTGACCATGCTTCACTGCGCAACACGCAATGTAGGAAAGCCAGCTTACAAACATCAAACTTCCATCATTTTTTTTAAAGACGGCTTCACCCCTAAACTTAATTGCATTGCTGAAAAGACATTTTTGTAGCGTGAGCTACACTGGCCGAGGTTGAGCAGTTTCGCGTGGCTCCTGAAGAGCCGTGCTGCGCATGCGCGAGGAGCAGTGACGTCACACAACGCACAGAACGTTGCTCGATGCCCGGCGTCTCTCACACACACCCCACGCGCCCAGCGTCTTCGCCGTCCTCCGTTCCGCACGTGGCGGCCCGGTCCACTTGATGATCATGCGAGGGGTGGCCGGGCGTGGAACCGATTGCTCGTACGTCGCGGCAACACCGTCCTGCGCCTGTGGAACCAGCTCCGCTCTGGGGCGATTGGTGACGCTGCGCCGGAGCCGCTTGATAAATATACATGTGTCACATAATGCGTATACCGTGTGTGTGTCATTGAAACAACAGTAAGCATGATAATCAAGCCAATACTAGGCAGCCAGGAAAGCTAAGAATAGTCAGCTGAACATTAGCTCACGCTACGTATATCCCGGCATAGCCGAGCTAAGCCACTGCTAATTTTTGGGGATGCAGTATAGGCCGTCTTACGTCAAAATATGAAGGCCCTAACCTTTTTTCTATTTTTATGATTTCTTTCTATAGTCAAAACCGTTTTTTGTGAGGCGGAGAAGCCTGTTTCGGAGGGAGCGTAACACGATACCGGGACAGACTGTCGTCAGGGCCAGCCCCATAACAGCTCCGCTGTTGAATAAACTGCGGTACCGGTACCGGTACCGACAATGAAAGGCTCACGTCTCCCACGGCAATATAAGTTAGGGTTTGGCTAGGGTACAGTTCGGACACATGCGCGTAGTTTCGGATATGGCAATTAAGGTTCGGAAAGGTTCGGATTTGAAGGACAGTGATGACATTAACATTTTTGGCCCTTGTGGAGTAGATATCCGCGCGCCACTTTTTTGTTTGCTTGTTTGCTTCTTGTTGATTTCAATAACCTTGCATCCGATGCTCACTTTCGCGCCGGGCACCCCGGCCAATTATCAAGACGTGATGCAGAATCGCAGCGATTGACGGGCTTCTCTGACTTAACGTGAACACGGTTGAGCAAAGGCGTTGCGCTAAGTTTCTGCGAGCTAGCGTTGCTCTTTGATTCTACATTTCAACGGCACCCTGCAAAGTAATCGAATAACCTTACGCAACACGGCATGCGTCTTCGTATACAACTGCACGATAAAGTTCCCTTGGTTATAGTCATGCATCAATGGCGCTGCCGGAGTTTCAAGCTTTCGTGCTTCAAACTGTAAAGTGCAAGTGAGGTGCACGTGGTTCGGAGCCCTGTGAAATCGTGATCCTCAAATGTTATCCTGAAGGTCCGCCCCAACATCGGCAGGATTCGCCGAGTCGCCTATGCAACATCACTGTCCCATGATGCGCCCCCGAAAAATCCACCCTCCTCGCGCTCGGTGCCCGCACTTACAAAACGAACAGACCCAATCACCGACATGGAGTTGACAATCAACAGCCAAGCAGCACTCACAGTCTCCCACCTCCACATACTCGGTATCAGCATACCCAAAAACGGAAGCGGCTCTCAAACCGTACCTTCATTACAGCGCACCCTGACACAACTCGCGCACCTCGTGCGACCCATCGCCCACCGCCGCTACGGCCTTCAGGAGAAGGACACTCTCAGAATAACGCAAGCAATACTGATGAGTCGTCTAAACCACAGCACACCATACCTGGCCCTCAAATCTGCCGAAAAAGAACACTCCATACATCCATCCGCCAAGCCTACAAACTCGCACCTAGGCCTACCCCCCTCAACATCCACGCCCAAGCTGCTCCAACTAGGAGTACACAATACCTTGGAAGAATGGCATGGAGCTCATCGTCACTCCCAAAAACCCGCCTCAAGCTCACACCTACAGGACGACGAATGTCCAGTACCACCCAAAGAGGACCAGCCACAACGTGTCCACCTCCACATCCGTCAACACGTTCTTGTAGCTCCCATTAGAACAAAGCACGCTGCAAAGCACTGGTCGATGCGGGTACTAAGAAGCATGCAGGGAACCCTACGGGGTGCTACACGGACGCCGCACGCTATACCCACAAACCCCACCAGGGACCTAGCTCCCATCCGCCATGATATGCACTCACGGACTCGCAAGTAGCATCCGCAACTACGAGCTCGGCTGCATATCACCCTTCGCCCTCAATTCCTTAAACCATCCCGCAGTTTCCCGCTCATATATATACTGGACCCTGGACAGAGCCCGCGACGGAAATGAGGCGGCACACGCCGCTGCCCGAATACATCACCCTCGGCCATTTCCGAAGAGAGCAAGTATTTACACGACCCGAAGACCCTCACCCGTCGACCATCGCCCACCCCCACCCACACCCCACCCAACATCCTACCACACCCTAAATGGCACCCATCGCGGACATCCTCGCGCACTTCAGACACGAGCGTCAACGGTTCCCTCCCCCACTCCCACCTTTCCCGAGCCGAAGCGACCACGCTCCGCCGGCTCAGACCACTCCTACTCTCCCCAACCTCCTCCCACCATTTTCACCTCACTCAATATTACCGTACCTGCAACTTTTGCCAGCCCGGACCCTGTACCATCTGGTCGCGAATTCCAACAATCCCCATCCCTCACACTCAATCCCCGTCCAACGTACGAGCAGTGGGTGGCCCGGCTGTCCAGCTCGGACGTCTCGACCCAGCGCATGCTGATAGAGAGATGAGCAGCCAGGAGGACCAGGGCATCCTCTGCGACTAGCGGACGCCCCCACAGGGCCTGTGCCTCACCATCCTGCACCATCGAGCTAGCAATTAAAGATGATTTTCTCTCTCTCTCCTCTCCTCTCTCATTCTAATATATATTATGAATATATGATATATATATATATATATATATTTATATTATTATATATTAATTATATATATAAATAATCAAGAATCAAGATACGTTCCCGCCTTCCCGCACGAATATCTGACTGCCGCTGTCATTGCTTACAAATGCTTTATTTCAAAAAATCGATAAATCCACACATAAAGGTTAGAATGGACGGAAAGAGAAGCGTCAACTGCATGCCGTTCGAAGTCGCCCCTTACAAAGTGCTTTTTTAAAATGTTTGTGTGTGCTAACGAACCTGACGCGCTGATCTCGTGAGGCCACGAAACGTGTCAACCGGCGTTTCGAATTTGCTCGCCGGCGACCGAAGCGCACTCGATTGCGCTTCCACCAGCGCCTCGAAACCGCATGAGGCGCTGCTTGGTTGACCTTGACTGAGCTTGAAGGTGAGAGGGACGCTACCAGGCGTCCTCTGGGTTTGTGCCTGGAGTAATCAGCTTCGCTTAAAATGCACCAAGCAACAGGGAGATGTTCGTCGCGCCGCACGCGCTTATCGCTGGTAGGAGGCCTTGCTGCGGAGACTTCGGATTGGAACGGTCCTCTCCCCCAGCTGTTCCCCACGCCGTGGCCTCCATTCTGTACTAGTTAGTGCCTTTCTGCCCGACAACTGTCCCTTCTGCTTGTGCCCGGATGAAAAAGCTGACACTAGCCCCATCTTGCGGAACGTCTCAACACTGCATGCAGCGAGAACCCGACACAGTACCCAACCTGTGAAGCCCCCGAACTATAGCTAAGCCATTGAGGCTCTTGCCACCGGAGCGACCCCCTTGGATTCCTGAGAGATGTGACAAACGCACAGGTACCTCAGGTTTAATTCCCTTCAATAAGCAAAAATGTAACACTTGAGGGGGGGAGGGAGGATTCTTTGTGGTTTTAATTAGGAATATGATGATTACGATGATGATGGGGATGTCGTGACGTACTACAAATGTGCTTACGAGCAAAATTTTGCTTTTAGCCAGGGATCCATCGCATATAATAGGAACAATACATAGTTCCCTCTGTTTTAGGCGCGTTGGTGTTGCTACGCTTTATTGTTTCGGTTTCCGGATAGCCCATTTGTGGCCCTGTTGTAACAAGTATCGTGAACACAATACCTAATCCCACTAAACTCTACCCAATCCACCCTTCGTTGCCAAGTCAGTGCAGGAGGGGCACTTTCGGTGCGATGCAGAACTTTAATTAAATGTGGTGATAGGATCCTCACCACACCTAAATTTAACGACCTGAAAGGTACCCCTTATTCTGGGAAAAATTGGCGTAGAACTGACGTAAGCGAACATTCTTTTTCAATAAAAAATCTCAGAGATAAGAAATAAAAGGTAAAATTGTGGGGCTCCACGATATAAGCGTGAAATGCCGCGACGCTACCCGCTAGGAAACGGAGGGCGAACAGGAGGCTTGTTTCAGCAGTTGATCTAGAAGATTGCGGCAGTGTTCGAGGCTAACCACGAGACGGCGCTAGGTGCAACAGGAAGTTCCCCGTCTGCACTGACTTGGAAACGCAATGTCGTGCAGCGTAAGGAGGTGCTAGAGCTCATACCTATAGAGGTGTAAATCTCCTTGGTCATCAGAGCTGCCGATGGTCGCGACGTCACTGCCCTGCCCAAGTCGGCCGCCACAACCACCTCCCGATTCGCATAAAGCTCAATAAAAAAATGTTCCCTCTCGCTCTCCTGTAACGGGTCAGCAGCAGCGTAATGGAAGGTCACTAACCTTTTCAATAGGTTCACTAAATACCAGTTAGTTACCGCCTTTAAACAGGTACCGCTGCTTGGCGTAGTATATTTGTAAACTGTGCATGACAGTGTCAATATGGGCTAAGGTTAAATTATCTCTGGCCCAATCAGTAGGATAATTCACAAATCAGTAACTATATTCTACACGGGCTCCGGCAGGGGATGATTATAAGTGCCTTTTATTTTACTTGTACTTCGCGAGAACTCTGTACAAGGCGTTGTCACACGTGCGTGTGGCTTCCTTGGACAGCTTCGGTGTTGTGCGGGGCATGCCACGCTTTGCCGGTAATTCAGAAGCACGCCCTGCGCTGTTGTCCCAGCGCATATTCGTTCTTTTCAAAGCGCAGCTTTAGTCTCCTCACCGACGCCGTTGTACGACAGTACGTCCTGTAGGAAAGCCAACTTTCTTTGACGATGATGATGAATGATCGTGGGTTAAGTGAAAGAAGAAAACGCTTCTCGAGGCTGCAACCGGACCCGGGCCCCTCGCGTTATAAAGCCGGTGTCTATCCGATTGCTCCATTCGACATGGTCGAAGCGAACGCCAAGCAGCAGGTACCGATTCTCGCCGTACAGCCCAAACCCAGACGTTAGGCCTACACGGAGTGCGCACCCGAGAGCTGCTGTGGGTATTCTAGAAAAGCGGTGCCTACATCCCATAGAGTTCATACTAATATATACTAGAGGGAAATCTGGCGCCACTGTCTAGGGGAGCCGCGCTTCAGCGAGGCGTTTCGTCATGTACCCGGCAGTACGTTCCACTTGTCCTTGGCATGGCTCATGAACAGGCTGAAACGTTGGCTATGACTGCAAGAAAGGCAACAATGGTTCATGAAATTTGTTTTGTTATTATAAATTGAACCAAAATGTCAGTAGTTTTTTTAGAAGCTAATGTACGATGAACAGAAAAAATGCATCCCTTTTTTGTTGATTTGGCTTCGAGACAATAAAGAAGCCGTATGGCTAGCTAAGCCAAGCAGGCGAGGAACGTCGCTACCAGCAATGGCCCCGCCCACGGCGGCCCGCGACTGCAGCGACAGATTTACTTCTAGTATATATTAGTATGAAACTCTATGCCTACATCCAGAGTAGCCCATACTGGCAGTGTGGGATTGGGCAACAAATAATACACCAACGAGTAAGCTTGCGTTCAACCATCGTCGTCATTACACGGAGATGCGCATAATTTTTTACTCTAATCGTATTCTAGACCTCCTCATTCACTACCTTCACACATTCTTTTCACGCTGACTGGTTGTTCTGGAGCGTTGTGGAGAAGCCCAGATGCGGCGATCCTTTAGAGTGCAGGGGACAGTGCCTGTTCCAGAAGCTGAGAGTGCGAGAGCGGCGGAATTATCTCGGCGGGCTCTTCGTTGGAGCTCGGTGGATTGGCGTAACTAGCTTTGTCGCGCCTAGCCTTTACACAAGGCCGCACTCCCGACTCCCGAGTACAGCGCCCTCTGAGCCCCGCTGTTAATGATGATGACAATAATGATGATGAAGCACCTTCTGAACTATGTTGTAAGAGTATTCATAATTTGAGCGATCCGTAAATGTCGTCATTATCTTTAAGCAAACAAATCCCCCCATCACACTCGCAAGTACAAATTCCATATCCGTACGTTGATAATAATGCTGAGGGCGACAGCCTTAACATGAACAGTGTACTGCCCAGTTACACTCAATAGGGCAGTAGGCTTGGCTGTTGCTTAGGAAGCTCTAGTCAGGAATAAACTTGCCGTCATGTGTGTGAATACCGACACAGTCTGCGACAGCGAAACGACATTAAAAAAACGAGTGAAGTCATCAAAAGAACGACAGCAAAAGTTTCCCATCTTTAGTGAAAATTCAGAAATTATAATCCATATAAGTATCCATGTATTTGAGAGACAGCGCTGTTTGTTTGTTTGTTTTTTCTGCGTATTTTGAACAATTCGAACTGAATTCATACCGAGCACCAGGCGATAGCCAGGATTTTTTTTTCGGGGGGGGGGGGGGGGGGTCTCTTCTAAAGTGTGTTTTCAAGCCCCCCTCCCCCCCCCCCCCCCCCCCCCCCCCCCCCCCCCCCCCCCCCCCCCCCCCCCCCCCACCACCAAACAGAGAAAAAGTGAGGTAGTTTGCAGGCACCCTTAAAGGCTATGAAGACAAATTACATGTTTGGTTCTTGCATTTCCACGATAACAATGATACCAATCTTATCGCAAACTTCAAAAGAATAATCGAGATGTGAAATAAAACATGACGCAGCGGCCACTCCCCACCCACTTTCCGGCGATTTCTCTATGACATCACAGGATCTTTTTACGATTGGCGTCAAACGACCTAAGACACAGCCAATCAACATGGCTGCGCGATTGTAGTTCCATTGACGCTATCATTTCAATGGACCTCTCCCCGGGATACGTCACGCGGCGGCCGTGAGCCCGGAGGGTGGTAGGCAAAACATTCGGACCGGCGCGAGGTGCGTATGCAGTGAGGTGGCAGTGAGGCTGCATTAGACGCGCGCAAAAGTGGAGTTTTTGTTTATGTGTTCGCTTTTCTGGTGCCGGTAGGCTGCTGTGCTCTCGGCTACGCAAACCGTGCAAGCAAAATCAGCGGCATCAGACACTTTCGCGTCCCCAAAGAGGTAAATTCGGCGGGTACTGCGGATGCGCGCAATGCGCCGAAGCGGCTGGCAGCTAAGCAGCGACAAGATCTGCTCTTACTCGCAACAGATTCCATTCGCGAACTTCTGCTGTTCTTCATTGCGCAATCCTACCGCCCACATTGGCAGTCCGCGCTGATTAGTGCCATGAAACGATGCTGTTTGTCAACCGTCTGCTATCACGCAGCACCAGCAGATATTTGGTCCAGTGAAATAGTGCCCGGGGGGGGGGGGGGGGGGTAATTTTTTTGCTGCGAAAAATTATCATGTTTTGACGAGGTAGAATACTGCATTAAAAAAACAATGAATGGGTAACCTGCTTAGGCCACGCGAAATCTATGTTTCGTCGAGCGATCCGCGATAGCCTCCTGCCGCCAGATCGACCACGACAAGTTTGGTCGTATGGGGGGATCTGTTCAAGACGAACGAAATTTATTGATTGTCAGTGCAACAAATTTTTACCTTGATCAATTATATTTTGCCTTGAGGATGCGCAAAACAGAGATGCTTGCCGTGCTCACATGCATGAAGCATCGTGCCTTTGCCGCTAGATTGGCCGCTCACGCGTCCCGAAAATACTCGAAAAATCTGTTTGCCCTAGGCGAACGGACTTAGTGAATGTATTCTTTTGTTGCGGCCTCCCGACGCTGGCGTGTGGAGCGGGCGTGCAAGGACACTAACTTCAATTATCATGAAATAATGACTACCGATAATTATTTCAGTGCCACTAACCATGTGTGGCTGATACGTCACTCTCACAATGACGTTGAGCCATTTCGCGATTTCGCTGGGGAAAAGGTAACAAAACAATCGGTCACTCACGTAGAGCACGACATCGCCGCGATATTTTTATTGGAATAATTTTTGGCTTTTGCTCTTTATATATTTGTTTCATTGCTGTTTATTTTACTTTATAACCCTTTCATGCTGTACCTTTCCTTTTTCCCATCGACATGAAATCGTGTGTACGCCACTGTCTCCGGGCGACGCAAACAGACCAGGGAGCGTATACACCATTTTCCTTGCTAGAGGTGGGCGCCGCCATTTGCTTTTTCTGACCAGACGCTAGCGCCGTCTATGAAGCGACCGCCGAAACCTCCGCGCTGGGCTGTTAAGTGCGCCGTTCTTTGCGTGCGTCTGCTCGGTATCCGTGCATTACCGAGTGAACCGTAGTGGTTTGGCGTTAAGTTAGCGGTTGCAGTGCTTGTGTGTGTGTTTCTGTTTTTTTTCATCATCTGCGGACGGATTTTAGGTCCTAATTTGCTTCCACAGCCGAAGATGCCAACCCTGGCGGTTTCGAGCACCAGTAGCACTGGTGGTGGTGGTGGTGGCGGTGGTGCTCCGCAGTTCCGCGATGCAAATGTACCGGTATGGCACCGAATAAAATAGAAATCGGTATCGGGGAGTAAATACGTGTTTTCAATGCCACCGGGCTTGTTATGTTCACCGATTAGTCATGTTTACGGAGCGCGGACGTCGAATGCGGAGGCGCGCACAGCATATGTGGGTCACAGTGATCCATGCTCGCGATGGACTTTCGACGAGGTGATTGCTACGCTGTTGACATTGCAATGCAATACAATCTTTCTTAACTAGACTTATCATGGTTACTGACGAAGGGAGATTACCTCGGCGGAAAAATAACACGACCTCACAACCAGTCAAATTACTATTCGAAGGTTGAGCAAAAGGGTTGACGTTCGGGGCGAGTTAATGTTGGTTGATCATGATCGTGATCATGATTGACCTAACTCTGCGCAGCGCATGTGGCCTGTCGCTCGGAGCCCACCTTTGCGAAACCGCTGCTTGCACCACAAATGCTTTACGCTACCAGCAGTAACTGTTTTGTCATTGGTAATACTTTAGATTCCGTGGCAACGCAAAAGGATTAGAAGCTTTTCCTTTGACCGCGTTGTGACAGGTTGAGCTATTTTCCAAAATGCAGCGTTCACGGGTATCTCGAGCTGCGTTTCCACATTTGGCTGCCTGCTTATCCTGCTATCGACCAGCAGTGTGCGATGGAGAAAGTTATCATTTCATATCGTTTGGCAGTGTAATGCGTTGGCCTGAAAAAAAGTAAACAAAAGGCCGTGATTTTAAACGTTCGATTAGATGAAAAGGGGATTGTATAATGCCAATCGGCTGTAATGACCAAACAATATATGGTATTTTAAATTGACTACAAGGAACCAGAAGTTACTGTAGTGTTGTGTACCGCTCGTGAAAGATCCCCAAGTGGTCAAAATTCACCCGCAGGCCCTCCACTACGGCGCGCCTCATCACCCATGAAGCGTCGGGGCGTTAAACACATAATGAATGAATGAATCAATCAATCAATCAACCAACCAACCAACCAATTATGCTGTATTGTAAAGGATAAAATTGCTTCTAACATTTCAGGGGGTTCCGTTCCCTGTCGCAGCTTTGCGTGTGATAAATGGATTTTGCTCCGTCTGCTTGCCGTCGAAGTGCACCCACAAACCCTGGAGTTGGTCGTTGGTACAAAGTCGTTGTTGATTTAGCAACGGAATCCACCGATATCTCACTCGATGTGCGTTGGGAAGCGATGCCGCAAAAACACGCCGCAACCGCACTGCATTTTGTCCAGGCAGTGTCCGTGCACATGCGTGCGGTCAGCGACTGTTTCTCGCTTTCTCTGGTTGTTCAATAACCCACCACCGCGCAGTGCTGACCAAGCGACGTTTGCGCCTTGAACGGCATCGCAGCATTGGCTAAAACAGTTGAAAGTTCCGCAAAAACTAAGCACACGGTGCGAAATACTCCTGAACTACGCAGCGGAGCACACCGCGCCGAGCGATGTTAACAGCCCAGCGCGCTCAGGCAACGCTGGTCGGCCGCCGAGAGAACTGGTTTGAGAGTATTTTCCTCCTTTCCCGGCTGCTTATGGAAAATGGTGTATAGGCTCCGTGCGCTGGTGTTTCGAGCGCGACCGCAGCGCCGTCGAAAATCGGATGTTGGTCACCCCGCAAGAGCGGCTTACCGGGCGGAGATTCCGCGGTCGTTGTGAAAAAGTCGAGCTAGTAGTGCGCACTTCTATGCGTACTGCTGGGTCTACGGCTCCGCAACATTTTAAAAAGGTCTCGAGGAGGCTGACGAAAAAATAGTTTATCTCGGTTCTCTTGGAAATGAAGCGGAAAGGCGACAGCGATGAACAGGCGCAGTGCGACGGGCAATGTAAACAACGTCGATCGACTTCTGGCCATAGCGTTCGTTTTGGCTGTTTTGTGTGAATGTGGTTACGCTCTGGGGGGGACCTTGTTCCTGTGCACACCCGCCATCAAACTTCGCGGGGGACCTGCGACAGCCGGCGAAACTTGCACAGGCAACGCGAGCTTCGTCGGGAACAAAAACAGTGCGCCAGCACACACCCCACCAATCTTACCTGAGTGCTACGCAATATGACGCACAGTAACGGCTGACACGAAACTGCAGTGATCCCACAGGCAACCACCGCAGCTAAACGAATGGGCCAATGCGCGTCAATCATCTTGAAGCAGTGACGGTGTCGGTCGTTTTCTTTTTTATTTTTGTCGCTGAGGCTTATGCTCCCCCGGCATTTTAGCATTACGTGTTGCTTATGCTTTACCAATCTGTATCGGTTATTCCTCTTCTGTATTATGGTGCTCATCTCTGCTTACCCCTTCCTAGGTGTACGCGCGGATGTTCTGCCCGTGCGGCCTCGGCGGTTGCTTTGACGCAGATATCGCGGCCAACTCCATACGACTAACATTTCGTTGATTCGGACAGAGCTGGAACACCGGCGTTGATACCGGCGCTAAAATTTGGCAGTAGTTGTCCGGTGCTCACAATTATGAGTTGACGAACATAGCAACTGCATCGGCATGTTTACGCGAGCCGTGGCACCCGGCCTTGCGCGTGCAGCTTCCCCCCCGCCTACCTCGCTTAGGACTCACTGAACTCATAATAAAGTGCAGAGATGCGTGAGCTGCGTGTTTATAAAACAGAACTCACAACCATTCACTGTACCCGCCTCTAACTAAAAGTCGCAGCCCAGGGTCACGTCTGTCATGTGCCCAATGCCATTGCTGGAAACGTCGGACGGCTCCGTTGCGTTCTCTAGCTCCTCCCGGATGCAGTAAACATCGTTTGCGGCATGTAGCTGACCACGTTTTGAGGTTTTACTATATAAAAAAGAAAACGAGCCAATATATCCCACCCCTCTAAAACCGTTAAAACGAGCGCGCTGGTTTGAGCAGTCATCGCAGCGTAGTACGGCGGTACGGGGAAGGGCGCAAGCGATGACAACAACATCCGATAAATGCCTCCGGTGGCGCGTAGATGGCGCTAGTTGTACAGGCGATGGTGTCGCCACCATACCAGCGCACGGAGCCTATACGCTGCCTGAGGAAACGCGCAACCTCGAAAACAACCATGAATGAGCTTTCCTTGGTATGTGTCCATACACATAGCATCTTAAAAAACATTCTTGAAACGCGTCGCAACAGCACCAACCTTCAGAATGACTCGTTTAGGCTGTTCTGTCGCGCACTGATTATCCGAAAGCGTCACTCATCAGTTGACCGTACGGTACACGAAAGTGTTGTGGAGGTTGTTGTTGCAGAAAGCTACATGGAGGTGCGACGGCCGCAGCTAGGATAGCTAGACCCCCCACCTGAAATGTAGGCGGCCAGCGACGGTCCGAACCAACGGCTCATCGTTTCTTTCGGGTGCCGCGCCAGGCCGGCATCTCGGCGCAGGCGCGTTCTGCCAACCGCCGCCGCATTTTGCGGCCCCCAGAAGGCGCCACCCGTCGCGCACGTGCGCTTCGTGACGTCACGTTTTTGTGCTGGCCTATACACCATTTTCCATAAGCAGCCGGGAAAGGAGGAAAATACTACTCTCAAACCAGTTCTCTCGGCGGCCGACCAGTGTTGCCTGTGCGCGCTGGGCAGCTAACATCGCTCGGCGCGGAATGCTCCGCTGCGTATACAGGGAGGGGTATTTCGCACCGCGTGCTTAGTTTTTGCGGAACTTTCAACTGTTTTAGCCAATGCTGCGATGCCGTTCAAGGCGCAAACGTCACTTGGTCAGCACTGCGCGGTGGTGGGTTATTGAACAACCAGAGAAAGTGAGAAACAGTCGCTGACAGCCCGCATGTGCACGACACTGCCTGGAGAAAATGCAGTGCGGTTGCGGCGTGTTTTTGCTGCATCGCTTCCCAACACACACCGAGTTGAGATATTGGTGGATGCCGTTGATAAATCGCAACGACTTTGTACCAACGACCAACTCCAGGGTTTGTTGGCTGCACTTGGACGGCAAGCAGACGGAGCAAAATTCATTTATCACACGCAAAGCTGCGACAGGGAACGGAACCCCCTGGAATGTTAGAAGCAACTTTATCCTTTACCATACAGCATTGATTGGTTGGTTGATTGATTAATTGATTCATTATGGTGTTTAGCGCCCCGACGCTTCATGGGTGATGAGGCGCGCCGTAGTGGAGGGCTCCGGGTTCATTTTGACCACCTGGGGATCTTTCACGAGCGCCGATACAATACAACATTACAATAACTTCTGGTTCCTTGTAGTCAATTTAAAATACCATATATTGTTTGGTCATTACAGCCGATTGGCATTAAACAATACCCTTTTTATTTATTCTAACCTTTAAAATCACGGCGTTTTGTTTACTTTTTTTCAGGCTAACGCATTACACTGCCAAACGATATGAAAGGATAACTTTCTCCATCGCACACTGCTGGTCGATAGCAGGATAAGCAGGCAGCCCAATGTGGAAACGAAGCTCGAGATACGCGTGAACGCTGCATTTGGAAAATAGCTCAACCTGTTCACAACGCGGCCAAAGGAAAAGCTTCCAATCGTTTTGCGTTGTCACGGAATCTAATTACAATTACAAAACAGTTACTGCTGGTCGCGTAAAGCATTTGTGGTGCAAGCAGCGGTTTCACAAAGGTGGGCTCCGAGCGACAGGCCACATGCGCTGCGCAGATTTAGGTCAATCATAATCACAATCATGATCAACCAGAATTAACTCGCCCGAACGTCGACCCTTCTGCTCACCCGTCGAATAGTAATTTGACTGGTAGTGCGGTCGTGTTTATTTTCCGTGCAGGTAATTTCGTTATGTCACTAACCGTGATAAGTCTAGGTAAGAGAGATTATATTACATTACAATGTCAACAGCGTAGCAATCGCCTCGTCGAAAGTCCATCGCGAGCACGGATCACCGTGACCCACATATGCTGTGCGCGCTTCGCATTCGACGTCCGCGCTTCCGTACACATGACTAATCGGTAACATAACGAGCACGGTGGCATTGAAAACACGTATTTACTCCCCGATATCCATTTCTATGTCAGTCGGCGCCATACCGTCACGTTTTCAGCGCGGAACTGCGCAGCACCAGCGGCACCACCACCACCAGTGCTATTGCTGCTCCCAACAGCCGGTGTCGGCATCTTCCGCTCTGGCAGAAAATTAGGACCTAAATTCCGTCCACAGATGATGAAAACAAAACAAACAACACACACAACACAAACACTGCAACCGCTAACTTAACGCCAAACCACTACGGTTCACTTGGTAATGCACGGGTACCGAGCAGACGCACGGAAAGAACGCAGCACGGAAGTTTCGGCGGTCGCTTCATAGACGGCGCTAGCGTCCGGTCAGAAAAAGCAAATGGCGGCGCCCACCTCTAGCAAGGAAAATGGTGTATACTAAATCACTCCTGCCCACATTACGTCACTGCAGCGCTAAATTTGAAAATTTTGATATTTGTTGCATTACAATTGCGGCCTCTATTGTGTTTGCATGGCACTTCGAGTGTGAGCTTCCCAAAGCCAGGCGCTCGGCCCAGGGCCGTAGCCAGAAATTTTTTCGGAGGGGGTTATGGTTTCGGGAAGTGGGGTAGTTTTGCCGAAAGCAACAGTAAGTATTGCTTACGCGCTGCCTGGAAAAGATTCGGGAGGGGTTTGAACCCCCAAACCCCCCCTCTGGTACGGCCCTGCTTCGGCCCTTGCACCATTCTGTCATGTCGGCGTTGATATGACTCAGGCCCCTGAATAGACACTGCTCTGGGCAGCCGCCGCCAAGGCAAAAAGCGGCCGTGGACGCAATGGAGGAGCTTTAGTTGTGACCGAGGTCGAAGATGGCCATCGGGTATTTGTTACTGTCGCCAGCACCGTCTGCCTATGGCAGGGCTGGTAAGCCTTCACGTGTAGGATAAAGTCTGGAACTCGCTCGGCAAGCCGCAGCGTGCCCTTTTCGTCAACTCGCTGTTCCTCAGTTTCGTAGGTTAGCGAAAAATACCGCCGAACGAATCTGCCTAATCGCGGAGGAGAAAATGACTGTCTGCAACACCGCTTTCTGAAGGGGACACGCAGTGCGCGCAAGCTGAGCCCATTCAGATTATCCCACGCCAACACGTACCCTCCCGGGCTTCACAGAAACGTGAAAAAGAATGAAGGGGTGACGCGTAGACGAGGGGCATACTTTGCTATGCGCCTCATTCACAAAGGCCCTCTGCCCAACCACGACATTCATCCAGCTAAAGCACACGTTTCGCCCAATACGCAGACCCATCGCTTTCTTCAGTTAACTTGCAGGACTGTCTGCCACCGCCGCTTGCACGTGGTTCTGCTTACACATACAAAGATCGTCTTTTCCCTTTCGGCCCTTTATCGTACCAGTCTTTACCCATCAATGGCGGGCGGTCTCTTTTTTTCCGCCGTGAGTCCTTGCTTCCCCGGTTATACCGTGACGAGTCTCCTCTGCTGAGAACGACTTAACCAGCCAATTATTCTCTGAGTGGCCACATGCCACACAAAAATGGACACAACGCACGCCTTTGGCGTCCCGTGCGCTGAGCGTACCAGAGGGCTGCCATCGCTTGTGGAGCTGCACCCCTCCAACCCGATTATCCTGGCCCGGGGGCTTCGTTTTGTGTAAGCACCAATGCGTTAAGACAGGCATTGGGTCGTGAATGTTTTTAACAGTGGCACATCCGAAGGATATGCGCGTTTGTTCACAGGCGACGTTCCAGGTATAACAGGCAGCACGGCGCCAGCCGGAAAAATTTCTGGGGGTGGGTGGGTGGGGGGGGAGCTGAAGCCCGGTAAGCCCCTCCCCCCCTGGCTACGCCACTGGAACTTACGACGGACGGATAGAGGAACCCGCGTGAGGTAGGCAAACTAGACGAACCGGGAGATTACAACAGTGACTAGAACCCAAACATTGATCGAGATCTTACCGAAAGTTGCAATAAAATCACCGTCATTCATAATTTTCTCTTGCTACGAGCCTGGTAAGTTCTCCAATTTGGTGAAAAGGAGGCATTATGCGTGGCGCTGCGGGCAGAATATGGTTCCTTAAAAACTACGGAGTGAGGAGGGGGTGCAGTAAAAATTTCGGGGGCGAAGGGGTTGAGCCCCCCCCCCCCATCTGGCTACGCCACTGCCCAGCACAATCGGGTTGTGTGTGCGAAAGACCAATCGCTTTCATTCCTGCATGTCGTACAGTAAGTACTCATGTAAGTATCTATTAACTAGACAAAATTTTTCGCCCTCTTTTTGACTCCGCAACGTCCGTGAAAAATCTGATGTGTAACAACAGATAGAGCGCAGAGCAACGTACTGGTTCAATTGGACATTAATGCATTCACATTAACAACTCATAAGCAGTTCTTAAGTGTCATCAAAGATTTTTTTTTTTCTATGGAACAAATTGCGTACCGAACTAACAAAGACCCCCCCCCCCCCCCCCCCCTTCCCAAACAAACACCTTGCAGCAACCTCCAACGCGAATTCGGGACAAAAGATGCACCGATGCATGGAAGACAAAAGTATAGGACGTCGTCCTGCCAGACCGCGAAAAAAGAGATTTTGCATCCGCGGACGTATACGCACGTCCACCCTGCTGTGATGCAAATCGCAGCTCAGTTTTCGTGCATCACATTTCTATCCTGACCACGCAAGCGTGATCGGCTGATCACCTGCTGTTCTCAGCAGACGACGTAACGTTCTCTAATTTCGCTGTCTGCGAACCATCCCGGCGTTCCGGTCTATCGCGGGCGGGACGCGCGCGCTACCTTGTTTCCGTATCTGAACCCCATATCTCATCCCGTCCGCTTGCTTTAGTTACAGAGTCTGCGGTTGTTCCTTCGTTCAACGCCGCTCCCAGCCGACCGGGCGGCCTCCTAAATCCTCAAACCAAACCGAATGGTTCCTCGCCGGCGTGGGACGAAAAAGAAACAAATCGAACACGCGCCGCCTCAACCACCGAGCGGAGAAAAAAGCAGACGACGCGAACGGAGCCGAAGAAAGAGCCCGTTCCGGTTTGGGTTTTTCCCCCTCGCCGCACCCCCTCTCTTCTCTCCCCGAAGTTATCAACTTTTTCGCCCTCCGCCATTGGTGGAGAGGCAGAGACGTCACGCAAACGTCACGCCGAAAGGAGAAAGAAAGACTGAGCGAGAGAAAAGAAGTAAGAAAGAGGGTGGTCCTCCCCTTTGACCTCCTCGCACTCTTCTTCCCCGCGTTTCGTCTGCTGCTCTACTGTGGCGGCGACTGTGGTCTTCTGCTCCTCTCCACGGGCAGACGTTCCAGTTTTTCGAAGAGTTGTTCTCCGTGCCTCGGAGGTGACAACGGACCCGCTGAAGCAGCATCGACGCGCGGCGGCCATTTGGAATTCTGTGCTGTTTTCTTCGGCAAGTGGTGTTGCTGATGCCGCCGCCGCTTGTGGATCCTGGCTGCATATGAAAAGTCTTCCGAACGACGAACGTAAGTTCGAGGAATTCCGTCCTTTTTTTGGCAAAAACAAGTCTCGTTTAGTCGGCGCTGCTGACATTCGTGTCTGGACGTGCCCGGAGTACCGATGAGTCGCCGTGGTTCGGCGGCGTGATGAAAAAAAAAAAATGTGTTGACGACGCCTCGTGCTGTCTTCGCGTGGAATGCACTTCTTTTAAACAGCGCACGTGACTTTCTGCGAAACTTTGTTTCAGCATGTTTTTCGAGTGCACAAATATGCCTGACATTTCAGCTGTTTCAGCAAGCTACTGATGGATTAACGCAACTGTCACTTCAGGCCGCGCGGAGGTAGCCTCCCAGTGTTCGTCAGCAACGCGAAGTAGAAATTTTTACCAACAACAACGTGATGTAATTTAGTACGGATGAAATGTCGCGGTATGCTATCCATGGCAGCGCAAGCTAGCAAGCTGATTCCTTTGCTTGTGCAGAATTAGGCCAAGTTCAAGTTCATCCGCGCAGGCAATCAAGGTATGCCATGCGAGAGGTATACTAATTTGCCGACTTTATTCCGTCCTATCACATTTGTATATACCCTCACTGACTTCGCGAAACCTTTAAAATCAAGTTGTACTAGCTGTGCCAGCGAAACCAAACCCCCTTTTAAAAGCCGCCTCCTTTTCGCATAATTTTTCGCATTAATAAGGTGACAGGTAGCAACAAATCGCCACCTCTAATATGGCTGTAAATGATGTTTTAATGGTGTAGCCCTTTGCAACAGGTTGGACCATTGTGTCGTCATCTACGGACATGCAGAACGCATTCTGTCGTGCCATACCCGCAACGAAAAACACCCTCTTGCGCGGCTGCTCGCGGCGGCTGCTGCAGCCACACGTGTTACGGAAACGTGTCTCCATGCCAGCGCGAAGGAAAGACGCACTCTTGCAATTTTCTTCTCCGTGCGAAGCCACTCGCATACAATCCGGCACCCGGCTTAGCGACCTCAAGGGCGTGGTTGACGTTAGTGGCAAGGCGCTTTCAAACTTGGAAGCTAACAAAGGGGCATTTGCAAGTAGAATGGGAAATCGGTAGCCCCAAGGGCGCTCACTGAGCCCGCTGCCTTTCATTTTTTTTTCCTTGAAATTTTGTGCTTCGAGCAATGACGTTGGGTCTATGGGTGGCGTAGTCGAGTGTTTCCAATAAGGGTAGCCATAACCTGCCAATAATTTCTAACTACTTCGTTCGGAGAAGTTCTACGAAACTGCGTCAGATCGTTCCAACGCACATTAAAGTGAGGCTAAATTCAGCAACTCATAGGATTATCTAAAGCGGATGCGTTCAAGGTGCGTTATTGGAAAGTCACAACTATTTGCACAACGCGTGCTACTAAATTAGGAGTTATCAGGGGGAGTACCTGATGGCAGCACCATTTGCGACGGTTGACCCACCGTTGTGCTGGCTGTGTCGGCGTGATCAGCGGTCGGAATAATTCATGGAATATTGTACAGCCAGTATTAAAGTACTGGCTGCTTTTTATATATGCTGCCGGCAGTCAATTCAACAGACCCCTGTTGGCTGCCATGTATCCACGTAAGAAAGTGCATTCGCTTTCCGTAAAAAATTCCGGCTACCGGCATAAGTACTGGGAGAACAAAATGCCGGCAAAATATCCACTTCGAGTTTCTTATGGTCTACCCGTCAAGTACATAGACCGATTTATTTAGTGGCTGATTGCTTGATTGAACTCATTGACTGACCGAAATAATTGGGATGATTAGCCGTTTTAACAACGTTGTACAAAATACCTCTGCGGGTATGTGGATGTGTAACATAATTATAAGCTTCAGAGTACTCACCTCGTGCTTGCGCACTGAAACAAAGTGCAAGGAAAGCGCGCGCTGACAGCGGCTGAAAACCACCACGTAGGTCGTCGGGACAGGGAGATAAAACATATTGCGCACGTGAGTTCATGAAAAATTTGTCAATATAGCAGGAGCTCTGTGAACTAAAGTAAGAAATGAACCGTGAAATACGGCGCGCTTTCAAATAATGGCCCGAATTGCGTAGCTTCGAGGTGTGGCATCGAATATGAAACAAAACATTTAGCTGGGTTGCAAATACGAACTTCTTGCTGCATTGATAATGAGTGAGCGTCAAAAGCCAAGGTTAGGGTGTACCAAGTGCGCCTATTCGGTTTTCAGCGCCTACGGAGGAAAATGCAGATTCTCTGGAAAGCGTACGCGAACAGCGGTTTCTGCTTTATCCTTCTTTCACTTTTTTAACACGAAAGTGTTTTATGCCGGAATGCACCAAGATTTCACTGGCGTCATATCCGTCACGGAAATGACGCCAGTACACCTTTGCCGAAGCGACCCGCCAGCAGGGCGTCGCTCTCCAAGCACACCCACAAGACAGCCGCCGACCCACAAATCATGCTCAGCTGCAGATTTCGCTGCACGTTTCACTTTCGGGTTTTAACGATTCCTATGGCAGAGGAATCAACCACAGTTTTTCTATCACGCATTCACTTCGCTTCTAAGCTGAAATTAAGTGGTAATGAACGCCAAGTTCAACCAAATCTCTCTCACTCTTTTAATGGCGAAGAGGAAGGAAGGTATGTCGACGGTGAATGTGGAAAATTTGAACTTGAAACAAAGTGAATCACGTGTCTGTCTTCAATGCATCGCCACCGAGGCTGCCGCATTCAAGTCGTCCTACGGATAACATAAGACACCCTGTTTTTCTGTTTTCATTTTTTTTTAAACAGTAGAAAAAAGTTTGGCAGGTTCAAATGGCAATTTGACCCCAATTACACCTAATTAATAACGATTCATGACGCGAGTCATAGCGCCCGGAAAAGGCTGCTCGTGGCCCCCCTGATCCCAGAGCGCCGACCAGCCAGCCAATAAACGTGCAGTGTCTATGCGCCGTAGGCTTCCGGAAGCCGGTGTCCCCTACCCCCGTTCGCCGACGCGCTATTTTCTCCACACTTCTACGGGGTTGTTGTGCGCCTAGCAGCACTTCGCACCCTCACGGAGTTCATGGGCTGCCAAAAAAGTTTACTGAGACCACTTCAGGCACTGTTTCTCCTTACATGAATGAATAATTAAAGAAACGACATAAATGAACTCGCAAGTTAGCTTCACTCCAGACAGAAACAAGCGCAGTAGTAAACAGAGGACGAGGCGAGGACAGGAGGATAGCACAGCGCCTGTCTTCGCCTCGCCTCTGTTTATTACTGTGCTTGTTTTCTTTGTGGCTATAAACCAACACGCCCAAACCTTTTCCCTTCTGGACACGTTAAAAAATGCGCTCCGAAGTACGCGAGTTGATGCCATCGTTCAGTCATACTCGTTAGTCCGTAGTGGGTCGACCTTTAATGGCTACCCCTAGCTTATTTAGTGGCTCTAGCTACCCCCATTTATATACCCATACGATACGACACCCTTCAAATAGCTCGACGTATTGCGGCCAGCGGTTGGGAAGGGAAAGGTACCCGCTTTATGACATTCCGCTGCTTTGTCGATTGCTTGAATCGTTATATGGCGCAGAAGCGGTCATTTGAGTAAGGCGTGCCGCAAGGAATCGTACTATGCTCGCGACTCTTCTTGAGGAAAATGCGATCGCGTTTCGCCGGCGTCCTACAATAATCCACTGGCGAAAGCTACTGTAACTTCGTCGATGGGGAGCTCAGGGTCATTTTAACTAACTTTGTATCGCTTAACGAACTGTGCTTCGGGGAAGGCCAATAACGCGGTGGGTGATGAAATAAGCAAATTCGGGGGCAAAGAAATGACTCGAGCAGCGCAGGACGGAGCGGCTGGAAGTCTACGGGAGAAGTCTTCGTCCCGCAGTGGACCTGAGTAGGCTGATGATGATGATGTATCGTTTTTGAACGCCGGCCACTCGAACAGAACTGAAGTCTACAGCGCAACCGTGCTTTGGCACCCCGTAATCTACCGGCCGCGTGATATCTAACCTCTTTCGAAGTTCACACGCCCTATATCAGTTCGGTGGGCTTCATCTCGGCTGACATTTATTCATTTATCAGTATACTGGCGCCATAACGCGTACTGACTGGGTGTAGTGCCTACGCGCTAGAGCAACCAACAACTAAGACGTTTCACGGTTGTAGTTAATAGCCGTTACAACGCGAAAACATATACAGTAAACCATCATTGTAACGAGGTCGGTTTCTACGGATTATTGCTTGGTTCGAATTTATTCGGGGCCCTAACCGATGTGCACAAGCGTTTAAGCCGCAACCGTTATATCGAAATATCGCTTGCAGCGAATTTTCCTCTATCCCGGTGTCTTCGTAATAACGAGGGTTTAATCTGATACGCAAAGACTTTAGTGGGCGTTGAAAGTACCAGGGGGGGCGGCACCTCCTACGGTGGAACAGTCGACTACACGTATCGATAGGTGGCGTTGATTTAGTATACCAGCCTCACGATTGCGTGCAGGCCAATCCGTGGAGATGGTTGTGCGGCTTCGTTAACCCATAACAACACGACAACAGAGAAGTCTGCGCGAAGGTGTTCCTCGTGACTGTGTTATGGCCTTGTAAGTAAGCACCTAACGAACCACGAACCCAGCATATAACTTGTATGGTTTACATACCTTTGGGCGTGACTTTACGATTCAGCACTTAACGCTGCAGCACATAAACTGTGTATCACACGCAAAGAGCCTAACCAACTGTTGAGCTTCCCCCTTCACTGTGGCATGTATGGAAGCTCATATAACATCGTCGCGAAATCCTTGACAGCCTCCGCAGTATCGCCCCGGAACCACGGCCAGTGATATGTATAGTGTTAACTTCGCGAAGTAACAGGAAAGATTCGTAAATTACAGGTGTCACGACTTAGCTCGCCGATAACAATGCGGCACTATAGGTGCTGGTGTTCCGTGCAACTATTTTGACGGCCGGGTTAGGTAAGCACATCGGTTAGCCAGCCGCGAACCGGGTACGTGTAGTTGTTTCGTGCGCGTATGCACTCTTGGGCTTGACTTTACGACGCAGCGCTTAACGTTGTGGCACATAAACTACGCGTTCAGCAAGCTGTTGAACACCTCCGCTGCAAAACACTTGTATGTTCAATCATCTGTCGAAAGTTTCTAGGCCAAGCCAGAAGTTACTGCACCACAAATAAGTCAGAGCTCACGCTTCAAGTAAGACTGAATTATTTGATGATCGTAAGAAAGGAGATTGTTTCGACAGCCTTCTGGCACAAAACATTTGTCTTACTCGGAATGAATGCTTCTATGATGACTTCTTTGTCGCCTACTAACTTCTTACTTGGCCTAAAAATCTTTTGACAAAGACTGTACCTGCGCAGTATCGTTGAGGAAAGACGGACGATGTGTGTGTACCGCATGCCGGCGGCTCCTATATATACTACCTGCACGGCGCGTTCTTTTTTATCTCTTCCTGGCCTTTTGTAATCCTTCTATCGGAGAAGGTTATCCTTCCTGGAGAGGCGCGTTACGCAACATCAAGGTCACGGTCGTGTGCGAAGCAGCGTGGCTTACAGCAGCACAACGTCGGATGCGCATCGATAGACGCACCGCAGCTGACTGTGATTTATTCCCTGTTCGAGTTGACTTCCGGAATCGCAGGCGGCATTGAATCCCGCATTTAAAGCAATTGTTTGTTTGTTTTTTATGCAGAAGCGGCAGCCCAGATGATCGCTACATTTTATTCCGAGAAAGAAATACATCCGCCCGGGAGATAACGAAAAGTATACAAACGTCTCAGTCGAGTGACCTAGCGTCACTAAAATAAGCTACGCTGAAGAGTACCGCCACTTCGTGCACCCGGAAGCGTCTGGGGGCCATTTTGTTTCTGGCTTGCAGTGTTGCCATATCTCCCAACGAAACCGCCGCCGGTTGTGACGGGCAGAGTGTGACCGTCCGCTCTAGAGTCCGCGCAGCAAGAGAGAGGGAGAGAGAGAGAGGAGAGCTGCCCAGAAACAAAATGGCTGCGCCCATATGTAAACAAATATCACGTGGTGCCATCCGACCAATGAAAATCTTGGCGGCACATAACAATGAGAGAAAAGAGTGCCGCTTCTCTAAAAGCCTTTATTTAGTGACGCTAGAGTGACCACGTTTAAGCTCTTCGAATGGGAAAAGTATCGGTCGACGTTCCCAGGAGTAAGTACTGTACAGCAAGCTCTCGTTATAACGACGTCCTCGGAACAAAAAAAAACTGACTTCTCTATAAAAGGTACTCTGTTAAAAGCAGTGATTTGCTCTCGTTGCATTGCTGTTGGCCCCGTAAAAAACTTCGTATGAAGCGATACTTTGAATTAAGCGATTTCTTTATAACGATAGTTTACCGTGCACAGACTATGCCGGGTCACACTTCTTTGGATAGTAGCATCAAAATTTTGTGCGAAGTGTAATGTGCTGCAGTGTTTGCTCGAATACAGCCTGCGACCTTTGAAAGTTGGATACCAAACTAAACAAAAAATCGAGCAACCGTTACGGTATGTCGAGTAGAATGTCCAGGAGCGAGAACTCGCGAACCGGCTGAGATTTCAGTTCCCGCTAAAAAATGCGGGTGCATTCGTGCTGCTGCTGGTGATGATGATGTTGATAACGATGATGCTGTTCTCTTTTTAACGGGCGGTACGGTAGCGGAAGTTGCCATTGTAGACGGCGCACCGAAGGCTGAACGCCGCTCGGCGAAGGTCGCAGCCGTACCATTTTCGACCAGGTTACTGCAGAGCTAGAGTTATTTTTCTGCCGGGCCAACGAAACATCGCCAAATTGCAGTACAGTGTGTTTCGCTGGAAGCAAAGCACGAATCAAAAGTCCCCGATGGCTGTTGCTCTCCGTCGCCTGTGAACGATTTTTTCGCTGTTTCAGCTATCACGTTTCCTTTGTTCGGAATACGCCCTTCGATTATAGATTTGTACAAGGAGTGCCAACATGAAGACGGGAAGCTTCCCGTTCGAATAAAACAGCCAAACACTCCTCCCTTCCGGTGCTACGCACTCTGTATATAGGTTGTATTCGTTGAAAAGCTTAGCTGTCAATTTCTTCGCTTGGCAACACTGGAAACGGCCACAGACATGGCCGACGCGCCACGGACATGGCGCGGCTTGGGCCACTGCGCCCCCACGCCGAAGAAAAAAAAAAACACCGGGCGTGCGTCGTCTGCTCCGTTTCAATCCGATTCTAAACGGTAGCGTCAACAGAGATGTTATTAATCGCACTCACATTGGACTCGAGGCAATACTTTGCGTTCGGTGACTTTGTTAACGTGCAACACAGTCATGTGCTTAGCACGGACAAGTACGGCCATCCCGCGGAGCCCGACGTAACGAGTGAGAGCGCACTCACATGGTTGCCTGCATGCGCGCCTCGCCAGCGAATACAAGCAATATGTATACGCTGCTGTTAGGCGGAGCAATGGGATACACTACAACTGTGTCGAGCTGTCGCCCACTGTAATATGCGCGAACCTGCACTGTGAAACCGCCAACGCTCTCGTTGGTCCGACGACTCTTCTTTGGCAGAAATGCGTTCGCCGCTGTTGATGTATAGCAGTTGAGACGTTCGGCAAGCGATCCTTTCGCGGCGTCATTTAATGCAACAGACTCTTAGAATGTAATTAGATGCAGAGTTCAAGATCATGAGTAAATTGGTGCGTGAAGGCGCCAAATTTGAATTCGCCAAGTCGTTTTGGCTTCGTTGTTCTGTGTTTGAACCGCACGCGTTGCAGCCGAGTGGAAGTGACTGTTTTTTAGTGCGCAAGCACTCTGGCGACCGCTACTGGGGTTTGGCGACGGCGTCGTAACAGAGGTAGCAAAGTCATGAAGAAAACGGCGGAGGATTTGATTGATTGATTGATTGATTGATTGATTGATTCATTCATTGATTCATTCATTCATTCATTTATTGTAGGGTTTAACACGTCGATGCAAGACAGGTGATGAGGCTTGCCGTAGCGGAGGGCTCCGGATTAATTTTGACCACCTCGGGATCTTTAACGTGCGCCGCAACCTCGTGCACACGGGCGTTATTGCTTTTCGCCTTCTCCAGGAAAACGGCCACCGCGGCCGGGAGTCGAACCCGCGTCCTCGTACGCATCAGCACGACGCCTTAGCCGCTGAGTAACCTCGACTGCAGTTCGCGCTGCGCACAAAGTTCGCATTAGAAAGTATAGTAATTGTGAGTGCATTTTTTTTTTTTTCACTTGATGTAGGGATTCGTGGACGATCCCGCGGCTTCGTCGGAAATGGATGATATCCTTGCTCTCATTGCACGAGTTTCCAAGGACTGCGATATTTTTTTTCTTTCACTGAGGATGAAACGTCACCGCTCTGGTCTCTCCCGCCCTCGCCTGAAGTTTCTGTGTCAATTATTGCGTAATGTTGCAAGACGGTGCGGATTTCCGCGATGAGGGAGCGTCCGCCGCTCTGGTACAAGGCAACCATTTTTCAGCGCTCTCGTAATGCGATTCCGCTTGGTAAAACAAAAATAACCAGTGAACGCATCCTTCCTTGTTTCACAACACCGGGCAAAGTAGCTACTTATCCCAGAAATCAAATCTGTGACCCGTAAATTATATATAGCGGTAGCGTCTTCGTTCCGAGCCGGCTTTGAGGCGTACGCCATGACAGTGAAGCTTTCTTTTTTTGCGGTGCTTTGTGTTCCCGAAACAGTTTTATTCGCCCATGGCATCCAGACACGGAACCGTTTTGTTGTAGTTTAGCGTTAGTAGCTCTGCTGTGACCCCGTCATGACAATCGCTCAAGCAACTGAGACATTTTCGCTATTTGTGAGAGCGCGCCTTCACGCAAACCCTCTTTATAACGAACTCCCCGGGGCAGGAAACTGACTTCGTTATAAGCGATAATTCATTAAAAGCGAGTGCGATGTGCTCTGCCTGTGCCGCACATGGGACCGCGAAAAACTTCGTTATAAAATGACCGTTCGAATAAAGTGCGGGATTTGATTGATTGTAGGGTTTAACGCGCCGACGCAACGCAGGCGACGAGGCGCGCCGTAGTGGAGGGCTCCGGATTAATTTTCACCACCTGGGGATCTTTAACGTGCGCCGAAATCTCGTGCACACGTAAAAAGTTTCAGCCACGCTCGCGGCGTAAGCTTGTATATTGAATTTTTGCGTACTGTGCGTTTTCGGCTTGGCCTAGAAAATTTTGTCAAAGACTGTACGCCTTTAGCTGCCATCTTTCCATGTCCCCTGCTTATGGACCCTATTATTTGAAGACCGATAGCACCTTCGCATGTCCTGCCGATGAGCAGTTAGGTCGTCTTGTCTACTGAGGCCATTAAATCGTCTCCAGCACAGCGCGATGCCGAAGTGACCGCTCCTAGGACGAGTAAGTTGAAGAGAGCTTGTGTTGGCCAGCAGCGGCCGCGGTTGTCAAACTCGCAGTGTTCTCGCAACTTGGCCTGGCTTCAAACTCATCTATAGCTGTTCGGCAACACCTTGCGAACGCCAGTAGTTGCCAAAGTCACGACGATTCGCGCAAACTTCCAGGGCGTTTTCTATGTCCCCTCCCTCGTTCAATCTCGCTCGTATTTCCCTCGCACCTCTCTCCGGGCCGCTCCTCGTGGCGCAAGCACGTGGCATCGCGGATTGTTCGCCGAGAACCCGAGGAGACAAGAGACTCTTCCGCCAACCTCCGTTGCACCTCGACCCCAAGCAGCAGCAGCACAAAGGGAACGGCAAAGTGAGGAAACCGCGTTCGTCGAACGCTTCTCCCAGCCCCGTTAACCGACTGAGCGCCTCCAGCATACCGCACCCCCCCCCCTCCCCCCTTCCCTCCTGCTCGGAGGGGGGAACGCACCTGAAAGGTCCCGGCAGCCAGCGCTTTCCGGACCAAACCAGCCCTGACGCGGCGTCGGCCGTGTGACCAACTTCCCACCGCCTCATTACCGCCCCGGCGTCGGTTGCAGAGACGCGCTACTAAGCCTACTAAAAAATAATAATAAGAGCCAATAATCTCGCCCGCTTTCTTGATTATTCTTCATCGGCCCTAAACTACACGGCGCGTTGGGCGTCCAAAGGAACAAAATGAAGTCCTCTCCTTGTTTTGTGTCCGCGCCAGGAGAGATGGCCGGATCACGGCCGATTATGTGCTCTTGTATACCGGTTTAGCTCGTCTCGGAGCTCTCGGGTTGCTGCGTCGTCCCTTATCGAGCCCACCCAATATATCGTATATCATTTTTTTTTTTTTTTCGTTAGGGTGTTTGTGTGCCGGTGGGACGCGATGGGTTTGTACCTGTGTATGCCAGAGCGGCACGCGACCAATTCTTTTATCTGTCTCTCGCAGCGTGTTTTTTGTTCGCTTGAGCAGCCGGACCCCCAGACGGGGGAGTGACGCCTTTGGCTTAACTGGTCCAGTTAAAGCGACGCCTTGTTTCCGATTCACGCATATTTTTCGAGGTCCAGTTTCCCATGCCCTGTATCACCGTCGAGGCTTCTTCGCACCAAACTAACCTAACTTCCTCGTACAATGCATGTATGAACAGCAAACTCCCGTTAAGGCGAACTCGAAGAAACCTTGAAATTTGTTCGTATTGTCAGAAATTCGCCTTAAATGGACTGTTTTTTTTTTTTTTTTGCATTTTGCACGTCACAAAAGAGCAACAGTGTTTTTCGCTTCGGCCATGAAATTTGCCATAACCGAGTTGATCTTAACGACAGCCTGCTGCATGTGTGTTATATGTACACTTGTACACAAGCAGTGTACAAGTGCACATAGGTACAGTGTATACAAGTGTACAAAAAGCCCTAACCGAAGAAATTACGTGCTTAAACTGACAAATTAAACTATGCAACGGGAAGAGAGCACGCTATCGGCGTTCTCACTAGACAGCTGATTTTTGTGGAATGCATGACCCCTAGCTCATATTAAAGCCGGCGTTTTAAATAGTGGAGTAATCTCAAGGAATTTTCAAATCAACAGGTGGAAAAAATTTTAACTTTGCACCAGAATTTCGCAAGTTTAAGTTGGTGACGTGCAGTATCTGAACTTGACACTAGCTTACGTGTCCAAACAACTCCGTCGATTTCAAAGCGTGATTCAAAAACCGCATGAGGGAATGGTGAAGGTTGCACGTTATTGTTGTTTTAGCCGGGGACAAGTTTTTTGAATACCTCTTTTAATCTCACGTGGAGTTAAAAGTGTGTTGCCGTACGGCCCACTGTCATGATATCAGCATTCCTTTTGGTTGGACACTTATGGCTGGTCGATCTAAAAATTCCGACGTAGAAAAGTTTAGGGCGCTATCAGCGAAACTGTTTCGAGTTAAGGGGTTTTAAGTGATGCCCTTTCATTTAGGATAAAGGAAATATACTCGACAAAATCGGCTGCCTCTCCCTTTAACGGGTTCATCGTGTGAGGTCGCGTTGCATTCATGATCAATTGCGCTAAAGTTCTTGAGTATTCGCAAAGTTCTCCCGCCCAGTAGGGTCGGTTACCCTATTGTCTACAACTGTTTCCCCGGGGCAGCAACGTTTGACGACTAAATCACAGAAAAAGCGTGGAGGCCCTTACAAAATTCCCTGGGTAAATTAGTCTTCAGGAGATCAGCTTGCTGCGTACACCGTATAACCTCAATACGGGCACTCCAGCGGATATTGACAATGCTTTCATGCAATCTAGGGTACGTATCAAATGCTGAACATCACTCGTAACGACAGCGTAAACACTCCTTACATCTCGTTCGAGCCCACGCGTCCACAGCCAGCTTCGACAAACAACCTGTTTGTTCGTTCTCTCCGAGAGTGCCCCGGATGCTCGCTCGCAGTATGGACACTGACCATCCGTCTCCGTTGACTTAGCTTGCAGCCCCGAGAATTTCCCGTTTCTGGGCCAATACAGCGCGTATATCTTCCCGCGCCCGCACAGAAAAACAAAACAAGATGACTAGGCAGACATGGCGAGATTAGGCTTAACCGCTTGGCTAGCTGTCCGCGACCGGCGGCGGCGGCGGCGGCGACGCCTCGACGGAGCCAACGGGCTTGTCAATTTCCGCCGCCTTTCGCAAACGCCGTGCAAGATGGTCTTCCTCCCTTCGGAGTATTTATCGCTTCTCGAAGGTCGTGACCTCTTCTCTCCCAAGACGACGGACACCCGGCCGAGATTGGTGACGGCGCGGAGTGAGTCATGCCGCGGCGGTCTTGTTGGGTTTCGCGCCGTCCGCTTTCTTTGCACTGTCGGCTCAAGATAACGACAGCGAAGATTCGATTCTTGGGCCCCGTGGGGCGCCCTTATTCTCATAATGGGGTAGACTCAGTGACAAGAGTAAGAGGACGAGTAGGAATCCTTTTGTTGGAAGGGGAGGATCTAAGCCCGTTCGGAGAGAGGAGTGGTGGGGTGGGAGTTGGGCTCTGTGCTGGTTGAAGACAACTAGCCGGATATGCGTCTCCGATAATGTAGGCATGCGCAGTCGGATCGCGAGCTTGAATATTTTTTGCCCACTTCAGTCTAATACACCCTGTCACACGGCAAATATAATGCCATTCAAGGCGAATGATATTAGCTGTTAATGACATTTGGTTTGGCAGAGCGGGTCTACACAGCGAAGCAAATGTCATTTGATTGTGAAGCCGTGACGATTAGTACGCTCGCAAAATTGCAGTTATAGAATGTTTTCACACGTACTAGTTTTCTTCAAACAAAACAACTTTTTTAAATTAAAAAGAAGAAAATCACAGCTTCAGGTGGCATAAGCAAACACCACAAGCCGAGACAAGTCCGCAAGAAATCAGTAACGGGGTAGCGCGTGCATTGGGGAGGCGATTTTATTTTTTTGTAAATACTTCTTTGTCTTTCTTTATTTGAAGAACAATGTCAAGGGAAAAATATAGGTTTACTGAGTTTTTAGAAGCAGCACTCTTTGGATTATCGTTGAACTTGCATAGCGACGCGCCACTGCTGTCACGGCTACTTATTTGGCCGCTGAATGAGCTCCCCAACCTTATTTAGCTGTGCCAAATGCCATTCGGCTCGAATGTCATTCGGTATTCCCGTGTAGCACCGAACTAATGACATATAGAGCAAATGACATTTCCTCTAAATGTCATTACGTCTGCCGTGTGACAGGGGTATAAGTTAGAGGCTGTTCAATTGGAGTTCTCGAAACAGAGCCTGGACACCCATGTATGCAGTGTTTAATGCTTGTTGAGAATCTTCTGCACTTAATGTGCTTGTGCCTCAGAGCTTTTACGTCCAAGCTTCACCAGGTCGCAAAACAGAAACACGCTCCGGGAATATTATTTGGTAGCCGATTTTAAAATGAGAGTGCATCAATTAATCTATTACAATTCCCCCGGTGGCGTTCAGCTCGGATTCGAGATCTTTTCTCGTTACTTCTGCGTGACCAGCATTACAATTAGCTTCCGGGAGGGCCTTCCAGGAAGACCGCCGCGCTGCCATAGCGACGCCTATGAAGCGCAACTTTAATATTCAAGGTAACAGCCCAGTTAGTGTACAACATATCGCGCTTTACGATGTGGTATTACCAGCTTTCTGAGATTAGTCAGGGCTACCTCTGTTGGCAGCAACTTTTTACCACGAAATCGCGGAAATTCTAATCTTAAAAAAAAAGTGCATTTACTTATTCTTATTCAACGTTCAACCTTGTTCTAAGCGAAATGTAGCGATTTAATTACGGTAGCCTTTCTTGGGCTACCGTAATTGTACAGCAGTAGAGGTTAGTAAAAGACGGCTAGAATGTTGGTGGGAAAAGAGCAGAGAAGAATCTGGGAAGGCATGCGAACAAGGAAGTCAGACTAGCGCAAAAATAGCGTAAAATTTCGTTTTTTTTTTTTTCAGTGGCGAGTTGATTGTACACTGATGTTACGACTAAGGTCGCTGTGCAACGCCACTCCGTTACAAAGAGGAAGCCGCTAAGCATCATCATCATCATCCGCGGGAAAATTGAGTCGGATTGAGCGAATCATGGGAGGAGCGTGAGGTGGTGGAGAGGGAGAGAGTTGCGTGGGAGTGGCGGTAGAAGGCTATCATCTGTCGGCGACATTTGCAGCGAAGCAAACAAATTCGCGGCCAATTTTTCGAAACGATTCGGCAAGTTGCGTGAACGTTCTGCCCTTTGAGTGAATCCGCTGGCCATGAGCACAGGGTTATGTCAGTGGCGCCGGTCTACGCCGGTTTCTCGCCAGCCCGGCGACGACGACGCGTTCTTCTGTCCCTGGCAAACAGCTCCCACGCACACCACCATGCTTGGGAGCGGGCATTCCGCGTACGAGCCCGCTGAAAAACTTCCGGCGGCTCTCGTCAAACGCGCAAGTTTTCGTCGCGCGTAATACAGGCGCGAACAACTGCACTTCCGGGGGTGTCAGCGTGAGAAAGGTGCCGCTAGGGAGACCGAAAAGACAAAAGCGGCGACACATATCGATGACGTCACCTGAAGCCGGCGCCAGTGTCAAGGCCTGTCAAGAGACGTCCGTCAACTTTGAACACGCGGGCCCGTGTCCTTCGTATTTGTTTCTAAATACGCGCGAAAACGGCGTCCCGCTGTTTCGCCGCCTTTCTGAAATGCCCTGTTTTTTTTTATTCTTTCTATCTTGTTATTTTAAAAGTAATTAGCTCCCCCCCCCTTTTAATAGCATTTCGGCGTATTCTCTCTCTCGTTTTAACCTAACCGGCAAGGGTTGATGGTGCTATGCTGGCTTGCGGCTAACATTTGCAACTTTTGTTTTTCGCGCCGAAAAGGTTTTACCGGATGCCGACGTCGACGATATGGAATGTGGGCGCCGCTTTGCACAGAATGGCACTGACGCCGACTCACGTAACCGATGACGAGTCTGAGGCAATTGCAACAAATACCTTGATGGGAAAAAAAAAAAAAAAAACTTTGGAGGGCAGAAAAATGTTCTTGCACTTAAACTGACGCGGTTTCCTTTACCGCCTAATTACCGTCGAAGAGTCCTCCGCTTCGCTACCTGTATCTTTTTTTTTGCGTGTGTGCATGCGCGTATGTCACAAGCCGCCAGAGTTACGGTATAATGTCATGATGTCCCACAGCAGTGAGCTGTGCCTAGAAAGCTCTTGGTTGGTGTTGAAAGTGGCGCAGTGGTTATCGAGTTATGAGACTTATTTTCGGTTTTATCTGGTTCGGGAAAGATCGAACCCACTAGCTGCAACATTTAGCGACGAACTACACGGAATATTCTACAACGCCTTACAAAGTGTATTTGTGCGCTGTTGGTATCAAAGACAGGAAGCGTACTGCGAGAAAATACCGCGTGTGCGAAGTGGTTCTGCTATTTGCCTGAAGGGTGTAGTGCTACGCGAAATCGCTGGGTGGAAATGCAGAAAGCTTTGTCGTTTTCTCGGTCAGCGACCTCATTCATTATGAGTTCTGTCGCACAACCTCCGACCTCACCGGAACTTCCGCGTTCATTTGGACAAACATAAGCGCTTGGGTCGCCGGCCACAGAAGGCAGGATACTGATGGACTCTCGTTCGCCTGACCAATTAGGCCTCGGAAACAAACGGCCTCATTACGGCCAGGCAAAATGAGGTGCACGCTTTGAAGTACGGCACACGCAGAAAAGTCGACTACCGACAGCACGCGTGGGCATTCGCTGTTCTTCTTCGAACAGTTTTTTTTTTTTTTCCCTTTCTGCGTGCACGTTCAACACACGTTGAAGGAAATGTTCTTTTTTTTTCCTTCGTCGTCCTTCTGTCAGTCAGCTTCCTCTTACACGGTGATAAGGAGGCGTGCACTCGTGGTGATTTCCGGAAGCAAGAGAGAAAGAAAAAGAAAACGTGCAGGAGCCGTCGCTGCTTCCTGGGGAAGAGCGACAAAAACCTGGATGTAAACTGGCTGATTATTTTTTGCCCTTGTCGATTGTGCGCGAGGGCCGCACCCAGGGAGTTTCGCGGGAGACCTTGACGCCGCTTTCCACGGCAGCTCCCTGCGTCTCCTCTTCACACGTTTCAACACAGCAGACGACACTCATTTCGCCGTAGCAGACGACCCAGCTGCGCCTCGCTTCACGCTTAATTTTTGAGTCGTCTGCTGCGCCCCTTGTGTTTTCGCTTTCTTGGACGTGGGAGCCGGGGCTGTCGTCTGCTTGTAGCATGGCTGGTAGGCACGTCTTTGTGCGCTATCGTCTGCGCGATGCTGCGCCCTGCGTGGGGCCCCGGGGAATAAGGGAGGAGGGGGAGCGGCCTGATGGACAGCCAAGGTCGCCTTTAAGTGCAAACAGATGGTGCCTTCACTCCTGCTGAAGGGAATACGGGGGGAGGATGAGGGGACTGCGAGGACCGAGAGGGATGGAGGGTGTAAGGAGCGGGGGTAACGGCCGGAAAGTGTTGTCCTGGCATCGGGATCTGCCAGCACATGACTGCGCGGCACAGCAAGAAAATTTGACTCTTCTTGCTCTCCAAGTGGGGTGCAATTATTTAGCCCCGCTCCCAGTACCTTTTCTGAAAGTGCAATAAAGCCAAGGACGCCGAGGATGGTACGAACTCTTCGTCGAATGATGAGTGGCCCTCCCAAAAATTGTGGCCAGAACATGAAATTGACAGTAACTTATACATCATAACAATTATATCCTCATTTAAACGTCATCTGCTGTTTGCTGTCTCCTTAGCACTTCATCCTAATTTTTTTTTCATGTGGCGTCATCGCTGTCCTAGTACATTGTTTTCTTACCACACGACCTGGCCTTATACTTGCCGCTAGACAAAAAAAAAGAAAAGAAAAAAACGTATTCTCGGCCTGGAGCTACGTCGGCATGTCTTGCAGTCTTGCCTGGTGTCTCGTGACCCATCCTTGCTAAGTATGGCGCTCACGAACAACCGATATGGTCACGATCACTCCTGCCACCTGCAACCAACCACGTCGGCAGGTGACGTCTGTACACGTATTTGCAATTACTGCGCGGTACGAGCAGGTGCGAGCTGCAAACAACGTTCATGTCGACGCCATGCTTACGTATCTACAAGTCGGACGAGTCGTAGACAGCACTGGCGTTCCCATATAATCAGCGTAAGAGACAATAGGATGCGCATTAAGCCCATTATTTTGTCGTCTGCCATGTCCCCAACTCGCGAAGCATCCATCAGACGTGGATTTTCAACCTCGAGTAGTCTCTGCTCTTCCATATACACTGTGACTCTTGCACCCATCCGCGCATCAGCCATGGTCGATTTCCAACCTCGAATGGTATTCCAGCGTAAGCTCCGGAGAGGCCGCGTTGCTTCCTTGCTAAATATACTCCGCACGAACTCAACAGGTCACGATCAATCGTGCCGCTAGCAGCACGCTCTACCGACGCGATGAGGAGAGGTCAGCAGCGGGGAGCCGAAAGATTGCGTCACGACGGCCGTGCGCCATTTTGTTTCGCGCGTCCGTCGTCCCGTATGCCGATTCAATCCGTGCGCGCGCACGTTGGCTCGAACTTGTCTCGGCCGACAACCGGGCCCCCGGAAAGCCAAGGTCGAATTCTTCATGTGCCGATATATACGAGCCGACCGTCCGCCGGCATCCTTTCGGGAAGATTATTGTGGGTCGCGAGCGGGCTTGTTCGGAAGTCGGAAGTTAGTGCTGCGTCGCGCGCGCCGACAAGAAGGTCTGCGGGGCGCGTGCCTTGTCGAGACTGTTCTTGTTTTTTTTTTCGAGGACGTGACTGGAACGTACATTTCGTCGGCGTTGAGTGTGTGTAACAGAGTATGACCTTATTTCTTCCTCCTCGGATGCTCACCGTCGTTGAAGCCATAAAGTGAATGCGGGAAGGGCGCTGAGTCGCGATTACGCAACGTCTTGCTTTTCATTCAAAAGTGAGATGCATGGCGGGAAGCCAGTTCCGTAATTCGTTGTTAAGCACGATGTTTCATGTACTGCAAGTGCCTTCAAAGTTCTAACCTAAACGTCCGTATCGCTGACAAATAGCAAAAAAAAAACAGATCCTGTTAGCTATCAGCAAACAAACGATAAGTTTGTTCTTACGAGTAGCTATTGTTCGTTTTTCTCTTAATGAAGTCATTATTCCTGACCTGGTCGTTCTAGTGTCATAAATTGCCTTACCTATTGCGGTGCAAACACTAACTTCCGGAAAAATTAAGACGAAGACAAAACATCACTTTGTTGAATTTGCAAGAACTAGCATTTGGCAACTCACTCAGCTCCATTACAACCGAGGAAACATTTTTAACCGGGGAAAGGCAAAAAATAAAAAAAAAATCTTTGAAATTTCGCGCGACAGTGACGTAATATGCGCTGAGGTGACGCATCAGGGGCAAGCATTAAAACATAGTTATCGTTGTGTTAGCTAGACTTTCGCATTTTAATGATACGAACAAGTGGAACTGAAGGCCCCTCTACGACTGCCCAGCCATGTTTCTTGGCGGCGGCGCTGGTCGGCGACCGCAGCTCCCCCAAACAAGATTTTGTGACGTCATAGAGAAATTGCCGGAAAGTATCCTGGGCGCCACCACTGCTTCGTCTGTTTTCTTTGATTTCTGGACTATTTGTTTGAATGTGGTGATAAAATCGGTATCATTGTTTTAGGGACAAATCAGCCTTTTTTTGTTTTGTCCTTGTTGCCCCCCTACAGTAAAAGTCATCCATACATTGCATAACAAGCTTCTAGGCACCGTAACGAGGTCTGCCACTGTGTTAGCTAGACTCCCGAAGCCGGCGTTCGCGCTCGCAGACGACACTGCAAAGCACAGCAGACGACATCGGTTTCTGCCTGCAGACGACGAACATGCAAGCACAGTTACGGCGACTACATTGTCACTGCGAAACCGTCTACGCCTACGTTCCGCAGAAAATGTGCGGAGACTGGCAGAGATAGTAGCTAAACACTTCACTTTACGTCTTGCGGTTTTTCCCAGCGCGTGTAGAAATGTACTCAGCCACTTAAACGTCGAATAGGCACCTTCTCTTCGGAGGAAAAGTTTTGCGATGCAAAATTCCAGCCAAAGCTTTCCCTTGCGGCAGTTCTACTGCGTCCGATCAACAGTTATAAAATTGCGGGAAAACGTGTTTGTAGCATTTTCAGTAGCCTATAATGGCACCGCCAATTCGTTTCACCATATCCTTCGACGCAAGGGATGCCTTACGAAACGGGCAAACACTATCCTCTTCGTGAAATAAGGCGAGTGATGGATGTGAAGCAGTTCACGAGGTATTTTACAGGGGAGCTGTTAAGCCTTTAGGTGGGAATTTTTCGTTGCGTTGGCGTACATAAACAAGGTGCAAGCGAGCTGCAACCCGCAGAGCAAAACACAATGGCTGCGTATCTGCTCACTTCGACGATAGTCTTCCGCCGCTTCTGCCACGTAAATGCCTCTCTTCTCCTTCCCGTCCGCCTCTCACCCTCTTCCCCTCCCGCCTCGCTCCTTCCATGATAACCATGGTGGAGGTTTGCTAAATTTAATTCGTTTTTCCCGCCATCTACTGTAACCTTGTGTTACTGTTACTGGTAACACTGCCACGAGGTCCAGGCTCGCGCGTGCTCTAATTTTTTTTTTGTATTTTCGGGATCGAAATATTGTTTTCAAGGTGTATTTCTTTATTCGATATCGCAAAAATCAGATAGCCATATGTATTGCATTAAAATAACACTCCAAAAATCACTTATCTATTGATATTTCGCCTCAAACATGCCTTATGTTTTCTTTTTCCTGAATAATGTTGGCAAGTGTGGAGTGTGTTTCCAGTTTTCGTAATTCGGAAATGTTTCGTATATATATAAACTTCTCGTTCAAGAATTCTTTTATTTTTCTTTTAACTTTTGTCCAGGTGGCTGAACCAAGGGACGAACAGAGACAGACAGTCAAAATTTTCGGGTTTAAGTAGCCCAAGCAAGACTATCATCGTTTATGGAAAAAGCAGCTCCACGCAAGGCTGAACACGACACAGCCGCTCATGTGCCGTTCAAGGCCAAAGACGACGGCCCTATTGCCTGACAGGAGGAGAACACCACATGAATATCTGAAATACGAAAACCTTCAAGGCCGAGCCACGAACACGTGCACAGCCAGCCGCCAATCACGTTGACGACACAGGCGTAGCAGCTAGGCATCTCACAGCTCCGCTGGCTATCCACTTCTGTAGGACAGGATGACTCCTCAGCTCTTTCATTTTTGCACGAAAAGTAGACAGCAAAAATTTCTTTTACACCTCAAATTAACCCAATTCCTAATGGCGCTTCGCTAGCGATTCAGAGATAAAAACCAACTCCTACTGGCAGCTCGCGATTCAGAGATAAGCCTTAGTTCCGCACAGTGCGTCCACATTTACGTAACAATACACCAGACCTACTCGTCGCTCGCACTGAGGCCAAGCCGTTGAAACAGGTTGAACGCGGGTCCCGCTTCTTAAGAGGGTACGGCGACCGCCTGCCGAAAAACGCCATTAACGTCAACACTTGACTCTAAAGTGAGGCGACCAACCCTCGCAGCAATCTGCATCGTGTCGTCTACGCATTTTGCTATCTTTGTGCCATCGCCGAACGCGGTGGTCGTCAACCCCCACTGCCCTCCGAAGAATCTGGGACACAGTCGTCGGCGCTTTGCAATCTTTGCTTGACTTTACTCTTTCGGTCTGTCGAGACTCGGCTGTCGGTGCTATCTCCTCGACCGTGTCCTCCGGCATTTTTTTCTGATTTGAGCGGGCAAAAAGGCGTGTTCTGCCAGCTGAGCGTTGGGCCCGTGGCTTTTCGAGCTGACCGGAACAAAGCAGGCGATATGTGGTGACGTGCAAAAATATATGTACAGGCCAGATTTTGAGTGAATGGTAATGCCGACGGACTACGAGCACGCAGACGATACTAAAGACAACAGCAGTTATAGCAGACGACACGTAAAAGGGGCCGCGAAGACAAAATACAAGTTTGGTTCACTTAAAGGATTGCTTTGTCGCCATAACAGTAACAGCAATTTCATCTCTAACTTCAACCAACTAATGTAGATATGTATTTAAAAAGCAGACTTTTCGGTGACGACAACAGTTATATATAGCAGACGACACACTAAGCGGGCAGGCGACGTTTACAGTTAAACGTGATGACGTATTAAGTATTCGATTCGACAGTCCAAATTAGTACCGACGCATACACGCGAATGAGCTCGGATAACGAAGCTGTGCCATGTTGACGTGACGACAGCCAAGACGTGTTCGTATCGCCGTGAAAACGGCGCACGATAATTGCCTGCGAAATGTTCTCACGGTGTCGTCTGTTAATGGCTGCGGGAAATGAGCTCGCTATGGCCTCAAGCGTGTGAACTTGAAACGCAGCTGCTGCACCAACGCGTTCACGTCTGCCCTTCGAAGCCATCTTTATTTTTGTGCCGCTTCTGAGCCCGTAGTACCCTTTCTTTCGTTTCGCGCGTTCTAAAATCTTGCAGAGCTAGCGGCAGGATAAAAATACCGGGCGAAAAACGTTGCATACAACCGCGCTGACCTACAAAAACAAGCTGTAACGCTTTCCCTCGGGCCGGGCAACCTACTTTAGGCAAGAAGCGGGGGGAAAACCAAAATATAAGCCGACACGTCGCACAGCAGACGAGGAGACAGAATCGATGCAGAAGACGCAGCAGGAGATGTAAGTACAACGATCGTCTGCCGCTGTGGACGAGAGAGAGAGAGAGAGAGAGAGAGAGAGAGAGAAACGTCAAATTCTCGCACTCAAAAAAGTTCACAAAAAGAGAACGAAGCTGGGGGAGTCAGAGAAAGCTGTCACGGTATAATCGCACCTTGACAGGTCACGGCAATACGTGCAATTTTCAATCGAGCGAAGGCTGAGCGCGCACTCGCGTTTTCAACTTTTTACTTGTTTCTCCAACGCCGAAACAACCGCCGGGTCTCGCTCGATGCCTGTATCGTCTGCGCGACAAGAGAAAGTCCGCCAGCGTTATTCGGCCGTCCATATCGTCCACACAACAAAGGTACATAACCATTACACTTTATCCCAACCGCGAACTGCCCCGGCCCCTTCATTTTGTCTAATGAAACGTATTTATCTAGTCAGTCCTTGCGAGACAGAAGTATACGCAGACAACGCCCGACTGCATGCGCGTACCGCGTACCGGCATATTGACCGCCGCACAACTGCTATCGCGACGTCCAAGCCCGGCGGCTACACCATAGACATTAGCATCCGGACGATCCTCGCTGGCTCGGATAACGGCCTTCCATTGTTAATGGTGGCGGCGGGGCGGGCAATACGGCTTTTCTATACCATGCCTTTTGGAGAGGGCGGGCAAGCCGCACCCCTTGACAATCTGGCGCTGGCAGAAAAGACGGCGTTTTCCGTTGTGACATGGTTCCTTCTGTGGTAACGAGATGGATATACCCTGGACCGGCCGTGTTGTACGCCGATGGACGTGTAAGCACCCGCACGCCGTAAACCGTTTTGTGGTCCGCTGGGTGTCCAAGGTTCGGAGTGCTAAACGCTAAATCTGATTTTTGGGCCCGCATTGCACGGAAACTCGCGGTCGTTCTAAAAGGTCCGTTCAGATTGCTTAGTTTTCGAAAACCCCGCGCCCCGAAAACCGCAAATCGCTGCGCCATTTTGTTTGTAGCGGTTTTACTCGATCGTACAATGAAGACAGCTTTCATGCGCTGTCAGACTGTGCATGCCTCGCTAATAACTTTCTATAAGATTCATTGCTATCCCAGACATGCTTCTTTTGTTGCTTAACTCAACCGTAAGCATGAGGCCCATAAGCAGACCGGTGCCCCACTTCTTCCGTGAATTTTGGGAACTCCGTGGATCACACGACCCTATCGTAACTGTTTTTAAGGTGTTAATAAGTGGCCGTTAAAAGAGGGAGGGGGGGGGGGGGGGTTCATACAGCCAACCTTAATTTCATTTTTCAAAAATGCCCCGTCGAAAATGACAACAAACATTCCTGTGGTTTGTCGTATTTTTGCGTGTCGTACTGTCGTCTTGTCGTATTCTTCTGTCGTGATTCTGGCAGCGGGCTTTGTCACGACAGCATGATGGCTGTCGTAGCGACAGACAGTCCTGCTCTGTGACTACAGGAATGTTTGTCGTTGCGACTAAAAAAGTTGTAACAACAGGCGGCTTTGTCGTAACAGCAGGGCTTCTGTTGTCACAACGAAGGTTTTTTTTTTTTTTTTTTGTCGTACGATAGGAATTCTTGTTAGGTTTCTGCCGTATTCCTGTTGTCACTTTAGACTGGGTGCGTTAAAAACGGCGTATAAGAAAGGCGAAATCAAAGCGAATATTAAAGAAAGCACGTTGACTCGAGCTGCTCCAAACACAACAGAAACAAAAAGGTCACAATAGATGGCGCGCGAGCAGGCGGAAGCGGGAAAATTGAATTGAATAGAGCAAACCTGAACTGCATTCATCATGGGAGTCCGAGAGCGGAGCGGAAGAGCGAAGTGTGGGAGGGGAGAGAGAAGAGGGTGTAAGGCATGGAGGAAGAAAAATGTTAGGAGGGAGCATGTCGTCAGGCGGCTCAGCTTTGGCAAGCCAACCTCCTCTGACGCCGCATTCTCCTCTCCTCGGACTCCTCCCGCGCAATGCATTATGGAAGATGCACCACTCTCAGGCCCGCGGAGCGGCCTACGGGTGCGTGGTGTTTGCCAGGTGTGCTTTGACGATTGCGTTTCGAATTTTGCTGGGAGTTATCGCGCCACCTTCCCTTTACATCATAGCGCTGTAACGAGTGTCCCTTCAGCTGAGAGGGGGTGCGAAAAGCTTTGGTTTCGCTCGCGTGCGCATTTGCATACATGAGCCTTATCGGCGCTCCGGCATGGTGGCACGTCGTACGTGCCACAATTGTCATGACGACGTCTGTTTTGCGTTGCTGTCTCCTTCAGTGCATTAGAAAACAAACGGTGCAGAACCACTGAAGTTGGGTGCGGGCGCGGGAAGAACAAATCATTTTCCGCCTCGCGTCGCAGGCAGAACGCGGGCTGGTTGTCCGAGTAGTGCTCAATCCGTGCGATAGGTATATGGGTAACGAACGCTAAATTGCGCCTAGGAGGTGAAAAGATAAAATGACCAAAACCAAGAAAGTGAAGTGTATTTTGTGAAATAAAATGTGAGGCATGGATGTCGTACTCTGACATCTCCACTTTTGCACTGCGGCGGAACACGACACTTCGACTGCGGCGCACTTCGACGGATCCCAGAGCTCAATAAAAAAAACTCCCACCTCCCCTCGCGGGAACCCCTGTGTAGATGCGACGCATAGGGGGTTCACGTTGCAGCGTTGGACAGCGGAGGAACGGCGCTCGAACGATGGAGCGGAGCGGCGCAGGCACCGCGTTTTATAGCGCGCATAACGGTGAGGGGACGCGCCGGCGCCAGTGCGTCTGCCGCGGCTATGACGCAACACAATCTACTTTAATCCAATCCAATGCCCCTCGCGAAAGAGTGTTCGCTATCGGAGAGGAGAGCGGGTGAGCGGCGGAGAGCGCAGCTCACGCGGCGAGGAGAATGGGGGAGGGGCGGACGCCGACAACGCCGACGACGCCGGATTCAGGGACAAGGCGAGTGAATGAGATGCAGTCGCATCTAAAAAGATGTTTTCTGTCTCTCCCGTCCGAACACTTTGCCTGCACGAACAGCCAGCTGCGCGTTTAGGGTTGCAGGCAGCGCTGCGCGCAACGTCCGGACGGGGACTCGTCGCCGAAACCCGAATACCCGGACGGCCCGGCAACCAAACGCAGCATAGCGCGGCCAGGCGGGCGGCCGCGTGAGGCGCAAAGAACTACCGCTTACCTATCACGTGAGGTGGGGCATCTCCCATCAGTTTTTCCTTTTTATTTTTTATGACTAGGCTTCACGATAGTCACGTGACGCTCCCTCCTAAACTCTTTTTTCCTCCATGGTGTAAGGCGGCAGGGACGACAGAAGACTATCGTCTTTCGGCGACATTTGCAGCGAGGCAAGCAGATCTACAGGCATTTTTTTTAAATCAAATCTTCGAATGTCTAAACGTGATGCGCACCAGTGCAGCCACGAGTGCCACCGCGCACACGACCCGAATACAACATCGTTCGTGCGGCCCCGTGCGGTCCGTAAACGCGGCCAGCGCGAGAAACCCCATACAGATCTGCCCGTTTTTCCGTGGTTGTACAAAGCTGCATTCCCGCTTATTTCACGTCGAAACTACACATTTAGTGCACCGCTGCACGTACTACGTACATAGTATGTACAATACGTCGAGGCCAGTTTTTCCGAGAGGGAAAACACCCGCGCCGGCCTACCGCACGCATCCATCTAGCGTATAAGTTCCTTTCTCCGGGACCTGCTTATAGCGGGCGAGCACCATTAGCGTTTCGCCTTTTCTTGGCCAGCCGTGTCACGTGTGCGCCCAAGCTCGCGTGGTCGTGAGAAGAGCCCTTCCCATTGTCCCAGCGCTCGAAAGTATGCGATGGATTTCTTTTTCTCTCGGCCACAGGAGAGGTGAATGCGCCGTGCAATGAACTCACCTTCTTGGATGATGCTGGGAAGTCTACTTGTAGCCCCGGCGAGTGCCGCGCTATAACGGGCGGCAGACAAATAAAACGCGAAAATTGAGCTACAAATAAAACCAGAGAACCTCGTTAACGCGTTGTGAGGTCCACTTTTGAAAGGGTGTGAGGAACAGGCAGGTCGTTTGATTTGCCCGTGTGTGTGATGTGGGAGGGCTGGATAATGGCTGCGCAGGTGGTTTTTTCAGTATATTCACGTTGACGCCAGTATTCGCATCATTCGCATACTCGCTGCCATGAGGAATAACAATGTACGGTGCCACTTCTAAAGCAAAGCGGTTTGGCCGTCGCGTATAAAATTGACCTTCATTTGACCGCACCTGCGCCGTATGCTTGGCAACGTATCACGTGACTCGCCGGGCCAAGCTCCGCCGACGGCCGGGTTCGCTAGCCGCCGCAACCGCTGCCGGCTTGGCGCATGCGCTCTCCGCAGCTGGTTCGCGCCTGACCACGTGACTCGCCGCGTGCATGCGAGCTTGGATATGTACGAGAGCGAGGCCGCGCCGTCTTACGTCTTCTCTGGGCGTTTCGCGGGAGCTGGAGGCTTGGAGCCATTGTCGGCAAGCGGTTATCGCCGGCGAGCCGCTCGGCTCGGGAAACGCCTGAAGCAGTATATTATCTCTATGCCTGAAGCGGAGCCACAACCGTATACAAAGGCAGGCTTGGGACGAAATAGTATAATAATTACCGCTAAATCAAAGGTTAACCATGCGAAACCAAGGCTCAACCAGGCTAAGCCAAACTATCGCTGTGTATATCCAGAGTTAGCTGATATAAACCGCTATGAAGTGGTACGGCAAACTAGGCAGGAGCCCCAGCGACCCGATGACGGGAAGCGAGGCTCGGGCCTGGCGGCGACGGCGAGGGCGACTCCGGCCAAGTCTGAAGTTTTAGTGTAAGGCTACAGTGGCAGCCACTGTAGTAAGGCTTTAACCGCCGGCCCAATAAAAGTTTTTTTTTTCCAATCCAATCCAGGTGCTTGCGTGGGAGGCCACGCCCTCGTCGCTATGAGATGCTCCGCTGCCATTGATCACAGGACGCGAGCAGAGTTCGGACAACCTTACATCTACGCGATTCGGGGAGAAGCGGCAGTGAGGTTTGGTTTGGCCGTCGGTTCCATCCCACTGCTTGGGCTTCACTCGCCCACATGTATATGTCGTGGGCCGCGCTCGCGGACGGAGCGTGCGAGATGTTTCCTGGGAAAAACCCGCCTTTCGAATTCGGTGGTATTTCCGCGGTCGTTACACAGGATTTTTCCCAAGACGCGGGGCGAGTGCCACGACCTTCCTTTCGACGGGCATGGAATAAGCAAACAGCTGTGTCTTACTTGAAGGCGCTTTGCGGTAGTTGGCTGACACCCACTTTGCGGTAGTTGGCAGACAATCTCGCCGCCTACGCGGAAACCATCTATCAGAGCTGCCCTTAGCGTGAGAATGCGCTATACACGCACACGCCCGCGCACACTATGATTTTTTTTTCCTGTTAAGATCCCTATCTGTAGGTGCGTGTAAGTTAATGGCTAGTAATTCTCCCTGTTGCGTGTTAGACACGCCTGGAGTACATATAGCTTGATTTCATTGTCATTTCTCATACCTCATATATTTTCCCTTTCTCTCTGTCCGCTGTACTTTTGCCCCAGTGGAAAGTAGCAGGCCAAAGATCCGTCTCTCAGGTCGAAGGCTTCTCCCTTGAGTAAACTTCTCTCTCGCGCGCGCGCTCGCTCGCTAAAGAATGATTCTCATTAAAGACAACGGAAGCATTTAGGAGCGTATAGTCGGTTACAGTTAAATGGTGCTCTATATACAACAGAATGTTCCTCCAACACTACCATCCAGTAGCCACTGCCGCATCCGCGCCTGCAAAACAGCTGCCTCCTTTCAATACTGCTTGTTTCTAAAGCAATGGTAGCGAGTCGACATCTCGTGGGACTTTCGAAACCTGGATGGGGCTCTCGCGTGCTTTGGGCTGCGCATGCGCAGCTGGGTTAGCCCGTCGAATGCGCCAGTTATATCGACGTCCGGTTCAGTACAGCGACAGAATGACCGCGCTCTCAGAAGAAAGAAAATTTTAAGAATGAGGGCATTATGTCCAATACGAGCGTTGAATGTGGCGCGAACCTCGTATAAACATTAGATTTGCGGCGTTATGCAGATTAGCGAATTTATTGTTCGCAACTATACGTAGGTATACCTAGAACAAAGTTGGGCCCCCTTGTCAATGACGTCAAAAGAATACGCGAGGACAGCCGTTGCATAGTGCACCAACACTGGTCGGAGAAGTGACGATAAATTGTTGAAATTACGCAACTTCGGTGCCTCCCCCCCCCCCCCGCACGCACCACACACGCCAACGCACGCCGCCACACACACACACACACACACACACACACACACGCACACACACGCACGCACACGATTGCTCTAAAGGACACTGCGGTCTTGAGCGCGTGCACTGCGTCTACAGGGCCAGTCGCGGATATTTAATTATAGAAGCGGAATCTGCAGATTTTCTGATATAAGGAGAGCCTAGGAAGTTGCACACATAAAATAAACGACGACTGACGCAGTAAGCCCGGAACATTCCTCCCACGAAAGACGCATTTGATGCAAACACGAGATAGCAGGCGGCACCAAAACGGGTACGTAGCAGACGACACCCGTAGCAGACGACGCGCAATCTCGGCACGGATGGGGGCGGCCGGCTATTTTTGGGACGGACTGGTGGCGCTGGTTGCGCGGCCTGCACGCACACCTGTAGTGACGTCACGCTACGCCCAGCAAGTCCGGCAGGAACACTACGAGGTAAATCCGTTTCAGAAAGAAAAACGCGCTTGGCTGCAGTTATGGTATTTTATTTTTCCTCGTACGCAAGATCGAGTGGTCAAGCAGTTGCGAAGCGGTCCCGCCGAGATTTTCTTTGTACACACGAGCGGCCGTTGCAATGAGCGGCTCGAGTTGTCTGCGACGAGCAAAAAATAGCAGGACAACAGAAACGAGTATCGCTCGTATCGGAACACGCCTGCGGTGTCTTCTGCAAACACGGCGGGCAGCAGACGGCGGAAAAGTAAAGCAAGATACATCACTACAGAGTCTCCGTTGAGCCCGCAGACGTCACGATTCTCGTATCCGTTCCTTCGTTTGTGCAACGTTGCCTTACGTAAAGGCACACACCAATTACGTCTGCGGACAAAAAAAGGGGCCCCATCCGGTACATGAATTAGGCTTAGGACGTCCGTCAGTCCATCCGACACGTCGTTACCAGCGCCGCGTATAGGTCAAGGCTAGAGTTCGAAACAGCGTTGGTATACATCATAGGTATACATAATAATAGCTCGATTTTGACGTCCGTCTGTTTGATGCACGTCTAACAGAAGCAAACAAGCGTTTTACGCCAGTGGCTCACGGATGCGCAATAACACGGAAGCAACGGCTATTTTTGCGCACAGTGTAAATATATCTATACATGCTTACATCCGTTCGTACTCGTAAAATATGCTGGTATGTGTGCACTGTATGCATCCTACAAGTGCACGCAAACCTATAATTTGCAAATTATAGTAGTGCCACGTTGAATCCGCGCGCAAAAAAATTGCTCACTGTGATCCAGACTCTAGTAGTCCCGTCGAAAGGCGCGCGATGAGGGTCTGGAGAACGAATATTTAGCCACGGATTGAGATGAAAATATAACCACCAGGAGTTCCTTTAATGCGTAAAAGCACTGCTTTCAACAGAAGTCTGCAAAACCGCCTCCACGGGAAATCGAAGCCGTTATGTACTTGCACTTCACAAAATGGCGTACCGCTCGAGGCAATGCGCTAACACTGCGCGGGAGCTCAAAAAAGGAACCTGAGTGATTTATAATGGGATGCGTTTCCAGTAATAAACTTACAAGCTACACATAGACGCGCTACCGCCTGACCACGAACACGGGACTGAATGCAACCCTCAGAAAAACCTCCAAACAGTGCTCTGGAACGTACCTTCACCGAATGAGCTGCTAGCACAGAGGTGAACCAACATGCCGATACTGAGGCTTAGTATCCATCTATTGTGATTGTGTGCGCGTTTCGCTTGTTTCTGTTTCAGTCTGCGTAAGTGAATTGTTCACGTCACCTTCGCCCCTGTCTGGCGTAGCAAGTCGGGCGGCTAGTCTGGCTCACCTCAACAGTCCATTAGAGAGTTTCCTCCCCCTCCTTTCATCTGTCTATCTATCTATCTATCTATCTATCTATCTATCTATCTATCTATCTATCTATCTATCTATCTATCTATCTATCTATCTATCTATCTATCTGTCTGTCTGTCTGTCTGTCTGTCTGTCTGACCGCCAATTTATTCATTCATTCATTCATTCATTCATACGCACGTCTGCTCGTGTCTATCCGCGTCTGCCTTACTTCCCGAAGAAAACAAACAAAAAAAATGACCGCACTTTGTTTCAAGGCGGCACTAAGTGTGAGTGATGCTGCGCAGTAATAAACAATGAACGCGAGCGAAGGGCGTCGCTCGCTTTATTCCGGCGATTCTTTCTCTTTCTGCACGCCACGCCGCGGCGGGCACCGGCGCTTCTCGGTGGGAGCGGCGTGCATATCCCGTGCAAGAAGTGACGTATAAAACGCGCTTCTTCGCGGCACCAAAGGTCATGGTCGGCGGAACAGGACACAATGGCGGCCCGCTTCCGTGCGCGATTCCTCGCAAGAATGAGCCGCGTCGGCTCCCAGGAAGCTGCCAAACAGGGAGCGGTGAGATATCTCGATGTGGGAAAACATTTCCGAGCAGCGTGGGTTTATTGGTTTGCGCTGGACGTGACGTCACGCGTCGGAAACGTCGGTGCATAAATTCGGTATTAATTCCTGTTTCAAAGGAATTGAAAGAGGTGTGGCAACAAGTGGTGCATCAAGGTTTTGTATCAGGACAGGGGCAGTCAAACAAGTAATATTAATAAGTACAATCCACAATCGCAGTCAATGATTTCAATCCAGAATAAGATCCGCTGTCTGAAATTCATCACAGCCCTGTGTTTCGTGCTGGACCCTCAAATTTTTCGGACGTCGTCCTAGGGCGAATGCCTCGAAGGGTTAGGCTTAGCAGATAGTGTGCCTTTCTTCAGTGTTATTTGGCTTAAGTGGTTGCTCAACAGAGCTCTTGGCCAGAAACGTTTATTTTATCTTATTAGGAGTGGCCTAACACGAGCAGTGTAGTCGGGATCGACGGTGACCCATACCGAGCCGTCATAAGAGTTCACAACCCACTGCCCTCTGACCTTCCTTCTTCAATAAAGTACCATAAAAGTACCAGCATCACACTCAAGTAGATTGGCAATTTCCTCTTCGCTATTGTCACGACCACATGAATCTATAGTCCATCCTAGTTATGCAAAGTGAAAACTCTCCTTATCTCGAAGCACCACTGCTTCGGTAAGAAAGTGCTGGTGTTCATCCCATAATCACCGCTGAGACGCCCGCTCCGCTGCTATTCAGTTTAGACAGTCTTTTACTGGGGCTCTCCGATGATCAGTCCTGGGCTGGCCACGGAGTGTCCGATAAGCGATCCGGCATTAGCTTCCCACGTACCGCCTTTCCGTGGCGAAGGCAATCGTCGAACAACCCGCGGTTCGGACTATCCGCGGAGTGTCCAAGATAATCTTGTAGTCTGGCCGCGGCGCCGACATCACGTCGTCTGAACCATAGACGACCCGCCGCGGTGGCTCAGTGGCTAAGGCGTTGCGCTGCTAAGCACGAGGTCGCGGGTTCGATTCCCGGCCGCGGCGGCCGCTTTTCTGATGGAGGAGAAAAGCAAAAACGCCCGTGTGTTCGAGATTTCGGCGCACGTTAAAGATCCCCAGGTGATCAAAATTAATCCGGAGACCTCCACTACGGCGCGCCTCATCGCCTGCGTCGCGTCGGCGCGTTAAACCCTACAATCAATCAATCAATAGTCGATAGTCTATAGACGGTAGACGAGTCTTTCTTGGGCTACTTAATCCAAAAATTCGCTCTGCCTGCCTGTCTTTCTTGTCCCTCGATTCAGCCAAACGGCCAAAAGTACATTTTCTTATGGACCGCCGAGGGCACGCGACGGAGAGGTTAGCTTTGTTTAAAGAACTTCGAAGGAAAGCCGCTCCGCATGCCTCTGTGGGTGATACAATTTTTCCTATAGGCCATTGGATCCCCAGGAGAGACATTTTGCGCCTGATCCTCGGGTTTTTAAGGGGCACACGCCTCAGTGACTCCTGGTGATTTCCCGGGCATAGCGGCAAGAAGGTGTTGATGGGGGGGAGCAATTGCCGGCATATCACACAAGGCTATATCCCTTCGTCAATAAACATCATCACCACCACCACCATCATTGAATTCTTGAACAAGAAGTTTATATAAGCAAATCATTACCAAACCACTAAATCTGGCACCATACTACATACTTGTCAACATTGTTGAGCAAAAAGAAAACTTTAGGCATATCTGAGGCGAAACATCAATACATATCTCGTACTAGTAGTCTTTAATTGAGACTAGGTGTGTGCTTGATATCTGAGATGTTCTGACCCCAAAATACACAAATAGCCCACGCCTGAGCCTAGGCACTGTGGCGGCATTCTAAATCCAAAAGTAACAGTTTTCCGCCAGATGGCGCGCGAGCAGTGGATAGGCAGTGGATAGCAGTGGATAGGCTAGATGGCGCACGCCATTACCCCGATTCAGAGGGGAGGCCTTTAATCATCATCATCATCATCATCATCATCATCATCGGGAAACCTTCACCGTGTTTATCGTGCGAGGAGCGAGACTGGGCGGGAAGAGCGTTGGAGGTGGGCGGGGGAAAGAACAGAGGCATTTGCGTTGCCGAGACGACAGAAGACCATCGTCTTTGGTCGACATTCGCATCGAAGTAGGCAGATACGCGTTCAATTTCCGACAAAATATATTCTGTGGCCTGCATCAACCAGATAGCGTTCGCGCGTGCCTTCTGCGAAGGCCTGCACGACTTCACCACTTCCGAACCCTCGAGGGCGGACATCGTTTAATCGAGGAAATGGCGGGCGCGGAAGGAAGCCGGGGCGATCTTGTCGCGCTAACCGCAGCAGTGGCACGGCGACGGTTGGGTCGCTTGCGCCACATGAGCGCCGGCAAGGGCAAACTACTCGGCAGGAAGCCGCAATTAAAACGAAACGATTCCCAGAAATGCAGACGCGTCGGCCGTTTATCAAAGCCGCCTCCTGAGCGGGCTTTCTTGTCGAGCCAGAGTGGGGCGGTGGCTTTTATCTCTCCTGTCTTTCTGTTCCTCTTTTTGCATCTTCGAAGCTTTCCTTCAGCTGCATCGTGAATCAACGAGCGGCGGCCATTGACTGCTCTCTGTTATTTTCCTTCTTCGATGAGCCGTAGCGAAGCGCGGAACACAGCTATGACAGACAAAAAAAATGGAGGCATTTCTCGCGCGCACCTCTTTGCGAGGCGCCAGAAGCCATCACGGTACGTTCCCCCCTAAATGAGGCCTCCCTACATATAGCCGCCCCATGAGACTGTGTGCCGTGGCATAATCGCTTCTCAAAGCGGATGTCTGCGCCGAGCGAGATTTGGGTCACGGGGTTTCTTCCTCGGCGGCCGTTTTGTATTTTGCGCTTTTGTTTTTACAACACCGCCCCTGTTTTATTCTCGTTTTTTTACGTTCCTTTCCTAGCCCGATGGCTTCGTTCCTCTTCGAGAAATATCCGAAAGAAGGCGTGATGGAGAGGAAGGAGGAGTAAGAGGGAGAGAGGCTTGGATTGGATTCGTCTGCAGTCTCGCACGCCGCCCGCGGTCGCTCTCTTCCTCCTCGCCCCTACTTTCGAGTTCGCGTCGTCGCGTCCGCCCGGTCGGAGGCATATTGTGACGCGTGTTGTGACTTTCGGTTTCTCTCCCGCTTTTGTGCGCACCTCGCCTTACCATTCAAAGTGGACGACACCTCCTTCGTCCAGATCGCCGCGCGACTGAAGAGTGGCTCGCACGTTCCGCTCCGAAGCCGTCGTTGTCGTCTGCTCCGCGCGTCGTCTGCGGCTTTTTGAATACGCGTCGTCTGCTCCGCGCGTCGTCTGCGACTCTTTTTGAATACGTGTGGTCTGCACGCAAGGTACGTCGCTTTTCAATATCGTTTCGTTTTAGTTACCAGGTTAGGGAGAGAGAGGGGGGAAGAGAAAGACATAACTTCTTGGGATGACCCGGAGTTTTTGTTGAAGTGAAGCCGTACGTTTACTTGCTTGCGACTGCTGGTATGATTCTTCTTCTGTTGCTACAACTGGAACGTAACGTAACTTTCTCGTATGCTGTGTTTTGTCGTGCATATGAAAGTTGTCGACAGCATCACCGTCGCGCGTTTGCCGCGTTCTATTTAATTTGTGAACTGAGTGCTGCGGAATAAGCACTTGCGATATTCGCGTGATTTCCCCCATCTCCTGTCAGCGTAGACAAGATTAGGGTTACTGAGAAAAGCGTTACAATGACTGCATGGTCCGGACAATGGGGCAACAGAACTTCAGCGTTTGCCAACGGAGCGAGGTTTTAGAATATTTAGACACCTCGCGTCCGCAAAGCAGCTTCGGCATGTGGCCTTGGCAACAGATGGGACATGCCATATCAGCGATATTGCTGCAGAAATTGACAACAGCTGAATCACTATGACAAAGAGATAAGATGCGCGGCGATATGTCTTGCCAGTGCAGCGAAAAGTTATGGCTAGATGTCCATGGACTGTCTGTACAACACACATCAGCGAAAGCATGGGCCACTTCATTTGGCAAAACTCGGAGACAGCCTATCAACTGCGACAGTCTTTCTGGGTCGCTCTGGTTTGGCAATTAAGCGGTTTGTGTATCAGCATTGGGCGGTGTGGGTCTTTGATAGCGCACATATCGAGGAGGCATGGCGCGTTTGTCCTTTGACCGTTGGCTACTTTTTGTTGGGACACAATGTGTCATTTGTTTCCATAAAAAAAGTAGATGACCATATCGTACGCCTTGAACACCGGGTTTTCGACCAACATAGTGCACCAATACACGGCGTCCACACGTCACGTTGTGTATATTAGAGTCTTGGACGTCAGCATCTTCGCACTGGAAGACGGATGCTATGAGACGATTTCGTGAGTTAAAAACACTTAGCGATCTACTTTCTTTTGTCTGTTCGTGGATAGCGAGGAGCATGTAGGCCTATGCATGTCACGTACGATTTAAACAAAGAACATCATACTCTTTTCAAACCATACTCTTTTCTAGCTTCGTTTTCGAACGTGGGCCCTTACAAAGGTTTCCTGTAGTCTAGACCGATGACGTGTCCCTCGGAAGCATAGGACGGGTTCGTTTCGTTCCATAGAGCTCTCCCGGCTGAAATTCCTCCTTGTGTGCGCGTGATGGCTCGCGGGCATGTGTTTGTTTGTTTGCTGGTCCACCCCTTCCGACCTCCCGTTGTCGGTTCCTACCCGCTGTAGAAGCCCCCAACGACAACTCTGTTTTCGGGGGGAACGGCGGTCCGCGAGGACTCCCCCCCACTCCATTTCCCCGCCCAGATGGCGAAGGGCCGAACAAGGCGGGCCATGGGGGCAGAAGGGGTGAAGCCATGACTCATACCCTTTCTCGCCGAAGTCTCCTGGCCCTTCTGAGTCAAAATGCTGCGCGAAGCGTGACGGTAGCGAGGGGACAAAACGGAGAATTGAGGGGTTTTAAGAGAAACGAGTAGGGGGAACTCCCTTGAAAAGAAAATGCGAAGAAAAACGATAACCATCTTTCTGTCCCATTTTTCCGCCTCGTTGCTGCTGTTGCTGCGCGGTGACTGAGACGGGACAGTTCCATAGCCCCCACAAGCTGGCCGTGAACGCGGTCAGTTTCTTGGTTCTGCGATGGCATTGTTCGATGAAGGGCGAATGCAGAAACGAGTCGTTGACATTTGGTTTGGACATGAATTGATGCTCGCTGATGGCGAGCCATATGTGTGCGCTGAAAACTCAAATCCGGGAGTCAAGCTGTGCGCGGGCACCAGCGCGAAATTTGTGACCGGGAGAGTTGGTCGCTCCGGCTGTAAATCCTTCCAGCATTCCCTTCCCAAGGAAACGTCCACCACAGAGCTTCTATCCTTTTTTTTTTTTTTTTTTTTGCGGGGAAGGAGGTTTCTGAGAAACTCGCAGTGCGGGCGATCTTGGAGAAAATAGGCGCAAGGCTGGCCTGGTCATCTAGGCGGGAATAGACAGGGCATGGTGCCGGCCTAATGTGACACGGAGCTGCACTTGTGTTTGGGAAACTTGGGACGTCAGCCTTTTCTTTCCGTGAATTGAAGGGTAGTCCGTCCGATGAAAGAAGCATTCCGGACACCGCGGGACGAATATAATGGCATTGTTATGGAGCACCGCCACGTAACAGTGCGGGAGATCGCCGATACCGCGGGTATCTCAACTGAAAGAACGCGAAAAACGACGGGGTCCGCGATGGCTGAGGGCGCTTTAAAAGCGCAGGCGAAAGAGTGCTTTGATTCGTTGTCTGGAGATGTTCAGTTGCATCCCGCATTGCTCTCTGCACCGATTTGCAGGCATGGATGAGCCATGTTCTCAGCTAGCGTCACTAAATAAAGACTTTAAATAAAGCATAGCTTCTTTAGTGACGCTATATTCAACCTTACACACCCCAGTAGAAGCAGTTAGAGCAGGGGAAAGCGCGCTTCCAAAGAAAGCAAGAAACCATTGTCGGATAGGAAGATGACGGCCGCTGATTGTTGGGGACAGCCTAGGAATGATCCGTATCGACTAACTACTGTTATGCAGTGTTTTTGGACTGCGTATGAGAACTGAAAGAAAAGGACGAAATCACAGCCTCTTTCTTAAGAGAAAGATGCAAACTTTAACATTTCTTCGACCGTGTCGGAGTGGCGCAATTGGATAGACAACGTCGGCTTCATAAACGCGAGGGACCGAGGTTCGATTCCCACCACCGGAAGCGTTTTTTCTCTTGAGGCCCTTGAACTGCCTTCGCTTATCATCAACATCGTTTTGTGAAACCCGGTGTGTAAAGTTGGCTTTACTCTGCAGTGCGTTTTACTCGGACGAATGATGCCATCAGTGTCCGTATACTTTAAGAATCTTGGTTGAGTACTTTACTGCACATGGCGATTCATTATTCTGACACGAGATTAAAAAAAAAAAAAAGTTGGAGCGCGGTGGACCAAGTGTAGTGTCCCTAACTGGAGGCTACCTTGAGAAAACGAAATAATTTTTCAGAGAGAAAGGTCTTTAATTTGCATTTCATCATACTTATCAAACAACGTACATCTTTGTCATAACGGTAGCGAAAATTCGCTGTAAGCAACATTTCGGTGTAAGCGGGGATGGGACAGCAGATAATTTCGTATGAGGAAATTTTCGTTTTAACCAGGATTTTTTGTACTGTATATAACATTAACAAAATATTTGAAGGGAAATTTATAATGCCGCCACAGCATTTGAATTCTCGCCCTTCCACTTCCAGCGTAGTCCTTACGGTAGCCGAAACGTCCCTCTAAAGAACTTCTCGCTTCACCGCCTTGCGTTAACTGCCAAAATCAGCGGTAGCGGCGCACGGCTCCGCGCGACCTTGCTTCGTCAGCTCGAGGGCCGCTTACGCAAGGCGGAAATCGGTTCGGCGATTGGGCGCCGATACGCTGCTCTTGGCGGTCAAACCTTGCGCTCCTGGATCGGCGGGAACCTCCAGGGACGGGCGAGCCAAGGCGGAAGTTACTCGTAAGACAATGGCCCGTACGGCGTCGCGGGTGGCGAGGGGGGAATCGTGGAGCTATAATTGCATCCGTGCATTGATTGGGAAGGGTGCGCCCAGCGCGCATGCGCATACGGCCTGTAATGGGGTCGTGCGGTACACGACGGACGGTTGGTTGCGTGCGATCCTGTCGGCTGCAGGAGTACGGCCAAGGCGAGGTCTATAGGTCTGCGTGTACGCATACAAACGCAAATACTGCCGTGTGTTTGCAAATCATGCGCACGTACCCGCCAGGGATAACTTCGACCTTGTATCGGACACTCGAATGAGCCTTTCAGCTACGACAGCTGAAATCAGTGCTGATTGTTTGAGGAAAACGAAACCCCACTTAGTGTAACTTAATCCGTAGCGCTCCACTACTGCGAACGCCGTAGTCAGGTCAAGCTAAGTCCAGTCCGCGGAAATGGAATATATGTTATTAATCTCAACGAAAGTTTACTGTTTCCTTATTTGACATACCAACCGCGACATTTTAAGTGCATTAAAGACCGAAGCCAGATTCGCGATTCAGTTTGGTTAGCTTTACTTATAGTATGATCCATTTCACCAAAATAAGCGTGTAACTAGTGATTAAAAAGTTTATTAGCACATTTTTGTTCGTCGTACTAACTATCTTGATAACCATGGCGTTTTCTAGTGGCCGCCGAAACACTCAAGCATTCGCGAACAATGAGATGTGCGTAATTCTTGTCGTCCTGTCGTAAGAAATTTGGCGACGCTAAAATGAAACCTTACCACATCACCTGTGTGCAACACATGGTGTACCAGGTGACGTCAGACATTTGTTCATAGACTGCCGCGGTCCCCATCTCTCTTTGTGTGTGACGTCATATTCCGTGTATTGGACACTGGATTTCGATGAGAGACACGGTGCGCCTATTCCTCCAGTTCTTGAAGCCGAAGGGTTAGAAAAACGCTGACCGGACGAAGCAATTACCGGCATACTTTGCAAGACTAAATCCGCCCTTTAATTAACAGCAGCAACAACAAACTCTACAACTGTCGTAGTTACTCTTTCTTGACCACTAGTGATCCGAAAGTTTTAACCTTCAGGCTTCTTGCTCTGCGCATTGTAGCACTTCTCTGTCACGTGTAAGTCGGCCTCAATATGACGCTTATTCGCATACTTCTCTAGTTTTCGCTCTCGTTTGGCGGAGATAACAGCGGATCCACGCCCTTGCGTTACGCTAAAGAGGACGCAATTTGTGTAACGAGCCGTGCGCTAACGCACCATACACGCCTGCCTCGCCCGTCGCTCTACACCGTGCTCTAGGCTGACCCTGACCTCCAGCGGGCTCGTAAAACACAGCGTTTTATCTCGGCGCGCCAAGACAAATAATCACCTACGCGGGGTAGCCACTACCGCGTGGGATGCAGACAAAAGGCGTGTATATGGGAGCCGGTAAGAGTGCGAAAATGGCTTATTTATCCTTGCCAACTGCTCCGAGCACGCTGAGAGAGAGAGAGAGAGAGAGAGAGAGAGAGAGAGAGAGAGAGAGAGAGAGAGAGAGAGAGAGAGAGAGAGAGAGAGAGAGAGAGAGAGAGAGAGAGAGCTTGTCCTGCCGGGTAGCGTCCTTCAGCGCCGAAGACGCTGCGATCAGCGTTAAGATTGCGCTTTCGTGGACGTCTCAGCGCGTGCCGTTAAAAGTTGTAAAAATAGAAGCGTCGACTGAGGACGCCAACAAAAATAAAGTAACGAAATAAGGAAAGGTATTTACATCGAATGCGAAGGTTTTACGACTGGGGCACGCACTTGCGACGGTAGGGTACCGTCAGGCTTGTTCATTCGCTTTAATTGTCGACGTAATAGCTCGCCGATGACGTTCCCGCGATTTTAGTAACGACTATGCCTTCTTATTCTTCTTATTCCTCAAAAAAAAAAAAAAAAACAGCAGCGTGGAAGAGGTTACGTGTTTGCCTTCCGAATATCTGGCCAGACAGCCGTAAATAATTTCGGCGGACGCAGCCCGAAACGGGGACGATCGGCGTTTTGCGTGAGACGTGTTATCTGCAAATAGGTCACTGCATGCGCAAGCCAAAAGTGGCCATTCGTGTTTCGCCGCGCATATAATATGTCGAACGTTCAGTCACGCATATTATTAGCATCGTTATTGCTGCGCGTCCCTCTTCGAGCGGGCGCAGAACCTGACAATTTCGTACAAAAGAATCTCGTTTTGCGCAACGGGCAATAAAAATTACCACCCTCCAGGGCGTGCGGCTTCGGTACCTTTTACCCACCGTTGCCTCATTTATTTTTTGAACCGCAGAGGCTAACGTGTTTTCCGATTACCCTGTGCGTTTTTATGTGCCTTCACGACGTCCGCGTTCGTGTCAAGACGTTTCTTATACTACCCGTTATGCAATTGCACCCTCTCAAAAAAGGGCCTACGCGCAGTGCCTTGCTGTATATCCCGCAGGGCTACAATTTACGAGCCGATAAACCAAGTCCAGAACTCGCGTTAGGGTTGGTAATGTCGGGTACGGAAACTCGTGTTTCTACATTTGTCTTCGAGTGCCGTGCCGCCATTTTTTTTTTTTTTTTTGCGCCACGTAGGAGACAGGGGCCAGTGAAAAAGGTATGCCACATAAAAACTGGACGGGGAAACTCGATAGCGTTGAACTTCTGCCTTCCTCCTTTTTCTTTTTTTTGGTCCATGCAATCCGTTCCGGCTTAGAAGTGAACTGGCCCGCACATGCAGGGACAGATCACCGGAGTAGGCGGGGGAATCTGTGATACGTGCCGCAAGTCTCCGGAAAAACCCCGGCTGTCAGCAATTTAAAAGAGGCGCCCCTCCCTGGACGCAGTCGGTGGTTGCCAGGGGAGTGTCTTCGTCAATCTACGCTCACCCTTTGCTGCGTGCGAGCTGTCGTGACCTTAGGGCTGTGGTGACACGTGTTGGCACTTACACGTGGTGGTACGCGTGCCTGAGAATAGCTCTTCTGGGATGCTGGAGACAGGAACAGTGTCGCGTCGCACGGCAACGCGTATACGTGAACGGAATTTACAGCTCTCCCGCCACGCGCTTTCATACATCGCGTGGGGTCGACTTTTTCGTCGCAGTCCATATCGTCCTTTCGAGCCGCTCTTATCAGACATGTGCAAGCCGTTACTTGTTTACGAGTAACTCAGCCTGCCTGGCGTGTAAGCCGTTATTGCCTATCCTAGGCTATTCCAGAAACGCGGTAGAGATGGTGGAAATGTGAAGATACCGGTCATGACACTGACCCGCCGCTCGATGTGTCACAAGGCGCCTGTAACAACATTGCGCAGAACTTATCAGCTGCTTTTTGCTTTGCGTATGTGTCATTCCTTGCTCTGCAATCGGCCGCAAGCGGAAAACGGTTCTTGTACGACGGTTGAAACATTTTGCCGATGGTACGTGTAGACGTGGTTTTGCAAATACTAGATGCGAGCGCTAGCTTGCTTCTGCGAGGTGTATTTACACAATGCAGCATTTGAAACGGAAGGGAAGTCGACGCAGAGCTGTGCGCTTATCCGAGACACATGTGCGCCGTGGACACGGTGAACGCTGGTGTGGGTCTTGCCAACACCCTCTCTATTTTGCGGTCTTGCCCTCGACTTTTCTTTTAATATTTGTTTTTTCTGTATAGCTTGAAGTACAGGAATTATGTGTGATTTAATAGACACGGTGTTTGTGGAGTTGCATGCAAGCGGCCTCTGCACTGCCATAGCAGCGCTTTCGTCCTTGCTGTACTTGGCGCCAGTACGAACTACTTACGGAGCGGTTGGCAACGCTGTGCGATGTGTGCAACAACATCCATGGCAACAACAAAAACAAAGCGTGCCGTCAAACGCGCAATAATTTGAAGACCGTTTTGGGCTGCTGTAAAATACGGTGGGTGGTTACAATAGTTGTTTGAAATAGTTCCGTCACTTCACATACTTACGGGAGCAGGCTTTAATTTCTACAGCTCGCTCACGCGGGAACGGCCTGCCCTTTCCATCCTCGCAGGAACCATGGCGAGGCCGGCAGGCAGGATACCCATCCTGGCCGCGGCGCTCATCCTACTGCTGGCAGTCATCGGGCCCCGTCCTTGCCAAGGACAAGGAGACGCGGCGGCCTTGGACCTGGTACGATGCAACGACACCTGTGCCTCCTGGGACGACGGCAACTCGTCTTCTGTCGCGCTTTCCTACAGCGACAACCCGTTCCGGCGGGCCAACGTATGCCGCTGTGACGAGGACTGCGTCAAATTCGGGGACTGTTGCCGTGACGCTCCGGCACTGTTGAACAAAAGTTCCGGCTCTTCTTCCGTGGAGTGGGAGTGCGTGCGTGTGCGGAGCGACACCCAGGCGACCTGGGTCCGTAGAGCCTGCAAGGAGGGCTGGACTGGGCCGGCGTCTGTGCGGGCTAAGTGTGAAGAAGGTGCCGGCACTCGCGTCACGGATCCCAACGGAGGTGCACCGGTGACGTCGCCTCGGACCAACGTCAGCTACGCGAACGTCTACTGCGCCGTTTGCAACGACGACTTCGATGAGGCGCGACGGTGGCAGGTGGGTGCTGGATATCGGCGCGACAGTGGAGGGGTCAGGGTAACACCTTGGGGAATACCCCGAAACGCTCGCGGCAGAGCTAAATGTGGTAATCATTAACTTATCACTTCGTTGTCCACGTAAAATTTCGTAACAGACAAATAAGACTGAAAGTTGATCAGATGACATTGGCATGGTTTACCATGGTATGCCGTTGTATCCAAATAGTATTTGCCTCATTTTACTATTCACATATATTCTTGGAGATATGGGTCAGGGCGCTGGCAAATCGATGAGATGTATAGGATTGAAGATTGATCAGACGGTTTCTTGTGGTATGCCATAAACTAGTTGTGGTGTTACAGGAATTGCACAAGGGAAAATTGAGTTGTGGGTGTACAGGTAAGAGAAGTTGTCGCAAATCCTTGCACTTGTGCTTACCGAAATTACAGATAAATCATTCATGGACACACCTCCATTGTTATCTAGAGCTTAACGAGTGTAAATGTTGGCCAGGTCCCCAATAGCATTTTCCTCCTTTTGCTGTTCACGTATAGTGTAATATACCATGGAGTTCAGTCCGCTAATTTTGCGACTAACCAAACAACACAGTTTTTATATTCAGTTTTCTGCTTTTGTATTAGCCTTGAATAAAGTAGATCATAAATGCTGAAATAACTTGCACAGAAAATATGTGCAGTGCTCAACATGCAGCCTGTCATTTTTGCAGTTTTAAAGTTTTAGTGTTCTCACTGATGGTGTCTGTAACGCAAAAATGATCTGCAGGAAAGCCAACTTTCTCTGACGATGATGAATGATCAAGGCTAACGTGAAAGAAAATAAAAAACGCTTCAGCTGCCGGAATCGAACCTGGGTCCCTCACGTTATGATTGCTCCACTCAGTGCAAACTCAGACAACAACCAAAGAATCAGTCATGAGAAAGCTTAGCATTCCACCATTGCCATCGTTATGGAGGGGTGCATGGTCTATGTGACACTGAAATTTTCAAGCAAGTTTCCTGTTACTCTAGCTATAGGTTATTTGTGCAAGCAATGGATAAAACTTGAGTACTTCATAATACACGAAGCACTGTCACCGAGCCCTTCTTTATAATGCAATGTCCTCTCTTTGCTTGTCAATGTTATTAGCTGGATGTCATTGCGTGGCATACACAGTTGTTGTGCCGATGGCTCTGTGAGCGCCAAGCTTTTGCTCGTTAGATACGCTGATCTTGCAGGTTTGTGCACACGTCTGGCGACAACAGCTTCAAAGGTTTACCTTTATGTGCAGATACCATGTGTGCATACCTTATGTGTAGGCTCAGAGCATACCTTGGCATGATGGGTCATTTCCCTGAACGAATGAGCCTGTAGAAACACAATTTCGGATTCTGGTTTTCTGCTTGCCCGTAACATTTCACTGTGCACCACCCTGCAGGTGAACCTTGACTGCCAGGAGTTCTACGGACTCATCAACATGACTGGCGAGGACATCAAGAACAACATCCAGCTGGATCCCACCAACACCAGCTGGGGGGTGTGGTTCACCGCTCCCGGCGACATTCCTCGCTTCTTTGCATGTGCACTGGAGTACTCGCCTCAGAATCTGTCCCGCGAGTATCAGTGCAACCCCTTTGTGTCGACGTGCGACGCCAGCTGGGCTGGCACCGAAACAGAGGAGCTGTGTCAGTCCTACCAATCGGTGATTCACGTCTACGGAGTAAACTACCGCAACCCCGAGTGCATGGTCTGCAACAATGCTACCGCACCACAGCAGATCTGCAGCTTCTACGAAGACAACAGCTTCATCAGTCCCCGTGGCTTCAGCTTCAGCATCCTGATGGACGTCAGCCCTTACGGCGGAAACATTGTGGGCAAGAAGACTCTGTGCAGTGAAGGTGAGCTGTACGACCCCTTTTACAAGACCTGCCGGAACGTCCTGTGCGGCATTGAGGGCTATGTCCTCAAAGAAGGCCGGTGCGTCAGGGATGACACTGACTTGGCGGACGACGACGACGACGAAATCACTTCGAGGCGTCTCAACGAATCGCTGCGTTTCACGCGGGAGTTCCTCAGTTGTCCAAAGACCGTGCTCAACAAAGGGGAGTACCTGATCCGGTCGAACCGCTACCTCTACGCCATGCGCTACGACCGCGAGTTCGCCCCGGACAGCTATAAGTTGGAGCCCAACCTCCAGGCCAAGGTCTGCATAGTCTTCAACGCCACCAACGAGATAGCCAAGTTTTCGACCGTCATGGGTTACACTTCGGCTGTGGGCCTGGGAGTGTCCATTTGCTGCTTGCTGGCTCACCTTCTGGTGTTTGTGCTCGTGCCCGACGTGAGGAACCTCTCCGGCCGCAACCTGGCCAGCCTGGCGCTCTCGCTGGTTGTCGCCTACCTCAGCTTCCTCTACGGGATGGTCGGCGAGCCCAGTGCGCACAACTGCAAGGCCTCGGCCGTCATCACCTACTACTTCTTCCTCGCCTCCTTCTTCTGGATGAGCACCATGGCCTTTGACGTCTGGAGGACCCTCCGCGTGGCCACGAGGGAGCTGCGGGTCAGTTCCGGAACGCAGTGGCGCCGCTTCTTCGTCTACAGCATGGTTTCGTGGTTCCTCCCCGCCATTGTCGTCGGGCTCGCCGTCTTCTTGGATGACCGTTCCACCGGCATTGCTGAAGAGTTCCGGCCACTCTTCGGCCGTCACGGCTGCTGGTTTGGCCAACGGAAAGCCCTCCTGGTCTTCTTTGCCGGACCTGCCGCCGCTCTCATGCTCCTCAACATCGCTCTCTTCGCTTCCACCGCCATCATGGTAGTCAGCTCGACAAAGTCCAGTGTGAAGCGCTCCGGCAGCACTGCGCGGCGCAACTTCAGTCTGTACGTCCGGCTTGCGACCATGATGGGTCTGTCCTGGACTTTGGGCCTGGTTGCGGGCTACCTGGACGTGGAGGTGCTCTGGTATATCTTCGTCGTGCTGAACACCCTGGAGGGCCTGTTCATTTTCATCGCCTTCTCATGCACGGACAAGGTCGGAACGTACCTGCGCGACCACGTGCTCAGGTGTGCCAAGCGCGAGCCAAGCCGGACGGGAACACTCAGTTCGGGGTCCGGTTTCAACTCCAACAGCACGGGGACGACAAGCTCTGGCTTCTCGCGTCGGGCTTCGCCGCGAAGTTCGACAAATTACAAGCGCACGGCTCCGTACCTCGGAAAGAAGACCAGCATGGACATGTATTAGCCCGGTGTGTCGTCATCGGAACAAGTGCGGAGACTTTGTCGCGGTGCGACTCTTGTCATGTTACGTTATTGTCTAGCTGCCACAAGCCTTCCCATACTGCACTTCTTCGGTGTACGCACATCTCGCCGTGTTTTGTTTTTACTGCGTCCGTTAGTGTTCCTATATTCTACTCCTGGTTCCTGAATCTCATTCGTGGCATATTTATCGTTCGAGCCATCGAAGCCTCTTAACCCACATTCCTCCCTTTTTTAGTCAGTGACTTCCTCTCAGGACAACCTGCCAATCCTTCTTTTATTATTTATCGCCACGTGACACTCGACTCGTCAAGTGCGCTTCCGACTAGATTGTTGAGTGCTGCTGAGCAGGACATTTTTTATCAATTTCTCGTGCTGCCGCGGAAGAGACTGTTCCGCTCGCCAGCACGACTGTGAAATACCAAAGTTACGTGACCTGTGTGAGAGTTTAGCATGTTTGTGAGCATTTAAGAAGAAAACATGGATTCTCGTGTAAATATTTTTAGTGCGATACTCCTATGACCAACTTTTGTAAATAAAGCTGTAGATATGTTGAAAACTGTTGGCTCCCTTTTTTTCCTTTCTGCACATTCTGGAATTAGACTGCACTAGGGTCACTTTACGTGGCCGCAGTTATTTTTTTAACCATTTAACAACCGTACCACACTACTCTGGTGCCTCATTTTATAGTTTAGTTTTATAGAGACTTGTTCTTCGGAACTATGTTTGCCTTAAGTTAACTACGCCAATTTGTCATGCCATGTTCCTGTTATAGCCGCTGCCCTCCAATTACTGCGATGTTGACAATCTGCGCCCAGTTTGAAAAGTCGCAATTTGCAAATACAAGAGTTAGAGCACCAAACCCGCTACTGACGTCCAAGACGGTGGATTAGTAGCTGCTCATGATAGGATAAGCCTCACGTCAGCATTTAAAATGAAAAGAAGTTGCTTAGATGGCTTAACCGCACGAAAGAATAAATAAAAAATTGTGAATACCCAGTTTGTGCTGACAAAATGCACATTGTGCTAAAGCACCTATAAAACTGCTCGAAGAGCCGCTAGTAAATACGAACAATTTTGAGGGGCCAGATCCGAATGCGAAGCTTTGCAAGTGTAGCAGCGAAATTTCAGGTACACATACTACAAATATCCCCTACACATTTCGGTTTATTCATGATGGTTTGAGAAAATCAGGGATTTGTACAAAGCGATGACAGCGCAAAAAAATACCTTGAGAAAGAAGGAAGTTTCCACAATGTTGATTAAAATGACTTCGTCGAAGAGGTCTCACAAAATTTGCCATGTGTAAACTTGGATTGTGATTCACATAATCGTGAAAACTGTGTGCTGAGTTGCATTTGCTTTCATTTTCGGATTTTCTAAATTATCTTCTCTCGCTACCTTTAGTACTGAAAAGCTAAACAATAATACGAACATAAATAAATGTGCTGTGCAAAGAACAAAGTTTCACTGTTGCACCGATAACAGCGAGAAAAAAAAACAGCCGGTTTTGAAAGCCGGGGAAACCATGCTATGGCAAAAGAAATGCTGAGCTCATGTCAGTGAGGCCTTAGCCACTGAGACTTTACAGAAAGCATCATCGGAACACAGCAAAGCATCACACATACTAAGCACCGCAAGTTAAACATGCGTCCAAGTCGTGCTGCAAATCTCAATATTGCTGCCACCAAATTACTGCACCAACTTGACAGAGCTTATCACAGACTTTTAAAATTCCGCAGCTCAACATTCAGGCTAACCCTGTTTCTTAATCCCCGGGATCTGAACATGCCATCCAGAGGTCTTTCACACAAAAACTTGCACGCTGCCTCTACAACTGTTTACAGACTAGACCTACAACACCAAAAATGACTGGTACTGAAATCTCGCAACCAATTCGACCCGATGCTCATTTTGCAACCAACCCATTGGCTAACGGTCTGTGAAACCAACCAGACTGTCATAGCAAAGTAAGAGATCGCCACTTTCCTGCCATATCTCCTTTCCTAAGTTTGATACGGCTAGTCTGTTGGTGCGAGACAAACTGGAGGTTGCACGAGTTTATCTGGCCATGGTTGCTGCAGCAGAAATCTTGTCTGCTGGCAGATTGATTCGACCGAAAGTTAACGATTGGGCTCAGTTAGATTCGCAATGTGCTTATTGAACTTTGTAGTGTTAATCCTCATTCTACATTAACCATTACAAAATCGTTTTTTTTTTTTTGGACAAAATTAGTTCTCAACCCAGAGGACAAAACGTCACTACAAAAAGTTGCTGCAGTGAAACACAGGTAAATAAATTATTCAAAGATGTCGTGACAAACTGATAACCTTCCACGATATTTTCAAGTGGGGGTTTAGAAGTGCCCTTGGTGTTGGAACTGCAAACCAAAGCAGGAATGCCTCGATGAATTATATTTACAGCAATAACTCTCACCCTTTATGCGGGAAGGATTTACAGCTTTTTCTGTAAGCCAGGTTAGTGTAACAGAAGTCAGACAACTTAAGTGATAATCTCTCAAAACGCATATTTAAAAGGGCCATGAAGACAAAATACAGGTTTGTTTTATTTGAAAGATTAGGTGTTTTATAGTGCCCCCAGCGCTTGTCTGGCAGCAAATGATGTTACACAATTTTAGCAAAAATTTCGATTCTCTCGCTAAATTGTATGTTTTTGTGATGTCGGCAAAAACATATCCAGGGCAGATATTTGAAACGAATGTTAAGTATGTTGACAAGGGCTGCAGCGGGCGACAAAAAACGTCTTTTGTTGCCTTGTTTACGAATCGCCCTCCAGATGGCGCCACAACACCACTCAAGCCCAAATGTCCGCACTCACTTCATTTTTGACCGGACTTGTACCTGGGCTATTTTTGTAATGGTCGCTAGCAATCGTTTCATGAAACATTGGGTATGCTCGACAAACGGGGTCACGTAAGATGATGTTGTGCGAGACAACCCCAAAGCTCCGGACTGCTGTGCAGCTATAGATGGTATTCACTGAAAAGTTTAGCTGTCAATTTCTCCGCTTGGCAACACTAGAAATGGCGATGTCCGTACCTCTTCAACACAGTCACGGCTTGTGCCACTGCGCCCTCGCCTCGCAGAAAATAACACCGGTTTGCGTCGTCTGCCTCGTTTCAACCCAATTCTGAACGGTGGTGTCAACAGGTATGTGATTAATCACACTCGCATTGGAGTCGAGGCATTACTTTGCATTTGGTGGGGAACAGTTTAGAACACTAAACACGTTGTGTGCTTAAGCACGGACAAGTACTGCCATACTGCGGAGCCCAACATAGCCAGTGACAGCACACACACATGGTTGCCCACATGCGTGCCACACCAGTGAATATAACCTATAGCAAGCATAGTGCACGCAGTACGCACTGGTGCTGGTGCATCTTTGTTTTTGTGTGTTTGTAACTTTCATTGTTCACCCCAACATTCTTACTGCTATAAGAAGAAAATGCATTAAATTTAAAGCGAATATAGCTCATTCTGAAAGCTGATAAGCCCTTCTTCACTTGCGTTTACTTTTGCCAGCCACAACAAACCACACAGCTGTCTATAACACGTTGTAGGTTCTATAGTTCATACCACAAGCTATGTTGCAGCAGTGTGGAGGCTACATTTTTGTCAACAGTACGCCCAGTGAGGGCGCCTATCGCAGCGTGAAGGGGGCCCTGAAAGGACATTTCTCTCTCCCCTCTCAGCAGGTGGAACTGCAAGGCCTCTGCGTCTTTTGTCGCTTCCTTCGTGATGAGCTAGGCGCCCTGAGAGGGCGGACTGTTGACAACAATGTAGCCTCCATAGTGCTGCACGTAGGCAGTGGTATGAACTATAGTGTGGGAATCGAGCTAGTCGGTCGCCTGGCCATCCTTTTTTTTCCTAATTATGAAGCTTATATGAGTAAAACTCACGATAAAAGCGGTGTCAGTGCTTTCCTAACCAAGCACTCTTTTGAATGAACCAAACTTGCGTTTTGTCTTCATGGCTCCTTTAAGCATTCAGTAGACGTCTTCCTTGCAAAAAAGTGGGATGAACATCCTAGATGTCCGTGGTTGCACCAGTACAATTCAGTTATGTGCAATGTAAACTTTAAGGGAACACCAGGCAAGTTATATAAATGGCACCTAAAAACTTGACGAGCTTTTGAAGTCCCAAATGTGCATGCCCTATTGGGAGTTACACGAATTCCACATGTTCAGCTAAAAGTGCTGTTCCCCTTGTAGCATGTTCTTTGCCCATTTGGTGCCACTGACACTGCAACATCCAGAAGGTAAAACTTAACTGGTTGCAAACACATCTAACACATTTGAATTTCACGTTAACTAACAAGGATTTGTAATACAAACAATACACAGGGCAGCATGAGGCCCCGCTGCCAATTATTGCAATGACATTGGGACAGTTTCTGAGGCTTTACAAATAAGCTAAGGCTACCGACTTCGACTAAATAAAAGACGTGGCAAACTAACAGGCAGTTGCGAGTAGTGAACATGAAATGTTCTGGCTACTCAACACTTTGACACCCGAAGAGAAATAAGAAGTCAACCAGCAGCGAGTCGGGTATATGGCAACACAGTGGGGCTCTCTGACTGTCAGTTGCAGACTCGCCGCCATTGTCCACCAGTAGTCCATGGATTCCCCACACCATTGAAATATATGTGAAAAAATGATGCCACACTGCTTCTTGGGGAGTATGTGGTTAGTCCGGAACTGATAATCAGAGAGCCTTAGTACAACATGTGGCTTGTCTGGCCAATGCTAGTAATGGACTGGACGTTTTATGTTACTTGCGATCTCCCACAAGTTCGCCGTTCCTTCTCTTTCAGCTGAGGCGTGTATTGCTAGGCATGTGCACGCCTACACAGAGTGTGGACGACGACACTACTAGCTTAAAACAAATTTTCACGTTCATAAAGAATTGCACGAGCTGAGCTTACAAAGTGCAGCCACAGACAAAACAGCTTCACAAGTTCACTTCTTTGAAGGACCACGCAACATCTGTACCGCTTACGGGGAAATAAAATACTACTCACCGAGAGATCCATCCGCCAAGGGTGTCCCAACCAAAACACAAGAAGTGGCAGTTACGGCTAGTTAACAAGTTTTCGGTGGAAAGAAGTAACGCGCATTCTTGACACTGTGCTTCACAGAACGGAAGTTCCCTCAGTAAAGCTAACAAATGCAGCCTTTGACAGCCCATTCTTGTGACAAACACCAGAATAAACAGAAACGAAGCACACTTCTCACGGCTGGAAGCTCCAAGTCCCCCTCGCTCTCCCACATTACGGAACTTACGATTAGCTTTCACCCATGGATCGTCGGATCAAGGCGTTGAGTGTGTCCGTCAGTGCAGTAGCTCAAAATCTTGGGTTTGAGCTTTCAAACAAATCGCAAAGAAAAAAAAAATCACAAGGAAACACCACACAAGTTCCTTGGCCTTCTTGAGCTACGTCGCATGGGTGGGAGGCACAGAGGAACTTTTTTGACTTTGAGGACACGGTCCCCGGGTCGCAGTTGAGGAAGAGGCGTTCCGGGGCCGTCGTGGAAGGCAGTAATGCACGCACCAAGTTCGATCATCACAAGAGAGCCGGTGTCAACTAGCGTCCTTCGGCACTCTACCATCTCAAAAAGGGGAGTTCATGCCGAGCTTGGTCCCAAAGTCGAGTCTCGCCCTCTTCTGCTGTCGCCGGTTCGCCCTGCAAGAGACACAAGAGACATTTTGCCTGGTTGAAAAAGCATTGTGCCAAGAGCATTTCCGTGACCAGGAACTGGACACACAACACATCCCATACCTGGCTTCACTGGCATATCAAATACGACTACCCATCACTTTTTTGTGTGTCATGCGAAGCTTAAATGTCTTCAACGATCAGTCACTTAGCGACTCATTTGGCAGAGGGGAAACAAGGGGAAACAGCCTTATCTGTCAATGAACGTGAAAAGTGACCACTGTCGTTGGCAGAGGCAACATGACGATACCAAAATGGCCGCCGCTGCGAACAGAATAAAAAACACTTGGGTTCATGTGGGATTTGAACTGCCATGCACAACAGAGAGGAACCACTGCACTAACTTGGCACCCTATCAGAGGGGAACACATTTGCCTGGAGCATGCCAATTGATGATTATTTGACGACATGTGATTGCAGCTGATTATAGTATAATTAAGGATGGACTATGATTGATAGTGATGATTAATAAGGTGGCATTAATGTGGATTACAATGGCTTAGGATGAAAAGCTGGATTGATGATTGATAAGTGGTTGATATTAATGACTAGTAAGGTGTAATAAAGGTGAATGAAGATGGATTTAGGCAGATTAAGATAGTGTAATACAAGAGTTTAGGTGGATTAAGATGGACCAGGGTCAATTATAATGGAATAACATGGGTTGAAGTCTGATTAAGGTGTACAGGGTGGAATTAAGATAGATTAAAGGTGGATAAGAATGAATAAAGGTAGATTAAGGTAGAGATTTAAATGGAGTGAGATGGAATAAGGTAGGAATTTAAATGGATTGATATGAATCAAAGTGGGAATTTAAATGGATTGAGATGGATTAAGGTAGGGATTTAGGTGGATGAAAATGGATTAAGGTAGGAATTTAAATGGATTAAGATGGATTAAGGTAGGGATTTAGGTGGATTGAGATGGATTAAGGTAGAGAACTAGGTGGAGTAAGATGAATTAGGGTGAATTAAAAATAATTAAAGTGGAATAAAGTTGATAAGAGGACTAACATGAATTAAGGAAGGTAGAATGGCGCGGCTGCTGTGTTGATAAAGGGTCCAGAGTACATCATTGCTTTTGCCATCAAAGCACATAAACAGTTTTAAGTGTCCAGAGAAATTATTGGCTCTTCTCCCACCAGCGCATTCAGCCTAACTCTATGGATCAAAGCATTCCCACGCTTCCATAGTCATAGAACCCAGAACTACCTCTGCTGGAGAGAAAGTATACGTTGTGCTAAACTTTAGCACTTCCCCAGGGCACTGAAGACCATATTTGTTGGCGACAATGGGCGGAGGGGCCTGCCCTGTGCTCACCTGTTCTCGTGTATCTTGATGAGCTCATTGAGTGGCAAAAGCAGCAGCGTCCACAGGAACCCTGTCAGCCAGACGTACTGTGGAATCAGAGGAAGCACTGTGTCCAGCGGCTCTGTGGCTCGGGCCCAAGTGTTGCACGCACAGAAGCCCAGCTGCAGGAGCAATCTGCCAGGGGGAGAAATGGGAGGGACCGAAAGAGTTTTTGTCTCTTAAAGGGACTCTGCAACACTTCTGATAAACGCTTAACTCTTTCCTTCGCGTCTGGAAGCATTGTCAAAGCTATAGTTATCAACAGCACAGAGCACCACGGCGTGATTTGCTCATCGCAGCAGAACTATCTGCCTTCCGTTTATGCTCTGCTTTGTGGTTATTTTCTTTAAGTTGGCTATTGAATGCGTTTATTGCTGCAACAGGAAGGAATCGGCCAATAGCCGCTACACCCACCGTAATGATGTAATTCGAGCGCACAAAGAACGCCAAGACTTGGGAAAGAGAGACAAATCTTCTGAGTGTTTCCAAGTTATATGATGCACATAGAGCAGTAATTTTTCACTGAGGTACTTTGTGACCCCCTATTCTAGGCACTGAATGTGTTTGTTGACTACGTTCTGAGAAAAAACTTTACAAAAGGGTTGCAGGGCCCCTTTAGGGCTGCCCAATCATTAATAGATAACTAGTCTTTTCCCTGGTACAGCGTGCTTGATGCATTCACTGATATATCCATTGATGCAGCCTGGTGCAATACCCTGGCCACCATGCAAGAAAATGAACATCATAGAATGGCGGCGCCACCTGCCTTCACTGAAATTAAATGTTTCTTTCTATAGGACAAGTTTTATTCTAGCGATAACAGACGGCAGCTAGGGTTTTTATAGGCGCAAATCATTTCCATTCCATTTCCAAATAACCGGGCAAGTGTTACCACCAATCTTCGCCTTGAACGAAATGGGCCCCAGGTTACACAATCAGTGTTGCAGTTGAAATAAGGTATCGTAATGCTGCCTTGGACAGTCGTCTAGTGAAGGTCTGAATGTTGTTTTGAACAGACAACTACACAGGTTATATTTCGGGCTACTTTGTCTTTTTCAGGAGAATTAGGGGAGTGAAGTACACATGTTAAAGTGCATGCACAGTTGGCGACTTACATGGATAGGCTCGTGAATAGCCAGCAGCGATTAGTGGCAGGATTCTGCTTCCACGCTGACTGGGACCGGTGGACAAAGCCCATGGAAATGGCCACTGGAAGAAGGTTTGCACCAAATACAGTGCAGACCGCAACATGTCAATATCAGCACCTACAATTATACGCTTAGACATATTGACACTCGGATGACTGACGCAATTTTCCCGACAGTGATGCCTGCCTTAGCAATTCAAGTATGTTTTATCCTACGGCAACGAATGGCTAATGCTTTGAACCTTGTGCATTTTTCACGCTGTACGAGCAAAAATGAAAATACGGTTGAATCTTGTTAGTTCGAGCACGTTTCAATCCAACTTAATTTGAGCAGCTAATTCTAAACACCAATTACATCCGTTTGCAATCAGCATAAAAAAATGTTGCGGAGCTCGTCACAGACATGTCAGCTCATTTCATTGATTGATTTGAATCTGGAGTTTAATGTGCTGATGCTTCACAGGCGATGAGGCGTGCCGTAGTGGAGGGACTCCGGATTAATTTTGAACACCTGGGGATCTTTAACGTGCGCCGAAATCTCGTACACACGGGCGTTTCTGCTTTTCACCTCCATAGCTCAGTTCACATGTGCCACCTAACGCAGGTGTCGGTACAGGCTTCAAAAGCAAAATTCAAGGGTTTCAAGGACTTTCAAGGACCAGAAAACACATTTTCAAGGTCCCCATCTAATGTTTTATCAGGGATTATTTATAACTTTCCAAACACAATGCAAAAGTTTTTTATTGCACAATACCTAAGCACATTAGTGCACGTTTAGATAGGTGCTAACGAGTTCGTAAATGCTCCCCTCAGCTTTTTTTTTATTTCATAGCTGGTATTTAGAGGTTTTTCTTTTTCCTTTGTGTTTTGCTGAGACAGTTTGATTTTAAAACTTGGTTAATGTTGCCTGCATCTCCTGCTTTGTCAGCAGGAGTATTAGCTGAAATTAAATCGACCAAGTGTTGCTTCAAGGCAGGATGAACTATGTACTTGTCCACCATTTGCACGTAAAAGCAAACGTAGATGGAGCGTATAAGGCACAGCAAACATGCAATGAGCAAGCGTCCACACATTAGATGGAAGATGCAAGATAGAGAACAGAAGCTGGCTTTCACTGGATTGTATCGTGATATGCATTGGATTGACAAGTGCCTGCTCCCAATGTTGCCTTGTAATAATGAAAATCCACCAAACTTGTAATTTCACGCAATGCACTGAAACTTGATTGTTACAATGTCTCTTTAGATTTGTTAACACCTAAAATCCATGACAAACACTTTAAATCCTTGTGAAAAGACAGGGCCATTGGTTCTCTACGGAAAAATCAAGGGTTTTCAAGGACCATATAAAAATTCCAGGACTTTCCAGGCCTTGAAATTGACACTTCTAAATTCAAGGATTTTCAAGGTTTTCAAGGACCTGTGCGAACCCTGTAACATAGTGCCGCACATAAGTACTCCATTCACAGAGCTTCCTTTCAGGGGACCCTGCAACACTTTTTTCAACTTTTATCTTAAAAATGCTTTCAGAATGTCGTCCGCAAACACATCCAGTATTTAGAATAGGGGGTCAAGAAGTGCCTTAGCCAAAAATTTACTGCTCTATGCCCATCAGATAACTTGGAAACCTTCTCAAAAGGTCTTCCTCTCTTTCCTAAGCCTTGGAGTTCTTTGAGCGCATGAATTATGTCATTGCAGCAATGTAGCAGCCATTGGCCGCTTCCTTTCTGTTGTATCAATAAACGAATTCGATAGCCTCTTTAAAAAAGCCACAAAGCAAAGCAGAACGGAAAGCGCATAGTACAGCTGTGACAACCAAATCACACACTGCCACTCCGTGGTGTTGATAACTATAGCTTTTACAATGCTCCTAGATGTGAAGGAAAGAGGGAAAGCGTTTATCAGAAGTGTTGCAGAGTCCCCTTTAATTTGAAATACATCTACTTTGGAGAAATCTTTGATACCTCTTGAGTTCAACTTAGCGAGATTGAACTGCATTTTGAAAAGGTGAAGGAAGCGCAGAAAACACCCACTGCTATCAATCAAAACACCAGAAAGCTTGGCTGCCAATCTCTCTCCACGGCGCCACTCACCAAAGTAGAGGACTAGTAGAAAAGCGGCTACATTCTGGCACAGAGCCAAGCCGGAGACCCAGGACACGGCTGGTGCTCTAGACATGTCACCATCCTCTGAGCTGAAAGAGAACAACGGAAAGAAAAAAAAAAGGGGAAAGAAAGGAAAGAAATTGCAACACCGTCTCTTATGGTTGATTCACTTTGGCTGGGTAGCATTTAAAGAAGTGAGGAACTCGCCAGCCTTGTGTTCAGGACAAGTTTTGTGGTAATGCAACGTGGCGGCAAATGACACGAACCATGTAGCGATGAAGCGATGTATTTACATAATGCGAACTATTTCCATGCAGCCATAACTGAAGCTGGGCTGACTGCGCCCCGCACAGAGCTTCTTTCGTGTCGTTGTTTGTGGTGGGCTATGGTGACATGGGGATTGTCCACCACGTCCCATGACAATAAGGCTAAGAAAAGGAGCGGTGCTCCCAAAACTGACAATGTTTAGGTATGTGACTGCGCTCTATGGAAGTACGCTAAGATAATGCACGAGCAGGCGCACGCTTTTATGTACCCACATTGTCGTTGTATATGCACTGCTCGTGTTAAAAATTGTGTTATTTTTTTCATGCTTTATTTCATACGTCAGTAAAGAGGCCTATCACAGGGCACATTAACAAAGCTGAATTTATTGCCATCATTATAATTATTACTATTTCCTTAGCGTCTAATGTGCCTGTATAGACCAATGCAAGGTGTCCAAACTCGTTCACAAGGATGGGTTACAAAAGGAATACACCTACACCCGCACTCCGGAAATTCCCAGGCATAAAAAAATTTCCCCAAAGCTTTACACAGAAGCCACGAAAACCCTCATGCCCAGGAAGAAATCCCTAGGCAGGGAAAGCATCCCTGCAACTTTCCTGAACTTCTACAGAAACGCCACGAAAAACCATCGTGTGCAGGGACAAACACCTCGGGAAGGAAGGCATCCATGTCATTTTCCCGAACCTCTACAGAAAAGCCACGAAAACCACCATGCCTAGGGAAAAATCCCTAAGGCAGGAAGCATCCCTTCAACTTTCCCAAACCTCTACACAGAATTCTCAAAAATCCCTAGGGAAGGCATCCGTGCCATCAGCACACCCAGCCAAAAAAACCACTGGAAGTCAGAATTAGACCCGCCGAAAACACCACTGGACCATTTGGAACCAATTGGAAATGCAGTTAGTTCTAATATGTCCAATGTGTTTTCGGCACGTCCAATTGGACCTCCAATGTTTTTTTTGGGGGGGGGGCTTCACTGGGGACTTTTCGTACCTGTCATGCGAAAAGAAGGGCCAGCAGGGCGTGAAGCCTCCTGTCCGGCAGGAGTGGGTAAGCGCCAGGGCAAAGCAGGCCAGGGTGACCAGCACCGAGGGGCAGAACTTGGCACAGTAGCAGCACACGAAGAACAGCACCGCCTACAGGGTGGGGGGAAGAAGAGGGAAAAAAATTGACAAATAGGTGGGAATGGACGTGAAGCAAAGCTTCAATTGCATGCCTTTCCGAATTCATCCCTCGCAAAGTGCTTTCCGAGGTATTTCTCTCCACCAACAACAGATATGTGTTGCTCTTGCAAGGCCATGTAATGTTGTTTGCTTTGGCTGGCGACTGAAACGTGGTCGGTGACTCCTCCATCGGTACCGTGAAACTGCCCGAGGCGCTTGCTTGACCTTGGCTAAGTTTCGAAGGTCAGAGGGACGTTACCAGGTGTTTCCTAGGTTCATATCGAGAGGAATAAGTTTTGCTTAAAAGAATTCAGGAGGGTTATCCATCGGAAATCCTAAACAATCCCCACGAAACTTACCCAAGTCCCCCTTCACGGACTCTTCCGCAAACAACAGGTAAGAGTACACCATGCCTAGGAAAGGTGTGCTACAGACTTCGTCCTGCTGCCAAAACTTATACTGTGACAAACATGGAGTGAGGTATGCGGGCAAGAAGCAGTGAACACCCCTTGGACATTCCCTTAAGACTGATTCTTCGCGAGCAAAAGTTGGCGTTTCTGGGGCCACTCATGCTATGCAATGCCACAAGTGAGTGGCTGCCAAGAGACAGGACTAGAACTACCAGAAAACCAATAACTCAATAGAGGGATGAAAAAAATTTGGAGACAAAGAATAGACTAGGGCATCACAAGACAGGAACGGCTAAAGGGACCTGCATGAGAGACTCCCTCTTTGACACAAACATGATGACAATAAAGATGAAGTGAGTTGGCCCTATCTTGATTATGGTCTCAAAATGCTTTCCAACCACCCCAACTATCCTTACACAGGCCACTGTAATTAGATAAGATACCTTCTGTTTTTTTCTCCAACCACTGATGCTTGGCCAATCCCCCGATTCAGTATGCGCCAGTCTTCGAGGTACAACTACTACTGGGCACATGCAACGTCATCTTGCGTACTTGATCCTTAGCCTGTCTTGGCCCGCTCCCTCTTGCCACCTGCCCCTCCTCCTTTCTTAACCCTCTCTGTTTGAAACAGACAAACTGCAATTAGCCTACGCCACTGAGCCTACTGCAGTACCAGCACTACACACAGCCAAACAGCATCAACAGCCTACCGACCTGTCGGTTGACATGTGGGTGGCTCTTCCCTGTGGCGGTGGCCATGACTCGAGGGTGGTCCCGGGCGCGACTCCCAAACACCAGGGCCAGGGCCAAGGCCGGGAGCAATGCGCCCAGCAGCCAGAGTATCTGGGCGGGGGACAGGGCAGGGGGGAGCGCCACCAGTGCAGCCAGGGTCTGCACCAGTGCAAGGCTCAGGCAGCAGCAGAGCAGGAACTGCAGGGCGCTCCGCACGGCCTGGCTGAAGTGGCGGGCCTGCGAGGTACATCGGGGGCGTGTGCACATTATACGGAGCGTGTACACCTGAAGACCATGGGCTGTCTGGACAGTGGAACAGGAGCGGCCTGGAGTGCTGTAGGCTAGGAAGAGTTTGGATGTCAAAGCAGAAGCTGAACAGTGCTGCCTAGGTGATGCTTGAAAGTCCCCTTGTACCCTAGCACCACTGATGGCTAGCTGGAATGTAATGGAACGTAATGTAACGTTCCATTAAATTTCGTATTGGAACGTAATACTGGAATGTAACGCAAGTATAGCAGCAGAACATGGGCTAACAGAGAGGCATGACTACGTGCCTACCAACAAAGAGCTCACTGAAACTTCCCATTTCACGGTTACGATGTGTGCATGTGCCTCTTTATTGTTCGGAGTTTTTGTTTTATGCACTTTGTTTGCAGCGATCTCTACCTCTGAAATCGAGTAAGACTGCACCGTTTCTCAAACTGGCGCGTCAGTGTTACCTTACAGCAAGGCACATAAAATCTTACACACTAAAACATTGCCCAAGACGAGTGGAGCCTACGAACCAGACAGTTTTGCAGTGTGGACAACAAAAGGGAACAGGAGACAGTCAGAACACACTGGGGGCCAGGATATAAATCATGCACCCCGCCATCTAACGACGGCGATGGTTGAATGCAAACCTTTCACGTAAGGGATTCCACGGTTGTTGTCTGAGTTTGGACTTTTACTCGCACATGGTTTAGACATTGAGTTGTTGAGCTTTGACTTTGTTTGACTTGCATGCAGTTTGGACTTTTGATCACAGCAGCTTTAACTTTGACCCTTTGCCATTCCATTTCGCATGAAGCAATGAAACGAAACGTTCCAACTGTCATCATCGTTAGACAAGAGGGGTGCATGATTTTTCTGGCTAATTTTGCACGCCCATGCACCTCTCTCCAAATCCAAGCCGCTTCGACCGTGTCGAAATAGCGCAATCGGACAGACATCGGCTTTACAATGCGAGGGACCAAGGTTCGAGTTTGACCACGGGAAGCATTTTTTTTTTTTTTCACTTCACCTACGATCATCATCACCGTCAAAGAAAGCTACCTTTCCTGCGGTGCGTTTTCGACGTGACGTATGCCATCAGTGAGACACACGCCAGGTGCCAAGAGCCAGCAAGAGTAGTACCGTGCCATACCTACCTCCCAGATGAGGTGGTAGAGGCTGAGGCCGTTCTGTCTAGGGCTGCTGAGGACGCACGGCAGCGAGCCCAGGGTGTGACCCAAGGCCCACGGAGTGGTGGTTGTGGACCCTTTGGACGGTGGCACTGGCAAGTCGGACGGCAGCCGCGCACACAGCTGGGGGGCCAGGGGCTCCAGCGCTATGCTGGGGTTGGGACAGGGCGCAGCAGGGAGTGAGTGTCTCCCTCTCTCTCACTTGACATGAAAGTGAACGCTGGTTGGCTGGCACGATACCTTTCAGATAGAGTTTGAAAGAAAAGTGATGCCCTACATAAGGAACACCCTGTGGAACACTATATGCAGAGGCAATACAGAGGGTCACTGCAGAGGACGCTTTGAAGAGGATAATTTACGCAGGATACCTAGGACGGCACTCGTGAGGGCACTACAGACAAAGCGACCTCGGAGAGCGCTACCAAGATGACACTATAGGGTCACTGTGGAGGACAACATGGAGGAAGATTGATGGAGGACACTTTATATGACACTTTAGAGGACATTGTAGGGCGAACAGGAATCGTCACTACAGAGGAAACACCACAGAGGACAACACATGGAGGACACTTCATAGGATATTAGCGGGGTACCCAGCAGTCATTATAGAGGATAACATTTCGTGGAGGACAGAGTATAGAGTTGCGACAGGGGACAGATCCCTTGTATGTCATCAAGAAGCTCCTCGTAAGCGACCTTAATGACACGCTTGACAAAGCTTGAGAAAGTAAGCTTGACAAAGTCCGGTTCCTCGGGCTTTGTCAAGCTGCAAAAGTGACTTTTACCCGAGGAACCATCCACTTGTTTGATTCGATTTGGCCTCACCAAAGAGTCGAGCCCCCTTCCCTTTCTTCACCTGCAATCGGCCTGCAGGAAGACGGGCAGGTTGTGCAGGGAGGCGGCGCTGCCCACACAGGCCACCACCTCGCCATACTCCTGCATGATTCGCACCATCTCCAGGGTGGCCTCTGGGGTGCAGTCCGTGAACAGGGACACCAGCAGTGGAACATTGTCCACATGCTCGATGTGCGGCCGGATGTTCTCGATGCCCCGCGGGAGCTTGGCCTGCGCAGATGATAAAAATTAAAGCCGTTCCGCTCAATGTGAAAGCTGCCGGAAGTGCAGCGCAGTGATTCGCCATAATGGGCTATAGCACCGTTATCCACTCACTGCTACCATAACCCAATGCAATTCAAATTTCCCGCCTTCGCAGTGCTTGCGTGCCCCCTGCCTGAAACTGTGCCAGCGGGAGTTCTGTTGTTTGTGTGCTTACTTTTCCTCCCGCACGTGCCGCCGTTGCACTACCACTTTTTCACTTACTATCGTAAAAACCAACCCAACCAGTGGGGCTCTTCGATTTACAGCCTCGAACTCACCGCGGACTCCCAGAAAAGCAATCCGGCATTCAATTTTCCCATGTATCCCTATGGCTTCAGGGAATCCTCGGACTACCTGCGGACTATCCGCAGTGAGTCCGAGAGTGTAAATCGAAGAGCCCCAGTGTTCCTAACTAAATAAACGCGGGCGCTGCCGGTTAATTACGTGTATTTTGCCTCAAATGCATTTGCAGGTTTCTTTGAGCTAAACAATGGGGAGATGTATGACAAGCGCCAGTGGTTCATGAGTTTCGAATGCGTATGGGGTCCAGATCGAGTAAGACTGCATCACTGACTCGATCTACTTGGGTCCAGAGAGTGAGCTGCAATGACAAGGCGAGTAGCCTTGAAAGTGCTCTGCACTTAATACATCGCGCATCGCTGATGCAACGATCGAGTCAGACTGCACTGTTCAGCTGCAAAGCATTGTTGCTGAAAACACATGGCCTTTCTTATCTGTCAATTTGGAGTGGCTGCTCAGAACTGTTCCGAAGGAGCACTACATTTTATTTGCTCATAGAATTTCATTTGCGAGAGAGCAGTCTTGGACTGCCCACGAACCGCTCCAGGACTGCTCTGGACAGGTATAAATAAAAGAGGCCAGCAATTAAATCATATTGTAATGTAATTAGGCTCAACAAAGTAATGAATACCCTGAAACAATTAAAATTCCTGGTGTGTGGAATCGGTGGTAGGTTCAGCAATGCAGCAGTAACAATGACCTCAGCTCTCCCTTTATCGTGCCTTTACAAGGTTTAACTGAACACGCACACAACCACCTATTTCCCCAACCAATTGCACATACATCGCTTCAAAAATTGGCCGAGTTCCTGGCAATACACTTGCACAATTTGTTACTGCAACCATGCGCAAGTTTACCACTGAAGTGCAAGTTTACCATTTAACAGCTTTCTTTTCAGCAACGCAATAAGATCTTGTTATAACAGAACATATCAAGGGCATTCCTTCGCTTTTTTTTTCCTCAATCAGTGTGGGTGGCTCTTCCCTGTGGCGGTGGCCATGACTCGAGGGTGGTCCCGGGCACGACTCCCAAACACCAGGGCCAGGGCCAAGGCCGGGAGCAGCGCTCCCAGCAGCCAGAGGATCTGGGCGGGGGACAGGGCAGGGGGGAGCGCCACCAGTGCAGCCAGGGTCTGCACCAGTGCAAGGCTCAGGCAGCAGCACAGCAGGAACTGCAGGGCGCTCCGCACGGCCTGGCTGAAGTGGCGGGCCTGCGAGGTACATCGGGGGCGTGTGCACATTATACGGAGCGTGTAGACCTGAAGACCATGGGCTGTCTGGACAGTGGAACAGGAGTGGCTTGGAGTGCTGTAGGCTAGGAAGAGTTTGGATGTCAAAGCAGAAGCTGAACAGTGATGCCTAGGTGATGCTTGGAAGTCCCCTTGTACCCTAGCAGCACTGATTGCTAGCTGGGATGTAATGGAACGTAATGTAACATTCCATTACATTCCGTATTGGAACGTAATACTGGAACGTAACGCAAGTATAGCAGCAGAACATGGGCTAAAAGAGAGGCATGACTACGTGCCTACCAACGAAGGTCTCACTGAAACTTCCCATTTCACGGTTACCATGTGTACACGTGCCTCTTTATTGTGTGGAGTTTTTGTTTAATGCACTTTGCTTGCAGCGATCTCTACCTCTGCAATCGAGTAAGACTGCACTGTTTCTCAAACTGGCGCGTCAGTGTTACCTTATAGCAAGGTACATAAAATCTTACACACTAAAAAACTGCCCAAGAAGATTGAAGCCTAGAAACCAGACAGTTTTGCAGTGTGGATAACAAAAGGGAACAGGAGACAGCCAGAACACACTGGGGGCCAGGATATAAATCCTGCACCCCGCCACCTAACGACGGCGATGGTTGAATGCAAAGCTTTCACGTGAGGGATTCCTCGGTTGTTGCCCGAGTTTGGACTTTGACTCGTTGAGCTTTGACATTGTTTCACTTGCATGCAGTTTGGACTTCAGGTCGCAGCCACTTTTAACTTTGACTCTTTGCCATTTCATTTCGCATGAAGAATGAACGAAACATTTCAACTGTCATCATCGTTAGACAGAGGGGTGCATGATTTTTCTGGCTAATTTTGCATGTCCATGCACCCCTCTCCAAATCCAAACCGCTTCAACTGTGTCAAAATAGCACAATCGGACAGACCACAGCTTCATAATGCGAAGACCAAGGTTCGCTTCTGACCACGGGAAACATTTTTTTTTTCACTTCACCACGATCATCATCACCGTCAAAGAAAGCTGTCTTTCCTGTGGTGTGCTTTCAACGTGACGTACGCTATCAGTGAGATACAGAGAGCTTCGCTTTAAAGCAAGGACACACTGGGGGCCAGAGAGCCAGCAAGAGTAGTACCGTGCCATACCTACCTCCCAGATGAGGTGGTAGAGGCTGAGGCCGTTTTGTCTTGGGCTGCTGAGGACGCATGGCAGTGAGCCCAGGGTGTGACCCAAGGCCCACGGAGTGGTGGTTGTAGCCCCTTTGGACGGTGGCACTGGCAAGTCGGACGGCAGCCGCGCACACAGCTGGGGGGCCAGGGGCTCCAGCGCTATGCTGGGGTTGGGGCAGGGTTGCAGCAGGGAGTGAGTGTCTACTCCTTTATCCCCTCCCTCTCTCTCACTTGACATGAAAGTGAACGCTGGTTGGCTGGCACGATACCTTTCAGATAAAGTTTGAAAGAAAAGTGATGCCCTACATAAGGAACACCCTGTGGAACACTATATGCATAGGCAATACAGAGGGTCACTGCAGAGGACGCTTTGTAGAGGATAATTTACGCAGGATACCTAGGGCGGCACTCGTGAGGGCACTACAGACAATGCGACCTCGGAGAGCGCTACCAAGATGACACTATAGGGTCACTGTGGAGGACAACATGGAGGACGATTGATGGAGGACACTTTATATGACACTTTAGAGGACATTGTAGGGCGAACAGGAATCGTCACTACAGAGGAAACACCACAGAGGACAACACATGGAGGACACTTCATAGGATATTGTGGGGTACCCAGCAGTCATTATAGAGGATAACATTTCGTGGAGGACAGAGTATAGAGTTGCGACAGGGGACAGATCCCTTGTATGTCATCAAGAGGCTCCTCGTAAGTGACCTTAATGACACGCTTGACAAAGCTTGACAAAGTAAGCTTGACAAAGCCCGGTTCCTCGGGCTTTGTCAAGCTGCAAAAGTGACTTTTACCCGAGGAACCATCCACTTGTTTGATTTGATTTGGCCTCACCAAAGAGTCGAGCCCCCTTCCCTTTCTTCACCTGCAATCGGCCTGCAGGAAGACGGGCAGGTTGTGCAGGGAAGCGGCGCTGCCCACACAGGCCACCACCTCGCCATACTCCTGCATGATTCGCACCATCTCCAGGGTGGCCTCCGGGGTGCAGTCCGTGAACAGGGACACCAGCAGCGGAACATTGTCCACATGCTCGATGTGCGGCCGGATGTTCTCGATGCCCCGCGGGAGCTTGGCCTGCGCAGATGATAAAAATTAAAGCCGTTCCACTCAATGTAAAAGCTGCCGGAAGTGCAGCGAGAGATTCGCCATAATGGGCTGTAGGCCCGTTATCCGCTCACTGCTACCATAACCCAATGCAATTCAAATTTCCCGCCTTCGCAGTGCTTGCGTGCCCCCTGCCTGAAACTGGCCAGCGGGAGTTCTGTTGTTTGTGTGCTTACTTTTCCTCCCGCACGTGCACATACATCGCTTCAAAAATTGGCCGAGTTCCTGGCAATACACTTGCACAATTTGTTACTGCAACCATGCGCAAGTTTACCACTGAAGTGCAAGTTTACCATTTAACAGCTTTCTTTTCAGCAACGCAATAAGATCTTGTTATAACAGAACAGATCAAGGGCATTCTTGCTTTTTTTTTTCTCAATCAGAAAGCACACCTGAAGAGGAAAAAGGGACGGCATGCTCCTTAACGTGACTACTGAGGCTGGCTGAGCAAAGATGCCTAGCCTACTATGCCAGATAAACAGAAAAAAAAAGAAGTGAGCATTATGATGTTGGCGGAGGTAGTGGTGGTGATGATGATGATGTTCAAGCGCACATAAAGTTTACAGAGACTGATCCAGTTTTGTGTGTTGCACCAGAGTTTGCACCACCCATGATGCCCATTTTGGACGCAACCCAATATGTCCCTCACTCATAGTCTCACAGTGTGCAGCTGGACTAGATACACTCTGAGGTGCTGAAATTCACGCAAATTCACAAACAAGATGATCTAGATACTCGAGTACATCACAAACTAACCGGCCAGTTTTATCCGAAAATGGAAAATGACAGCAAGTGACGTAGAATCGTTTCATCATGCTTTCCAAGTCCAGGAGGCAAATTGACGGTACAGAGCTGTATCTACAGAATGAATGTGCACGTACTTATGTAATGCACCAAACACTGTACGCAGCAGGCATTGCACCAACAAACCCACTGACCCTGTTGGAGATGTCGAAGGCCACCGGAGCGCCCCTATCGGTGCTGCTCTCGGTTGCACTGCTGGGGGACGGGCACGCGGAATCGCCGTGGGTCCACAGCGGGTCTGACTCGTCAGCACTCGGCGTTCCCGTAATCTTGTTGGCACTTGTCCTTAGAATAAGGACAAAGACGATAAAATTCACAAGCAGAACCCAGTTGGTCGAAAAGTAGCCTATTTTTACAATGAAGATGTTCACAGCAACAACAAGTCCCTGCAAGTGAAACGTCTTCCCTGCCAATCTAGTGCTGTGCAGCACCTTAGCGTGTATGTGAATCCTTGTAACAAGCACACAAGTCTTCAGTCTAGTTCAAAAGTTAAAACACAATGGTTTGGATGGTTAACATTAGACATGAAACCATTTCAAACCTAATCGGTGACAAAAATACATTTCGAAATATTTCATGTGGATCTTTCAGTGGCTTCTGGTTATCACAGAGGTGCTCTCTCTAGTTGGATGTGCTGGGGCAGTCCTCACACTAGCCACCACGCACCGCACAGGTAAATGCTCAACAACTTCAACGTCGACGTGTGGCTACTTGGATATTACATAATTTCTTCGTAGCTAGAACCCAAATTTTTCCAATTTTTCACTCCCTCGTGCATGTGTGAGTGAATGGGGCTTGATAAATTACTTTTTAGGGCACAATTCCTTGTCATTATGGTTTGCGCAGCCTTTCCTTCACTCACTTCTTGAATTTGATCGCCACAGAGCAGCAATAATCAGAGACCAGAAAGCTTCTTTCGAAATACTCGCAAATTATCATGCACATTTTTTAAATGCAGAGCATTTCTTTAACTCATGATGTCACCTGTTCTTGGCGCCGTAGTTAGTTCCGCATCGCTCGCACGTGCGCCCTCTCGCTTCGATCGTGGCGTGATAAAGGCGGTGTCGCAGGCTGGAACCACTCACGCCAGAGCTCTCTCGTCAGCCCGCTCCTCTCGCCTACTCTACTCGCATTGCACGATCTCTCCGCGGTCGGTTCGCGCCCAACTGCTGGGGGCGCGGCGTGAGACGGATCACAACATCTTGGCGTGATGTGACGTGGATCGAGCGCCGTGGCGCGATCGTGGCGTGATAAAGGGGGTGTCGGCGAGCTGGATGACGCATCATCGGCTGCTGCTCTCTCGTCAGCAGTTGCCACAAGTGCAACAACATTAACGTAACCAAACTACTTAAGTCGTGCACCCGGAAATGCTCCGCATTTGATCGTGCCCCTCGCGAGGGGATGTTTCTTTAGGTACTGCATTGCGGGCATTTTTTTTTTTGATGAACTATGAAGTGGCAATGTGCAGTTAGGAACACCTTCGACAGTGGATGAACAAGACGTGCCAGGCCACCTGGAGCATATGAGGGTGAAGAGACCGGCACGATTGGTCAAACAGCTCACCGAGACTGTGGAGAGTCACCGTAGCGACTGCCGCTGATCAGCTCAGAGTGGACCAAGTTGGGGGCACTGATGCTTCGCGGTGGAGCCTGCACCAAACAACACAGGGGGCACCACTGTTTTAGTAATTGTGGGGACATTGCCCCAAGTTACTAAAATGAAGCTTTCCTCATAATTGTAGGAACTTTGTAGGGACATTTTGTAGGGAACATAATTGCAGGGACATTTTAGTAATTGTAGGGACATTGCCCCAAGTTACCAAAGCAAAGCTTTCTTGGTCTCCCTGATGGTGGTGTCGTAAGCAAAACACACTGCAGAAAAGCCAACCTTACACAATTGGAGGGCACGTGATGCTGCTGCTGCTGATGATGATGAAACAAAAACAAGAACGCTTCCTGTGGTCGGAATCGAAACTGGGACCCTCGCGTCATGAAGCCAACGTCTATCCAGTTGCACCATTCCAACACGGCCAAAGCAGTTTATATTTACTCCAAGTTACCCGAACCTCTAAATAAATCGAATTCAAACAAATCCCTCGCAAACACTTCATTTCGTGTAGAGAAAGCTTTGCATTTCAACAACCTTTCTCATTAGATGAAAGCGGCTTTCCCCAAGAGAGCAATTTACAAGGTCATGTGTAACCATTCATGGCAGGCCTATTCATCCTGACAGGTGACTGTGAAAGCTCCCCCAACCAATTCAGGGCTTTGCTTCTGTCCATGAAGTGAACGTAGCAACAGCAGCACCTAGTGAATAAAGGCTATTTTGTTCGTGTTGATCATGCCGTGATTCAATCTGGCTACTACAACTGGATATTTTGAAGGCTAACAACCACTGCCACAGTATTAACTGTAGCAATAGTTAAACTTACACATTAGCTATTAGCCAGTACTACAGTAATGGATTAGCTGCTACTGTTTATATGGTACAGTGACAACATGAGGAATGGCTTTCGAATGCCACACACATGATCTACCAAGATGCTATTTCCCATATATTTTACTAAGCTGCTAGAGTATTTAATCCACAATACTTTATTGCAATCAAAGCAGATGGTGCTCTGTTCGACGAAAAGTCATTGGATTAAACTTGCAAACAGGAAAACCTGTGAAGAAAGTAGGACCCTAGCAAGATGAACTTTACTCAGGCTTGTAGGTTAGTGCACTTTACACATGAAACACAGAGACAGACGATAAGACAGTGCTCCCTTCCGTGTTTTTCTGAATTTGCAGTGCTTTACGTCTACTTGAGCACTGACTTAGACATACGAGCCGACATAAAGTTGCCCAACTTTAATCCTACTGAACCGCAGTAAATTTACAGGAAGTTAAACTACATGCGGTGGACGCAGAGATTTGCTTGCTTGAATGTACCGATTCTCAATTTTGGTGCGCACATTGTGCCAACACACTAACACCAAGAGCTGGACTGTACTCTCAAGAAGCAAGCTGCTTCTTCCCTCTTTTGATAACAAGCGAAGCATGTGCACAGCACAGAACACTCACCGACTTCCCGTCCAAGATGCTTACTGCGTGCGGATCAACCGTCACTGGCAGGTTAGTCGAAGGCACCGAGGTCATGCTCTTTGCTGATAGGTGCGATTGATGGCAGGTCGACGCAATGCTGTCAGCTCTAGGAGAAACGATTTCAAACGCATAAACATTTGGACTCAACAATGAAAACAGTCTGCCTATCCATAGTGCCTGATGTTTCACACTTTTGCTGCATAAGGGAATGCTGTTAATAAAAGGCGCTGGGGCCTTCACAGCTTCGTATTGTAACTGAAAATGATGTCTTCTCAGCAATGCCTCTGTGCTTAGCAATTAAACTTGTTCAGTGCTTTGCAGTGCTACATGGGGCCTCATGGAAGTATTTAACACAAGGTGCTAGATATTCATAATTTGACAGCATTAGACATTTTATGTTGCCTCTAAGAAAAAAATGCCTTCCCAGCAAAGCTTCTGCGTGTAGTACTGGCGCCAACTTTAAAGAAGCTCGGTGTGTAGCAAAGTGGCTTGCAAATTTATCTGACAACTCCCCCTTCAGAGTTTCTGCAATTTTTTTTTTCCTTCGGCACAGGCAATAAGACCGATTAGTCAATCTGGGTGCTACCACACTACACTAGTGACAACTCAAACTGTGGCAATTTGCATCACAGCAGTTATTTCAAACAAGCTTCACTGGGTTGCCGGTCTGTACAGTAAAAGCTCGATTAATTCGAACTCAAAGGGAACCATAAAAGTGTTCGAATTAAGCGAGTTCGATTAGCGGGTCGGACGCCTGAATGAATGGACATCACGCCACCCTGCATGGGCAGAACACAAAGAAACTACCTCTGAACTCATTATTGCTATCTAGGCACTACTATACTTTCTTGGCAGGTGCTTTTTTTTTGCATAATGAGGCTTTTTGTGCTCGAAAACACGTCTATTTACATGACAGGGTCGCGGAAATCAAAACTAAAAGTACCTGTCCACTCTGGAAGTAAAATAAGCTATTGCAGCAGCGTATTTTGCGCGCTAGGCTGTTGTTGTTTTTGTTTTGTTTTGTTGTTGTGCATCTCTAGTAAATTTGGTTTGGCTTGGATTTGCAAAACATTGTAATCACTCTGGGCCGACTTGTTCTGCAACAGGCGATGACACCAGGGAATCTCAGTTGAAATTAACCGTTCTGAGTACCGACGCATTCAAATTATTGGGAGTTTTCCCCCATTGAAATATACAGGGCTGTGCCAGGACCAGGGTGTCAGTTCGAATTAATCGAGTTCAAATAAACGAGCTTTTACTGTATTATTGGGTGTGACAATTATAGCGACGTCTGAAGGAAACCCACCTATTTCTATCGCTGAGGAGCGAGACGTGGCAGTTCCAGCCAGACTCCAAGCCCATCTTCTCGGAGAATCCCTACAGCAACCAGTCAAGGGTCACAAGTCTTCAACGGATGGTCACAAGACGCAAAGATAGCCGAGACGGGCACGGAAAGAAGTGAAAATGACGAATTTTATGCCTCATGTAAAGCCACGGAATGCCAGCGAGGCCAATGCAGCGCAATTTTTAAAATTAAGTATGTTCGGAAAAGTCATCAGCAGGTAGTATCTCCACTGAAGTTATTCAGCAAAATCAGTAACAATGATAAAATAGGTCGGACACTTGTAATCTGAGTGTGGGACATAATATTTCAACGGTTTTTTTTTTCCTCCAACATTGTCGCTGCTTGTGGTCTCAGCTTGTTGGCAACAGAATTTCTGCATTCTACCTTCTTTCAAGCTCTTAAACAGCCTTTGCTCAAATTCTGGAAAGATTGAAAAATAAACAAAGGTAGAAATGATAGGTTGTGTTGTATGATGATGATGATAATTGTGATGATGAACCTGTGCCTACCCTGCTTCGCAGCTCGTTCTCTTTGGAGAAGTGGACAAATCGAATGCAGGCATCTTCAAGCTGCTCCACAAGCTTCACAAAGTCCTGCACAGTCATGCGAGACAAGTTGACGGAGGATGTTGAAACCTTGATTAGCAGAATGCTGCTCTTTAAAAAAAAAATTTATTTACGTTTCAGCCCATGCTTTAAACATTCACTTTCAGTGTGTTTTAACATGCTGACACTCGGTGGGAATGCCTACCAAGAACAGATTACTAAAGCGTCAGTAGCAGTATCATATTTTTACATGTGTACAATTTTTGTCATTTATTTGTTCATATGAAACAAGGCGAATAGAGTTGTAAAATCAATCCTGTTCAATGAGTTGCTCCAAGTGTGCTTAAAGTGCATTCAAAAGTGCAGTAAAGGTATTTAAGCTCTTTTCACTCAGTTTTCGCTAAAATTGAAGCGCTTAGTAAAATATTTTCTCTACGCAAGTTTTTACCCACTGCAACTGCCATCATTTGCAAATGACATCAATTTTGGCCGTGTAGCAGCGCGTCAAGAAAATGGCATTAAGTCGGACGAACAACATTCGATGGGAATGACATTAAATTTGCCGTGTGGCAGAGGTATTAGTGCGTGTGTGTGGGGGGAGGGGGGGAGGGACTGACCGGGCATGCCTGGTACTGCATGGTGACCATGCCGATGAAGACCTGGTTGCGCAGCCGCTCGACGGTGGCCTCCAGGGCCTGCTCCCGGCTGGCGGCGTCCACGGGCGCGGGCTCCTCCTCGTGGCTCACCGAGTCCGAGCTGAGGTGGTGGCTGCGGGGGCCCCCCTTGTCCACCTCCAGGCCGCCCACCACCAGGCAGCCCCCGCCCGCCCCCAGCGACGTGGCCCCCCCGCCCACCTTCTTGCCCGACGACCGGAACAGGTGGCTGCTGCACCAGGGGAGGACCAGGGGGAACTCAGCCGGTGGTGTCATCTGGCACGAAGTGTGCAGATATAAGCCTAGGCGAATGCAGTGGGTCTGGGAGAAAACTAGGGCGGACGATGTCTCAGCTCAAATCAAGAAAACAAACTGGAGTTGGGCTGGGTATGTAACGCGGAGAACTGGACCACCTGCAGGGCGACGGAGTGGCTACTTAAAGACGGGACTATACAAGTAAAGGGAAGACCGATAACTACTTAGGGCGAGGTGAGATGAGGAAATTAGGTGGCAAAGAATGGGCTTGGGCAGCATAAAACTGGAGCAGTGAGGAGTCGGTGGGAGAGGCCTTCGTCCTGCTGTGGACATCAAATAGGATGATGCTGATGATGATTATGATGATGATGAAATACAGTAGTTCTCAGCTCTTGGTTACACATACAAACTGCTGCCTCACTACTGTAAAGCCCAGGTGTTACATGCAATGATGACCCGAAAAGTAACATTGCTTCCGATTACGAAACGCTTATGGGGCGGAATTTTGATTTGTGTCCATTTCAGAAATGTCCACTTCATGTTCGTTTCAATCATGACATAGTTGCACTTCCGAGGCTGCAGACCAATGCCGTGCATAGAAACAAACGACCTCGCTTGCTTGTGCTGCAGTCATAACCCACCTTGTCTGCTTTCAACCAACCAGGGCCACCCGGGCTTGATGCGAGTTGACACGCGTAAACAATATTTACTTAGCACGTGGAAGTACGTGCTGCCCTCTCTCCTTCAATTTTTGAAGATCCAAGATCCTTTGTCTGTTGGTAGATGGTATTAAATGTCGAAAAGAAACCACAAAGTGCGAGAGGAAAAAAACCAAAAAACATTGAGTTGTTGCTCCTGAGCAACACTGGGCATCAAAGGGTTAAAGATTCCCGGAAGGTCGAAATTAATTCGGAGCCCTCCACTGTGGTGCACCTCAGAGCACCTCACAAAACCTTCCTATTTGAAAAAACACTAGCAAATTAAAGCTAAATGCCTGTTTTATATTCAGATACTAGTACCCAGGACATGAGGCGAAAGCCACCCTCTCTGGTCACCCCTGAGCACCAAAGTGAGCAAAGCAAAAACTGCTTGCCACCCTACACAGTCAGCCCCACAGAAGGCAGTAACAGAGGTACCAGGCGGGGATTTGGCGGCGGTAGCAGCTGGCAGCCTACCTGTCTGGCGGCAGCTGCAGGTAGCTGCCCTCAAGGGCCGGGTTGAGCAGCAGCGAGGGCAGGAGGGGCGCGTAGGCAAAGGCCAGGCAGTAGGAGGTCAGGCTGGAGCGCTGGTAGAAGTCCAGGATGCGCTTGCGGTCCGAGTCGCTCAGCGGGCACAGGTCGCGGCCGTCCCAGTACTCGGAGCACATGTCCAGCACCAGGTCGGCCGTGCCCTGGGTGAACATCTGCAGGGTGCCCGACAGCGCCTGCGATCGAGAAGAAAGACCGGAGTGCATATAAACATGTAAATGGGGAACAAATGAAATGGTGAAGGGAGGAAAAAACAGCAAACAGGGAGAGCGCTCTCAAAATTACTGTGAGAGAAGCACTCACGAGGATACAATTGTATGCGCATGCCACAATAAGGAGCAATGTCACACTTATGACAGGAAGGGTTGATGACATGAGCACGGGTCAGCGGGTTCATTTCCCGGCCGCGTGCGGCCGCTTTTCTGATGGAGAGCGAACAAGCAAAACCAAGGCCGGTTAGTACGAGATTCGGCGACGTGTAAAGATCCCCAGGTAGGTCAACATAACTCCGTTGAGCCCTCCACTACGGCGCGCCTCATCGCCTGCGTTGCGTCGGCGCATTGCGTCGGCACCATGCGTTGCGTCGGCACCATGGCAACAAACAAGCAGGAAAACTGTGCTCACTGGAATTAATTTTAAATTGCCCATCTATGTGGACTCTATGAGGAAACGCATCTGGCCATTATCTGGTGCATTATAGCCAAATTTGGCTGCTGTGCCAATAAAATGCAAATTCATTCATGCATCTGTCCATTTGTAACGCTTGACGTGTCACACCTCACCGCCTGCAAAAATGCACTCAATAAAAGGCCCTAAGGCCTTCATGGTTTCATATCAAGCTGCTTATACTACCCCTGGTAAAATGTTTTCCCAGCAAAACCTTTCTGTACAGTAGTGAAGCAGGCTTGGTGTATGTAGCAATTCGTAGGGATACATGGAGTCTTCCATGCAAGGCCTTCTTTTTTTTTTTTTTTTTTCATATAAGACCACTTATATTGCCCCTAAAAATTCTTTTTCCCAGCAATGCAATCATGTACAGTAGTGAAGCAGATTAAAGGACTTGGTACACAGCAGAGCATTTATGATTTCACATATTTATCCAATAAGTCCCACTTTGAAATTTCTGCAAATTTTTTGTGTGTGAGTTGCCACCATGCATGCTTATCATGTTCATAACACTCTAGAAGTGAAAGTTTGCGCCTGTTGAACATAAACAACGACATTTCCTTGCTGTTCAACTATAGACGCCAAAATGTAAAGTGACCCCGTTTTTCATCGACAAGACCATGATGCATTGCATCATATGCACGGGGAGAGCCACTAAATGCACAGTTCATTTGTGTGCAACACCAGGGGATCCCATATTCAAACTGCGTCTAGAAGGAGGAGAAGTCTGCTCTTTGAACGACAAGCACATGCACATCCATCGTTAGGAATAGGCATTTTGAGCCGTGGGAAATTGACATCCGGTGCCACTGCCCTTTCGTGAACACCTCGGGTTGCTGCAAAGGCAAAGGAGCTGAGGAGTCTGCATACATTTCAACAACAATTAGCAAAGCACCATGGTACCAGCCACAAGTAAGCAAATACCACCGATCTGAACAATTTATGCAAAATTAAAAGACTTAAGCACAAAACATTTTGAGCTTTACAAGTTAGGCAAGAAACCTTGCAACGGCTTTTCCAGATCCATTCACATCTAGGGTGCATCAACAGTGGCTGTAGGTAAGCCCAGTAATCTTCGAGGAATGAATAAGGCAGTACAACCCAAAAAGAACTTGATAATTGCTTCAGTCAAGTTTTTGCAAAATGTCATACATGCAAATAGGCACACACGAGATTTTCACTAGGAAGAAAAACAATCTAGTTTAGGGTCACCGAGAAGTGAATGAACAAAGAAAACAGCCTTACAAAACTTCTGTTGAGCTAAAGTTTCTTTCGAGAATTTCAATACCATTGATGCTTCTTTCAACAGCCTGGTCTCCAAAATCTGAACTGGCTTCCTTGCTGATTTCTCGCAGTAGTCCAGAGCCAACAGATGCTTTCACATTTTAAAGTGAAGCCGTTTTAAAGTTGGGGTGGATTTGACAACTCCTTCTTGAAACTGCCTTCACTTAGTTTAGCACAACTGGCATGTTGCAGCAAAAGTGGAAGCGAGATCTGCACTATACTCGGACCGCTTCCAATGTTCTGAGTTCAGGAAACCGAAATAATAAGTCTAAAAGCAACCAAGATTTTCCACAAAGTAGGGGTGTGCAAATACCAAGTAGTTACTGTCGAATCGAATATCGAATTGAATTCGGGAAAAAAAAAAAGAAAAAAGCCAAATATCGAATCGCATACCGAATATCAATTTTTTTTACATGCCTCCATTTTGCATAGGTTTCTTGAGCAAAAACAGAAGCAACTTTGCACGTTCGAAAGTCATGACTTTTTTTTTTTTTTCTTCCAAATAAAAAACGCATTTTTCAATTCTCATTCGCACCGGTCCAGTTGCCAAACCACTATGAGGAGGCACTTCAGGAATCCGGAGCGCGTACGATACGGATTTGGAAAAAAAAAAAGAAAAGGAAAAAAAAAGAGAGAGACTTGCACAGGAGCTGCTGTGCTGCAATCATAGGCAACGACTACACAGTGCCTCGTGACTCCGAAGCGAGCCCTTTTCAGGCATAAACAATATGATATGAACCACGGCCCAACCACAATCCCGCACCACGATGAGTCACTTCTTCGGAAGCACACGGGCAGCGGGAAGTGTGAATACCTAATACGTAGCAGAAGGAAACGTCGCACTACAGTCGCCGTGCACAAGCCTGCGCTATCCACTGTGGTCTAAAAAAAAAAAAGACATACAATGAACATGCACCAACATCATTAAAAACACCCCGAACGGCTTTTCATTAATGAAGGCGCTGTCAAAACAACAAGAGCAGCGGCAATTGCTTTGCTTTACCTAAAATTGCCCTAACATGTAAACATCCGGTCGCAGAATTCAAAATGGGGGCCGGAGCCGACAGCAACAACACGAAGGAAAGATCTTTTAGACGCAGTTGCAGATTACTCTGTGCAGCAGGATGAAGTTTGCTGCCTCTGCAAGGCGCGCTTGTCAAAACTGCGATTTGGATGAAACTTGCCGAGCAGACGGCGCAGCAGGAGTGCGTTAGCTAGTGCCTTCACATCTCGATCTAGCACAGCCGGGCACGTTCGGAAAATCCACTCGACTATTCGGAAAATTGAATAGTAGACATTCGATTCGCGAATCGAATTATTCGTGGGAGGCACTATTCGATTCATATTTGAATATTTGAGTATTCGCACTCCCCTACTACAAAGGCAAACTGCGTAAACACGGTCACCCAAACCCGCAGCTGCAAACTTAGTTCCACATGCAGCACTGAGGCCGTACAAAGAGCCAGAAACTGGCGAAAAAAAAAATTAACAGCCACTCCACTGGTGCGTGTGATGGTAGTGCAAGGATGATCAGGCATCTGCGTTCGACAGCAACGATGACATACAGCCAAATGAGGCAGATGAAAGAGGTAAGAACAAACAAGTAAGAGAAGAAAGAAAGGGAAGGGCTCTGTTGGCACCAGGCAAGCCGCTTTGTGCAGACCCAACGATCTTGGGTGTCTCGTAACAATAGAGATAAACTCTATTCCATCTTGCTGGCACGGCACTCACTCGCTCAGGAGGCTTCAGAAGCTTCAAAATCACGGCTTCTTTTTTTTTCTTCGGAAAAGGCACCTCTACTGCTCTCACTCTCGAACAATAAATGATATAATAAAATAAACAAATAAAACAAAAGTTCTTATCAGTAGCCCATACTGACCACATGCCTGAAGAGGGCGACGTGTTGCAGGTGCTGATATGCCTCAACAGCCCGTTCTGTGAACCCATCTGGACCGCCAGGTCACACAGGCACCTGCGAAAGTTCATAAACAGCGAATTTTTTAAAGGTGACAAACTTTCTTGGGCTACTTAAATGCCAGAATTTTAGTCTGTCCTGTCTGTCTGCCCCTCGATTCAGCCTTCCAGCCAAAAGTTGAAACAATTCGTCAAAAAGAAAGTTCATATAGGCAGAACCATTCCCAAATACTAAAACTGCTTGAACAAGTCATATGCGTCTCCATTGTTTAGCACAAAGAAACCGTCAGGAACATTTGAGGCAAAATACAAGTACTTAACCAAAAGTTCCCGCGTTGTTTTAGTTAAGAGTACACGTTGAGGTGGTTGTTAAGATAGCAAGTGAAAAAAAAAAGTTAAAAATGGTGCAGAATGGCCCCAGCTTGTGCAAGATGAACGCAAGCACAAAAAGAATGGAGCTTTCACTCATGCTGTTCCACGCAGAACAAGAAACAAAAGATACAGAAAAAATGAATGCTGTCCCAAAAGATGGCGTGCGAGCAGTGCAGAGGCGGGAAAATTGAACTGCATGGAGCAAACCTCCAAAGGAGCAAGAGGGGAAGATAGTGAACGGTGGGTGTGGAGAGCAGAGAAGGAGCTTGCTTGGCAGAGGCAGCAGAAGACTATTCTTTTTTGACGACATTTGGAGCGAAGCAAGCAGATACAAGGCCAATTTTTTGTCGTAGATGCACTTGTGACATTACTAGTCATTTACTAGGTATGGAAAAGGTATAAATGGGAGTGCTTGGACAACGCTTGACAGGTGTGAGCTATGGAATTTAGGAGTGAAAAACCTCACCATTGTACACAGCACGAATTTCACGCCCGCATTAGTATGCAGCATTAATTCGTGAATGTCGCCGTATGCTATCGAGTGGCATCCCAAGCCATTCGACCGTCAGAAGCAGTGTCTGAGTACCGTTTATTGACGACCGGCACGGCAGACTCGTTGTGGAGGCTCTCACAGGCGATGTGGTCGCAGAAGCGGGCGTACTTCTCCTGAATGGCAGGGTTGCACGTGTTGAGCAGTATGCCCAGGCCCTGCTGAAGATCGGTGAAGGGCTCACCCTTACGCTCAAAAAAGCCGCTCTGCGGTAAAACCATTTGTATGCCAACACAACAAGCCGAGACCGTTTGAAGCACAAGAAACATCACAAATGGAGTGGCACAATTTAAAATTTTTAATATTTTTTACATGCCGGATTAGGAGAAAGAAGAATTTTGCTCATGACAAGAGACCAGCTATGAGTGCTTCTCATTCCTGATTGAAGTGCAGTCCGATCATGCAATGTTTTCCAAGGACAGTTTTTGTTAAGTGCTTACCCCTTAAAAAGCAATGTCCATGGGTGCTATGCAAAACAGTGCAGTTAAATCTCAACCAAATTTGTTATACCAAACTAATTGAGAAAATGAAATACTGTAATTTCCCTTCACATTATTAGTGGTAAATGTGGGGAAAGGTAGTAAAAAGCAATGGACTAGCACAGACTTCAGCTCTGCCTTTAACTTCACTAAACCATGGTTTCACAGTGAATGAAAAAAAAAAAAAAGAGGATAACACATAAGAAACTAACTGGCCATAGAGCCATGGTACAGCTATACTGCCGTATCTTAAGAACAATAATGTTGTCATTTGAGCAAGTTGGTACATACTTTGAAAGGAATAGAAGCACTGCAGAAAAACAGGAGACAAAAACACGGGAGATACACAGGAGATGTAGCGCGCTGTGTGTCTCTCCGTGTTTTTGTCTGTTTTATCCGCAGTCCTTTAAAACTCTTCAACTACCATTACAAACAAATTACAGTTCATAAACCTTGGTGGCACCAGTGGCAAGGAACCATTTTCAATGCTCATTTCAAACACCAAAGTTTAATAATGACCTGTAGAATTAGTTGCAAGCGGTGCATAAAAAAAACTGGTTCTCTTATTGCACTCCCCAGGGTTCATAGTATTTGGGAAATATAAAATTACATTTTTATGGACCAACACTGTTTTATCTATTGTTCCTCCAAAAACGGTTAATTATCTCTAATTACCTTCAAAAATAGTTGACTGACTCAAACAAATTATGGCACATTTGAGGTCCGTGCGAAGAAAGCAGCAAGACTGACAAGTTTCACAGAGTTTACTTAAAAATTTAAAGATAATGTTTTAAGAGCCATGTCCCCCCTTAATTAAGAGCCTCACGTCCCATAGGCAGTACCTTTTATTGGATCATTCAGGAGCCTTGCAAGAGCCTCTAGCCAAGCTCGTAGCCCATTTCACACCCGCTCCCAATGAAATGCAGGCGCCAGACAGCAAAGCCATCCGCTCCCTCCCTTCCAAGTGCGAGTGGCTGAATGGGACTCACGAGGGGCTTGAGGTTGGTGATGTAGTCTTTCCAGCGGGGGTCGTCGAACTGCACCCCAAACGCCGACAGCATGCTGTGCGTCAGGTCCAGCACTTCGACGTGGGTGCCCGGGTTGTACATGTGGTCTGCAGGCTCGTAGCCTGGGAGCCTCGAATCGCGCCTTGTCAGGTGCGCTGGCCCCCCGCCGCCCCCACCGTCGGGGGTCAACCCGTTGCTGACCCCACCTGCCGACGATAAGGGTGGGACAAAGGTCGGCAAAACTTTGGTTCTCAGGTGAACAGGTTCCCTCTGATGAGCAACTCAATGAAAGTCATGGTGGAACTGAAGGTGCTTGTTTAGTGCGTCTACTTGGGCCCCCTATTAACATAATCATCATCATCGCCATCATCAACAACAACAACAACAGCCAATTTATGTTCACAGCAGGATTAAGACCTCCCCCGCTGACTTCCGCCCGCCCCTATCCTGCACTACAGTCACTAGAAATAGGGCTACTTTGCTGTCCGAGGACCTCAGCAGGGTCCCTTTGGCAATGGCAGCCATTGGGCAAACGGCACACTGGTCAAACCCAGTACCCTCTAATTTTAATGACCACGTTTGCCTCTCTTTCTTTCCTCGAACAAACACTTTTTTAACAAATACATTGTTGTCTAAATAACTTTTTTTACAATCGAATTTTTTCTTTCACTGTTTCTCACCTAAAAAGTTTTTTAGCGATTTTCAAAGTATAAGCAGTACCTTGCATGCCTCTGATTGTCTGCTTCCTGCAGTGTGCAGATGACCACAGCAGGCAACAAGTGTGTAACTATTTTTTCATTTTTAAGTTGCTATAAGAAGGCGGTTCAGTCAACCAGTGTGCTGGTTTTTGCGTTTTCATCGCTGTGACAACGCGCCGTTGCAGTGTAGAGAGGTAAACAGAGAAAAAACTTTATTTTGGAGCCTGCGTCCAAAGGACCGCTCAGCTTCTTGGTATGGTTACAGGGACTCGTCTAGCTCTAGCGCATTTTGGATGCGATTCACTAATGTGGTCCAATAGAGCTCTTCAAGCTCCTTAGGAGGTGTGACCCATAGAAGTGGCCCGGACGGCAGACTAGCTAAGTTTCTACAGACTATGACCTTGTTTAAATAACAGAATCTAGTGCCAGCCACTGCAGTTGAAATCAACAGACTACGGTATCTACTCGATTATAGGCACCCCTTTTTTCCCAATTGTGATGCCCAAAGTGCTGAGATTCGAAATATTTAAAACGACCCCCCTCCCCCTTTCTTTTTCGCAGTGGTATATCGAGTTGCGCGCTTCCTTGCAGAGAAGGAGGTGCTTAGATTAGCACGTAAATATTTTTCCCCAATTTTTTTCCAAAGGTAGGGAGAAGGTGCTTAGAATGAGGGGGGTGCTCAGAGCCACGAAAATATGCCATATATGAGGCACATGGGCATGTTTTGGTTGGATAGAAGTCCCCTAAGGTGGAGCAATTTCCTTGCGAGGTCATCTGCACAAATGACTCGCATGGCTATAAAAGACAGGTTTTAGTACACTTGGTGGTCGAAAAAAAATTTGTCTTGCTTTTTTACGGTAATTCACCCTTTATGCACAGGCAAAAAAAAAAATTGGTAAAAAAAGAGTTTGGTAACTACCAGTACGTTCACTGTCTAAATAAAAACAATGTATTAGCATGGCAATGTTTTACGAAGACGAAAAAGCTCACATTTATACAATCAGTGGGGCGAGAAATGTGTGGAGAGATTTTGTTTTTTGTTTTTTTCTGAGCATAACATGGGGTGGTTTATGCGCACGAAAACAAGGTATACACAAGGTTCATAGCCATGAAGTTACGTAAATCTAGTTTACGTTGTCATATCTTTTTGTGATACCGAAGTCTGTAAGCGAACTAATTCAGTCCCCTTGCTTAGCGTACATGGTTAGCAGAGAAGAGACAATCTCCTCTCTGAAATTTTTATGCTTTATGTGGCTGACATAATAATAATCATCATCATCACCACCACCACCAGATGGGATGATGATGATGGTGGTGGTGGTAGTGGTGGTGGTGGTGGAGGAGGAGGAGGAGGAGAGAAGAAGGAGAGATGGATGTGGCTGACTCCTTTGCACCAATCAGATGCCGGAAACCCAGCCGAGGTGGCGAACTGACCTTCGAGCACTGAGTCGCCCGCGCCGGAGGTGGCGATCCCGTCCTCAGCGAGCATGGTGTCGGACGCTATGTGGCTTGAGTGGCGCAGGTTGCCGGAGCCGGCAAAGCTGGTGGCGTTGCTGCCCCGTAGTCGTGGCGGCTTGAGGAAGAACACTTTCTCTGGCGTCGGGTTGGGCCATGACAGGATTCCCTTCTTGTCCACACAACACAGCGTCTGCAAGGAGCAAGGGGACGGGTCCATGGCCACGCCTAAATAATTACGGATCGTCTGCTGTTTGTTCACTTACCTCCTAAATGCATTACCGGCATGTGTTGTTCGCCCAAAGCCAAGAGCCAAGGCCATGCCAAAAGCCCCTTAGGGGCTTGGGCTGTTGGCGTCTAATGTTATCATCGTAACCGTCGTCTCATGTAGTCACGGTGCTAAAACACCGGGACACTCGTTTACGCCTCGCACTAGAACGCTTCGTGCTTGAAGACACGAGGCTTTTACAGCAAAGCTGTACACCTCTACCACCCAACGGTTTCATCTCCGTTGGCAAGCACGCCAAGACACCGAGAATACACTTATACACTGCATGCTTTGCCCCTCTCCAGGTTTCAATTAGTGGAGATGGTGCGAGATTTTTTTAACCTCCAGCAGCAAACACAGCAGCAGAATGTGCCTACCACTTTCCCCTGCCAGCACAGAGGCGCTGCAGGAAAGCCTGACGCTGCTATACTGGAGGCAGCCACTATGTTCCGATGATGGTCGTAAGTGCTCGAGGAGCAACACAGCTGTCATTGTGTTCATGGTAAAGGATGTATATTGTGCATGTTTTTAGTGGAGCCTTTCTTGTAGCCAATATGAGTCAAGTTCCGGTATCTGAGTCTTAATGAGTGTATCTATGAACTTCAAAATGCTTCAGAAACATTCGATGTTATTGAACACTGTGATCTGAATCTATCCCAAATCAACTATCACTATTGCATTGTATGCCTTGATACTTGGTGATTTCGAATCCTCCCACGTCCCTAGTGGACTCAACCAAGCAGAAATGGCTCAAAGCAGTGCTGCTTGGGCAAAGCAAGTTCAGAGCTGATTGGCTCAAGAACAGAAATCCTCAGCTGCTGGAGTCTTCTGTAAATCAATGTGGTGATGAAAGGAGTGCATTTTCCTGTTTCTGTTTGGATTGGATTAGATCCCATTGGCTTCTCCAGTTTTATTTGCTCTACTGCGATGCAAGGGAGGCCTTGTTCACCCTAATGCTGCCAAGTACGGAATCTGGTGTAAAGCAAACTGCTGATAAACGGAGTGCGTTTTGTTTGCATTGGATTGGATTGGATTGCACTGGCTTCTCTAATGCAAAGGATTCTTCACTCACCGTGACGCTGCCAAGCACGTGGAGCAGGCTGGAAGTCCTCCAGAGGTGCGGAGCCTTGCCACAGAGCAGAGCCACAAACAAGGGCCGGACTTCGCTCCACAACGGCTCTGGACCTTCGGGTTGCGAAGACTCCGTCTCGTCCACTTCCTCAAAGGGGTCATCCTGAGCACCATGCAAGGCCTGCAAGGTCCGAATCGGACTGTGTTGGCTGTGCACACAGAGTCGGAGTGCGCGAGAAATGCTTAGTGTGCAAGAGTCGCTGCCGAAAAATCGCACATTGTATTGTTTCTTCCATATTACTGCGTGGCCTTGCTTTCTTTCAAGGAATAAATTCGAGCACCACTTATGGCTCTTCGGTGTTCACCAGTTGGGGAAAGTAAACAGTTCCCCGAGGTACAATGAAAGTCCACTGTACGTACAATAAACACCTTTTGGGGATAGAGATGTCTGGACCTTACATGAACATCCCATGGATGTCCACAGTTAGTTATTCTAAGTGCTGCATGTTAAACATCTTATGTATACTCAGCAGGATGCATAAAACTTTTTATGCATATTTACTTACAACAATATTCGTTACAACTATACAGGGTGGTGTGACGATAATTGGAACACTTTTTGGAACATAATTGGAACACTTTGGAACAAAATTTTTTCCTGAGCGAACCGCCACTCTGTTTGTGCTCAAACCTCACACGAAGGTCAGATTTTGTGGTCTATTTTGTTTGACACCAGGAACAACGAAGGTACTTACCTAATTATTCTGAAAATAAATAAAAAGGATTTTTGCCTATGGGAAAATGGCTGCCGATTTGGACGTGTGAGCCAGCGGAAGCTGATGTTGGAATGACGGCACCACCTAGGGTATGCAGAGTGAAACGCACGTTTGGGATTCACGGTAGGAAGGACACAAATGAGGCAGCAGACGATCAGAAAATGTGAAAGCAGGTGAAGAAACAAACCCAATGATTATTGCAAGAATCAACCGTGGGAATAATTTATTATTATTGGTATCAGCTGTTACGCAAGTATTTGTGATCATCGTAAACTAGGGACGAAAGAGATTTTCTGATCGTTTGCTACACCATGTGGCTCCTTCCTACCACGAATCCCAAACGTACGTTTCGCTCTGCATACTCCAGGTGGACCCCTTGTTCCAAGATCAGCTTGTGCTGGCTCACACGTCCAAATCGGCCATCATTTTCTCAAAGGCAAAAATAGTTTTTATTTATTTTCACAATAAACAGGTAACAGGTACCGTCGTTGTTCTGGGTGTCGAACAAAATAGACCACAAAATGCGACCTTCGAGTGAAGTTTGAGTGCGAACAGAGAAACGGTTTGCTCAGGAACAATTTTTAAAGTGTTCCAATTATCGTTGCCCCACCCTGTACATTTAACACTGTCCAGGGCTCTGTCAAGTTTCTATCGTTCGCCCAAATGTATTTTCCACCCCAAATTTCGTGTCCCATCCCTCCATCATCTTATCCGCCTGCCCTACTAGTAGTCCCGTCTTTCCATAGCTATTCTGTCAACAAGAGGAAAAGTTACAGCATGCAAAAAACACAATATGGCCTAAAACTGGTTAGTAGTTGAAACCACTTTAAAACAACCTACAGTTAAAGTGGGTACGTAGATATTAAAGGGGCCACGTAGTCAAAATACAAGTTTGGTCAATTATAAAGACTGCGCCGTCCCAATAACAATTGTGCCAATTCTATTGCAGACTGTACACAACTAATGGAGACATTTAGCAAAACATACAAAGCAATGAAGCCAATGAAGCTCTGCAGCCACTTCCAGCGATTTCTCTATGACATCACACAACCAAGAAACATGACCAAGCGATTTTAGTGGGAAGGCCTCTAGTTCCGTTTTATCGCATCACTTGAATGTTAACTTGCAGTTAACACACCGACAACTATGTTTTCAGTGCTGGCCGTATTATGGATCACTGGTTATATTACGTCACTTTAGCATAAAATTCAAAAGTATTTCAATATTTCCCACATTTTATCAGTTAATAAAGCATCTTTTGTGACTGGAATGTCGCCTAGTGAGTTAGTGAAGGCTAGTTCTCTCAAACTGAACAAGGCTGTATCTTGCCTTCATGACCCCTTTAACCCTTTGAGGGTCCAATTTTTTCACCAAATGCGACCCCAGGGTCAATTTTTGTTATTGCTGATTTAAATTCTTTGGATGAATCTATTTCGAGAAAAAATTGTAGTAATTTTTTTAGGGTGACCATAAAGTGACAAAAAAATCGTTTATGTTGTTACATATATGTGGTTTATTCATGAGTAACAAAAGAAAAATTCCAAATAAAAACGAGAGAGTAACAAGCCGGTACCTCTTGAGTGAATCAAAATCCGATATACATCAGTTTCGCGGGCGCAAAAAGCGGGAAGCGCCCTTGAGGACGATATCGAAACCAGCCGCTGCGTGTGCGCGGGCGCATGCGGCTGGATTCGGGAGCGACAGACAGCGCACCGCTCATAAAATAAAAAAAAAAAGAAGAAAAGAGCCTCATCAGTTTCGCAGGCGACCATGGTCTGTGGGAGGCGCAAGAAGTGAGAGGCGCCCAGTCGCCGGGTGGGTGATACCCAGCGCGCCCCCCCGTTAGCGGATGCTCAAATGATAGCCGGCGCGCCGCTGAAGTAAATCATAAAAAAATAAAAAAGAAGAGCCATCGGCGCAAGAAAAAAATTTGACGTATTTTTGAAGTGTGGCAGCACATGCCAAGCAAGAGAAGTTGGCGAAAAAGGCGCACTTTTTAAAGATACAAGCAATGCGTACATGTAAGTCATTGACAATTTTGAAAGTGTTTTGCGATGCCGTACATGTACGGCCGCGACCCTCAAAGGGTTAAAACCTTTTAAGGAAACCGCAAATATGTTCATGAGGGGCAGCAAAGAGGAGGAGAATAAGTTGCCTGCCTAGACATCGCCCCGAGGTTCCCGCCAACTGACCGCGTTCTCCTGAGAGGCAACCATGAGGTGCAGCCTGGCCGTTCCGAGCGCGTGCAGCCCCAGCCAGAGTGCGGGCAGCGACAGCGGCAGGAGGGGCAGGATCGCCAGGGCGGGCTGGAGCACGAGCTCCTTGACGTTTCCAATGCGGTCGCCCAGGTAGCGCCACTGGGCAAGCTTCAGCACCGTCGTCACCACCTGATGACGGAAGCCGTCGCAGAAAAACAAGTAATAAACGGCTGACCAGCACTCCTGCATTAGCTCTATCGAAGAGAGTTAGCTCACTGCCAAAAACAAAATAAAAAGCAAGCCGTATGCTTCTTTATGCGTGCTATAGCACTACGGGTAAGTGTAAAACGCAATTCATTCTACTATTGTGCGAAACAAGGAAGACTAAGGCTAACAGAAATGCAACTCAGGACTAAGTGCCGGGCCTTAGTCTTTATTGTTTCGCGTAGTGATAGAATGAACCAGAACCAACTAGCCCAGTTCGCAATACTCCTAAGAGAAGAGATGAACAAAAGTTGCAGTTTGCAATGACAGGTGGAACAATGCAGAAAATTTTTCTACGAATAAAAGGGTTTTTATTCATCGGTTTCACGTCTGAGAGATTCCAAAAAGCACAAGTTGTGCTGCAAGTCAAGCATATCAAGCAGCCAATGGTGGAAACTCAAATGATGCTGGAGAAAGCTCAGTCCACCAAGCTTGATGAAATGCAGTGGTCAACAGAATACAGCATATACCGCATTTTCGCGCGTATAACCCGCACCAAAAATTTGAAAATTTCAGGGGTAAAGTGGGGGTGCGTATTAATATGAGAGGTATATTTCCTTCGGCGCAACTTCACAGCAATGCGGGTTGTGCCGTGAGGCCCCTACAGCAGAGCAATAGTGACTAGGCCACTCTCACCCCACTGACAGTGCTCATTTTTCACACACAGCTCAACAATATAACCACGTGAGAAAAAATATTGGGATGTCAGTTAGAGTTTTCGGTAAAGAGTGTGAGTGCCAATGTTCAAAAAAGTCATGAAAACACCACTCCATACCATGATGATGATAGGTATGAGTTGAATTTGGTTTGAAATGAGCCAGTGGCTTTCACCGCCACACTGGTTCTATTTTTAGATGCTTAATATAATCAAACTGTTTATAACTCCTATTTCTTTGCGGTATAATAATTGTATTCTGCATTCATACAAGAATGGTGGGTGGCAACACCTCTTGATTTTTCAATGAACAGACTAAAGCACACATCAAGTGTCTTTATGCTGAATGGATGGCTGAAGGTCTCTATGACTTAATGCCACCAGGCCATGTCCGTTAGCCTGAAGTTGCGCTGTTTTGTAAGTGGATCATCAAGGCATGGAAGGCACTTCCAGGTGAGACGGTTCGGGAGCGCTTTAAGAAGTGCTCCGTTACAAGCACCATAAGATGGAACAGAAGATGATATTGTGCATGACAGCGACAACTGTGGCCCAAGCGATAGCTCTAGCAAAAGCAGTGGCAATGAGTGATTGTGCACAAAACGTATAAAATATGCAAAATGTAGGCAAGTTTTTTGCATCAACAAATGTGCCATGTTTCTTTTCTAGCTTTGGCCCAGAAAATATGCAGGAAATACGCAGGAATATTTATTTTGTTTCATTCGTGGACTGAAAGTGGGGGTGCAGGTTGGGTTATATGCAGGAGCGGGTTATACGTGCGAAAATACAGTAAAGCTAAAATGGTATGGACTCGCTACAGAGCTTGCTTAGCATGTATTTGTTAGTTTTTGTGGGTGTGTGCAGCATGACCACAATGCGAAGAGCACAGAATGCGCAGCTTCGCGAGGAGCCGAAAGAAACGACGAGCGGCCGTCAGCTGCCATCTTCTTTATTGAAACGTAATACGCGCGAGCGCATGCGGCGCGCGGGAGTAAGACAATACGCCCGTACAAACGAAAAAAACCAAACGCCACAAAGCGCAGGAAGGGTGCGCGCACTCTGCGGTGAGTCACGGGGTCTCTTGAGCAGGCATGCGCGCTGCAGTACACTGTGGCACCCATCCGGTGGCCGTTTATTACACAACTAACACTCCCCCCTTAATGAACTGCCACCGATTTACGGAGAACGAAGTGCACAGCACACACTTTTCACTCCCAAGCACTCACAATATGCATGTGTCTTCTTTCCATTTAACGGCTTCGTGAAAAGATCCGCGCTGTTCGTTGACGACTCAACGTATTGCAGCTGCAGCCTTCCTTCTTCGATCTTTTCCCTCAGGAGAAATACTTGAGGTCAATGTGCTTGCTTCGCTCCGAAGTCACTTGGTTTTAGCGAGAGAAATAGCGCCCTGATTGTCCACCTTCAAAATTTGCGGTTCCTGCGCAAATTCGCTTGCGGAAAGTTCCCCCAAGAATTGTTGAAGCCAGAGCGCTTCTTTTGTGGCTTGGCACATGGCCACGTATTCAGGCTTCAACAGTTGACAATGCAGTGCATCGCTGTTTTCTGCTGCTCCAGGAAATAGCAGCACCAGCCAACAGTAAACACGTATCCGCTGAATGACTTCCGATCGGTTCGGTCGCTGGCCCAGTCTGCGTCACAAAAGGCTTGTACGCAAGTTCCAGCTTTCCTGAAAACAAGCGCATAACTCTTCGTCCCCTTTATGTAGCGAAGAATGTGCTTTATGCCACTCCAGTGTTCTTCTGTTGGGTGCTCGCTGAACTGGCTCATGTATGCAGTGGCATAAGCGATGTCCGGCCTTGTGCCTCCAGCAAGGTAAAGCAGTGCACCGACTGCTTGCCTATACCTAAACTTTAGGTCTTCTCTCGGCGGGTTCCTGCTGTCTCCTTTTTCGTATTTGCTTCCCGGATCTAATGGAGATGACGCTGGTCTTGCATCTGTCATGCCAAACGTCTCCAAAATATCCTCTGCATAAGCCGTCTGATCAAGAGACAACTTCCCACTTCCTTCTTTCTTCAGTCGCATGGAAAGAATGTGACTAGCCTCTCCCAGATCCTTGGCGTCAAATTCTCGACCCAACCGGCTTTTGAAATCAGCGATTTCTGTCTCGTCTTTTGCGATGATGAGGAGGTCATCAACGTAGACTCCCACGATGAGTTCCTTTCCTTGGCTGACATAAACACAGGGATCGGCTTTGGATCTTGTCATCCCTTCCGACTTCAGGAGACTGTCCAAAGTGAGATTCCACTCTCTCCCTGACTGTCTTAGCCCATATAAACTCTTCTTCAAAAGGCAGACCTTGCCATCTTCACGGGCTCTTGAAGATTGTGGCTGTTCCATGTAGACGGCCTCTTTCAATGTTCCGTTCAGATATGCTGCAGTGATGTCAACCTGGTGGATTTTCCACTCCCTTTCGACGGCTATCGCCAGCAGCGTTCTGATGGACTTGAGCTTCACTACAGGAGAGAAGGTTTCTTTGAAATCAATTCCCTCCACTTGCGAGTATCCACATGCTACCAAGCGTGCCTTGTACCGCTCCAAGTCACCATTGGCGTCATACTTCTTACGGAATACCCACTTGCATTTCACGACTTGTCTTCCCTTTGGTCGTGGCACAAGCTCCCATGTTTCTGATGCCTTCAGGCTGTCCAGTTCGCTCTTCATGGCTGCTTTCCACTCTTCCTTGTCTGGAGCAGCCAAAGCTTCCTGAAGCGTCTCTGGGTCTTTCAAGCTGTGCCTGGCTACACAGCACCCGGGGCATTCTCTTGAACGTAATTCTTTGTTTGCAAGTCTCTCAGAGCGTCTCGGTGCCAGAGTACTGGTCATCTGTGGCGTTGGACGGCTGTTGCATAGCTTGCTCGTTTTCGTCTGATGAACGGCTGCACGGTCGTTTCGGTCATCGCTATCGCTATGGTCAGCACTATCAGCGTCCTGTGGGTCATCTGAGCCTGCTTCAACTTGAAACATTACTGGTACATCAGTGCTGTCGCAAACCTTAGGGCCGGTGGTCGCAGCTTGTACATGCTTGCATGGGAAGCAATCCTCGTCAAAAGAGACGTCCCTGCTAACGAAGAAGTGGTCTTCTTCGAAATTCCACAGCTTGTAGCCTTTCACCCCTTCTGGGTAGCCGACCAGTACGCACTCCTCTGCTTTCGATCCAATTTGCCCTTCTTCCGCAGCCTGCCTCGCACGCTCCATGCTCTGCATCCAAACACCCTGAGGCCCGTCCAGCTTCACTTCTCCCCCTGTCCACCAAAGCTTCCGGCGACTTTCCTTCAATCGCTTGGATGGACATTTGTTTCTTATACGGCTTGCAGTGACAACGGCGTCAGCCCAAAGCTCCTGGGGACACCTGACTCAATGAGGAGGCACCTTGTCATGTCTAGCATGTCTGATTCATCCTTTCAGCAACTCCATTCTGCTCAGGTGTGCCAGGGATGGTTATTGGTGCTTGATGCCTGCTCAGTCAAGTACTCCTTTAAGTCAGTGCTGGTGTACTCTCCCCCGTTGTCACTACGTAAAACCTTCACTTTTCTGTCGTGAAAGTTTTCCGCCATGCATCTGTACTCTTTGAACCTCTGAAGCACTCGCTTTTCGCCTTCATAGGATACACAACGGTGTACCGTGAGTAGTCGTCAGTGAAGGTTACGAAATAACTTGAGCCGCCCTTGGATGTCGGCATGATTTTACCGACGACATCTGAATGAATCAGCTCCAATGGCGCTTTTGCCCGAGTTGCTTCTCCCTTCGGGAAGCTTTTTCTTCTCAGCTTTCCTAGGCGACAAACGTCGCAATGATCCTCCATGTGATCTTTGCCGGTTCCGCAGAGGCTACGAACAGCATCCTGATGCAAATGGCCCAGCCGCCGATGCCAAAGAGATGTGTCTTTTGTCTTGGCGAGCCTCGACGACACCTCTGCTTCTTTCACGGTGTACAGTCTCCCTTGCTTCGTTGCAGTAAGGACTACTTCTCCGTTGTCTTTGGAAACGAAGGCTTTGCCGGCAGCGAACGTAACTTGCAACCCTCGCTCCTCAATCCTTCCAACCGATAGGAGGTTCCCGTTCAAAGCAGGCACATACAGGACATCTTCGAGCGGATGTTTGTCCCACCGCACTGCTCAGACAGCTGAATCTCGACTCTTCCTTTCCCTTCGACTTTGATGGACTCTCTATTTGCGGTCTCCACTGCTGATTCGCATGGCATGAAGTCGGTGACCTTTGACCTTTCGGACGTCATGTGATCAGTAGCACCGCTGTCAAGGTGCCATACACCAGGGTGTGACGCTGCCTCGTCCTTCGCACATAAGGCCATATGCGTTGCTATTTTTGCGTGTGGAAGACTTCTCTTCTTTTGCTGGTCCTTCTCTTCATCCGGAAACTGGTCGCAGTCCCTCGCTATATGACCGATCTTGCCACAAGCAAAGCATCGCACCTTCTTCTTTTGGACACCTGACGTCCGTTGGCGCATCTTGTCGTCTTTCTTATGAGCAGACTGATAGCTCATCTTGTCGTTTTGCTGCTTGCTGTCGGACGTGGAACAACCTTTGCTGACCAGCGCCCTAGTCTGACTGTCGTCGTTGTCGACGCTCTCTTCATTGCGACGCAGCTTTCTTTTTTCTTCAATGAGCAGCCTCGTCTTCACTACCTTCGTGCTCAGTTGCTCTTCGTCCTGCTCCAAATTGAGAATGAGCGGTTCGTACGACGCTGGAAGCCCCATAAGCATCACCAAGGCGACTTCTCTGTCGGTGAATGCATGTCCTGCACTTGACAGTTTTCTGTGCAGCTCCATGAGTCTTCCCAGGTAGCTCTGCATTGATTCTTCTTTCTTCATCCTTACGTTGAAGAAATCACGCATTAGCTGGAGTATATGCAGAAGTCCAAACTTCGAGTGCATCTCCTCAAGCGTCGTCCACGCTTCTCTCGCAGTTTTACTTTCGCCGATGTCATCCAGGTAATTGTCCTCAACGACGAGGAATAGAAAGGTCAATGCTTTGTTGTCTATCTTCTTCTCTTTATCCGTCATTTCCTCAGAATAACCGGGTTCGATGGCGTCCCAGCATCCCTTCTGCACGAGAGCGGCTCTTGCCCTTATAGACCAGGTATGGTAGTTGTCCGCCGCCAACTTTGGTAGCCTGAACTCGTCTGATGCTGCCATTTTGATGTTGAACTGAATGCCAAACAGAAATGGTCTTCCCCTAGTTCGGCAAACGCACAACCTTTACTTCTAACCGCAGAGCACAACGCAATGTCAGTCCCTTCTTCCCGACAGTTTCGTTTCTCCGCAGCCGCGTCGTTCCGCCACTTACTGTGACCGCCGCCTTGTGTAAGCACCGGGTCGAGTGGCGTCAGCAGTGAAGCAGGTGTCGTATGACGTTTCGTCCTTCTAAGGAAAACCACACGCCCTATTTCACACTCTTCGTGATTAGGCACACACCGTTCGTCAGTCCCTTCGTCCCGACACTTTCACCACCCCACACGCTTGTCGCTGGAACTTCTTCCGTGGACTGTAGCACGTGAAGCAGAGGAAATGGGTGTGGCTTGACTGTTCACGCTTCTTCATGGTCGAAACTTTCGCAGCTCATCACAAATCAGTCCGTTGCAGTTCTTCGCCAATGATGGTCGATGCACCGTCCTGGGCCCATAACCTGTTAGTTTTTGTGGTGTGTGCAGCATGACCACAATGCGAAGAGCACAGAATGCGGCAGCTTCGCGAGGAGCCGAAAGAAACGACGAGCGGCCGTCAAGCTGCCATCTTCTTTATTGAAACGTAATACGCGCGAGCGCGCGGCGCGCGGGAGTAAGACAATACGCCCGTACAAACGAAACAAAAGCCACAAAAGCGCAGGACGGTGCGCGCACTCTGCGGTGAGTCACGGGGTCTCTTGAGCAGGCATGCGCGCTGCAGTACACGTGGCACCATCCGGTGGCCGTTTATTACACAACTAACAGTATTAACAAAATAAGATGCATACTAAACGAAGAAAAAAGGAATACCCGTATTTTCTTGGCTGCAGCAGACTCAGAGACTCGTTATTTAGAAGCACAGTCAGAGCTATTACAATGTCAGGCAGGAATGAAAACCAAATTCCATTAAATCATTTCCCCCTTCCCCACAGCTGGATTCTGCCAAAACATTTAGTTATCACCAACCTTTCTCAGGCGCCGTTTGATCCAACCTAAAAACTAAGAAGCCATACCTGAACACCACAGGCAGTACTTACGATAAATTAATGCAACCCCTGATAAGAGAACAGGTGGGAAAATTTGCAAACATCAACTGAAAGGACCCACCATCACTTGGTTACAAAACAAAAGAAAAAGGCTGGAACCTCACAAGAATGCCGATGACAATCCTCTCGAGGTACAGGCGATTGACATGATGCAACTCCTTGCTGAACATTGACACAGGCCGCATGAGGGAGTTCTCCAGGCACAGCCTGCAAAGCAGGGTGGAACAACAAGCTGAACAAGGTGCTGACGTCACAAGAACATGAGAAAAAAGTTTGAGGATACCTAAGCACTTCGGCCCGCAAGCAGAATAAAATTAATGTCCAATTGAACACCTCAGACACTTTACTTCTGCTTCACATTGTTGAAAGGCTTGAAAATCTCGGTGCTTGAGATGCTTTGCTTTGCAATCCATTTCCCCCTTCACGCTTTCGAATGGCTTTGATCTGTTTCCTACGTGTTGCACCGCTGCTCACTCCTGCCGCCAAGTAATGGGAGCGTTGACAGCAATGTGAATTTTGCTGCCTGTCTGTTTGCTTGTTTGGCTGCATTCTTCCGCTCCTGTCATCTGCGGTTTACTGACATAGACAGCCACCGCTAGCTACTGACGAGTTTAAGCTCGCGCTACGAAACGCCTTGTGCTATGTTTCTGATGCCAATGCTGGCTTTTTCGTTCAATGGGCAATTGAATGCTTCGCATTGAAAACATGTTTGGGCTGGCATATTCACACAAGCCTTGTAATCATACTGTCAGCTGGTTGGTGCATTTTAGAGCAAAGGAACATGGTGCCCAAAATGAAACGTTGAATGAGGCGGCAGTGCAAGTGTGTGCGTTTCTGCTTCATTCTCTGCATCGTTTTTGAACACAGCATTTCCTCGTCTTACAAAGCAGTCCTATGAAATTCTACTTTGGTTAAACAGGTCTTGCGATGAAGCTTTCCGTGGTGCTTTTTAAGGTGGCGCTGTGGACAATATTTAACGAGCTATAATGTATCAAACTCACCCATAACTTTATCAGCCTTTTAGGTCCATTATGTGGCCAAAGAGTAAAAAATTCAGCATTGTGAGCACCGGCTAGTACCAAAAACATGCACACCATGATCTAACTAAACAAAAAAACCTAACTAGGAATGCGAATTGAATCTAGGCAAGCACGGTGATAGGCAAATGACTTAACCACTACTCAACTCCAAAAACACCTGAAAAATGCAGCTTTAAAGGTACTTTAAATATACACAAGAGGGTGCCAAGAGGAGGAAGCAGTTCCACTCAACGCGAAACCTGTCGGAAGTGCAGAGCAGTGATTCGCCAGTGTTTCCCTTGTGCTATTCTAGTGAGAACGTCGTGTTTACGTTGTTTTTTGCAATTTCCGAACATTTAGTCACGACAGTAGACAAGATTTAAACCCTCGGGCGCGACTGTCTTTTGTTTCGCGAACAGTTCCCAATTCAAGCAGGCACACAATCCGAGCCAGCTGTTGGGCGTCCAAGGCGGGAAAGACTGGCTGTTCGCAAGTTGCATTTATAGGCATTTCCTACCAATGCCGACTGTGTAACATTGCCTGCTACAGGTGGCGTTGCTCCTACTCTCCCACAAGGGGGGGTTGTGGTGCCCTCTCTTAACAAATTTCAGTATCAGCCTGGCGTTGATACCGAAAGTAGTCAAGAGAGGGCACCGCAGCCCCTGATATGGCCTATAAAGAGATGCTGAATTGAGTTTTCCTTAATTTAGGGTAATTAATAGGTTCATTCATGATGTTTTCCATATTGTCACGAAGCCAAAGACGACACAGTTGTCCTCAAAGAAAACAAGTTTATTGGAGCGAACTTGTGCTCCCCTAACAAATCGAAGAATACACAGGCGGCGAAACAGCAGTCAAGAAAGTGACGTGCATAGTCGAGCGCCGAGAGTCGAATGCCGCGGCATCTCCTCTGCGGGAATTTATCACTCGGCGCGAGGGTTTCTCGAATAATCTAAGTGTATACAGAACACTGTAGACCAGCGAAGATTATTCTAGGCTGTTCACGTTAGTTCGGCACGCTCTCCCTATCACAAGAGTTAACACATGCGGCACAGAAAGAATGGAACACGCGCCTCCCTTGGCCCACACACAGCACCGATAACACAGACCGGCGCAGCCGGGCGGCAAAAGCAAAACACAAATAAACAAACCAAATACATGGTTCGCGGCAATATGTTATATTATTGCGCACTCATTTGCAGCCTAGCAATGGCAGCGTCCATGGCAACGGTGCAGTGCAAAGATCACTTCCAATACTTTTCATATGAGTAACATGTGCCTCTGTAGCGCAATGGGATAGACACTAGCTTCGTAACACGGGGGGCACTTCCAATACTTTTCATATGAGTAACATGTGCCTCTGTAGCGCAATGGGATAGACACTAGCTTCGTAACACGGGGGGCCCAAGTTTAATCCTGACCAGGGCAAGTGGTTTTCTTTTTGAAGCCTCTGTTTCGATGCATGATGCCGTGACCCCGGAAGAGCTATGGCAACAAGCCAGGCCGCTAAAGTGCTCCGCACTTTATAAAATACAAAAGCAATGAACGCATTTGTGCCTCCACAGCATGTCAGAGGCAGTGCTTTCGCATTTAAACGACAAAATCAGATTTAGGTGCCATAAGTAATAACCTTTACTCAAACAAGTTTTTCCCCCACAGAAGGATCTTTTTTTTTTAATTGCCACCACAGTATATGCGCTTTTACAATAGGCAAAGAAACCTGAGTGAGAGCTGTACCTGAAGTACTTGAGGTAGGGCCCCTCGAGCATGACGAACCGGCGCGGCTCGACCGGTCGGCGGAGACGAGCTCCCGTGAAGCTGGCATTTGTGGCAACGCCCGTCTCTGGGACAAACGTCTCTTTTTCCTCTAACACCAACGCTGGCTCTTTTTTCTGCAAAGGGTGTGTGACAGGCACACGTGAGCACTGCACACATTGAGTGGTGGGCGTTTGCTGTTGCTCTAGAGTTTACAGAAGAAGTTAGCTTATAGGGTGACACCTTATATTCGGCTATTATGTGGAGAGCCAGGGTAGAAAGTACTTGAGGGGAAATATGTCTGCGTAGACGTTAATTTAATAAATGGGACAACTAACATGCATTAAAAAATGGAACTAAAGCTCAAATAGACTGGGGCTTTTTTTTTTATTGCGATAGTATGCCCGTTGGCATAAATACTATGTCACAAGTTTTGTAACTCCTGTTTCGCAAAGAAACGCAAATAGACTGGGGCTTGAGTTCGGGCTAGTTGGTTGCATGACATATCTGTGAAATCAGTGCAGGGATGGAGGCAAAAGATTTTTTTTTTTTTCGCCCCCATCCCTCCGCTGTCTTTACCGATATGTCAAATGAGCAGACATGCAGAGAAGCCCACTGTGGCTTAGAAGCTTCAATTCTGATATGACTTATGGTGGACCCAACCATGGTGCAACAAAATGGCCAAATGGTAATGCAACATCAACCTGTTGGAGGAAAGTTAGTAAATAGGTTTTTTTTTTTTTTGCTAAAGGAAGTCTGAAACCATTTTTGAACCCATCCCATACAATGCAAATAGTCCTTTTAACCCTCTTCAGATCACTCGAATTACTTGCACGAGTAGCCTTTTTTTTTTTAAATTAATGCATTTGATATAGTATACATGCTCTTTTTGAAACACGGCATGTTTTAGCTTTAGGTGGTAACATATCTGAAGCTGCTGCATAACGTATTCTTTGCAACAAAATAACAAACGATGCTTGTAAGCTCCAATGCCTTTGTTGCAACTCATTTTCTGAATATGTACAGGCTCCTGGCACTGCTCAAATTCCCTTGTTTCTTTTCACTGCTATCCCGGCACACATTCCATGTCAGAAAGGCTGTACTTTACACAAAACACTACCCAATTCGACGTTTCCTCATTTGAAAAGCCAGCTGTATTCCGTCAAGTTGTGTTATTCAGTAAATAAATGTTTGGCAAAGTTCAGTGTTCGTCCTCTAGGTGCTCTGCCAATGCACTTGCTTCTGTGCTTCAAAGAAGCAGGTGTGCTCGCACCACCTGGATTTTAAAGCGAAGCTTCGTAACTGGGGTACATTGAAGAACTCTGCTCCCCCCCCGCCCTCCAATCCATCCTTTCCAAACCCCCATGCAGGCAAGTAAGTGGGTGAACACAGCAAGCAGCTCACCCTGGTGACTAGACTGCACTTCCCGGGCACCTGGTGACCGGGCCTCACGACGACGACATCCCCTTCGACCAGCAGGTGCACTGGTACGTTCACCAGCTGACCATCACGCAGGGCCCACTGAAGGCTGATGCACGGCGACGGAGGCTGGAACAGCGGAGCGTACTCCGACGGACTCCACGGTACCTCCCCGTCCTGTTCCCGGCTCAGCGAGGCTGGTGGGCGGAGGAGAGGGGGAAAGTATGTCTCGAGTTACCATGGTCTATGTCAAGGTATACTACCTCGTTACCTAGGTACAAATATCAAGATACTATTGGCACGAACTGTGACTTCTGTTTTGTTTACCTATGTGTTCTGTTGACAGCGTTTGGCTCCACCTACCTGTCCTATCCGTGTTCAATTTTCAGCGTTTCGCGCAGGCTATCTTACTTGATAGAGGAGTGTTTCGCCCTGTCGTCACTAGACTAGAATGTTCTTCTGTGATCACCAGTGTTCTCAATTTTATTCGGTGGTTCTGGAAAGAATGGCATGGAAAGATAAATGCTCACAGGGCAAAAGTGGCGGCATTTGATTTGCCAAAAATCACCCGTGCACATCACTCTGCTGACTGCTTCTTCAACATTTTTGTTTTCTTTAGGTTCACTACAAAGAACAAGTTCGTTCCAATAAAGATTATTCCTCCGAGGACCCTGTGTCATCCATGGCTGCGTGATAGTATACACTTAGTTATATAGCTACCCTGTAGTTGAGTTTTGCAGGTTTAACGTGCCAAGGTTACGGCTGGGCTATCAGGTGCACTGTAGTGGAGAGCTCCAGATTAATTTTGACCACCTGGGGGTCCTAGACGAGCCCCAAAATCCTAACTCACTAACTAGTAGTTATATAATTAGTTACCTACGTATACATCTCAAGGTATATACACATCTCAACGTACAGGTGTGTCACAAGGTACCTAGGTGCATCTCACGTTACCTCACGTTAACTCTGTCACGATACAATTTGCTTGACATTTCCTTGTCATTTCTTTATCAGGACCTGAAATGAGCTTGTGGCATGCATTTACAAAAATTAACAAATAAATCACGTTGCTCAACTAATTTTCCAATCCAGGGCTCCATTTTAACCAAGGGAAGGCCTTGTACAGTCATGGACAAATGCAACGCGAACACAAAGATGCAAACCAGAAAACACAAATAGCACTATCTCTGTCCGCGTAACTTTATTACAGTAACGAAGATTGAAAATGTGTCTTTCCAAATATACCACTAGCGAGCCATTATTCTATCTACACTACCTGAATTTTTTTATTTTGTGTGCTCTGGTTCATATTTTTGTGCTCTCATTTCATTTGTTCATGACTACATTGCTACACATGGTGCAGAACTAATGCTTATGTAGCAGCAGTCATTGCTTGGAGTGTTTGGACACGTTTCAATACGCAATAAAAAGCTTGTTTCTTAATCAATACTGCATGTTTGCATTGCTTACTTGTTGCATTTTATCATGGGTGATGTGGCAGCTTAAAAAACTCTATGCGGAGCAGCTAGGCTCAGCAATTCCATCCTAAAAACAATAATTAAAATGCTCCAAACCGATTACCCGCACACAAAACAATGCTGACTTCTTTGCCAGCTTGCATAAGAACATAAAAATTGCATACAGGTTACGTGTTCTATCCAGACGTGAGTAACTATAGGGTTAGTGAAGGGGTTTCAGCACACTTCCACGATTACACCTGCTGTGAAATTTCCATGCGAAAAACAGCCAAGTGAGGCTGGAAGTCCACACCACTATTGGCTGTCGTTTTCAAGCAATCTTGATATTTCCGATTCCTCTCATTTTACGTAAGACAGAGTACAATATGAGTACATTGCACGCAGTGGACCCATTCGTAAACCTAGAGTAAAACCAATCATAAAGAAACTAAAGGTCAGCCCAAACTTGCTTTGTAACAGTGATTTGCAAAAAATAAAAAGAGAATCTGGGGTTTTCGGAACCGAAGCTGCATCTGGGCTAAAAGCATGTTGCAGTAGAGAGCTATGAATTAGTTTCAATCACCAGGGAATCTTTAACGTTCACTAATGTCTTGCCTCACAAGTGTTTCACTCGTCCCTTCTATCGGGAAAACGGCCACAGCGGCTGGAATCAAACCCGTGTCCTTGTGCTCAGCAGCACACCTTAGGGATAGATAATAATAACCACTTGCTCCCGGTATCAGAAATTACAATAATTTTATTGTATTTCTTAAGTGTTTACAACTGTCTCATTATTACTAGGTACATGCAAGGCACAACAGCCGATCACGGTGCTTTCACGGTAAAGCTTCCCGTTGGCACAGAAATAATAATAAACTAACAGAAATAGAGCGCATATTGGAGTCTCGCGTACCTGCTAGTGTGGCCACCATAGCCTGGGCCCGATGCCTCATCTCAGAGTGGCGCAGTTTTGTGTCCCAAACGACGAGTGCTACGTTCAGGGCCAGCACTCCAATCAGGAACAGGGAGTCCCCGACCAGCACAGGTCCCCTGCGGGTATATTACGACATCAAAACCATAAATCACCCTACTTCTACCTCTAAACAATGCATGATGCATAATATTTCACAAATATGCATGTATAATGGTGAACTTGGGGACAACGAATAACCGGCTAAAATGACGAAAAACTTTTACACCTACAATGTTAGATATTAAAATGGTGAAGGGTAGAACTATGGGTTGAGAGGCTGGTGGAAGTAACTGTACACGAAGTACGGAAGTCTGGGTTGTGTTCATTTTAAAAATGTCCACTCTGCGTTTGTTTTCAAGACGTTACATAGCTGCGTGCGAGGCCTTTAACCTGCACCACTGCACGGAAACCAATGCCCTGCCCAGCATGACTTGCGTCGCACGCGTGTTGCCCGCTCTTGGCCAATCAGAGCTCGCCCAAAGTGATTACTTTGAAATGAATATGAAATGGACAAAACTCATAATTCCGCCCAGGAAAAATTAGCCATTATAAAACACAAGCGGCAACAGGATGAACGCTTGACTTCAAGCTGATACTTTTTTTTCTGTCTGTTATGTTCCCCTTTACACTTTGCTTACGCACCAATTACAGCCTGCTCTAGTTCCGCAAAAGACCCGGGATACAGTGGCAGTGATGTCTGCACTAAGAGAGCACCTGGAAAACCAAAGGGGCCCTTGGTTTGTACCGGCGACGGTTTGTATACCTTGACTCCACTTTCAAGCCAACTGTAGGTTCTGTATATGTGCATCGGCAAAAACTCACCCTCCGAGAGAGTAGGCCACCACGAACGCCACTATTTCAAAGAGCAGCAGGACCACACTAGGCCACCGGAACATGGAGTGCGGGTTGTTGTGATGGAACGCCTCGCCGAGCCAAGTCGCAGGAGATTCTCTGGACTGTAAGAGGATATTTGATCCAGACCTCAAAGGTGTTGCAAGCAACGTAAGTCCATGCAGTGCTTTGCATATCAATGCAACCTTGAGAACTCTGATCTACTCTCGGTAAACTCATTAAAGAACCTGCAATGACGTACAAGGTACAAACACATTAAGCACCTTAATCTGCATGGCATCTCTATTGTTGGCCAAGCACAAGAGTCTTATGCGGATGGCTAGCGGCCAACCACGGTGAACTCATTAAAGAACCTGCAATGAAGTACAAGGTACAGACACATTAAGCACCTTAATCTGCATGGCATCTCTATGTTGGCCAAACACAAGAGCCTTATGTGGATGGCATCTTTATGGTGGCCAAACACGATTTAGAATTAACCCTTCCACTTCAAATCTTAATTCCCATATGTAGCATTGTACGAAAGGAAAATTTGACACGACCTATGTTGTAATTGCTTAATATGATTAGTTAATTAGATTAATATGATTGATATGGAAAGTAAAAGAAGCTAGTTGACACTCACCTTAAAATAGTCCACTTCCGTTTTGAGGCTGAGATGTAAACGCCGCAGTGCCTCGGCGGTTGTCAAACCGGAGGGTTCCATGTCGTCTGCTGGCCGGCTGTTTGTTTTCCGTCTGCTACTTCACGCGGGAGGCGCCATCTTGAGGGGTCTCATGCCCCCCACAATCAGGCTCTGGGGGAAAGACAAGAGGACCACGATCGCTTATCTTATCACAGCAAAAGCGTTGCGCACCCAAGCCGGCTTTCGCGAGTTGTCCGACGCCCGTGCCTGGGAGGGAAAATCTCTGCGAAGTCAAAAGTACTCTAGCTACACCAAGTTTTGACACATGACTACCCATCCCGCTTAATTGAGTTGAGAGAGAGTACTGGATGAGTGACGGTGAAGTTTCACCGCAACTTTGACGCGATACTTGTTGCGATCCCCAGTGCGACACTTGCAACAGATGCCGGCTTTTAGAGTTGAAAGACAACAACGAGATGGCGTGCAAGAAAATAAAACGAAGATTTAGGCAACGAAAGCGTCATTGGGAACGTCAGAAGGGCCGTGATCGACAACAGAAACTCTATCGGGGCCGTTTGGGTGAGGCGGTCGAGACAATGACGACGACCGCGTTAGCGCTAGTTGGCAACTGCAACGTTTGGGGTGATGCTCACCGCATCAGTTGGCTCCACGGCTCCGGGGACGTCAAAGGACGTCTCTCATTGAAAGGCTGACAACTGCGCGCCAAGTGAGTTATGAAAGCCGTCTGCTAGTTTTTATTTCTTGCCATCCGCAAGCCGCCATGTTGTTTTCCGTACGCGACGGCCGCGACACCCCCGTTGTCACACATTGCAAGATGAATGTAAAGTGTCTGTTCTTAATATAATTGTCATCTTTGTATCTTTGTACCGAATAAAACTTTTCTTACCAAAGAAAACGCGTATTCAGTACTTTTATAAGGAAGTTGAAAAAGATTGGTAATAACATAAACCTTACTGACCAAGCACGCGGCCATTTTGAAAGAGACTCAAACAGGCAGTCTGGAGATTTTAAATAGCAAGATTGAGAGACTCAATGGTACTCAGTGTTCACTCTAGTATAATTATGGAACTATATGCCCTAAATCTCCTCCACTGTGTCCACGGCTGCATAAGAGACGTAGTACAGTCGATCCCGGATATATCGAACTCCAAGGGGATCGCAAATAAATTCGATATATCGATAATTTGATATATAAAATATTTTCTTTCGCATAGGAATTCCAAGGGGATTTTGGACTGTTCAATATATGCAAGAATTCGATCTACTGGGTTCGATATATCCGGCATCGAATGTATATAAACTATGAAGACAATTGCTCATCAAGGTTTGGCGACTTTACCAAGCATAAACACGAATTAAATATTCGAATTCTCTGTTTCCAACACTCGCATGGGATACTGCTAGCGGAGCTTCTCGCCTACGCTTGGTTGGCTAACTGAAGCATTTCCTTTGGGTTTCACATGTTTTCTACAAGCCCTGGCCATCGATCACGTCTGTCCGTGCTCAATACTATTTGCTCTCTTTTCCGCCTTGCGGGCTATTTTTGCGCCCTTGAGACTTCCTTGCGTGTGGATGCCTCATCATTTGAACCCTGTGGATAGATCGATTGACCCACATTCCTAATATCAGACGCCACCTTCCAAGGCAGGTGTCGTGCCCAGTCACGATTTTGACTATCATCGGTGCTGAGTGATATAGCCAGCAGTGTATCAAAGAATAAAAGAAACAATTCTTGTGACTATAATTAAAAGGTGTAACCACCCCTTGTACGTACGTACAGCCGGTAAAAGGCTTGTCTATAACACAGCGTTCGTACTCTCAGCCCTATCTTGCCCCGCCGGAGCGGGATTTGAATAAAACTACTGCGGAATTCTGAAGTCTTAGCCTTTCGCTTTTGCCTCCGACATGTTTGGGATGAGTATGTTTCGGCAGTTTTCGGATGTAGCTGGTTGAAGTTGAAATCGCTGTTATAGACAAGCGTTTTACCGGCTGTACATGTACTCGATCGTTGCGCAATGACGACGTGCCACGCGGACGAACGGTAAACTTTTAGAAACACGCAGAGACGGAAATCGCCTCAATATACCCCACAATAATTAACGAGCTAATTGGCGTATTCATGGACGTGGGCAGGGCATGTAATGCGAAGGCAAGACAACCGTTGGTCATTGAGGGTAACAGAGTGGATCCCTAGAGAAGGCAAGCGTGGCAGGGGGCGGCAGAAAGTTAGATGGGCGAATGAGATCAAGATCGAAGTTTGCGGGGATAAATTGGTCGCAGTTAGCACAGGACCAGGATAATTGGAGATTAATGGGAGAGGCCTTCGCCCTGCAGTGGGCGTAGATAGGCTGGATGAACTAACGAGTGTCACCCAATATATCTCACAGTAATTAACGAGTGTCACACGTGTTAACAAGTTCAAGCACACGTTATGCCATTCGGTTTCGGTTTTTGCTGAGAATGAACGAATGCTCACGCACGTGCTTTCTTCCTCACTATGGTAAGAAAGACGCCTTACTGCAACACCGTGTTTTCGTCTCTTTCTTCGCTTTCGTTTCTTCGTCTTTTGACACAAATTACTCCAACGGGCATATATATTAACGCAATTCACACGGCAGCTTTCCCACATGTCATAGTTCTCCTCTGCGTCCACCAGTTCTACGCACGTGCCGTCACGTGCCCCTGTCACGGTGCACGCAACAGGCTAAATCTTGTTCCATGCGAGTTAACGCTGTGGTTGAGCAGATGGCTGCTGCCCTGGCGACACAAGTTCAAATCCCAAAGGTGACACAAACCCAATTTATTTTGTCTTTACAGCGGGGGCCATTTTGGTGCCATTCATGTCGACGCCGACGACAACTGCGACTACGGTAACTTTTCACATTTGATGAGACACCTATGGCTTTCGCAGTAAGAACTCTAATGAACAACATGGTGCCGCTGTTAGGGCACCCGTCAAGTGGAACTTGGAAGAGACACTCAGTCCGGGATAGAGCCTCTAAACAAGCTGATCTATAGTTCATTCCACAAGCTAGGTGCAGCACTGTGGAGGCTACATTGTTGTCAACAGTGCGCACACTGAGGGCGCCTAACTCGCTGTGAATGGGGTCCTGAAAGGACATTCCCTTCTCCCCTCTCGGAAAGTGGCACCGCAAGGACCCGGCGCCTTTTGTCTCTTCCTTCGCGGTGAGTTAGGCGCCTTGAGGGGGCGGGCTGTTGACAACAATGTAGCCTCCACAGTGCTGCACCTATCTTGTGGAATGAACTATAGTGGCTTTAGTCCGGGATACCCTGGCTTTTGCTGGCTGCGCGGGCCCTGTTCACCAGGTCAAGCTGGATCGCAGGGTCCTTGCAAGCCAATCGCGTCGTCAACTCTTGAATGGAAGGATTAAGGATGTGTTGGTTGTGACCTGGAGTTTGCTGGTACTCCCATACCTGATGGTATAGGGTGCCGGGTCACAGGACACTTACAGGCGGCTTGATGCCCGTCGGGTGGATGACATGGAGGAGAGTGCGGTGCGAATCATCGTCTTGAGGTGGTGGCTTGTCTTTTGTGAGCTGGGACTGTGTTGGATTGTTTGAATAAACTTTACTGAAGACAGCAAGCGCGATGTTAGGGCGCCCGGCTTCTGAGAGGCGTCCTCAGTCCAGGATGCCTTGGAGGTGACCTGCTCGCTCTGCCCTCTCTCTACCAACGAGCTGGCCAGCAACACCAACCACTGCTGTGTGGTAATGTTGGGGAGAGGCGGTCGGATAGGGGTGTTGGAGCATTCTACGGTTACGCAGTAGAGTTCCCATGTTTGAACAAAAGTGACATGTGGCTGGGTATTGGGTTGGGAACACGGCGTGGTGTGTCCGTCTATAGACTGCGTAGTGTAACTGCGTCGGTCCTGGAGAAATTATGGTGAGGAGGTGGATATTAGGATGTCGGCGTAGGAGTGGACGGGGTTGGTGGCGAGGCGAACTGGCAGGGGGCCACTAGGGCAGTCGGCAACGGCCCGGAGTACATGTTCGCGGGACGCGGCTTGAGCCGCTTCGTTACATTCTAATCCCACGTGGCCTGGAGTCCATGCGATGTGTGCGAGGGGAAAATGGAGATTCTGGCGTAAAGTTTGTAGGGCTTGATGAGAGATACTGACAAAAATCGTGACCTGTTGCCCGGAACAAAACAAAATTGTTTCGAATATTAAAAAAAACGATAACGGAACGCGTGTTTCACTCGATGTCAGATCAATTTTAAGCAGGCCTTGATTTGGACGCGAAGGTGTGCGGGTGTGGGACAGGTAATTATATGTTTGAAAAATATGGTAAAAAGACATAGTTTCTGACCAGTCACTGCTTGTGGGGAAAAAGGGAGTCAGTCTGAACAAGCTTTGGGGTCTTTTTTTTCGCGTGATAGAAGGTGCGGCGTGCGAAGGTGGAGACGGATCTGTGACCATTGCGGCCCTGGTATAGAGTGGTGGACAAGTGCGCTAGAGCGATTCGGTTTCCGACGCAGCGCGGCAAAATATCTAACAGGCTGTGCGCGCGCGGAAACGACCGATTCGGCGGTCCTCCGGCAGCCAAACCGGTTCTCGGAGCAGAAGATGCGTGCGCAGGTGCGTCCTTTTCCGCACATGTGTTTCTGCCTTAATGGCAGCCTGAGTGTTGTACGTGATACGTATACCTGGTGGCAGGTATACACTTTACTTCGAGACATTCGTGTACCGCTCTGCAGAGCGTAAGACCTAGCGTTTTGTTGTCTCCCGCAACTCGTAGTCCCGCAGGTTCCCCCGAGTGCATGGCATACCCAGCTTTCTCGCTCAAAATTACAACCTCTCGGGAACCTAGAAAAACCACTTTAGGAAAATGATATTTGGCATAAAGCTAGAAGTCAACGTGAAGATGAAAACGCTAAAAGAACATTTCAGGTTTCTGATAATTTCTTTGTGTAATTTGCTGTCAAATCTAACTCCCCATGCATTTCTATGGGATAGTTCCCATGGCTCAGGAACCCAGTCGCGCAACGTGCGCGACTTGAAACTATGCACAAAGCAAGTACTCACCTCAAATATTAGCTGTGCAAAATAACATTTTCATTTCGCTAAAAAATTGCAGTGTAATCACTGTTCAAAGGACTGCCATGAGCGGGAAAGCTGCACATGAGTGAGGCAGGGTCTTTACCGCGCCTCATTCATCCGCACCGTCGTCTGGCACTATATATACGTCGGCATACGACCACGAACTAACCATACCCCGACAGTGTGGAGTTATTTTTTCGGGTAGACGTTGGCTGTTTCTAATACTGAGTGCCCTACAGAAAGGAAAAGGATGAGTAAGTTGTACTATAGTATACTTTCATACAACTTGCAACGGCAACAATAGTTGCCGCTGTGCCTCATCACTGCAGCCGGATATTGCTCCGCGCGGCGCAAGTAATGCGTTTTCTGGGAATATTTTGAACATAGTACGAGCCGTTTGCGTGATTTTTTTTACTTAATATGTTTATGAACTACTGCAGCGACGACAAACAAGCTACGTGAGAAAAGGCAGACGATATCACGCATTCGCAGCAATCTTCTTTCAAAACGCGCGCTCGACATCCGGGTCCGTCGCTCAGGTGGAGTGATACCGCACATGAGCTATTGCCGTACTTAACAATTGTTCCCGAGCACGACCAGTTTTATAAATACTTATAAAGCCGGTCGTGTTCCCACTCGGTGGGAGGTACGTCTCCTTAGTCCAAGAAGCCTTGGTCCTTTGCTGCCCTGTACTGGGCCCTGTCCTCCACTAGTCCGGTGCTGCTCTTGAGGGCGTTAGCTGCTCAGCTGGCCCTCGCATACTGCTCAAAGGTGGGGTTTGGTAGGTGAGTTACGCATTGTGAGTGTCGTCCCTCCCACACCCTATGGCTGAAGTGTTGCGTGCACGCAAGGCAGTGTTTACAAGTTTAACGTGTAATGCATGTAATTGGGTACATGCAATGAGGTAGCGTACCGCGGGGGTAGGTGTGGAAGACTTCAGAAAGAAGCACTCATCTGTGCGGCGTAATCGCAGGGACAGCGGAGCAGAGTCCGTTTTATTCACCAGGGTAAACAGCTCGATTACTGCAGAGCCACGCGGAAACGATGAGGACGTGGCAGCGTCCTCGTCAGCGAGAATACAAGATGAGCGCAACGATGAGGCCGTACAGGCCGAGCACTTCGGCGAAGATGAGTATGAGCACCATGCCGACGAACAGCTTGGGCTGCTGGACGCAGGTGCGGACGCAGGCGTCGCCCACGACGCCGATGGCGAAGCCGGCGGACATGCCGCTCACGCCGACGCTCATCCGGCGCCCATGTGCAGGAACGAGGTGTACAGGCGGTAGCCGTGCCCGCCCAGGGCGCTCGAGATGAGCACGGAGACGACGAGGCCGTAGATGGCGATGATGCCCGCCATGACGACCGGGATGAGCGACTTCATGATGAGCTGCGGCCGCATGACGGCCATGGCGGCGATGCCCGAGCCGGCCTTGGCCGTGCCGTACGCGGCGCCCAGGGCGCACAGCGCCATGGCGGACACGGAGCCCATGATGCCGAAGAAGGGCGCGTACAGCGGCTCCCGATGCGGCAGCTCGACGGGGACCAGGGCGGTCACGGCGGACGTCGCTAGTGCGGTTGTCGCGGCGGCCATTCCTCGCTGCGTTGATCTGCGGTTGAAGTATGCTTTCCAACTGCCTGCGGCTGGTAGTCGAGGAGACCTGCGAAACCTGGTTGGTAGGTTGGTGCCAAGAGAATGGCTCATACCCACTCAGGGGATTGGCCAGGAAATGGGCGCTAACTGAGAGAAAAAAACTGGGCTCGGGATTAAGAGAAATATAATGAATGCACTTGATGTACTCGTTTAGGAAAAAAATTGTATATAAACGGGAATAAAAAAAGTAGACTGCCAGAAAATGAGGTACGGCATGAGATAGGACACACCAACTATAAAATCAACACTAATGGTGCGAATAGCGGAAGTGCCAAGGAAAGATAATCATCATCCCCATCAATACGGGGTTCACAGAACAAAATATTGCAAATATACGAAATAGACGTGCACACACGATGCAATACATACAAAAAAAATAACATTTAAACAGAAAGAAATCGATCAATCAGCCGATCTACACCACCTCATCTGCTTCTCACCCAAATTCACACGATATCGCACATTCGCACCCCCACAAATGCCCCCTCGATTCCCATAAGCCCTCACAGTGTCGGTACTTCTACCCTCACATTCGTAGCGCGATTCTAAATGGATAACGGTCTTGCACGAGTGGTCTAGAGCTGCGAGTCTGTTCCCACGCCGTCCAATGCTATGTGCCCACAACCTCTCCATTAACATTGCTGAAACATGAATACGTACGCCTATGTCATCGGAGGCACAAATCCAATTTATTGTCTTCAACCAACGCAGAGCCCAACTCCACACCACCACCCCTCTCTCCAAATGGGAATAGAACCTTCTCTTCTAATAAAAGTACTCATCTTCCTTCCCGGGATCATTGGAAGGAAACTTCGGCCGAATCACCACGCAGATCCGGTTCTGCCCAGGAAGCGCTGTTTGCGTCCTAGGGAACCTGCCTGGTATGGTCGCACTTATCCGGGTTAGTCCCGGTGGTATCCGATTATGTTATTTCCTGAGGTCCTTCATCCTATACGTGGGTGTGCGTGATTACCGTCGATAAGAAGAAGATGAAAATGGTGAAAGAAAGAAGACCCTAGATAGATAGACAAGATAGAAACTTTATTGTTCATGGATGGATGATGGGGCGAATCAGCCGCCCTTCGGTCCAGGCAAAGCCGCTTGAGGGCCCTGATGATGTGGGGCCGCCAGGTCCCGTTGCGGTTGGATACTCGCCGCAACAGCCAGCCACTCTCCGGTGTAATTGTGTTGGTTGGGTTGGGGTGGTAGGGGCACTCACCACGAATGTGGTCCTGGGTAGGGGAATAAGGCAGTGGGGAACAGAGTGGGACAGGGGTGTCTGGCGTGCGTTGGAACAGATGGAGCCGAGTGGGTGTGTGCAGTGTATTGCTTGCGCCTGCCGAATGACTAGTAGTTGCTCCGCGACGGGTAAGCCCGGAATGGAGGGGAGGGGAACGTGCGGGCGTATGGCTTAGAATGTCTGCTTAAGGTGGGGAGCGGGGAGGGGGAGGACAAGGATTTGTGTCGCGAGCGTCGACAGGGGCCCGGAGGAGAGCTTCGCGGGCAAGCTGATGAGCGCGTTCGTTCCCTGCAACGCCTGCGTGACCAGGGATCCAGTGCACGTGAAAAGGCCCTTTAACGTTGTTGAAGAGGGACAGTGAGGAGGGGAACGCAAGACCTTGAGCCAGGTGGTAGCATGCTGACTTCGAATCGGTGTAGATATTGGTCGTGCGGACGGGGGATGTGTTGTCAGCAGCGGCAAAAGCAATAGCGAGAAGTTCGGCTTCTTCTGGGGAGGTGCAGCGTCGAGTGATGGAGTAGTGAGCACCCTCTGAAGTGATGAAGGCGACCGCACCGAGGTTATCTTCAAATGCCGCATCTGTGAATACGTGGCGGCTGTCGGTATCACGGTTTACTTTCTTGGCGTAGTATGCGGCACGAATAAGACGGCGTTTGGGATTGCGTTCCTTGTCCATGTGGCGGGGAATAGGTGCTACGGTAATATGTTGGAGTATTTTGCTGTCTAGAGGAGTTGTTTGAGGTCGGGGAGGACGGGACGGGTATCCTAATGTGCGTAAGATATGAAGACCTGTTGCAGTTTCGGAGAGGCGTTGACGTTGGTGGCTGCGGCGGATGTCAATTATGTCAGTAACCGTCGGGAGAAACCAAGTTGCGCAAGTCGGGTGGTGCTGGTGGTAATAGAACCCTAGATCGTGTACTGCACTGGACATGCAAGACCAATTTGCTACCTGACCAATGCTTTTCGTGGCCCTGGGTATGTGCCACCATCCAAGGTTACCAACCAAGGAGGTTAAAATTGTTACCAGCCATTTAAAAACTAGGCAGATGATGAAACTGAAGAAAATTGGAGACTTGAAGTGAATGGCGAGAAATAAAAAAAAAAAACGAGTAGCGTAGAATAAACATGTACTTCAGCAAACAGCGGTGCTTGAGCCGTCGGTCGGTGGGGTGGGTTTGGCTCGGGCCAGGTATTCTTGGGATTTGGCTGCAGATGTGGTCAGCGTGGTAGGAGAGAGAGAGAGAGAGAGAGAGAGAGAGAGAGAGAGAGAGAGAGAGAGAGAGAGAGAGAGAGAGAGAGAGAGAGAGATAGGAAGAGAGGGAGGGGGGGAAGCCGTGGTAGGAGCTGGTCAGCAGGCCCTCCCGCCGCTCAAGGAAGGGTTGTGATTGGGGGTGTGTTGGCAAGCCCACACCATAGGGGGTGTGGGTCGTTGATGTCGAAAGCGCGACGGAATCCCGTTGGCCGGGAGGGCATATCTGAAACAAAAAAATAAAAGACGCCGACCCAATCCAACACTAACACCTCCCCCCCCCCCTCCAGCTTCCGGAGCCCCACAAAGTAGCACACACCCGCAGTGGGGTGTTGCCAACGCTTTATAAAAATCAGAGCCCTTTCACCCTGTGATGGAGGAAGTCCAGGTGGACTTTCCTTTGGTTGAACTTGCTATGCAGGGTATTGTGGATTTGCTATGTTTAATTATAAGGACAGTGGCTCAACCTCTACGTCATAGACTAAGGTCACGCACAGGATTGGTTGGTAGAGAATGACGCTTCATTATAGCGCGGCTACGCCAATCACAGCGCTGGCTCTAGTGCGCCGCACAGGGGCCGCCGAAGAGCGCGCTGCCTCGCGCAATGTCAGGGGGAAAGACACGCCGCGCGTGGCGAGCAGTACACACGACTGGGGAGAGAGGAGGTGGCGGTGAAGGAGCATAAAGTTGGGATGTAAACATACTTCCTCCGTAGATATCCATGCTTCACTATGCAACCAGCATTACACCACGTGGGGAAGCCAGCTTGTAACAAAGACCAAGACTTCGATACGCCGATACCCTCAAAGCCGGCTTCACCTCTGAACACAAGTGCATTGCTGGTAGGAGGAATGGGAGGAGAGAACCGTTTATTGGAGCGGGAAATGGTGTTGTGGGTGGCCTTCCGAGTCCGGATAGCCACGAGTCGCTGGCAGCCGCTGCTAGCCCGAGACAAAAGGTTAACCTGTGTCTCTAGCAGGCAGCCGGTCAGCTCTACTTCCACTGCTCCAACGAGGGGGAAGGAATGGGTTGGGTGGTTCGGGGGAAGAATAAGTCGTCCCATATCAAAATATACAGGTCCTAAGATTTTTTTTCTTTTACCAGCAGAGCTGTCTAGGCCGACACCAATCCGTCCGGCGGAGACGGAACAACCCGAGCGCACGTTAGCGCGTGCCTCGCGGCGACCGCCCGGCGTCGTCCAGGCTTGCGCATGGGCTTACGCCACATGAGGAGCTCCCTCCTTCGTCGTCGTCGTCGTCGTGTAGCGACCGGCGCGCCACGGGTCCGCCGCGCCGAACAAGATGACGACGAATCTGTCAAGCCACCCTTCACAATCCACACGTGAAGACGGCCACCGGACCAGCCGACGAAGAAGTGGATGTCTACAGAGGTGAGGACGCGTTACAAGAGGATTTGCCCTACGCGGATGTGCCGTCGGAAGACGACGACGAAGGGGTGACGACGATGCTCTTCACTCATTTATTGCCGAAACAGGTCACTTGCCTTGTTAATGAATCGCATCAACCAATTTTTAATCGTTTATTGAAATACCTATTGGTACAGTAGTATTGCATTTTTTTTTTGTTCCAAAATTGTTAGCATCACTGTACCCTATTTTCCCTTCGTTTGAAACTAATTACTAAGCTTCTTCAACAGTGAAATCACAATAAGACTTGGCCAATCCCCCAGAGTGGGTAAGCGCCATTCTTGTTCCGGACCCAACCAACCAACCAACCTACTGAATAAAACACTGCACTGTACTGAATAAAACACTTTAATGTTCTTTGCTTTGCAGTGCCGCCCAAACAAGCTTTGCTCTGCCGGGTACGGCTGCTCCCTCTCTCCTGGGATCCGCTGTCAGTGTGGGGAGAAGCTAGATCGATGCTTTTTCTCCAGCCTTGCAACACTAGCGCAAGCTGCGCCCTTTTTTAATAAACTGTCCCGTGCACTGAACACACGCAGCTGAGTAAATTGTTGCCGCAGGCGCGAGACCTTGGGATCATATCCACATACAGCTTCGCTGTAAAACAAAGTGCATATACTGCTGCCGAGCGCGTTGCTACGGACGATGGTAGGGCACGAACAAAGCGATTTGTGAATCAATCGGTTACTTACAGCGCAGAGACTGAAAGAGTCGTCGTACACAAAAAAAAAATTCACCACTACACAGCTGGCAAATTGAATAAAGTTTACTCTCTCTCACCATCTTCCCGTGGGGGGAACCCTGAGGAGGATGCAAAGCGGCAGTGGGGGTTGGTTGGTGTGTAAGTAGAGTTGAAGTAAGTAGTGTGAGTAGAGTTGGTGTGTGGTGTTAGAGTAAGGAGGCGCGTGGGTAGCGTGAGGAGGAGAATGGAGGAGAGACGCGCATGCGCAGTGGAGGTGTGGACGGCGCAACAACAAGGGAGGGAACAGGCTCGACCATAAGCATCCTGCGGGAAGATGGTGTAATTTTGTTGGGGTGTTAGAGTGGAGAGGCATTAAAGAGAGATAGATAGATAGATAGATAGATAGATAGATAGATAGATAGATAGATAGATAGATAGATAGATAGATAGATAGATAGAGAGAGAGAGAGAGAGAGAGAAGAAAGAGAGAGACGTTGGACGTGGCATGAGTTTGTCTTTATTTAGGCATTATCATCATCATGTTCAACGTATACGTGACGTCAAGGTGTGGTTAGCCTTCCGCATTGGCGGATCCAGAGGGGGGGTCCGGATGTCCTGACCCCTCCCTTAATTTTTGAATTTAAACCTCCAAGAAGATGATTACTCAGGTCGCAGAAAAAGGTGAATTGATGACTTGTTGTATTCCTTGTGTTTTTGCTTTCCCGAAATTTCAGTGAGTTAATAAGGCTCCTCCTCCTCCTCCTGCTCATCACCATCATCATCATCATCATCATCATCACTGATAGGAGCTGACCCCCCTCTCAGAAAAAGCCTGGATCCGCCCCTGGCCTTCCGCTTTGATTATGACCGCCTTATGGTCTGTGAAATGCAAAGTCAAGGGCTGTTGTAGTGGATGAACCCTAAAGTTGCTGAAGATGAGGTCGATGCACGTTCCCCGGATGGTTGTGGGCTGCTTGTAATCACGGCCCGCCGAGACTCGCCGACGCACGCCGCCGCCGACGACGATGAAACGTCGAAGGCGCGTGAAGCGTGCTCGTCTCGTGCCGGCCCAGGAAGACACCGACAACACTGTCGCTCAAGAACCATTAAAGGGTAAGACACCACCTGGCGTTCAGCAAGCCGAGCATGCGCAGTGGGGGTGTGGATGGCGCAACAACAAGGGAGGGGCATAGCCCGACCATGAGATGCTCCGCATCTAAAAAATATGGGCCCGTACACTTAATTATCACGTATGCATACTCTGAAGCCTAGCTAAGTGCGCGGCACACTGCGGTCATTGCGGCTATAAAAAAGCTGCTTTATTGGAGGGACAGACAACCAATTTTTGTAGAGTATGCGCTCTCTCAAACAAAAACACATTGCTTAAAACACTTGGAACCGAAACGGTTTTTCTGATAAGGCCTTAGAACGATTGGAATATTTAGATCGACCTGCCTTAGGTAGGACTATGACATGCTCACTGTCATGCTGGCAACCATGGCAATGAGCCGTGCGGCAACATACTTTTAACTGTACGAGAGATGAAAAGAGGCCTTTAAAGCTTGTGGCCAGACAAAACTAAAATAAAGCGCACTCTTTTCTATTCTTTTATGCGGTTTTTGGATCACGCATTGAAACCGACAAAGTTGTTTGTATAGCGCGGGGCTGTGTCGTGTGGAGACACTTTATGGTAGGGTGCCACCTTTAATATTTCAGGAAGTTTAGTGCCAAATTAAAATTATTTCTGGCAATTTGTTTAGAAAGCCTTGCCATCCCTTCCTAAAGAAAGTTGAGAACGCGAAAGCTTTCTCACATCAAAAGTGCGTCAAAACTGCGCGAAAATCTTCGCTAAAGGTGCGTCCGACCCACAGTGTACGATATATTATATCTTACACCGTCGTCCAACCTTCGCTGAAAAGCCCCAACCACATGGGGCGATTTTGCGAGCGACTTGGGGCGCGACGCGACTAGCGACGAACTACTTTTCGCCGCGCACCAAGTCGCTCATCGAATCGCTCGGTTCTGGGTCGCCAGAAACAGTCGCTCGCCTCCCGGAAGTGGCCTCAGCGACTAGCCAATAGGAGAGCCCCTACGTAAGCACGCAACCTCCGGTTTTGAAAGAGAACGGGGGGAAGATCGGGAAGATCCACGCAGACGACGTTTGTGGTGCAGCGGCAAAGAAAGCTTTGCGTGGCAAAGCTTGAGTACACGCTGAAGCAGAAGCAACAAGGCTCTCGCTCACACTGGGCGAGACCCGTGTGGGAAAAATGACGTCAAGAAAGCGAATTCTTCACGGCGTTCATGTTGGAGCCGAGAAACGAGGCGCAGAAGGAAAAGCGTGCGCTATCGCTAACCCAAACCAGTTTTAGAGATGCAATGAAGTGCAAAAAGCAAGGTAGAAAGGCGTAATACTTTTTAGTCATGCTTTTTATGACAAATGAACAAAAAAAAATGTTTGCAAACATCCAGCGTACCAAGCGCGTTACTATGCGCAGTGCGGAAACATTGAAATCGCCATCCTCAGTCGCATGCTCAGTCGCTCGAGCCGTCGCTGTCATGTGGTTGCCTCGGCGAGCGACTTCGGTTCGGCGACTGCGGATCCTAGTCGCGTCGCTCGTCGCGTCGCTGGAAAAATCGCTCCATGTGGTTAGCGCTAAAGTTCGTCCAATCGATCGTCAAACCTCCAAAGACCCAAATCGCGAACGAAGAACGAACCCATGCGACGATTTTTCGCGCACTGAAAACATCTACGAGCGATCTAATTGTACAGCGATACGTGGTTTATGAGATAAAGATATATACTCGGTGACAACTTAAGAACGCCACCGATGATGATGATGATGATTCCTATTGGTTTCCCCTTTGAATCGGGGTGATGACATGTCATCTTACCAAAAAGGACTAATATAACCATGTTTTACACTCTTGGTTTAATACTAGCGCTGCTTATGGCAGGCCCTAAGGCTTATTAGGCCCGAAATACTTTCTTTTCCCTGTTACAGGTGGTAACTGTCCTAGGCAATATTCCCCTCTCTGCTTTTCATCCACCAGCATTCTAATCTTCTTTTCGTCCCCTCGACAGCCTTGAAGTTAACTTTCTCACTGATACCCTTAAATCCTAGGGCTTCTGAAAGCCCAATATTCCCTTCATGTAGATTTGGATGGATACCCTCACATTCTAACACTATGTGCCGCACAGTTTCTGTTTCTTTTCCGCAGACCACACATACCCCATCATTTTGTGAATACTTCCCCACAAAACTCTTAGTTCGCAGGCAACCTGCTCTAGCCTCAAAAAGCAAAGCACTGCCCTGGGAATTATCGTAGAAATTTTCCTTTCTGATGTTCATCTTCTCAGCCCTGTACATCTCTAACGACGTTTTAGCTTCCATTTTTTCCCTCCATTTATTCGTTTCAATCTGCCTTGCCTATTTTTTGGTTACCTTGGCTGTTTTGGATTCCCCACTGTTCTTTCCGTATTTCATCGTTAGCCGTCTAGTCTTCCTTAACCACTGCGTGTCCACGCTTTTCAAGTATAGGTACCTAAAAACCTTAGCTGCCCACCTTCGTTGATCCATTGCCCTCAACCTCATCTCAAAGCATATTTTACTTTGAGCTTCTCTAACTTCAAACGACGCCCAGCCCATATCTCCCTGAACTGCTTCGTTAGTTGTTTTTCCATGCGCGCCTAAGGCCAAACGTCCTACCGTTCTCTGGTTTACTTCAAGGCCTGATAGAACGTCTGATTTTAAGCAGAGTACAGCATTCGCAAACGTGAGGGCCGGAACCATTACTCCTTTCCACATTCCTCTTACTACTTCATATTTGTTATACCCCCACAGAGCTCTATGCTTCATTATAGCTGCGTTTCGCTTTCCCTTAACCTTAAGTTGCTCCTCGTGAGTACTTAAGTAGTTATCCCCTTCGTTTATCCACACTCCCAAATATTTATATTCCTTCACTCTAGGTAATTCGCCTTGCTGGATAGACACTACGTCGGTGGTAGCGTCATTGAAAACCATTATTCCTGATTTTTCTGCACTGAAATTTAACCCGAGGTCAGTGGCTTCCTGGCCGCAAATATTTATTAGCCGCTGCATATCGGTTTGGTTATCAGCTAAAAGAACAATGTCGTCTGCGTATAACATTCCCGGAATATGCTGTTGTACCACTTCGCCTTGCAGCATATGGGTTAGGCTAAACCCTACTTGACTTTCTTCCAGTTTCTTTTCTAACCCTGCCATGTAAAGCATGAACAGTATTGGGCTCAAAGGGCATCCCTGTTTCAGTCCCCGATGGATGTTGACCTGCTGGGCGCATTTCTGTCCTTCCCAAGTAAGGTGCACTCTATTGTCTTTATAGATTGCTATAAGGAACTGTACTAACTCGTCTTCTAATCCCTGGAGTTTCAGCATTCTCCACAGCCGTTCTCTGTTTACGTTGTCATATGCCCCTTTATGTCCAAGAACGTAATCCATAGTGGTCTATTCTGTGCTTTCGCAATTTCAATGCATTGCGTTATCACGAACAGATTGTCATCCAGTCGCCTGTCTTGTCTAAATCCATTCTGCAGTTCCCCAAGTATTTCATTTTCTTCCATCCATGCTTGAATTTCTGATTTTATCGCCTGCATTACGAATCTATACACCACTGACGTTACTGTGAGTGGTCTGTATGAATCAATACTGGCTTTGTCTCCTCTACTTTTATATATTAAATTCATCCTACTTTCTAACCAGTCCTCTGGTATTTGTTTGGTTTCTATCACCTTATCTATTGCCCTCATAAACGATTCCTTACTTTTAGGTCCAAGTAGGTTTATCAGTTGCATTGGTATTCCGTCCGGGCCCACTGCTGTCTGGGGGGAAACCTTTTGCTCTGCTTTTTTCCAATCAAGGTTGCTCAAACTTATTTCCCTTTCCGCAGTCTTTTGTGGCGCTGATGTTATCGGTGCAGGTTTCCCTACCACTATTGTCCTAAACTTCTCACTAATCACTCGATGAATATGCGCCAACGCGTGCTCTCCTTCTAAATGTTCCCCCTCCTCATCAATCAGGAATTTTTGATGGTTATCGTTTTTTGAGCTTAGTGATTTTACATGGTTCCAAAACTTCTTGGATGCGCTTTTGTCCTTCTTCCGTATTTCTGCCATCCATTGTTCGCTTTTCTGCTTGATCTTTGCTTGCACCTTTTTCTGCACTTCTAGTTTTTTCCCACGGTAGACATCCCACTTTTCCTTCACTACCTCCGGTTCCATACCAATTCTTTTTGCTTCTCTATGTTCTCTCGACGCCTTTCTTCGCTGGTCAATAGCCTCTTTTATTTCCTTATTCCACCAGCTTCTCGGCTTTCTCTTCCCTTTCCATCGGTTTCGTTCCTTTGCTTCATTCATCTTACCCTTTATGAACGCAATCATTTCGTCGTAATCCCAATTTTTGCCTGGGTATTTATTGATTTCATCTTCCAATCTATCAGCGATGATCTTTAACTGCTCCTTATTCAAATTATTTCCTCCTATTGTACCTATTTCTGCATTTGTCCGGGTTGCGCCTCCAAAGTGCAAGCTAAACCGCTTGTGGTCGCTTCCTAAGCTGTCTGTTCCATTTTCATCTATCCTCATTTCCCGCAGCCTTCCGTATACTGTCTCGGATACTAAACTGTAGTCTATGCTGGACTGTCTGTTACCGCATTCCCACGTTATTTGTCCGTCACACTTGCTTTCCGTGTTTACTATTACAAGCCGGTTTTCCTGGCATAGATCTATCACTAGAGAACCGTTGTGGTCTGTGTATCCATCCAAACCTTCTATATGGGCATTCATATCTCCAACTATGATTATTTCGCCCGAATCTTTGAAATCGTTTATATCTCTTCTCAAACAGTTTACCATTTCCTCATTTTCCTCCCTAGCACTACTTCCGGTCCACAGATACACCACTCCTAACCATGTATTTTTCCCCTCTATGGTGCCTCTAACCCATAGATGCTCTTTACAACTTTCATGCACTCTCTGCCAGTCGGTCGCTTGTTTAATGAGCATGCCAACACCTCCCCCTTTCTTCATTCCTGTGGTCCTGTTGCAACCTTCCCAGACATAATTGTCTATGATAGGTGGGGCTTCTAGGTCCCGGAGGTGAGTATCGGCTAAAGCGTACACGTCTATTCCTTCCCGTTCAAGTTGCTTTTGAATTTCCACCCACTTATCTGGCTTTCTGCCTCCCTGCATATTTATGTAGCTGATTAAATATTTATTGCACTTGTTTTTCCCTTTCCGCTTACGGGGTCTGTTTTTGTCTTTTTCAGAATTGTTTGCTCCATTGTTTCCACTTAAATGGCTTCTGTTAACGCTCTCAGTTACGTCCGTAGGTTCTCCGTTTAGCTCTAGGCCTGGCTGCCTCCCAGCGTTGAGTGTGCAAGTGTCTCTTGCTTCCCCTTCGGAAGCAAGAGACACTTGCAAGGAAGCAAGGAAGCTTCACCGGAAGTTGCCGATGTGCCTAATCACCGTAGCCGGATGTTTCTCCGCGCGGCGCAAGTAGGGCGTTACTGGGAATATTTTGAACATGGCGTGAGCCGTTGCCGTGATTTTCTGAACTTAATATGCTTATAAACGACTCCAGTGACGACAAACAAACTGCGTGAGACAAGGCAGACGATATCACGCATTCGTAGCAAACCCTTTTCAAAACGCGCGGGCACTGACGTCACGGGTCCGGCGCTTTGGCGGAGTGATACACTACTTGAGGTGGTGCCGTTCTTGAGTTGTAACCGAGTATAGTACCCCTTCTTCATGACCGATGCGTGCATCGCCTTATCTGGAAGCGTTCCTTATTCGCGATTTTCAAGTAACCGTTTTGACACAATGGAAGACCGGTTTCACGCAGGCGCCTACGTCTGTCCACAGATCTCATCAGAGATTTTCGGTCGACCAACCTGTCTATGAGGAAGTGCACTAGTTTTTGACAGCGGGCCATCGGTCCCACTAAGAAAGCTCTCGCTTTAAAATTCCTTGTGGTCGCTCCACTATATAAAATGCTGGCTTAATATGAGCTGGGCGATATGGCCTCACAAAAATCACTTGTCTGTCCCGTTCAGATAGGAAGATAGAACAGGAGCACCAAAGCCGGACGCGGCCCCATCGCCGGCGTAAAACTGCCTAGACAGCCTAGTAGGCAGTTTTAGAGTAGGGAAGCCAGAGTTGGTGGCCCCCAAGGAGTTAGCGGAACCCGAACGCAACGCGCACGCAACGCCAGCCCGCTACCGGCTTGCGTTGCTCGGGTCGGCTCGGGTGTTGGGAACTCTAGGCTTAGTATCATGGCGAATGTTTGATCGCCGCTATCTGTACAACAGCGAATGACCATGCCTAACACAAGTTTTCAACACACTGTCATCCCCTTTTTCGCACGTGGAACTTTATTTTGGCGATAATTGCCATTTGAGCGATCGGTGACCAAGACATCTGCCGTGGCATGTTTTGATTCTACCGCGCAGGTAGGCTTAGCATCGCGGCAGTTATCTGATCACCGCTTTTAAAATCAGCACTGCTAACAATTCCTAGCCCAATTTTTCATCACACGAACATCTATAGTTCATATAACAAGCTAGCTGCAGCGCTGTGGAGGCTACATTGTTATCAATAGTGCGCCCACTGAGGGCGCCTAATCCGCCGTGAAGGGGGTCCTGAAAGGACACTCCCTTCTCCCCTCTCGGCAAGTGGTACCGCAAGGCCCCGGCGCCTTTTGTCGCTTCCTTCGCGGTGAGTTGGGCGCCCTGAGGGGGACAACAATGTAGCCTCCACAGTGCTGCAGCTAGCTTGTGATATGAACTATACTTTCTCGCATGTGGAACTTCTTTTTCGCGATCATATTGATGGGAAAAGTGGCGACAAGCTGTTGGCCTGCGCAGTTCAGTGGGCCGAGAGAACAGGCGCGGCCGGTGTGTGCGCGCCGAAAACGCTTCAAGACTGCCTGCTGTATCATTTTCTTGCGAATGACGCGCGGAAATCTACAAATTAGCTCAGCGATCGCCGTAGTTGGTTGGGTGGATCTGGAAACAGCCGCAGGTATCGCTTCAGCCATGGTCACGCGCAGTTTCTCTGGCTACAAGAGCGACGCAAGGAACACAAGCTCCTCTTTGGGCCATGGTTTTGGGGAGTGGTCACAATTCATCACAATTCACACAGTGTGCACAGTTCTAGTTTTAAGGTCCTATTCACAAGATGCACATTTCACTCTGTCAGTGGCACCAAAATGCACAGTTTGCACTGTTGACATTGGTCGTGGATGGGTATGGCCAGTCCGGGAAAGTCTGTCAGACTGCTACACCAATTTGTACAGACTGTTTTCAAGCGCGTACTGGGTAATTATTTCTAGAGTAGCGGGGTCTTCACGGACACGACTAACGTGCTCCAGTTCAATCGTGGGTGCAGGACCTATTTCGGAAAAATAGCGTGCGCGCTAAACGCAAACCCCCCCTCCCCTCCCCTCCCCTCCCCCCCCCCCACCCCCAAGGACGTCTTGGGTTCTGCGCATGCGCAATACGGTGCCCCAAGACGCTTGGGGACCCCAGAGCGTTGGGCCCCCCTATTCTAAAACAGGCTAACAGCGCCGTAAAACGTGGCATGGGGATGCGCCTGGTCCCACAACACGCACGCGATGTGGGGTATTGGCCAACGCTTTACAAGCAGGAGTGCACGCTACTCCCACACGATATTCCGTGGTCGGTGCAGCCAGGCCGTCGAATCAAAGCACGTATGATTTTTTTTCCCACGTATTGTTTCTCTCGTTGAGTGCCCTGGTCTTTCCGGCCACTCTTGCTGTGTTGGTGTGAGCCATTGGACACTGGGATGACCCTCGACGGGGAAGTCTCTGAACTGCGGGTGCATGGAGCCCCCTAGGTGATTTTGCATTTACAAGAACAATCCGATCGTTAGAAGCTAGAGATACTGACTGAAGTTACCGTCCAGAGAAATTGCTTTAATGCCCGCTAGAAGCCTTTATCAGCGAAGCGGATGGCTTTGAAAGCGCCAGCGAAGAGGAAGAAGTGATCGCAACGGAGGAACGCCAGGGGCGTGGGACACCATAGAAGCTTCCGAGACGGCGATATACATTCATTCTCACGACAGATACCGGGACCGCATTTCAGGTGACCTTGCTGCCGAGTGAAGTCGCTGTGGCTTGGAGGACTTAGCGGGGAGGAGGAGACCGAGCCAGCCAGTCACTATGGCGGAGCATGAGCCTGCGTACGCGCCCTTCTTCGGCGTCATGGGCGCTGTGTCGGCCATGGCATTCAGCGCCCTGGGCGCGGCCTACGGCACGGCCAAGTCCGGCACGGGCATCGCGGCCATGTCCATCCTGAGGCCCGAGCTCATCATGAAGTCGATCATCCCGGTCGTCATGGCCGGTATCATCGCCATCTACGGGCTCGTGGTGGCCGTGCTCATCTCGAGCGCGGTGAACGATAAGTACAGGTAAGATATATGACCGGTGCCTTCCCCGTGGCGCCGATTGTGAACGACATAACGGAGGGTTTAGTGAAGACTTAAACGCAGCATATACTCACGTGGTTAGTGTGTACATCTACGACCGCCGACAGCTGCTGAAGTAGTAAGAAAATGAGGATCCAGAACCAAATTAACGTGTATATCTCATGATGAACAGCGTTTAACCGAGCGATAAAAAAAGAGCCGGTACCTTACCTCTGAAGGGGCGGGCGCGATATTCCGCCGCTGCAATATAGTTACAAGCGTGGCAGTTCCGCTGCGATACAAAGCTTCAATTAAACGTGTTGAAATGCCGCGTCCCATCTCTAACCCGACCTAAAATATACCAAACCACATTAATTTTCGAAAATAATGCGCAGAATTGAGCGAAGAGGACATTTTACAATTAAAAATGGCTGCGGCTTAGCTCGGCCAGGCCGGTTATGCAAGCGAAAGCAGCCAAAGAACACTGCCAACCAAGCGATATGGCTAGTCGAACGTTCGGTACTACAAGGTCTCACTACCGACGTTTCGTCAGTTTCCGAAGGCATCGTCGAAGTCGAAGCCTAGACGAGGCGTTTATTGCCGTCTATAGCTCGTCGCTATCGTCTTTCTGCATTCTTCTCCCGACGCCTAGCTCGCCGAAGCTCTCGTCCTTCACTCGTTTCTGCCTTCCGCTTTGCGCGTTCGTACTCGCGTTTCCGCTTTAACTCATTAGCAAGCCGAGCGACGCCTGCAGGATGGTCCGACCCAGCTTGCCGCTTTCGCCACTGGGACCGCGCAAACACAACTTCGGCACTCGTGGACCAGTGTCCTCGCTCCCTAATTCACTCCGCGGTACTTGCCCTCCTCCTCCCAAGGGGGAGGTGCGGCACTCGAGGGGAAGCGGCACTAGCACCCGGCACCCCGGCACTCGCGGCGAGTCACGTGGTATCACTTCAAAGTCAAACTCCCATGCACTCGCTGGTCTAGGCAAATATTGCTTTCGCAATAAAAATAATCTTGGAACGAACCCGGGGCGTTCGTTACAAAACCCGCAATTCTACTCCCTCGCCATGAGTGTCGCCAGAATTTTGCCTGGAGGGAGGCAAACCCATTGTATTGAATGGGAAGAGGGGAAGAGCTTGGGGAGGGGGAGTGGTGCAAGTGCTCCTATCGCTCATGCCCCTGGCTACTGAGGCAGAACGGTGAAGCTCCTTTAGCAGTCACCCGCCGCGGTGGCTCAGTGGCGTTGCGCTGCTGAGCACGAGGTCGCGGGTTCGATTCCCGGCCGCGGCGGCCGCTTTTCTGATGGAGGCGAAAAGCAACAACGCCCGTGTGTACGAAATTTCGGCGCACGATAAAGATCCCCAGGTGGTCAAAATTAATCCGGAGCCCTCCACTACGGCGCGCCTCATCGCCTGCGTTGCGTCGGCGCGTTAAACCCTACAATCAATCAAATCCTTTAGCAGTTGCATACAGGAATAGAACGGGTGTTCCAAGCGAATCAGCAGATGGCGCCGAGTGCGCACAGGAAATGCCTGGCTTGTACATACAATGGAATAGATTCTCGCGTAGCGGGCCCCTCATCTCGCCTTCCAGAGAAGGGCGGGCTTAATGGAGTGATCTGCACCCCTGATTCCTGGTCGCCACTCCCTCCGTAGGCTGTTCACCTCATTCCTGCACTTGGGCGCCGGACTCAGCGTCGGCCTGAGCGGACTGGCCGCGGGCTTCGCCATCGGCATCGTCGGGGACGCCGGCGTTCGCGGCACGGCGCAGCAGCCGCGCCTCTTCGTGGGCATGATCCTTATCCTCATCTTCGCCGAGGTGCTGGGTCTGTACGGCCTCATCGTAGCCCTCATCATGTACTCCCGCTGAACGTCCGACGACACGCCCGGTTGCCGCTGCTTCGACGTCCCATGGCCGCGGCGGTTGGCACGCAAGCTTCCACGGTCCGTCTGACAAAAATAACCTACTGGTCAACCTCGGAGTAGAAGAGTGACCGCGGACTCTGTTCTTGTGCCGCTTCTGCGGTGAATGGGCACTTGTTGAAGCGAGGTCAAGAACTCTTGGAGGAAGCAAAATGGCGTGAATGGCAGGGTGGTTTCTGTGTAGTGGTACAAACGCGTCCTTCATTGCAGTGGTTTCTTTTTTGGGGGTTACGAGCACACAGGTTAAGTGCGTAGGCACTGATGCGTGAGTCAACCTAGTCCAGGGAAAGTACAGAATGTTGTTGCCAGAACTTCTCCGGAGTGACTTGTTCCTCCGCGTTCTCTTTTGTGAAAGTGAATGCTGGTTTGACTCGGGTCTTGTTGAAACTTCTCGTCAGCATTTTTTTACTTGTTTCTGAACGTGTCCTTCTTTTTGTACGTTTTTTTCTCTTTTGTGAAAGTGAGTGCTGGTATAAAAACTCGGGTCATACACGTCAGCTTTCTTGTTTGTTGACTGTGTTTTCCTTTTCGTTTGTTTCTGTCTTCTGTGAACGTGAGTATGGTTTGACCCCGATCGTGTTGAAACTGCCTTACGCCAGATTTCTTTTTTTTTTCTGGAAAGTGAGCAAATAAAACAGATTTCATTTGCGGTGAATACGGCGTCGACTTTTCAAAGCGTAGTTTCTCAAAACGGGCCGGACTCACCAATCATTCGGGTTACGATCCTGGGAAATGCTACCATGATCTACGCAGCGGCGTATCGAAGCTGCTTTTAATGCGAGATGAGCATTAAATCGTCCTTTCCGCGAAGAAACCCAGCACTCCAAACGAGCTGCTTTGCAACGGCATAATCGTAGGGAGCCAACCGAACACAGGGCGGAATTGAGTTTGTTCGTTTCAAAAACGCCCATTCGCGTCCGCTTCAGTCATGACGTAGTTGCGCTTGCGAGGCCTAGCTCTGACCAATGAAATGTGTTGAGTCACTGCTTTCAGCCAATCGGGGCTCGCTCGAAGCGGACACTTTAAAACGGACAAACAAAACTGAAAATTCCGCTCCTGGCCGAACTGCCGGTGCCTCAGCGGGAGAAGGGACGTGGGTATGCGCCCACCGGACATTATGTTTTCGAGGCCTCACGCCATCTTGCGCACAACACGCAGCTTGCGCACAAGTTAGACGTCGTTAGGCTTAACGGTACGGCTACCCAACGTTAAGCCTAAACATATGTCGAACAAGGGCGATTGGCCAAGCTTATTAGTCACCGCAACGGAGAGAAGGAAGAGACGCAGAGGAGAAAGGGTGATGATGGTGAAAGGACACGTGACTTCAGCACGCATACGCCCCTTGCACAAACTCCCTTGCTGACACAGCGGCGCAGCAGTCACTAGCAATCCAGGGTGCTTTGCGCGGTGCGGTGCCGCACTACGTACTGTTGGCGCTGCGGCCGCTCGTGTTCCTCTCGGTGGCGAAGAACATGGCGGCATGCGTTGCTACACACAACTACGTTCCTTGCCCCGGCTTCAACACTGTTGTATCAACTACACTGAACCACCAGCTGTTGTCCGCGAGACTACGTGAAATGTGTCGAAGACGGCGATGCATTCGCTCTTTCATACGCAATCGTGATGTATTTCAAATCATTAGCGGGAAAGATGACGTCGCACGTAGGCAACTTTCGTTTGCACAATAGGGAGTTTTAGCAGTCCGTCTGTTCCGTCATGTACGTAGTTGCAGTGTTGACCGGGACCCGTCTGGGCACTTGTACATTCGTCGCGGTGCGGGGATTAGTTCCGCGGGCCGGCCTTCGCCATGTCCGCGCATTCGTCACGGCGGGGAGCGCCTCCTCGCCCTTCCGCGCGCGCAGGCGCAGTCGGGTCCGGGTAGCAGTCCGTCCGTTCCGTCTCGTACGTTTAGGTATAGCTAGCGTGTTTACCGGGACCCGTCTGGGCACTTGGGCATTCGTCACGGTAGGGGGATTAGTTCCGCGCGCCTGCCTTCGCCATGTCCGCGCCTCCTCGCCCTTCCGCGCGCGCAGGCGCAGACCGGTCCCGGTAAACCCGGTAACAACGTAACGAACGGAACGGACGGACACGACGGAACAGACGGACTGCTAAAACTCTCTAATGTCCCGTGATTTAACTTCCGTTTTTCATAAGGTGCCGTTTAAAACGATTTACTGGCCAAATGTAAATCCTAATTAGAGCTGCTTCAAAAGGAAGGGCAGAATAACCACCGGCGTGCAAACCCTGCAATGGATATCCCACTCTGCATTCAATTGAGACTTGTAATCGGGTAGTATCAACAAAGCCTCTCTCTCAACCGGGCCTGTGCACTATTAAAAATGAGGAAATAGCGTTCTGCACCAAGCTTCCACGCGCATGTTTGAGCGCAAGCCACGGAGCGCCGACGTCAGGCAGATGCGGCTTTCACATTTGACACACGCGTCTAACAGCAGTGGTCAGAGAGGAGGCAACGGCCCCTTTCTCCTTTCCTTGGGAATTTTATTGGCAGGGCCAGTTTGTGGAGCGGTGGTGGTAAAAAAATAGGGAAGGGGAAGTGGTCAGCCTCCCAAGTCCGGGAGGCCGCGAGCGCGCGCCGATTCCAGAGCTCGTTTCACCAGGGCGAGTTGCTGCACCGGTGCCGAGCTGGTCAGAGCGGACTCCCACTGCTCAAGGGTGGGGGAGTGAAGGGGGGTTGGGTGATGCGGGCAGGAGAAGACCAGGTGGTAGGTGGTAAGAGGAAGGTCACACACCTGGCAGTTATGGGGTACGAGGGAAGGGGAGATGTGGGAGAGAATCGTGTGATTACAGAAAGTGCGGCGTCATAAAAAAAAACCCCGGATCACAGTTACTCTCGCCGTTTACCGCGCGCGTGAGCACGCACTTTACGAGGAGCGTCCGGCGTCGTCCAGTCTTGAGCGTGGCGCTCGCAAATAAGCACCAAGAAAACAGTTCACGTGCGTCCGTGCCTTAAGGGGAGAGCACAAGAGAGCTCGCGCTACAGACGCCCAGTTCGCGAAGCCGGTTCTAGCGCGTGCTGACGCATTCCACTTTGGGAGAGGAATAAACTTTATTGAACTAGGGGCGGGTGGTGACCACGGGACCAGAGTCCTTCAATGCTTCTCTGGTCATGAAACTCCCGGCCTAGTTTCGTACGGGGACAAAGGCTACCGCGAGAGGCGCCACCGCATATCGAAGGGCGCGGAAAAGAAACAGAAACTATGCGGCACATAGTGTTAGAATGTGAGGGTATCCATCCAAATCTACATGAAGGGAATATTGGGCTTCCAGAAGCCCTAGGATTTAAGGGTATCAGAGAGGAAGTTAACTTCAAGGCTGTCGAGGGGACGAAAAGAAGATTAGAATGCTGGTGGACGAAAAGCAGAGAGGGGAATATTGCCTAGGACAGTTACCACCTGTAACAGGGAAAAGAAAGTATTTCGGGCCTAATAAACTTTAGTGCCTGCCCTAAGCAGCGCTAGTATTAAAACAAGAGTGTAAAACATGGTTATATTAGTCCTTTTTGGTAAGATGACATGTCATCACCCCGCTTCAAAGGGGAAACCAATAGCAATCATCATCATCATCGGCATCGGGCGGCCGCCGCTGCTCTGTAGCCAGACCAGTATCCATAAACGTTGGCCAGACTAGCAGGAAGGAACGCAGTAGCAGCATGCCCGTTCGCACCAAAAGTTTTTCGCCACTCGCACAATGATAAGTCCATTTGAGCGGCCCACGACACGTAAAGCGAAGGCACACTGCTGATAAGGCGGCGAACGTCTGTTCTATCTTACTCCGTGGCTCTGACCACGCCCCCGGCAGCCCTCCGATCAACACCAGCGCCGCGGCGCGGCAGCGTAAGAAGCTCTCCCATAGCGTGATGGCCAAGTTTCATGACCAGAAAGGCATTGAAGGACTCTGACTGGACGCAGCCCAGCGGAGACTTCGGCAGCACGTTCCACCAGGCAAAATGGCTTGAACAATCGCTTTACCCACCACCCACCCAGACTAACTGGCTTAAATTTCGCCCAAACCTAGGCATGCACAACAACTTCTGCCTAGAGTAACAAACCAGTACCAGGGTATGAAGGAGGATGATGTCATCAAGTTGGTGCAAGCACTGGTTGTACCTCCCGCTGAAACCGAGGGAAATGGACCAACTTGACATACTACTGCGGAAGGCGTACAAGCAAGCGCTAGGCCTCCCTCATCACCGCCACTAGTAAGCTAGAAGCGCTCGGGGTGCACAACAAGGTGCGGGAGATAATTGATGCCCACCTTGTCAGACAACTAGAGCGGCTAAGGCAAACGTCGACCTGCCGCATGGTGCTGAGGCAACTAGGCCAGCTACCAGATAGCAGACGCCAGCCAACCTCGTCCGGAAACTGTGCCACAGGACATCCGTACGCTGATCAGGGTTGCTCCGCTCCCGCGAAACATGCACCCTGAGCATCACGTACAGCGCAGACAAGCACGAGTACAATTCCTACAAAGGAAGTACTCTGACCACCCCCATGTGCGATTCACGGACGCGGCCCACTATGCATCCCATCCAGCCACAGCAGTAAGCGTCATCGACGGCTCAGGCGATGTCGTTTGCACTGTGACTGCACAAACCCAAAGCATCGTTGAAGCCGAAGAAACGGCCATCACACTGGCAATGACGTCTCCAACTTCGAATAAGCCGCTTCACGTAATTACGGACTGCCAACAGGCATGCAGAAACTACGGCAACGGTCGCATCTCAACATCCGCCCTCCGATTACTAAAAAAGCACAAGGATACCCTGAACCCTACCATACTGATATGGACGCCAGGTCACGCAGGGCTCGACGGAAACGAGCGAGCACACGCTACAGCCCGAGCATGCACCCTCCGGGCACCGCACCAGTCGCTCTGTGACCCAGAGCCTGTCCAGCAGCAGCACCGTGCACTTCTGCAACACCACCGCCTTGCCAGATGTGCCTACCCACCACCGCACCAGAAGCTTACCCGAGAAGAGGCTGTAGCCTGGTGGCAACTACAGACCAACACATACCCCCACCTTAGCTTCCTGCACACCATGCCCACACTGCAGCAAACATGCGACACTGTACCACACCACGTGGGCTTGCCAGAACACACCAGCAGCCCCCATTATTCGCACCCCCACCCTCGAGCAAGTGGGAGGCCCGCTGTGCAGTTCGGACTAGCGTCACTAAATAAGCCTTTATTTAGCGACACTAGTTCGGACCCCGAGGACCAGCGACAGTTGGTGGACCGGGCACGCAGGACGCAGCCGACGCAGGGGCCTTGGACTGAGGGCTTCTCCCGCCTTCAAGTGCAAATCTCTTGAATAAAATGTTTTACCATCACCACCAGGGTCATTAACCTTTCGCGCCATCACTACGTGATTATACCTTTGTCATAAATGCTTGCAAAGTTTTTAATCGGCTCAATCGAACCACAGCCCTTTTAAAAAAATCGCCCAAGCTCAATCCTGGCATGAAACAACTTCGGATCCCTATTTTTCTGCAAGCTATCCTATCAAACACAAGGATTCCATATCGCTGGATATCGAGTTTCCTACCCATTTAAGTCAGTTTTTGAATGTGCCCTGCACTGTAAACACCAAGTCAGAATGCCAGGAGCAGTAAACGTATCGAAAAGACTCCACTTTTATAAGCACTGCCCTTTTACTAGCATGCTATGCAAAAACCCGATCAAATCGGTCATTTGGTAGGCACCCAAGAGCAGAAAGTTCGAACTTCCTTCCGGTTTTGAAGGGAAGCTTTCTATGCCCCACTGATGGTGAGGTTGCCCCAAAACATACTGCAGGAAAGTTAAAGGAGCCATGAAGAGAAAATAAAACTTCGTTTAATTTGAACGAAATAGGATTCAGTATCTTACTCAGCTCCATTACAGCTACAAAAGATGTTTTTTTAACGAAAAAAAAAGCAAGTATTTAAAAACTTTCAAATTTTGCGCCACAGTGACGTGGTATGAGAAAGAATGACGTCACACGGGCCAACAATAAAAGTTTTCAGTGCGTTAACTGCACGTTAGTATGCGGTCAAATGGAACTAGAGGCCCCATTACAGACGTCCGTCATGCTGTCGTCGCGACAGGTCAGTCAGGTGGCCGCCAATCGCACAAACAAGGTTCCGTGACGTCATAGAAAAGTTGCGGGAAATTGGCTAGGGGGCGTGACGCTGCTTCACGTTTTCTTTAATATCCCCGTTATTTGTTCGAAGATTGCGATGATATTGGTATCATTGTTATCGGGGACTAAGCACTCTTTAATAAACCCAACTTGCATTTTGTCTTCATGGCTCCTTTACCTTCCTCTGAGGGGAAAGGGGGAACTTGAAGACTTTCCCTTCCAATTCCCATTTATGGACAACTGTCACTCATTCTGACATCGATGGCGATTGTGGATGAAGTGAAAGATTAAAAGGCGAAGCTTTCTTTGGCATCAGAGAATGATCCTGGGTGAAATGAGAAACTTAGAAGTTGAAGCTTTTGCTGGTTGAAAGCAAGGTTCAAAACATTGGCTTTCAACCAAAGGAAGCTTTGTGCTTCAACCATGTTTCACTAAAAAGGGGTGCTTGATTTTTTTATAACCAGTTTTGTTTCGACCGATACTGAATAAATTCATTACAAGCGGAATTTGTAGAAGTGGAGTAGAGGGTAGTCAAATCCCACACAAAATGAAGCAGGCAGTGAGACCATTTCACGTCGAGTCACATTCAGGTTTTAATACATTCAATATATTTATTTACTCAGTTTAGACAGTCAAACAAAGCGTCTTTGTTTCTTCCTTCGCTCGTCTTTTTTCTTCAGCATACTATGTATATAAAAATGTTAAAACAGAAACCTGACTTCAAATTCCACGAGCTGGACACCTCACACAAACACACTCACTCAAACCAGTCATTTCAACAGACACTTCAATCGCACATGCACACCGCTCATGCACACAGCACGGGGTAACCATTTTTTTTGTTGTTTCCTTTAGCGCTTTACAAAGTCCGCTCCTACAAAAAAAAATAATGAAAAAGCCTAGATTCACTTCTTGCCATTGTGAAAACATCCTGGCAACCACCACACCGCTGCCACACGCAGCACCTTTTCGTCGTCCGGCCGTTTCCCAGCCAACGTCTCAGCATTATGGTCACGGCAGTTGGAGCCGTTAAGCGTCGTCAATGAAACCGCCCTTGCGCTACACAGAGCTCGACCCTCTCACCTCCCCACTCCCGTTCACACTAGGCCACTGTCAGGTGAACAGAACGCGAAGCTGTCGCACCCAACACGCCCGTCTACGCTGCCTTTGCTCCCGCCCAAGCTCTGTATCAGGCCATACTTTGTACACATGCTTAATAACAAAGCCAAGAGTAGTCCGTCACTCCCACGCATCGAAAGTACAGTCAACAAGACGCAAAAAAATATATATCAGACACGGTCACCAGCCAGGGAGATCTTGGCAGCCTGTTGGTAGCTTCCAGTGAGTCTTGCTTTCCGCGTGGCCCTCTTTATCCCCCTGTACAAAGCGCTGTACAGAGGGAACATGCCCGGTACACAATGTGGCTTTATGTACAGAAAAAAAAATTAAAAGAAAAAGCAAGGGGGGCTAAGACGCACCCCTGTGGCATCCCCAGTGTGAACACTTGCTTCGTCCTTGCCTCATGTGGGAACGCCAGTAAGCAGAGGCTACAAACGTTCGAGATGAACCACCATCTCCCTAGGGCCCTACGCTTCGCCACACCCTCGGTTCTGCACTATGATTATCTCAACTGTGCCGCTAGACGATCGTAGACAATCCAATTCCAAACCTAGAAAGAAAAATTTCAAGGTACAAGGTTGCTTCTGAGATTTCTGTACTGCAAAAGTGTTGCAGGATGGCTCTCTGACTGACTGATGCCAACCTGGGCAAAAAAGTGAAGAAAGGAGACAGCGAGCGAGGAATAAAACCTACACAAAAAAGAAAAACAAAACAAAACAGGGAGGAACAACACAGTAGACACAGCACGCTTACTCGCTGCTAAAGTAGAAAGGTGGGGCTCAACCCGAGCCCCAACTGAGTGGCCACACAGTTTCTAGGGGGACGGGGAGGATCAAAGAACAACGAACACATCTCGCCGGGAGGGGAGGGTGGCATGCCCCGTCGCTTTACACCTAGGACAAACTTGACGCAGCAAGCGCGCAAAAGCCGAGGCCTTCCCCCAAGCTCCCCGGGAGGAGAGATATAAAAACGCACGCCCGGCCTGCTGACACTTCCAGCCGCTTAGAGGTACGCCGCTTGTTTTAATGTTGAACGGTTATGCCCAATAGCACGGTGAGGGCGCGAAGGAGGGAGGGGCCACAATTTCCAACTTCTCTTCCTACCAAAGAAAGGAGGGAGGGGGGGGCAACGCACGCTGAAGGGGATGAGGGAAGTCCGGCCGTCGCCCTTCACGGCTGACGACAAAGCGGGGAGAAGGGGGGGAGAAAAAAGTCCAGCAGCAGCTCCTTGTTCCCTTGAGAACGTCTCGCACCGCACGCACACACAGACACGCCGTCCGCCCGCCCCGCACCAGCCCCGAGCAGCGGCAGCGTTGAGGGTGGCAGGACACACAAGCCTTGCGGTCAGGCGCTCCTCCTCTCCCCCACTCTGGGAAGAAGAGTCCGGCCCCGCCTCTCGACCCTCCATCCGAGCACGGCAGCAGGAGGCGGGCGAGGAGGCGGGAAAACAAGTGGCGGGGAACCATCAGTGCTTGCGCTGCTGCCGATCTACCTGTCCGAAGCCTTTGCTACCCCGCTCTGGAAGAGACAAGACGGGGGAGGGGAGGTGCAACACCTCGCATCACAGGGCGCACGGCCAGAGAGAAGACGCTACACTCGACTTGTACTGGCTCACACATGTGCAACACACGTTATCAATCTATTAGCAAACATGGCTTAAAAAATTAAAAAGAAAGAAAAACAAAGGAAGCTCACACTATCGCGCAAGACATGCAAAGCTGTACACAACCTTCACAGTGGTTTAAGTCCACAATTGCAGCCGATTTGCTTCCTCTTTGCTGCCGCAACAACCTTTACTCCATCACTGTTCCTGTAAGCGCGAGCTTCCTTAACCTTTGAAAGTGACAATCATTGAACGTCACCGTTAAAGGGGCATACGCTATGACAAGTACTTCTCGTTCCGAGCAAGTGCTGCAAAGGTTACAGCAAACGCTGGAGTCTTTCTCGTTGCGAGCAAGTGTTGCCACGATTACGGTGAATGCTAGTTTCTTTTTTTGGCCAATTTTGGCCAATTTCCCCAACTGGGTATGCTTGCCTCTACAAACGTGCGTAGGAAACGCTGGTGGTCATCGTGAGGCACGCACACACGCATGCTAGGCATTTTCTTCCTGGTTTTGTTAACTGCCGGGCAGTCGCTACAAGGCCTACACGCGCGTGTGCACACTCGGCAATTTCTTCGTACAGTAAAACCTTGTTTGGAACTGTTACAAGAGACACTTCGTTGTAAGAGAAATTTAAGTGAAGACAATTTGGCCAGTTTTCCTATGTTCCCCATGTTAGCAACATTGCTTACAAGAGACGTTACGTGGGTCCCTTGAGTATCCCTAGGTGTAATAAGGTTTTACTGTATTTTTAACTGCGGAGACGAAGCATTATGATTTGTTAAACAGCTTCGCTGTCAAAAAAACAAATGAATCAGGTATTGTTACCATCAAACTTGCTTCCTTCAATTCAATGGCTGCCTGGTCCCTCATGTATAGAAGGCAACACTATGTTGGATGCAGCTGCCAACGCCACCCACACACTACGCAACACGACACAGCTTCCTTTTCTCTCTCGAGGACAGCTGTGCCGTTATCTCTCGAACTGGACAGAGTGGGCAAATGTCGAAGTGGCAGGATCCGCACAGCAGATATCCACCTCTACATGCCATTGACCCTCTTTGTAAATTCAGTTTTCCACCTGGCCTAAACACACGACACGAAGGAGTACTGTGTTCCATGTGCGCACCGCACGAGACTACCAAGCGCTTGCTGTGCGCATCTTCCGGCGGTTTGCCGCCCCAGCAAAAGCAACTAGCTGCCTGTCTCACGTACTATTTGAGCAAGGCTTCGATTGTGACACTATCTGGGACCCTGTGGAAGCAATAATGATTCATCTTTGGGGCAGAAATTTTGCTGCATTTTTTTTGCAAAACTCAACTAAAAAAAAAAAAAAATCTTGAACTGCGGCGGTGACTACCTCGGTACGCGCTTGCATCGTCGTGTACATATTTTTGCCCTTTTTTGTTGGTTTGGTGTGCTGTGAGCTTCCTTGGCACCATTTGCCTGTTTTTTTATTCAACTTCTATGAAGAGTTTCGCTTCCTGCATTTTAATGCGCGTCATTTTTATATTTTGTTTTGGTTTCCTTTCTCATCCTTGTCTCACCAATCTACCACATCCACCTCACTGCACTGTAATCGTCCCCATCTGGTGCTTGGAAGGGGAAAGAGAGAGAGAGAGAGAGAGAGAGAGAGAGAGAGAGAGAGAGAGAGAGAGAGAGAGGAGGAGGGGGGCACCATTTTTAAAGTATGCACAGCACTTGAACGCACCTTCTTGCGGACTTGAAAACCTACAATGGCGCATCGCAACTGCCCATTCCTACCTTCCACTTGCGAACCCAAAAAACAAAGCTGAAATTTCGTGGCAACGCCTGCTAAGTGCACTAGAGTGGGGGGGTGGCATGCCAGTCTCTGGGAAGAGATTTCACACAATCAACTGCGTCTGCACCAGCATTACTGTCTGTCGTTGCTTTCAGAAAAGTGACTGCTCACTTTACCAGGCTAACTTTCCCCCATTTTCCTTGGATTTTTCAAGCTCGGCAGTGTTCCCGAAAATTCCAAGCTCGGTACTGCTTTTGAACAAAAAATAATAAAAAGAACCAAAAATGTGGTTTTCTGGTTTTAGTCTGCGTAAAATAATGCACCCACTACACAAAGGTGCCAGTTAATCTTCAAAGTTATTAGAAAAGACATCTCTGCACAACGACGCAACGAAGTAGGCACTAGCAAATAGGAAACAAGTCTGCAATACGGCACCACTATGTCTTTGAAAATATGCAGTACCTCTTTAGGCAACATTTTCCAATACAGGTTAACCTGGTTCCGTAGCCCCCCCCCCTCAACACACCGACAATGGGTGCATCAGGTTAAAATTCAATCAAATCAGCATGGACACTGTTGCCACGAGCACTGACGGCTACACGATCTAAAAGTTAAAAATAAAAAAAGCGCAATGTCATTACTGGATGACACCACTTTGAACGATTCCTTGATGCCAGATGACCACAAGCAGCATCACAACTTAGCAAATTTTTCTCCCTGCAATGATTCCTTTGCAGCAGTGAGCGCCCAATCCCACTTGGAACCTAGCGTTTCTCAAAAGCAGCTTGCAATTAACCCTCTCCTTACCATTAGGCAGAGACGATTTGACAAATACTTATTTCAACAACTAAAAGCACAAAGTATGCTCCAAAACTGGGCCTAACTCATGGCCGGACAGACATAAGCATCAACTGCAAACAAAACACAAAACCTGCTAGTATCCTTAACCGAAATGTTCCATGTTCAGTGTTAGCAACCAAGCACGAGTCAAATGACGAAGCGCACCAATAAACAATACACAGAGCAACACTTGTGTAACAAATCCCTTGTGAGGTGGGAACATCCAACACTGCTCTGCAGTGGAGACCCTTCTCCTGCCTTCAGAATCCCTTTGGAAAGCCAACACAGACGACACACACCAACGCAACACCTTATTCGGACAAGAGGCTCTTTGCTGCACCCTTCCACTCGGCAGCAAGCCCCCGCAGTCGAGACACTGCGGTGGGTATGGAGAGCACCTGAACTCTCGTGCTGGCCCTAACGCCCGTTGCAGATGTGACAAAATTGGTGGTACAGTAATGAGTGCATAGCAGCGGCGGTGAAACAGTTATAGGTTAGTGGTGCAGTGCTGAATACGTGCTGCGGGACTTACAAATGGGCCAATAAAATCCCATTGAGACCAACCAAGACCTGGCGAGCACATGTTCAAACAAAAGCTTCAGGTGTGGTACTCTCGGGAAGACAGAGCAGGGAAACGCGAAGTTACGGGCTTATTTTAAATTGGCACTGGATGTCGCCAATGGCAGAAGGGAGTCCTGTAACCACCTCCGCTACCCCCCTCTCGTGTTTACGTTCGACCAGAGCTCGAGCAACACTGCCCCACCTGCGAGCGGCTGTGCCCTGCCTAGAGCAGCAGCAGCCCCGTGTGCGTTAAATTTGGAAGGTTTTCAGGGCGCTTACTGTCCGCCTTGTCTCCAATCCGGTTGCTGGCTTTCGGGTTGTCAGTTGCACCGGTCGCCAGCAGCCAGCTATACACGTCCTGCACCTAACGACGGCACGGTCTTAGAGGTCCTTAGCCACAACACTAACAACAGCGTTAGGCTCACATCCGCATTGTGTCGAGAACCACAGCTTAATTGTGCATCATGCAGCTTGTACGATACATCACCTCCTCATTCTGATAGGTGGGCCTAGGGGGCCACTCTCGGTACAGCACGCATAAACATTCCGACTAGAGCTTGACACCGCCAATTTGACAGTTCAGCTTCGAATTGACCTGATCGCTTGAAGTAGCCCCTACTGCTTATCATGAAGTGCTGGTCTACAGAGAGGCAGATATCGGCGTACCTTTCACGCCCGTAGAAAAGCGCCAACTACATTGGTCGAGGCAAAGTAGCGTTACTAAACAAAGGCTTGAGCAAAGCAAGCATGCTAGCTACCCGTAAAAGTTCTTTTCTGTTCCTTTTATTTTGAACGAACAAAGAAAGCACTAACACGCACCCCTGCAGTGCCGCTCAAACATGCTGCATGCGATTTCCAAGTGTCGCAGATAACACAACACGGCCGCAATCACCAGAAAGATAATCGCCTCCCACATGCATTTTGTTTTTCCCCTGTTTGCGCGGAAGCATTTTTTGCACTGCTGTTTGCATTGCCGCAGGTCGAACAATCTGACGCTGCGTGCGTTTGAAAGGCGCATGTTAGAATCGGGCCGATTACAGGAACCACTCTCTCCAGGCCGGCCATTTTCAATAAATAGAAGAACCGTTAAGAAATTGGCACTTCCTTGTTAGTGGCACAACATCCCTGAATGGTTCGCAGTCAGTGACCAGCTATGAATCACTTCGGGAAAATTCTGCTTCTTCACCGATAACACTCGACAGTGCTGCACCCCAAGTCGCAGTTCTGTCACAATAACGTACCTACAAAGCACTCTGATAAGAGGGGCTGGCATGCAGCTTTGTCATGACATGGCCTGGATTTGGCTCGACGTGACTGAGATACACTCTCATCGTCATCAAACTATGGCACCCTCCATGGCAGTGATGCAGCTTTAAGTGGGGAAAAAAAAAAGCGAAAATTCAACCCTGAGCATGCATTTGCGATGTTATGAACGTGTCATTGCACAAAGTAAAATATTCAAATCTTACAGAAACGGTCCCAAGAAATTTGTTCACTGACAAGACATTTGTTTGTTGCCTTTTACGAGCAAACTGATGGGAATCAGAACTCCGTCTCAGCAAAGTTTAGCTGCACTATGTGCGAGAAATTAATTTCCCAATTTCTAAGTTCTGCATTATTATATTCACCGCTCTCAAATTCCTTTATCTGATGGGGAGATAAGACACGGCCCCTTCCTTGTTGTCAATTTTTTACCTTAACAAATTAACAGGGTTCGTACAGGCTTCAAAGGCAAAAATTCAAGGATTTTAAAGGACTTTCAAGAACCTGAAAATAAATTTTCAAGAGAACACAATACTCAAATAAGTGCTAACAAGTTGTTAACAGCATTCCCAGCTTTTTTATTTTTTGGTTGATGTTTAGAAGTTCTTTGTTTTTGTTTTTCTCAGGCTGTTTTATATCACAATGTATGCAATGTTGCTTGTATCACCTGCTTTGTCAGCAAAGGTGTCAGCTAAGATATTAAATCAGCAACCGTAACCCTCATGTTGTCATCACCTTTTCAAGAATACGTCTTTTTGACTGCTTTGTTTCTGCAAGCTGCTCTTTTTTGAGATTTAAGATTTTGGAACATTTGTTTCGATATAAGTCATAATTAGTGGATTCATCAAGCAGGACGACGTAAGTCGCATTGCTATATCTCCCGTTGAGCGGACCAAAAATTTCATGGCAGATTGTATCATAGCAGGTTAGATTGACAAGTACCTGCTCTTAATGTTGCCTCGTCCCTAACAAAAATTCACTAAATGTGTTTTAACTTTGTGCAATATGCTGAAACTTGATTGTTATAAATCCTTGAGAAAAGACATACACTGACCATCACCCATAAAAATTTAGGGTTTTCAAGGATTGCTAAAAAATTCCTCAAGGCATTGAAACTGACAGTTCTAAATTCAAGGGTTTTCAAAGACCTGTGCGAACCCCGATTAAAAATGTATGCAATTAGGAGCCAACTGCAATTACATTGTAATTCACAAAACAGCGTTGCCTGCCAGAGCTCAGTACAGCTCAGTCTAGCCAGGATCGCTCCACAGAACAGGCAACTTAGAATTCATTTTAACGTCCACACAAATTCGTTATCAAATTTGTGCAAAAATGGACTGGCCATGGCGTCGTCATGACACAAATGTCAGGGAAATGGGAAAGAAATTGCCGCTTTGTTTATAGATGTTTTAACTCTCTCACTACCGCGGGAAAACTATTTTAAGGGTCCAAAAAGCTTTTGCTTCTGCTAAAAAAAAAAATTGGTTAGGCACTAATTACAGGAACACTAAAGGGAGATAAATTAGGGCCCTTGCCAATACCATGTTTTTAAAATGTTTTCATACACCACAGTAACGAAAAAATATCAATCAAAATTTGTCAAGTTGTCGAAGAAAATGATAATGGTGTTGCGTATAACAAACCACCGACAGAAAAAAATTTCGAATGTAGATTTTGTAGGGAAACATTTCAAAAATCACATCCTAGAAAAACTGTTGACTTCCCTGGAACAGCTTGTCAGATAATAAATATAACGTTAGCGCGCGTGGTGCCCGTGCCATGGAGTGAAACCTAACCTTCAATATAACGTTAGCGCAGCGTGGTGCCCGTGCCATGGAGTGAAACCTAACCTTCATTTCAAAATGTGCAATTTTTGGCGGTTCCCTGGAAGAAATCTGGCGGTTTGACATTATCAGGGGCACCAATTTGTCCCCACATGATGTAAAAGATCTTGTCAATGACTGACTGTGCATTTACGGCCAGCACAGTATTCGGGACAAGCACGCGATGTGGAAAAACATGCATGGAGGTGAAAACGAAACTCGGTGGTTGATGCTTGTTGCCATTCACTGTCAGTAATCTCTCAAAACAAACTTGCAGTTTATTATCATCTTCCGACTCGCTACTGTATCCCTGCTTGCAAGAATGAGGTGCGATGCGCTAGAATTGTGCCCCGCAAACTGTAGCCGAGTAGCTGTTGCTTGGTGAAAAGAGTTCTGCACTACGAGAGAGCCTCCTGCATCGCAGCGCTATCTAACATTTTTTGCGACTCTGTCCTGAACAGAGAGTTAAACTAAGGAGCAACACTATACCTCCAGAGATACCCTCATATGGAAACGAAACTGGCAGGTGAACAGCTGGCGGTGTGTAAGGCCGGCTTGAAGCGCTCTCCTCGTCGAAACTGATATCTGGCGCCTGGGTGTTACCTCTTGACTTTCATCGAAGCTCTTATCGCAGAAATCGGGTTAGGGTGGGTGGTGGGGAAAAATCAGGAGCGGCATGCTTTTTTCGAGGATCAGTAGCGGACGCCCAAGGCGCCGTTGCCAGGTAGGCCTGAAGCTGGGTAATCGCGTGTAGCGCCAAATATGAATTTCGCAATTCAAAAAAGAAACCGAACCTGTCGTAAACTGTGAATGGTCCTCTAGTAAGCAGAACTACAACATATCTTAGAACAACACGTGCCAAGGCCATAAAACTACCTAAAATCATAAAGTAACTGCAAACAGGCACTGCTAGATATTTTCCGCTGATTTCAGGGATCATTACTCTCAGAGTGCAAACGTGTGCAAACGTGACAATTGAAAATGATCTTCCGATTCACCATTGATGCCCTGATAACAAAAACCAAATGCTGATGCGGAGTAATTACGAGTGGCACGCATTCTTCTTTGGTAGCAGTGACGTGCAATGAACCTTTTCCACACCCAGGTGATGCAGAAGCGTGTGAAAAATCCCGATTTTGCAGCAAAAATGAAAACAAAACTGATTTTGAAAGAGCATTTTCTGAATTAAACTCCAAATAGCTTTACTTGTTTTCGAACGCCTGGAACGCTACGAGGAAGATAGGGGCTCCCAAGGTATCATTCAAATTGAACAATTTTGAATAGGCGCAGTATTGAAAGAGTTAAGCAGCTTTTGTCAAAAAACTACGCTGATGACGTTGCTTAGGACAAGGCCTTCAAAAACGACCAAGATCAGAGCAGCTTGTGCGGGTGTAGAAGAACGCGCGAGTAAAGAGAGGTTGTTAGCGTTTTTTTTTTTTTTCCCTGATGGAGGCTGCACTGTCTCCTCTACAGAATGTCTTCTATGTTACATGTGCGTTTTTTTAACATGCCCCATAGCACTTTTTTCGAGCAGGAGAAACCCAATTTCCAGGAGCTGGTGGTAGCTAATATGTCATCAAGGAGACTACAAAAATTGAATTTGGAGAGAATGGACGACAAAAACAATTCGCAGCAGGCAGCTAGGGAGGATGCACCAACTGCAAATTGCAGCCTAAGAGAACGTTCTTTAAAGCAGGCTTGGAGTGAACTGAGGTCTTCTTAAAAACAACTCGGAACACTTGTGGATGGGAATTAAAGAAAGAAACAAGACCCTGTAAACCAGGTTAAAAAAAGAAGAGCACGCCACTGCCTGCAGAGAACTTCATCCCATGTCCTGGAAGAGGCCAGAAAAAGAAACCTGACAAACCAGGCAAGGCAAGGCACAATACCACCAGAGTACGGTAGGAATCGGAGCCCTTCGACTGGAGCAAGCAAGGATGTTATACCACTGTCACACAGGCACTTTCAATCACGATTGGGTTGATCCGCACCGGGCGCTGCTACATGGCAGTTTCAATCGCGATCGAGCCCGATCCCGCTCTAACTCAATCCTGGTTTCCCAAGCGTGATTGAGGTTTCCAAGCGACGATCGGAGGAAAGCGGTTATACTCTCGTCCCCGCTGAGTAATGGCCCAGATGTTGACAACCAGATGTTGACAAACTTCAACTAAAGCCACAAATTGTATCAACTTGACCCAAATATGCATGCTGCAACATTTATATAGTACAAAACGCCGGCCTGAAGTACATTTCTGGCGCCATCTGGCATATGTGAGTGCAACCAGTGCAACTTCTCAATCGGGATTGAAATGTGCCGTGTAGCAGTGGCGATGTGTCGAGCGCACTCGAAAAGTCAATTGCGCTTTGCTTCAATCCTGATTGAAAGTGTCCATGTGACAGGGGTATTATATTGCTTCAAAATTTGAAAGGTAAATATGGCAGTGATAATCCCAAAGATTCGCCCGAAGATGGATCATTCCCGAATGTCTTTGGAAATGCTGAACTGGTGCTGGCAGAAGAGAACTTGAATGGCACAACTGGCTTCAACAAATAAAAGAAAAGAGGAGAAGTAGTGGCAATTCATCAGCCCCTTTCCTCATAATGTAACAGGAACTACTTTGTGCGATTGGCAACTACAGGTAGCGCCAACTAACCTGACTGCCCAATTGCAATCGCGCCTGTGGTTTGATCCTGCCGCTTGCATGCTAGCATGGGTTAATAACTGGTCCCTCCCCTATGAGGCCGCTGAGGATCTTTGGCTATCACTTAACTCTTTCGGGACCGCCGGAAGAAGTGATGAAAAATGGAGGTCTCGGTACAAATTTTTTATTACACAAAGCAAAGGCACCATCCTGCCTTAGCATATACCAAAATGCAGCTAATTATATGTTCTTTGACATACAATACCAAGTTTTACTTCAACACTGACGATAGAACCATGAAAAAATCTGAAAGTAAGAACTTCGTAAAAAAACTAAAGAAAAATATGGAAAAAAAGTGTAAATATAAAAACATTAAAAAAGAATAAAATTATTTCAGGATATACGAAATCTAACACAATGCTTTGTTTCTTTATCGCAAAAGTTTGATGCGGCTAGGTGTAACTGGTTTTTTGTTTTGTGTGTGATCTCTTTGGCACTAAGGCCAATGGCTACGGCGTCGCCCAGGTACACGCCTGCCTCGTCTCGGCGAAAACTTGATCCGTTTCTGCGCTGGTGGCAGGAGATCACCACCATAGGTAGTTAACACCCTAGCGAATAAATATAAACCAGCCAGAACATATTTCGAGCGCACAAAGCTACTCCAGAACCAATTGAAACCGAAACCAACACCCACCTTTGAGCGCGATTTGATGTTCCAGGCTGATCGACACCCGAATCCTCACTCGAGCTGAAATCCGTTCTCTAAAGCCGCATTCCGACTTTTCACTGCCACTCTCATCATTAAAATCAACAGTAGAAGGCGAAGATATGCGAGACGAGACGAGGCGGATTTCTTATCGCGCTCGCGCGAGTATGACGCCATGTTTGTTTACATTCGAAACCACTGCCCGTCAGAATAAAATACCTGATGCGTTGCCACATGGCGATAAAAAAAGCAACTTCACAGAAGAGAAAACTCCAGTTTTCAAACTATCTCCTAGATGTCGCTAGGTGTGCCATCGAGCGAAAATTTGTATTCTGCAGGCTCGCGAAACCATCGATCATATGTGATCGATGGCCTATGGAGCGGTCCCGAAAGAGTTAAAACCTCACCGTGAATAACCCACGAGTAGCAAGTCAGAAGATCCCCCTCGCCATAAACACGCAAGTGAAAACCGAACACCAGACCATGTCCTGGAAGTCTGTGGCGAGTTTGGGACCGCCAATCTAAGCGCTCCAGTGTCGACATTGCACGGTGGGAAATTTGAATGCTTGTCCACCAGAAGCTGGAGCACAAGCGAGCGAGTCCCTAAAGGCTGGTTCCTCCAAACAAAACAAGGATGCTAGGTACCCCTTAAAGCGAACAGTCCCGCTCAGCGGCTCATACAAGGCACTGTGTCGCAGAGGGCGTGACCCCGCTTGACCCTTCGAGAGAGAGAGAGAGGAGAGTGGCGGCGCACCTTTGCGAGCGCTCCCCCCGCTCCTGGTCCCCCTCCTCCGGCGGGAGCGGCGTTGTGGTGGTCCTGCTTCCTCCAGGGTGGGTAGGGTGGCGAAGCGGGCATGCCGTGCTGCTCGCCGTTCATGCCGGCCAGGAAGGTCCCCCGGTAGGGCGGCCGCTGCGACCCGGACGCCGTCGTCCGGGGGCAGGCCCCGCGAGGCCGCCGTCGACGCGTGGTGGCCCCCGCCGCCGGCTCCGCCCCCGCCGCCGGGCGCTCCCCGGTGCTCGGGGCCCTCGGCTCCGGCTCCGACTCCCGCTGCGCCCCCCCCTTCGGGCCCCCCCGCCCGCCTGGCTCCGGTTTCCCCCTGGGCAGACAGAGAGGCTCATCAGCGGGCACTGTGCACAATCGGAAACATTGAGACCATTCATATTCAGCCTGGGAGATTAACAGTCCTGAACAGATTAAACAAGAACACGCAAGCAAAATATGGATAGTGGAGACAAAATAATGACTCGCTACAGTAAAACCTCGCTACAAGAGACACTTGGTTATAAGAGACATTTGAATGAAAGCGGTTTGGTTGGTTTTCCTATGTTCGCCATGTTAGCAACATTGGATACAAGGGACCTTGGTTACAAGAGACACGTTTTTTGGTTCCCTTGAGTGTCTCTTGTAAAGTCGTTTTACTGTAGTGGTATATTTGAAAAGACAGTTTCAATCCTTGTTTACTGTAATAGAGCCACGCGACAATTTCACTTGCACGGAAAGAAGTCGCGCTATTAGTGTGTTCTCGTTCATGTTTTTGTGTTCGCGTTTCATTTGTCCATAACTGTACAGTGCGCAACACACTTGTCTTTAACAGAAATTTCAACTTGCAAACTAGATGCGTATGAAAACTGCCGAAACAAACTTTCTACAAATATGTTGGAGACTGAAGGGGCGGGCTTCAACTTCATAATGTTGGAGTAGTTTTCTAATTTCACTTGAGCAAGGCAGGATAAGGTTGAAAGTACGAGAACTCTGTTACAAGCAACTATGTTGCCCTTTGTACACGGCACCAGCTGTGCAAACCGGGCGTAGCAATTTATTAAGTCTGTCATTCCCACTATGATGCATTTACGCCTCTTCATGACAGAAACATGGTGCGAGTGTTTGTAGTTCTGAAGGCAACAAAAGTGGAGCGTCTGCATCTAACAGCGTTTCAGAAGTGTTTTCAACAAAAGAAGCATCTTAAAGGAACTAGGAGCATATCAGTGGAATGGAGTGCTGCGATAACAAATACACCATCTTCAGCAGCAGCAGTTTTTCCAAGTAGGGTGCCACGAATACAAATATACCATTTGCAGCATTTGGAGCTTGAACTGAGTTTAGTGTCCCCAGGAAATATAAACACCCATGGTTGCTAGCACAAGGAGAAACAAGGCAAAATATCAAAGGCCCCAACAACTGCAACCACTTGTAGCAGTTATCAATGCGCTGGCATTGAGTAGCGTAGCAAAGCAAGTTCTCGCCAGTCATTTTTTTTCCCCCCGTGCACAAAAATAGCACTCAAAAAGAGCCCCACAGGCCAGGAACACCGCTTCAACCTGCCACTAGCTTATTATTTTTGCAAGGGCCTGAAAGTGTGAATGCACTCAAGTCCCCAAAGCACCACTTGCAACTAATGCATTGGGAAAAAAAGCAGCCCGCATACAATGTTATCTGCCAACGGCGTAATCTTTTAGATACTCTTGTTATTTTCGTTTCCCCGTACCATGACCCTAGCAAATTACTCCTTTGTCTCAGGCTCCCCAGAAAACCTGTGCCCTCATTTTACCGATGTCATGAGGCAAGATGCTGCGCCAAACCTTTTTATATTTGTATCCACGATTGCTAAATGTCAACTTTGAAACTTCAATGCTGCCTTCGCTGAAGAAAACACAGCTTAATTGCCTCGCCATGTTAAAGCTTAGAGTGCAGTAACCACATTTTCCGAAAAGTTTTCTTCGCTGATCAACGACACAGAACAGCAACGAGAAACGTGTTTAAAAGTGCCACTTTTTCTCGCACCGCCCTCCCTTCCAATTTGCCGACACTGGATTGGTAGCCCGTTTAACCTGTACAAAATGTGCACCAACAGCCAATATGGAGCAACAAATGTGCAAAGAGGAGGAGGGGGAGGAGGAGGAGGAAAAAACAGTGCATGGCTTGTTTTTAGTCTGTTGCCAGCCATTTACAGATAAACTAAGATGGTAGACTTTCTCTGAAGAGTCAAATACTAGATTAAATATATTTGAGCTACACAGCGCACCCTCAAATCCCACTTTCACAATACCACTTGTGGACAAACAAGCTTCATAAATTCCTGCCAAGAAATATTTAGATCTGCACAGTTCAGCTTCGTGTGCTGGTGGAAAAAGAGCTAGGCAAGTAGAACAAGTAAAAGTTGGTCATTAACAAAGCATCGACATGAGCAATTAGTGCCTGTCTGTTACCAAAAGAGCAGGATTAGACACTTCTCATTTGACATGCCTGATAATGAGTCCTAGCAGGAGCTGCCTGCCCTAATACAGTGCCTAAAATGTGCAGCTTTGCTGGCAGTGAAAATGCTGCAGTGTTCCGGCACACAGTCCAACGATATGACGACCACCGGCAAAAGGAATCGCAAGGCGACTCGTCAGAACGCAGCCACCATTTCACCACCGCGGCAAGCGAGAGAGAAGAGAGGGAGAGGGGGGACGTGTGTGCGTACTCACAAACTTGAGCATGTTCCAGTCGAAGACGTAGTCGTAGGTGAAGCCCTGCCGGTGGAAGAGGTTGCGCAGCAGCTGGCGCAGGTACGAGTAGTCGGGCTTCTCGTCGAAGCGCAGCGAGCGGCAGTAGTTGAGGTAGGTGGCGAACTCGGCCGGGAAGGAGCGGCACAGCTCCTCGATGGGCGTGGACATCTTCTTCTCGGAGATGCGCTCGTACTTCTGCCGCTTGGTGGCCGCGCGCAGGCCCTGCCAGGGCAGGCTGCCCCGGTTGAAGTACATGAGCACGTAGCCCAGGCTCTCCAGGTCGTCGCGCCGGCTCTGCTCGATGCCCAGGTGCGTGTTGATGGAGGCGTAGCGCGCCGTGCCCGTCAGGTTCTTGTTCTCCCGGTACGGGATGTGCGAGTGGGTGCGCGAGTCGCGGTACTTCTTGGCCAGCCCGAAGTCGATGATGTACACCAGGTTGCCCTTCTTGCCCAGGCCCATGAGGAAGTTGTCGGGCTTGATGTCGCGGTGGATGAAGTTCTTGGAGTGGATGTACTCGACGCGCGACACCAGCTGGTCGGCCAGCAGCAGCACCGTCTTGAGGGAGAACTTGCGGTTGCAGAAGTTGAACAGGTCCTCCAGCGAGGGCCCCAGCAGCTCCATCACCATCACGTTGTAGTCGCCCTCCGAGCCGCACCACTTGATCAGCGGGATGCCCACGCCCCCCTGCATCATCTTGTAGAACTTGGACTCGATGTGCAGCTGCGGGTGCTTCGTCTTGATGCACTCCAGCTTGATCGCCACCTCCTCGCCCGTCGTTATGTTCGTCCCTGCACACAGCCACGAGGGGTTTTTATCGTCCGCCAAGCGCCACATGGCGGCCTATTATCGTCAAATAGCACACACGACTACTATTTGGATCATGTGGAACTGGTGCCAAGTTAAAAAAAAAAAAAAAAAAAAAAAAAAAAAAAGAAGAAAAAGAAAGAAAGCTTTCAAATACTGCTCGCACAGAACACAATTCTGCTCATGTTAGGCAAAAAGCACCGCATTTACATTCAGTTTGAAGCAGTGCGGAAACCCATGTTGGCTACCTGCCGTTAGTAAAACAGTGCTTTTATGTTGCCAGCATGTTAAATTCTAGAGTTCTCCTGCAGAAATTTCTATAGCGGCATGTAATCTGCAAGCACGCCATCAGTTGTAATGAAAGACTGAAAGAGCGCACCCATACACAAAGCCTGAAGAAGAACACTCTGCAGAATGTGAATAACAAAAACTGACCTTTCAGGCAACAAAACTATGCCTATTGTCTGAGACTTCGTTAAAACTTTATTGAAAGAAAGCTACCAAACACAAAAGGCATGTAAAAGCTGACCGCTTGCACAGCATGAGCAACAAAAATGGCCCTTTCTGCCAACAAAACTTTGCTCACAATCTGTGCCTTAAAGCTTTATACCTCCTGCAACGAAACTCGAGGTGAAGAGCTCGTCGACTGCCAGGTGCGCAGTAGTTAATAAATTTCACACACCCCTAACGTTCTTTGAAATACACCTGCCCCTGCGTATGCTATACGAGGATTTGACCATAACATGAGCAGAATGTTGCAGAAGGTAGGACAAAAACGCTTTCACCCAAACCCCCAAAATTTCACTAAAGCAGAGGAGTTTTCAAACCAGACGACAGAGAACAATAATGAAATTCGGTCTGAGCTGTTATTTGAAAGCAGCTGAGCTGCCCATCCAGCAGGGAAGAAAAATGCTTGCCAGCAGCAATGATTTTTTCTAAACAGTGGAGTTTTTGACTATGGCTTGGGTTTGGGCTAGTTGGCTATATATCACTTGAAAAAACAGTGCAAGGATGCTGACCAAAGGAAGGAAAAAGACAGTACAAGCACTGCTGTGTGTCAGTACAGCGCTTGTACTCTTCTTTATTTCTCCACATCCTTGGGCTGTTTTTTTTTAAGTGAGTTTTTGACACCAACTTTATTAGGTTCCACAGGACAAGTTGGCGCATGACTGCTACAAAACAGGGACTGCACCTGTTTGATGAAACACAAGTTGACGTAGTCTCTCTCACTTGCGTTTCATCTAAGTGCTATTTCTGTTCATTTTAAAGTGAAGACGTCCTCTGCGAGTTCCCCCATCGTAGAAGCTAACAGTGCACGTGTGGTCTCAGATGGCACTAAACGTTCTCTGCCCAAAGCATACAACTCCTTCGGCACTCAGTTTGCATTCATAACCAATCCCAAAACTGACCACCCATGCCCGCACTCCACCAACATCATGTTACTAGCAGCAGCTTGCACACACTTCTCACAACACTAGTTAGCGGGCAACTACAAATTTTGTTGACTGCTATACGATATTGCACAGAATGCCGCACCCGTGCTCCACAAACAACAATTTGAACCTCCCCACTGATTTGTGCAATTCTTTAAAGGCCGAATGCACTCAAATTTCACCTCAGCTAAATTTACTTTGAACGTACAGTACGTACCACCAAACCAATTGGGACATGACATAAAATGTACAAACAAAACGAATGGGGTTGTTCAGCCAGACCTAAAAATGCCCTGAACAATGTTATTGAAAGCTCTAGTTGCTACACTGGTGTACGATCAGGAAACAAACGAGACCGCTCAGGGACGGGACAGATAGCAGATAGACGGACACAGGCCGAATCGCCTCTGAGGTTTCTGTGCTCCGACATTGTCATTTGCCACCCTTTTAAAAACAGCCATCGTTGCCCAGAATCAAAAGCCTCAACCACGGAGGGTGCATGCAGCACCACACAAGTCCCACTTGTTGAGCACTCCCAAGGTACTGTCTACATGCCTCATGCTTTGTTGTACAATGCCACAGAGGGTGTAGCCAAAGCTAGCCAAGTAGGTGGCTTATAATGTAGAACAGGCTGTCGGCTGTTTTATGCAAGCAAGTAGTTGCACACAATTCAATACGTGAACCTCCAGTCTTCAAAATGTGCACTGTGCACCGCACCATCGCTGGCAACAAATCAAGCCTTTGGTAAGTGCAACAATATGCCGGGCAAATATAGGAACCGTTAGAGATAAAGATAGCAAACGCCCGTAGTAAGCTGCCATTGTCACCACACCTAAACAAGGTTTGGCTTCTTATCTTTGCGCCTCTGCAATTAGATATTTACGCCTGTTTGTCCCATTTCTAATCAATATTGCCATCTGGGGCAAACAACTGTTATTCTGGGCTGTGCCTTTTTTTCTCAGTCCAGCCTTAACACAGCTTCACTTGTTGTGTAAAATGCCGAGGTTACATGCACGGCTTTGTTCATTTTTGAAATGTAAGGTGTTGTGCCTGCTGTCGACAGCGACCTATGAGGTGTCATGCCCAACCAGCTCCTAAAAATAACGTCCATAAGCATACCAAAGCGAGGGATTCCTTGAATGTGGGTACAGCAGAGCACAGCTTTATGTGCACTCTGCAAAAGCAACCTAGAACATGCCACTCTGGAAAATTTCGTTTTTTTTTTTTTTTCGCTTGCCATGTTGAGTGTCCAGCAACATTTAAAATCGCTTCTCATTTTAGATCTCTTACAAGCATAAAAACTCCACTCCAGCTGAGAAATGTAATTGAGTGGGTTGCCTTCGGTGTAAAAAGGAAAGGCCCAGAAGATTTGGGATTTGAACCCACAGCCTCCATTCACAAATCGGTACATCTACACGACGAAGCAAGCAATTCTCGTAACCGATCCTGAAGAATACATGAGGTGTTGGTAAGCATTATTCTTTGTTCAACGACAGCTATTCACCAAGCTGCTAGCTCTTTATAGTGCAGGGTTGCAAAAAAACAACAGTGCACAGCGCACTGATCTTCTCAAAATTCCTTGACAGGTGGTTGTGTTATGAATGAGCACCACATCTCAGAAATGTGTTTACGATCAGTTAAGATAAAGAGGTGCCTATTAAAGCGAGTCCAGACAGGCGTCTGTCTAGCTTCTGACAAGCATGCAACTAGATAAGCACAACGTGCACACGACACAAAATCCACCCGGGACGTTCGCCCCCCAAGCCTAGTAAACAAGTAATAACGCCCCGCAATAGCCACCCGTTCCTTCATCAAAGAAGGGCTTTCCGAGGGCGGGTTTGCGACCCTGGCTTACTGCGCACTTTAAGCCGCCCTGCTACGCATCCGCTTCGCCCAGCACGGGACGGTAGAGTTGAAAAACAAAAACAAACGGTTCCTCCAAAGCAACTCATCGCGCGCCGACCTCTCCGGGTAAGGAACCCGAGCGGTCGAAGACGCGTCTTTTCGTTTTTTTCTTCGACTCGGTTTTTCACTTCGTGCGGGCCCGCCCACGAATAAAAGGCCAGGGGCGGCCAAATATGAGAAAATTATCGTTGGTCACGGAGGCCGGAACGGGGCCGGCGCGAACCCCACACCCCGTTACGCCACGACGGGCGACCATCTTCGATCAGCGCACACTGACCAGCGAAGCCTGCGCGTCGAACAGCTGAGCTCCCCCGGCGGCGGGGCACACCGTCGACGCGAAAGGAAAGCTCGTGACAAAACGCGGCGGTCCAAATTCGGCAACCGCCGTCACAGCTGAGCCCAGCGGTGCGCTGTGACGGCTGAAAAACTCCACGGGAGGCCTTCGTTCGCATGTATTCGCCAGCCCTATCGATTACTGGCTAGCTTTCTTTTGTTATTCGGCCCGCCACCCACCGTCTTCGCGAAGCGAAAGACGCACGCCGCCCGATCCCCGGGCTGGTTCGCTCTTCTAACGAAACCAGCTTGCGAAAAGAACCACACAAGCTGGTCCGCTCAGTGACAGACGAAGAGCACGCATCGCAGGTTCTTCCGTCGACGGCCCACACCCTGGGACTTATTTGGATGCTCGTTCACGTCGCAATAAACAAACCACAAAAAAGCCTTTGCACACGCAATTAGCCTCTGCCGCTGCGGAAACTTCAACCCCCTTAACAGCGCAAATTAAGACGGGGATGGTGCAATTCTGCGTTGAAACTGCGGTGCGTAATACGCGGTCAGGCAACGGGTAGTCCCAGCGTTTAATTCCGACGCGCGACGCCCAGTCAGGGTACAAAGAACTTTCGGCCGAAGGCCCGAAGCTCGAATGCGGTTTCGCTACCAAGCTGGGGAGTTCGACAGCCGCTTCAAGGGGACAAAACACTCGGCTTTCGCAAGGTGGGCAACGGGGATAGGCAGTCCTAAAAAACGCAAGCCCGGAAGGACACTGCTTGGTCCAAAATGGGTCTGGGTCATCATCAGCTGAACTGGCGTACAGGAACAGAGCATCGGTCGTCGCACTTACCCAAATAAATATCACCGAAGGATCCGCTGCCAATTTTCCGTCCGAGCCGGTACTTGTTGCCGACTCGTAGCTCCATTTCTTGAGGCAGTGATCGGCGGGCGCTCGCTCCGAGAGAACGAACTGGGGTACCCTGTCAATTTTTTTTCAACAAAAATACGCCGCCATCTTGGAAGGATACTGGCCGACTCTGACAACAATATAGCGCTCTTCGAAGCGGTTCACCTCAAACACAGGGGCCCTCACCGGCTTGGGACCTTTGGTATAGTGCTAAGCCACTATCGAAGCACCTATCTTGTTGGTTTTCATACTGCCAGAATTAATTCTAAACGAGGATTCCATGGATTTTTGAGAAACATCGTACCACTCTTTTCGGAACAAATCTTGTAGCGGCACCTCTGCGCATGCGCCAGAAACTCCGGCTCAGCGCGGCCCCGGATGCATGTTGCCAGCTGAGTGGCCGCCTAGCCGCGAGCATAACGCAGCAAGAAAAAGGAAAAATTGTGCAATAGGACTGCAATTATGCCCCGAAATTGCTCAGCACGTCTGTCTCCGCCCTGCAGGAAAAGCTTAGGAGCAAAACAAAAGTTCACGCAGCTCACGCTGTTAGGTTTTACTCAAAAAGAACTTGTAGATGACTCAACCGGCAAAACGAAACCGAAACAGAAAGATTTAAAAATGACCGCTAAGCTTCACATGAATACGCTTTACCACCGGGGTAAATCAAATGACTGTGCAGACTAATATGCTGCTTCGTGAAAATAGAATAAGTAGCCAAATAATTCAGTTCAGCCATGACGTAACTATGAAAATCTTTGAGGACTCATGAGCACTTTTTAGTTGTGAATGCAAAAGCATTAATGTTAAAATGTATGTTCATCGTAAGTAGCGCTAGAGACGGGACACAGAAGAGAAGACACACACGACGGCGCTATGTGTGTCTTCTCTTCTGTGTCCCGTCTCTAGCGCTACTTACGATGAATCAAAACCAACTAGCCCAACTGTCAATTTTATTAAAATGTATGTTTCAGAGTGCTTTTAACGCCATGGTCAAGGGGAACGGGTCAATCAGTCGTAAGCTTCTTACGTCAGATGTATCATAACAGGCCAGTACCACTGAGTATGTTGACGTAACCTAGTGTAGGAACTGGTGAAATGTGCAACGTTCTCACAGCAGCGGTCATCATCACTGGCCAATCCACCCACGTGGCTATGTTACTATGCGTATATTCATATATCAGTCTTAAAATTAACAACGAACTTGACGGCGTTCCAAGCAACGTCAAATCATTGCATGTTGAAGTGTACCAGTTGCTGAATCAAAGTTGCCGACACCACATTCATTAGACCCACCGTTCAGTCAGCCAGAGCAATAGAGTCTAGTGGTGTAGGGGCAATGAGCTCGACTTGCATTCAGAGGACCTAGGTTCAATTCTCATCCAACCCTAAATCTCCCAAACTCTTTTTGTTCAAGCCAATTACTTCGATTTTAATCCCTTCGCACCGTTGATCATTTTAGAGAGCGTTTTGCTGATACAGACGCTGAACTGCGACTTTTCTGCACAATGAGCCGTTTAATGCATTCACATTAAACCTGGTAAAACATCTTGAGCTCGAAGCTAGTGCAGTGTCTCATGAACTGTTCCGGGTGAAAACAAACGCAATAGTCCTTATTACTTCCAGGCACATATTTTTGGCCACTACTTGCATAAAAACAGCCCTTGCTGATTTTGGAACATCAAAGTTTAAAGCGTGGAAAACATACGAATTCTCGCCCGTTCAATCAAAGCTTACATATTCCGAAAACAAGCCAGACAGCATTTGTGAAATATTGCTGCAATTCTGCACCGGTACCAGCAAATTGTATGTTCATGCTAGATATTAAGTACGAAATTGATCAAACCTCCTCCTTTGGCCGATCAAATTATTCGTAGTAACACACAGTGCCAGACAATTCAAAGACTTATACAAATGACTGGCAAGATGCCCCAAAAATCAGATCAGAGACAGGGGTAAACAGTTTATTTTTTGGTGTAGACCACTCGCAACATAAAGATCAAGTATACGGTGCGCAACAAACAAAACACAGTGCTTCAAAGGCCAACCTGGTAGACCACTTGCAAAACACAAAGATAGAGTATATCGTGAGCAACGTACAAAAAACACTCTGCTTCACAGGTCAACCTGAAACCTCATTGGCTCGCATTCAAGGCTCCTCAGATTTAACCAGACGCAAGTGAACGTCTTGCAGAACGTCGGCACGGCCACCAGACGAACGGTCTGGCCATGGTCTCCTGTGAAAGCAATAAGAAATAATAATAGGTGAAAATAATAGGAAATAGTAATAAGATGGGAAGTAATAAAGTGTCAAATGCATCGCTCCACATGCATGCAATAATCTGAGATTTTGGGAAAGGCATGCATTGATGACTCTCCCCTTTCTTAGTCCTGTGTGAATTGTCTAAGTTCGACGATATGTTTGATGAGTGTGTTGACAGCAGCAATACAGACTGCGATAAAATCAATACAAATACAATACAAGCAGTATTGTACTGTATTGATTTTATTGCAGTTTATTACAAGCAGTATAATACAATACTGCTTGTAATAAACTGCATACTGCAATAAACTGTATGGCAGCATAATTGTATTGGTGCAATACAAACAACACAATTACAAACTGTCATAGGGTGGTGAAAGGAAGTGAAAGACGACAAGTGTTGAGAGGTAAATATAATGCAGAGTGCAATTGCCTACAACAGTCAATGAGTGTGGCAAATATAAATTGGATGGGAAGCTTGGTGAGAAAAGTGAAAAATGTGTGCCAAGAACATGACGAGGAGCAAGTTAGTCAAAATTGCCTACTGTTCTGCAAACATCAATTACGCGCGATGAAAGAGAAAGAAAGAGGAGGACCTAGTAAATGGTTTTGAGCACAGTTTTAAAATTGGGCCCTCAAAAATGTTCCTAATAGTATGCCTCACACTTCAATATTGCTCTTTAAATGCAGCCAGTTTTTTTTTTTTCACACGTTCGACTGCAGCCAAGAATATCTGCTTCACGGTTGCATTGTATTGCCTCCGGGGATCCAGAGTTGAGCTTGAAGTGATGCTACAGGTTGAACAGCTTTTGTTTCAACTGAATGATCGTAGCTTTCTTAGCCCTTCCAGCTTTTATTCAATGACAAACAATGTTCTGTATGTTTAGAAATAAAAAAAATTAAAGTGGCACTTTGCCACTTTGATTTGTTTTTCTGGTAATAAATTTTGGTAATATACCATTTTCTTGGACAGAGATGTCTATTACCTTTCACAATCTTGGTGGCGAACTTCTTTTGGTTGCCGACGAAGTAGACGTGAGGGCACGAATCCAGAATGAAGGGGTCTTGATCAGAGAAGGGATAGCACGCTGCGTGGATTTGGGAGAAAAAAAACATGAAAACACATTAGTACGAAAAATAACATTACTGCCATCATCTCTCGTACGACATGCGTTGGACACGAGCTCCGTTCATTATACCTGACACCTACTCCAACCCTTTTTTTTTTTTCGTACAACGTACAATTAAAAGGTACATTAAGTCAAAACACAAGTTTGTTCATTAAACACAAGTTCATTAAAAAGCCTGCTTTGTTCCCGCAACAATTATATGAACTTCAACAACTAGTTTAGGCATATATATATATAAAATCAGATCAAGCAACGGCGACTATCCAGCACGTTTTTTTTTTGACACCTTACGACATCACAGAAACTTGTTTTTGCGATGCAATCACCGACAAAATCCAACGCAAAGAAACATGACTATGTGATTGTAGTGCTGTTTTTAGCATTCCCCTATCACGTCATGTAGTGCAAAAATTTGAAACTGTTCACTACTTCATCTTTTTTGGTTAAAAAACATCTTTCGGGGCTGGATCGAAGATGAATTAGTTATCAAAGGCTATTTTGTTCCCAAATTGTATTTCGTATTCATGGTGCATTTAAGGCGCGGTGTAAAACGTGCAATGTTACTAATGATGATGTGCTCATGCAAGGGCGATTCTGGTGCCCCCCTTTCCCAGCCCAGCACCTAATACCAGGCAACAGGTTTTCACCTAAAATACCATGTGATGTTTCTGAGGTTGCAGGTGACGTTAATTTACAGGTAACTAAGTGTGCCCTTTCAAGCAACCGTCTCTATCAGCAGGTGACAGGAAAACCTGCCACGGGAAAGCTGGCCACGGAAATTTACATTAAACATTAAAGGTTATGCATATAGATACTACATCGCATAACCAATTATGATACAAAAAAAAAAAAAAAAACTGGAGAATTCCCCAAGATTCCAAACAACCTGTCTGTCAACTCCCAAGGTTATACCCCTGTCACACGGCAAATCTAATGTCATTCAAAGTGAATGACCTCAGCTGTTAATGACATTCGGTTGGGCCGTGTGGGTCTACACGGCGAAACGAATTTCATTTGATAGTGACAGCGGTGATGATTAGCGAGCTCGCAAAACCGCAAATTACTATTTTAAGTGCATCTATAATGTTTTCATACATTGAAAACACAACAAAGGATTATTTTCTTTAAAGTAAAAATAAGAAAATCACCTGCTTAGGTGACATCAGCACAATCACAAGCCGAGACAAGCCCGCAAAAAATCTAGGGTAGCGCGCGCACTGAGGACGAGATTTTCTTTTTTATTAGTACATGTCTATCTTTCTTTATTTGAAAAACAACATGAAGGGGAAAATATTAAGTTTACTAACAGTTTTTAGAAACAGTATTCTCTGGTTTATTACTGAACTTTCCTCTCGTGTCGGGTAAACCACTGCTGTCGAGGCTACTCATTTGGCTGCTGAATGAGCTCCCGAACCTCAGTTAGCCGTTAAACGACGTTCTCCTCAAATGTCATTCGGTATTCTCGTGTAGCGCCGAATTAATGGCATTTTTAGAGCGAATGACATTTGCTCCAAATGTCATTCGATCTGCCGCGTGACAGGGGATATTAGAGGCTAAGAGAAAAAAAAAAAAAAAATGTGATCGTACAAAGAGTGTCTGGACACGTTGGAGCAATGTGCCGCCATTGCAGCGTCTTCTCCATGGCGTCCAGTGGGCAGTCGAGGTTGCTGAAACGCTGAATGTCTGTGATGTTTTGACCAGATGTCCCGAGGATCCTGCAACGTGGGAGGCCCACACCACAAGTTACTTTTCATCACTGCTTCCTTAGAAAACGAGCGCCGAAACAGCAAAACCTCAAGGGCGTAACACTCATTTTCTGCATTTTCTACAATACTCAGAACAGGTGTGAAAACACATAAAGCCTCAATGTAACGAAACCGCTTTTCTAAGTTTTTCGCAGTGCATGGAGAGTCGGAATATCCCCACTTTTAACAAAGTACTGCTTATAATGGAGTCAGTTCCCTTTCTCGAGGGCTTCACTATAACGAGTTTACAGTATACTGACTGAGAAGCTAGTGCATTGAACCATATTGAGCTGACACTGGATGGTCGACACAATCATGACTCCTTTTTGTAAGTTGGTGGCATACCTACCATTTGTGCTTTTTCAGCATAAAAGGACCTACGCAGACAGCCAATTTACAAAAAGGCAGTTGTTTCTATTTGTTTAAATAACTTGATACGTTTTCACAGTGTGGTACGGAGGTTTTGCCAATTCTGTTTCATGTATTTGTTACACCAGCGTTACCCATCACCAAAGTACTTGCGTACAAAGCAAAAATGTTTTTATTGCCTGCAAACAGCAATTATATTAATGCTTTACGAGTGCTTCAACAAATGCACGCACTTCTTCAAAATGGACGGCATGAACAAGGGGGTGATAAGATTGATCGTAAATTGTGACAGCGTGGTTCTAATTTCACACAAAAAGACAAGGGAAGGAAATAAGGAATACGCAGGACAATGGCACAGATGAACAAATGACATTTATTGCAGATGTATCCAGATTGTGATGCCTTTCAGCCAAAACAAAAGAAAAAAGAAAAAAGTCCGAGAGGGGGGTGGGGCAAATCACATGATAACATATAACAAAAACAGCAGCGCCCTCTTTTTGTTCTTTTGCATACCGTCTAAAAAAATCGACCTTTAGAACTAACATCAAGCGCATCAATCTTCACAAGTGTCTGGTAGAAACTTCAGCTCTTTGTTGTGCAATAGCTCTGACGACACACTTATGAAAAATGATACCCCTCACGTCACTCTTAAATGTCAAGTGTTTCTATGAGTGTTGCATTTGTATGTTTTATATTGACCCCCCCCCCCCCCAGGACTTTTTTATTTTTGTGTTATTCTGTTTTAACTGAACGACATAATAAAAAAAAAACGGATACGTCAGCAATGAACGCCAGTCATTGGCCTGCGCCGTTGTCATGTCTATCCTACATTTTCCTTCCCATCTATTTGGGCACAGTTGGAAACATGAAATATAAATGTCAACTATCTTGATAACCCCCATTAGGAAATGTTCAAAATGTGAGGAACTCTAAAACATCTAAGCAATATTCCACCACCTCTGCTGACCTCAACTGCATACTAATGTGGTTTTCATTTTTCTTCTCGCTTGTGGGTGCCCTGGAATCAAACTACCGTATTTCCCGTTGTATAAGTTGCGTTTTTTTTTTTCCCTGAAATTTTCGTTGGTGTGTCTTATCCACCGGTGCGATTTATGTATGGAATAAATTTGGTACATGCTGGCCGCGCATAGTCTGTGCTTGAAAAGGTGCCTGTGTGCTGCGTGATGTCAGCACACGTTAAGAGACACAGCTATACAGTTTAAATGAATGAATTATTTGTTAGCGAGTCGGAGGAAGAAGGCTTCGATGGTTTTGCCTAAACGCCATCTGTAAGTACATGCCATCTGTGTGTATCAATAAACCATTTTGAGAAGTTAGTTCTGTCTAGACTTTGGACGGTAGATGCACATGTCTAGCACTGCTTACTGGGGAATGCGTTCAGAGGTGACGGCCGCCTGCAACCATGTACTTTCGCCGCACTTTTTAACGAACTGATCTTCCATGAGTTTACCTGATTAACAAGTGCATTTTGTACACCTGATGCGTCTTATACACCGGTGCGACTTAGATACGTTTTTTTTTTTCCCGGAAAAACTGCAGTTTTGAGGGGGGTGCGACTTATAGAAAAGTGAGACTTATAGACCGGAAAATACGGTAATACGGCACCATTCCTAGCAGCACATTGTTGCAAAATGTCAGGGAAACTGGGGTGACACAGAGGCGGAAAAGCTAAAGCAGGCCTTACCTACAGTTACCGGATGGCCTTTACCGGGCAAGAAGTTCGTTCAAGAGGTACATTTTAAGCAAGAGGTACAATTTAAGCATGACTCATTAAAGTGCTATGTTCTCTATTAAATCGGTGGGAGAAATCGAAGCTTTATCTACTCACTTTAAGCATATCTTCACAAAATAAACTCATCATAAAACTTCTATTCTTTTTGAAAATATGATTACAAATGTATCTCCGATGTTACTAAATTTGGAACAACTGTGCAGCCCAATCATAAACTTGTTCATGTGCCAAAAGCTTTTGCTCGACACCCTAATATTTGAAATGACCGCTCTACAGTTTAATTAAAAGCCTTATTCATGGCTCCCTCTAAGTGGAGCTGCAGCACATAGTAGCTCGCCTAGCCCACTGCTCTCGTAGAGGAACAGGTTGAATGACAGCTCCCATTATCAAAGGTTGTTTTGTATGATGAGAATAAAAACACGTGAGTGATCTGGGCTTGCTGGCTAAAGTAGCAAGTGGAACTAATCTGGAAAATACAGACAGGGCCACTCAAACACGACCCCACTGTTCAGCCTCCTGGTTGCCACACAACCGAGAATGCTACAACATTTTGTTGTGGTTGTCTTTCCTTCGATTTAGCAGAAGTGAAATTTTTAGACCTAATTTCATACAACGCATAATCACAACCCGGCCCTCTACACCGACAATAATTGCCTTGGACCCATTTTATTTGTGTTTTTGCTCACCGATTGTAGTTTTTACGTCTTCATCTTTCATATAGAATGATTGTTTTGGCATTCTTTGCCCCAGTTGGACTTGCGCCATCAAAATTCAACCATCATCATTTTCTTCGGTCTCCTTGATTTCAGAGCTGCTCCACATTTTTTTTTTCTTCTCATTTTCACTGCGAGAGCAGCCCACGAACTGCTCGAAACAATTTTGGACAGGAAAACAGCGTTTGCACTACTTTACATGAGAAAAAAACTCACGGGTTTTCAAGGACTTTCGAAGCTTTGTGTCAATCATTTCAAACACCACACTGTCTGTTAGAAACGCTAAATAAGACCAGTGCTCGGGGAAAGACGAAGGCTTTAATGACGTGAAATCAAGAGAAAACAGGGACGTTGCTAAAGCCACATTTCAACGAGCGTACTGGTCTTCAGGCAAGTCCCCTTGTCGAAATGATGACTCCACTGACGTTTCCACTTTCGATAATTTCTCATAATTGTTTGTCAGAGTTACACGGATAGGCAATCTTAGTGAGCTGCAAAACGCTACTATTCATTCACTCCAGTTTGTCCAGTTAATAAGAAGATCGACGAAGCAACAAACAGTCACTCAGTCTTTACACAACCTCAAGTAGCTTTTATGCTTTTACTTAAAATTACTAAATTCTCCATCCCTTCCTAAAGAAAGTTGAGAGAAGAGCGAAAGCTAAAAGTGCGTCCAAGCTACGCTGATAAGTGATGTCCTAAGAATTAATTAGTTCACACCTTCAAAGACCCTAATCGCAAACAAAGAACAAACCAATTTGACGAAGATTTTTTGTGAACTAAGTACCGCATTTACACTATTGTAAGTCGACTCAAATGTAGGTCAACCCCCCCCCCCCCCCCTCCCCAACATTGCATCTCGCTCTCTCCTCTCTTCTCTCTCTTCTTTCTCAAAAAAAAAAAAAAAAAAAGCGGGTGCAGAAAACAGCTCATTTGAACGTCACTGTGAAAAAGCACTGTGAAAGTTCTTCGCGCCCAGGGCACTCATGACAGACGGGAAGACTCAGCACAACACAGAAGTGACACAAGTCTGTGGCAACGCGGCCACCTAGAAAATCGTATCACAAAGAGGAGCTCTTCCATCAACTACCAATACCCCCCGTACGCGGCTCTTCCATCAATGATCGATGCTCCCTCAAGAGCTGTACGCTCATGGTGTGCGTAGTAGATGTTGAAGAAGAAAAGCTTTTGTATAAGCACGCAGAATAACCATGCGCTGTGGGTTGAGCGGGAAACTTCATTCCCAATCACGAGAACACATTCGCTGCGAGATGACAAACATCGAAGCTACCGGCAGCAGCCACTGCTGCACGATACCAAAACAAACAACATGGCGGCCGACAGAAGCGGCCACTCACGATGCCCTTTGATTCGTGAGTACGTTACTCGCATTCAAGAAGCGTTTTGTTAGTCTCTAATAAACAAAATGAGCATTACCGAATCCCTTGAATCAATGCACGGCAGTAACGTAGACACAATCATATCCTGTTCAGTACACTTCCGAACATGCTGGTGGAAGGTTAGCCGCTCTAGGTACGGTGGACAAAGGGCACAGGTCGGGAACGTCAACTTTCAAAGTCGGCATCACCTTTATTGCAATGTATGCAATGGTAAACGCTACGCTTCGACCGTAACCATAGAAACGAGGGTGTTACGCTTTCCTCAGCTCGTACCACCCTTGATTTCTCATTTCTGCTGCAATTGCAAGCGGCACAAAGTTTCATCTCTTCGATTCGAAGTCGACCCCCCAACATCGGATTGTCAAACTTCAAAAAAAAAATCGTGTAAATACGGTAAGAACATCCATGAAAGATCTAAACGTATACCGCTACGTGGTTTGTGAGATAAAGGTATAATGTACTCCTCCTTCATGATCGATGTGTGTATTGTTTTATCTAGAAGTGTTCCTTTTTCGCAATCTTCAAGTGACCATTTTGGCACAATGGAAGCCCGGTTTCACACACGTGCTGTGTGTCCAGAGATCTTATCAGTGCTTTTCAGTTGGCCAACCCGTCTATGGGGAAATACATTAGTTCTTGGACAGGACACCATCGGTCCCACAAAGAAAGCTTCCGCTTTAAAAATTTCAAGCCTTTTCAAGGGTCTGTAAAAATCTGAGGACTTGCGCGGCCTTGAAAACAAGCTTTTCAAATTAAGGGGTTTTCGAGGCTTTCAGGGACTGGCCCAAAGCGTGGGAAAATAAACGAGACCCCTCATTTAACACAGCTAATAAACCTCTTGCGACCACTAGACACGCGATGTGAGGTGACCACGGTGCTTCTCCCGCCTACCTCAAGCCGTCCAGTTCGAACAAATAGGGGTTTGTGACGCAGCGCAGGGAAGCCCGCTGGGACGCCCCCGGGAGGAGGCAGGGATGCAGGGGTTGTTGCGGGAGCAAGGCACCGACAGGATCGGAGAGGCCAGGCATCACGTCCACCTCCACTGAACGCTGCACATGGCAGAAGATGCAGCAACGCACACATCAACAGGCTGGGAGGGGAGTAAAGCCACAATCTCCTAAGAAACTGCAACCAACATGATGATGTTGAACTACAGGGGAAATCGTAGATGATGGTTGATAAGGGTGATGAGGCCTCTGTCCCCCCAAAATAAAGCTTTCCCCGCTTCATATGCTCACATATTTCAGTAGAACACACTGTTGGCCAAGTTGGTGCATATTTGGTAAAACTTCGAGCGTGCATCAACAAAGACGAAAAAGACGAATGAGCGCTTATGTCGTTTTTCTGTCGTCCTTGTTGAATCGCGCTCTAAGTTTTTCCAATTACCGCATATTTCAGTCATAGCTGTGGCCTCTTTCCAAACCCGTAGTTTCAACCAATAATAGCTTAACACTTCCATCTTCCTTTACTAGGTATCGATGCTTATGCTAATTTTTAATTAATTATTCAATTTTTAATTAAGTTCGAGGCATTGCTTCATTCATTTTTTCAATGACTTAGTATTCACCTGATGGTTTAGGCCGCTGACCCTGAAATTCGCAGTACAAATACCTGGAATTTTTGGACGTGTTGAACGTACGGGTATTTTTAGAGAAAATGTAGAGGGCAGCGCAGATCAGGGGTTCGAGAGTACTCGGCTCATTACTCACCGAGAGCTGCTCGAGGAAGTTGTCCATCAGGCGTATTACGCTGGCATCCACGGACGATTCCTTGCGAACAGAAAACTTGGCCTGGAAACAATGAACACAAAGGCAGATGGAAAATGTAACTCCTTTCTTTCTCCAACTAGCCTTGTTCTTAATTTTTTATGCTACCGTGTCATGATAAGTGCCTACACGTGTCCGTCAGAACGGATGGCAGATGACTCCTCATAAGGCCAGTCATAGGCTGCTTCAAAATGACTGAAAGTTCGGTGTGCTGGTAGTCACCCACAACTTATCAACAGCGCAGAAACGAGGCAAAGCAGATAACATAACATCAGTATTCGCGACATTTATGTTCTTTGTTTACGTCGAACTGACCATGACTACATCATTTAGACCTGCAAAATAAATTGAGAAAGAAAGAAAGTGGCAGTGCCCCCCTCAAGTTTTACGACACATCACAATAAACTCAGGTAAACAATTTGGATCAAAATCACATGCACACGGGAATTTTAGTCAGATTAAGTCGTTAAGAGCATGTAAAAAGTGGCATACAGAGACAAGCCAACAGACGAGAAACAAGCCATTAGATAAGCCGGCTAGAACGGAGGGAGTCAGCATACCCTCCCCAAGTTCTTGCTGGAGCCCTTGTGTCGGAGGCTGTTGCCGGCAAAGACCACGCGGACGACGCGCGACGCTTTCTCCTGGTCCGGATCGCAGCCCAAGGAAGCCGGAGACGTAGTCCACCAGCAGCTGGAAGGGCAGCATGCTGTCCGCTTTTTCGGCCAGGCCTAATCCCGACACCAGGACCAGGTACCTAGCAGGGAAGGAAGTCAACTATCATGGGGAAGCACTGCCCATCGAGCACCGCTTCCCCCTTGGCTACCCAGGCTCTCCACAGGGACGTCCCCACCTTGGAATGAGTGTCAGCTCGAGCACCGCAGAGATGCAACTTCTTAGGAAATAATTGGGTTTCTGTTTGCAGGCCAACGCAACTTGTGAAAATTGAGCGGCTCCTCTCCCAAGGAGTGGTACATGCAGGATTTAGTTGTGGGGGGTCGGCTGGAGCTATCAGAAAAACAGTGCGAGAACACGTCCAGGAGAGAAAAAAAGTATATGAAAAAAATTAAAGCCGTTTCACTCAACGTGAAAGCTGTCGGAAGGGCGGAGCAGGGGTTCGCCATAATGGGCTGTACTGCCGTTATCCGCTCACTGCTACCACCCAATGCAGTTCAAATTTCCCGCCTTCACAGTGCTCGCGTGCCCCCTGCCTGAAGCGGCACCAGCGGGAGTTCTGTTCTTTTGCGCTTGCTTTTCCTCCCGCACGTGCTGGCGTTGCAAAAACCAAACCAACAGGTGTTCCTTACAAAATGAACGCAGGTGCTGCCGGTTAATTACGCATATTTTGCTTCAAATGTATCTGCAGTTTTCTCTGCGCTCAACGGGGAGATGTATGACAAGCGCCAGCGGTTACATGTTTCTAACGCTTTTGACTATATAAACCGCTTGGCTTTCAAGCCTCCATGGGACACCACGACGACAGCGGCTACGACGGAATGCCGTTTGGCTGTACTTGCGTCCAGCAAACAAGCTACAATGACAAGGCGCGGCCCTAAAGTGCTCTGCACTTAAAAGACACATAAAAATCAAAACCAAGTAAAACATGATCCCAGGATGCAGTGGGGCTGCTCTACTGAATTGCTTTCTGAATTTTTTTGCTTTTCACAAGGGCTTTGAAGAATAGCTGATCGCAGTGGTGGGCAGCAGACATCGAAGCTGTAGAAGCTGCTTATCGCACCACCAGGCGCAAAAAGAAATGTTTTTTTTTCTGTGCCTGTTTTTTTTTTTAATTATGTCCCCTTCTCCACCCCCCACCCCTTTTGATGACAGGTAGGCTAAGTTGCTTTGGGATTTCCGCATGTGTGCGTGAGGGGTGGGTGGGGAGAGGGAGCATTTAAAATACGTTTTTCATGCTTTAAATGAACCACGTACGTATCAGCCTCAGCAATTGGTCTGTCAATCTGCTCTGGAAGGCCGGCGTAGCAGAATTCCTCAACTGCAAAGCGGCCATCGGAGCCCACTTGGCCTAGGACGGCTGCTGGGACCCCTGTAGAGAAACACAACAAAGAGCCCAGTTGTAGAAGCCGCTCAGCAACCAACCGCCACTCTCTAATCAGCCTGCCAGGACCACGTTACCAAAACCCCCTGTAAAGCGGGATTCACATGATGGAGAAACCCTCTCACGGAGGCGGACGGATATGTGACGTCAACAGCACGTGACCGGATTATCCGGCCTGGCAGCGTATCCACACGTGCGGAGCTACACGGAGTGACTAGCAGACGATAGCGCCGAGGAACAGGTTCCATTCCCCGCCGAGGGCCGCCGCTGTCGAGCGAAAACATGCGGAGGCATTTTCTTTCGCAGAGCCTCCGCGGGCTATCCCTACCGAGGGGCAAAGCCTAAAACCGGTCACGTGAGCGGGTCCCGCGGGCCAAAAAGAGAGGGTTTCTCCGTCGTGTGAATCCCACTTGAGGGATGATCACCTCCAAATAGGAACTGTAACAATAAGAACAATAAAAAATAAACGTATTCGCTGACTAAAAAGCAAAGTGATTGCTGTTGAAACAGCAGGTTTCTTTTAAGGACGGAGAATCAGCAGTGGCTTTAACACATGCAGCTTCCAACCTAATCGTCAATAAGTCCTGACAGCCACTGTCAAAAGTTTTTAAGCCACAAACGATTCAAAGGAATTGGTTAACACTTGGTGCAATGCAACCAAGAGTAGGACGTTTTTTTAAGCGCAGAGCAGGTGAAGGCATTCTCCTTGCTACTGATGCAAGATATTTCGGTTTCTCTTAAAGGGGCCATGAAACAAAATGCAAAATTGTGCAGCACGGAATACCTGGCCTTTGGTAACTCATTCAGCTCCATTTCAAAAAACCTTTTTAAAATGAAAGAGATAGATAGATAGATAGATAGATAGATAGATAGATAGATAGATAGATAGAGAGAGAGAGAGAGAGAGACGAGAGAGAGAGAGAGAGAGAGAGAGAGAGAGAGAGAGAGAGAGAGAGAGAGAGAGAGAGAAATGCGCCAGCACTATAAACAGTTATCACTGTGTTACCTGCATGTTAGCATTTAAATGGTACAATTAAAGCGAACTAGAAGCCCCACTACAATCGCCCAGTCAATGTTGCTTGGCAGTGGGTTAGGTTGGCAGCCGTCAATCACGCAACCAAGATTCTGTGACGTCAGAGAAATAGTCAGAGTGTTTGGGGAGTTGCCACTGTTTCCTTAATATCTCGAATATTTGTTTGCAATAAAATCAGCACCCCCGTTATTGGAAAAGAGCAGCCCCTTTATTGAACTAAACTTGTATTTTGTCTTCCCAACCCCTTCAAGAATAAAGCTTACGCTTCGAACTCCTTGCAGCCCAGTCACTTCTGACAAAGGCTGCACAGATAAAGGTGGCCAATCAAACGATTCGACAATGATTTCAATAACTCGTCTGACCAGTTACGTGAGAGTGGACGTCGAGGCAACCCGTCAGGGCTAGCCGCTGCTTGTCGTCTTCCAGCACAAGTGAATCCGCACCGTCCGTAAAATGGCTCCGCTGTGGCTGCGGCACCACGTGGTGCTGAAAAAAAGGAGAAATAAAGAAAAAGCCTGTCAGCGTTCAGAAGAAGAAGAGTGCAACATCCAACAACCAAAGGGGAAAGAAACGCAGCAAAAAGACTGACTGCACACTTCGGCAATTCCAATATGTTCTTAAGAGCATTACGGACCATGAGTGTGCCCATAGTTGTATAGATGGTATTCACTGAAAAGTTTAACTGTCAACATCCTCGCTTCGGCAACACTGAAAACGGCCACGGACATGGCACGGCTTGTGCCACTGCACCCGCACGCCAAAGGGAGAAAAAAAAAGACACCGGCGTGCATCCTCTGCTCTATTTCAACCCAATTCTCAACGGTGGTGTCAACAGAGCTGTTATTAATCACGCTCACATTGCAGTTGAGGCATTACTTTGCGTTCGGTGGGGTAGAGTTCGGAACGTCCAACACACATCATGTGCTTAGCACGGGCAAGTACCGCCACCCTGCGGAGCCCGACGCAGCCAGTGATGGCGCACTTACATGGTTGCCTGCATGCGTGCCTCGCCAGTGAATACAGGCTATACGACTAATCGAGGTATTCATATAATGAAGGCAACAGGAGCTAAAGGGCAAATTTGGTTTCCGTCTTTACAAATTTCCAGCCTCCGCTTCCTCTAGGTTAGGGCATACACAGCAGGTGGGTGATGAGATTGAAGATGTGAGGGTGAAATACGGACGGACGCAAGATGCATAGCTGCTGTTGCATTTAATACTGCACGATGCCTTAAAGGGACCCGAAAAGCTTTGTGAAGGTGGCAATCAAATGCATTCAGGTGGTAGAACACATAACGGGGGATTTTTGAGCCAAGTGTGAGCCCCATACGTTGTACAGATAATTTGTAAACAATTTTTGAAGATCGCCTTTCTCAGCCGATGAGCGCGACGCCGCAGCGAACCGACCGCGGCTGACGCAACGGCGACCGCGGGTGACGCAACGGCGACCGCGGGTGACGCAACGGCGATCGCTGCTGACGCAACGGCGAAGGCGCCCCCTGATTCGCCCAATCGTCGGCAAGGTCGGCCGCCGGCGGCGTCACTGCCATTGGCTTCCGGCTGCTCTTCCTCCTTCCTGCGCGATCCCGAGGCAAAGGCGGCAAAGGCGGGTCCGCAGTGATTGACGCGAGCCTAGGCGCAGGAATGTAGCTAGCTGCTTTGAAGGAGGCAGAGAGGGAGGAGGAGTCGATCGGCAAGTGGGGAGAGGTGCATTTAATTGCTTCTGGCGCAGCTAATACTGAATGTAGATCAATAATTCCAACGGCATTGCATCGCTATATTGGTGCTACGCGACAACACAGGCCTTTTGTAACTTTTACAGAAGGCTTTTCTGGGTCCCTTGAAGTACCTGCTGATGTCATTACGAATTTAGGTGCTAATCTGATTTTTAGAGACTGAAAGTTCCGATACTGTAATTGATGGTATATGCAATTCCACAAGCACGTTCGTCATCCAATGTCCAGCTATGATGGTGAAAAGGATGGGACACGGTCTCCAACACAGCATTGCAACCTGATTACTTAAACACAACCATACTATGTGACACAAAGTCTGAGTTCAATTTTGGTCAAAAGAATTCTACATGCATAAAAAAAATCCTAATAATTTTCATGGCGGGAATTCAGAGCCAAAAAGATAGCGCGATGGAATGAAGTAAAACAAATAGGCTAAAAAGTGTAAGCCTTTAACAACAAGCATGCTTTTTGAACTGTAGGATATGTTCTGCACTTCATCCCTCAGTATAAGTACTCCCGATTATGTCAACCATAAATTTTTTTTTTCTTGAATTCAGTAGCAAGTTCTCTTGAAGCAGTAATAACGACCAATTTTTCTTGAGTGCGAATTCAAGCATTAAGCTAGATTTCTGGTCTATCTTTTACGGCAATATGGTGCTGCTGGTGGCAAATCAGGTTTTGGTCATGTGCAAGCGAGCCTGTCATCAACATCCTGTGACACGTGCAACTTTCAGGGAGGAAGTTCAAATTAGGCAGATATAGAGCAAGTTTTACAAAACATTTTCTCAAACTGCTTAACACAAACACACATGAATGCTTAACACAAACACACAAAAGGAAGAATTTTACATTCAGCAAATCCTGACACCATGTCTGCATGTTTGGTCCACAAAGAAAATGGCGTTACTTGTGCCGAGCCCTGACATAAAGCAGCTATCTTTTTGTCAAGCTGTTACCATTCATCTTATCTCCAAGCAAATGATGAAAGCTACAGGCACTGGTAAAGAGGTGGGCCTGGCTCCCAGCAGGTTACCACAATCTCGCTTACTGAGTTTACACCAATGGTTGGCATTACCTTCTTGTTGAGATAGTGAACATCAGCAGCTAACTAAACCGCAGTGGTCCAAAGCCCCAGGCTTAGCACAGAGAACCGAACATCTAGATCTTGTTAACCAACCGAGAAGGCAGTCCAAACGTGACGATTAATAATAATCTCCAACCGCTTACTAAGATTTGAAACCTGAAGAAACCAGTAGTTGCGAAGACTTTTTGGTTTGTTTTTACAGCCCTTTTCGAATGTTTCACTCTAACTAAAGAACAATTCAGCCTACATTGATTAAACCACAGGAAAGGGAAAAACCACGTTCAGTTGTGACGCCCTAAGCCCCATTCTCACCTCCTCACTTATCTCCTTCAAGATGCTGGGCTGGAGTTCCATGATCTTGAAGAGTGTGCCGACCACAATTGACTTCTTGTCCTCGACAAGGTCACACAAACTCGTGATTGGAACCTTCAGCTTGCCTGTGCAAAGGAAGCAGAGGAGAACCGGTTATTTGCACGCATATAGATGAGAATGTGAAGGTTGATGACAAGGCCAAACAACACCTAAAGAGATACTAAAGGCTGTACAATGTTTTAACTGGGAGATCGCACTTTTTGAAGCTCTTTCGCCTTTTGTTCGACAATTACGGCTTTTACTGGCATCCATTATTTTCCTTAAGACAGAGTTCCACCTGCACCACTTGCAAATTTCACTAAAATAACTCGAATACAACAATTTGGTTGTTGCCCACGTCAGGAAACGCGACAATTCACACCCACTACAGGAGGACGGCGTTTACGACGAGACGCACTTTTATCAGGACAGAATTTGAGGGCAAGCGTTAATTCCGCTGTTCATTTCTGCCACCTTGTCATTAGTATCATTAGGAGAGCCCTTTAATTATGAATCCCGGAGCCCTTTAATTAAGAGTCCCAGGCCAGAAGCGACAATCGAACAGCCCCAGCATTTATTCCGAAAGTAGCGATTTTGTTATTCCCTGACATAGATTTAAGAATCGCTTTTACTCGATCGGGCGTTTTCAACACGGGACATACGTCCAATTTATGTTAGTGCTTCCGCATCACAGTTTGCTAAAAAAAAAATGTTCCTGTCGGATGATAGGGACATGTAGCCTGCTGTTGTCATCCATAATGAGGCGGCTCGAAAAATTCGAAATAGAAATTGCTGCTGGGATAGATGGGTCACAGTATTCGCAATAAAAGCTTTCGCCGAACAGACGACACAAGGGAAAGCGCCAGTTATCTCTTGTGTTGGCTGTCCTGCGTGAAGTTGTATTGTGAAGGCTTTAAATCGTTGACTAAAGCAAGCTCACTTACCCCACTTCTCCTTCGCTCGCTCTTCGAGAATGAAACGCGCAGCATTGTATCGGGCGCAGTAAAAAGATGCGTACTGCCGGTTGAACGTCCGATCAGGGAGCGTGAAGCGCTGACTCAAGTCGCAAAAAGCGCATTCGGGTCTCGTGTACTTCACCTCGGTGAGTTTGCCCTGAACAGCCATGGGCATTTTCGCTTACTCCGCAGCTGTGTGATTAGCAGAATAATATGCAACGATTTAACACCGTCGTTTACTTAAAAAATTGGGACAGGATGGCTAAACGCAGAAAAAGCGCGAACTATTTGTGCGCCCATTACGGCTGCGGCTTGGCTTGGATGGCCAGCACGTCACACAAGCCGGAAAGTCCACGAAATTGCGCAGCGCGTGCGCGTGATTTTGTGCGGCGGGGTGCAAGCGTGCAAGCATAGAGTTTCATACTTAAATCCTTACATGGTACCACGAAGATCTAGGGTAACGAGTAAATCGAGCTAAACGTGGACTGCACAGATGACCTGCGAAGCCAGAGTTACTCAATCTGCGAAGCAGCCAGCACCGCCGACGCTGGTGCGCAAGCAGACGACATTGTGCCCGCCAGGACAAATAAATAAATGAATTCTGGCCCAGAATAAAACAAATTTTCTTGGCTGCCCCTGTGTGACTCGGAAGCACCCCATTCCTGTATAGACACCTAAAAACAATAAAGTCTTCGCCCGAGCTCAGACGGGCTCGCCTGTCTCTTTTCGTGAAGTGCAGTATTAACTCTATGGTGAAGTGCATGCGTAGCCCCTGGAGTGGGCCTGTACTAGAATACTCTAGTTCACTATACGCCTCGAGCGCGGCCTGTAGGGGCTAAGGTCCCCAAAAGTAATTTCAGGGACCTTAGACAAAGGCTGAGGCCCGTACGCTAGTGCGTCTGCTAGCCTTGCATCCAGCTGGGCAGGTGATGCCGAAGCAAATTCACACTCACACGCACACGCACGCACGCACGCACGGGGGGATAACCGGGTTGTGGTGTCCATGGGCAGCACTAGTGGGACGAGTGGCGCGAGATGGCACGCGCAAGGAGTGTGGACTCAGGCCTGTCTTTAGGAAGTGGAGTCCGGAGGGTCAGGGGTGCGAACAGGAAACTCTCAATGCCGGATATGAGCACCGAGTGTCGGTGACGGATGGTACGGGCGCGTAGCAGCTCTGGCTGCCCAGTCCGCTTGCTCAGCCGGACAGAGGGTGAGAGGCAGCTGGTGTCACCGAGGGAGCCATCAAGCACCCTGCAGAGTAGGCGGACTCGAGATACGTCACGTCGTTGTTGCAGGGGGTGCCACTTGAGGGTTTTCAGGCGATCCTCATAGCCAGGCAGGGGTTTGCGGCGACCGAAGGTGCGAGCAAAGAGGGTACGTGTGCGCGGCGCTGAATACCCTCAAGTTTTTGAATGAGGTGGCTTTGGTGTGGGGACCACACATAGACGCAATACTCGAGCCGCGGCAGCACAAGGGCTGTGTACAGGGCCCTAAAAACCTCAGGGCAATGCAGCGGACCTTGGACACTGTGCTGCTGATCTACTTATGTCATTTGAAGGCAAAAGCTGTAGTGATTATCAGACTTTCTTTAATATATAGGGTTTTCATTTCACTTTCATTTCGTTATCTTTCGACACGAATCACTTCGACACACTAGTTGCACTTGATGCGACAGCTACACCAGAATGATAGCTCTCAGTGGCTGGCATGTCCCTTTTCTACGCACTTGCACTCACGTTCGCCTACCAAGGAGTACGACCAGGAAGGCTGCTGAGTTGCCGGCCGGGTAACGCTCTGAAATTGGTTCAGTACAGTACAATTTTACACGAACCCAAAACGATTTTTATTTTCTCGAAACAGCGGTGGCTTCTTTCCGTACCGGACAGAAACGACAGTTTTTTGCAGAATGGGGCACGTAAGGTTTTCGCTCCAGTAATGCTTAAAGGGGTCATGAAGATAAATACGAGCTTGGTTCATTAAAAAGACTGCTTCGTCTCGATAAAATTGATGTCAATATTATTGAAAAACTAAAACAAAATGACGCAGCTGGCACTAATGGTGCAAGTCTGGAGAAACAGCAGAGCTGGCGGACCCTGTCCCTTCGTCGGAGACCCGGATGTTGCACCTCACATGGATTTTCGAACTTGCCGCTGAAAGTTATCCATGACTGGCAGACCCGGACCGTTCTGTCCGCACGCTTTCACATCTCTCACAAAGCGCTAGAATCCGCGGCAACAATCTTCGCGAACTCGGCGTCTGTAGCGCGAACTCGGGGTCTGCATGCTCCCCACTTCGCGCGCGAACGCACGCGAACTGGCGAGAACAGCTCGCCAGAGATCACACCACGTACACAATCGCATAGAAGCCGGCTTCATAATGCGAGGTGCCCTTGCCAGAATAGATTCCGACCACGGGAGGTGTTTTTACCAGCAGAGCTGTTTAAGCTTTCAGTTCCGCCGTCGAGCGTTCCCGTGAGCGTACGCCTCGTGAGGAACGCCCGGCGTCGTCCAGGCTTGTGCGCCACGTGAGATGCTGGCAAAAAATACAAAGAAAAAAATACAGAGCGCACGTGAGAGCGCACCTCGTGAGGAGCTCCCGCAGACTCTGCAGACACTGCAGACTCTCCCGTAGGACACTTCCTCCGCCACACGCGCAACTCACCCGTGAGGAAGCCGCTGCATGGCGCCAGCTACAAACTAGCACGTTTCCTAGCCTCTCGCTCCGGCACAAATTCTACCCTAACATGTACCCAGACAGATGGCCATACTGCGGAGGACACCCGAACCTGTACCATTCCACATGGGAATGTCCCAACCCCCTGACCCAATTGCCTATCCCCAGCCCCTCACCCTCCGGATGGGAAGCCGCTCTTTCCAGCTCAGCCTTGGAAGACCAGCGCGGGCTGATCGACCGGGAAAGACGGATTGCAGCAGCAAATGGGGCCCTGGACTAAGGGCACCACCCTCTGAGAGCTAAATAGTCTGACTTTATAAAAAAGTTTTCTACTACTACAACTGCCGCCGCCATGACCTCCGCCTTTCCGCGTGACCCTTCGCACGTCCAGGGATCGTTATGCAGCGGTCGCTCCTTTTGTTTGTGCTTTATTTCTGAGACACGAGCTATGACACACTCCGCAGAAGATGGAAATCAATCTGCCGCATTTATGGGACGGTGATTTTTTAACTTGCGGCTTTTCCAAGACGTAATTTCGCCGCTGCAGGAAAAAATACCAAGAAAATGCCGAAAGCTCGTAAGCACGTGCCTCGCGGCGACCGCCGAGCGTTCCCGGCACGCGCAGTGGCTATAACAAAAAAGAAAAAAAACTGTGGTTGGTTTCTCTGTCATAGGAACCGGTGACACACGAAAGTGAAATGTGCAGCGAAATCTGCAGCTGAGCATGATTCGCGGGTTGGTGGCTGTCTTGTGGTTGTGCTTGGCGAGTGACGTCCTGCTGGCGGGGCGCTTCGGCAAAGGTGTACTGGACGTCATTTCCGTGAAATCTTGGTGTAATAGTACCGACATAAAACCCTTTCGTGTTAAAATATAAAACTTGAAAACAAACAACCCAAAGCACAACGTACTCGTTGCTTCACCTCAAGAAGACCCTGTGTGCAGGGGTGCACCCTTACAGGCCGCTTGTATACGTTGCACTGGCGTCATTTCCGTGGCGAATATGACGTCAGTGAAATCTTTGTGCATCCGAGAATAAAACACTTCCGTGTTAAAAAATATCTCCAGCGCTGTTGTCAAGCGCTACCGCGCATGTAATGCTTGGCACGAGGAACGCGGCGATATTGATGCATATGGACGATGAGCACAGTGCAAAGCAAGGACGGAATATGTAAATATGCAATTTCAAACTCGCTAGAAATGCATGGTGATGTGTCCTTCAGTGCTCCGGTATAAAGAAATCCTGCAACTTGGCGGCTACGGTTCAAGCCTAATTGCGCGACTTAGTGCAAGCATCGCCAGTTGAGCTGGTGGAAGTCTACAATGGTGAGGGTGACTTTGCATCCACCACTCGCCGCGAAGAAGATGACGACATCTTCGATGCATATGGCGATGATTACTAGCACCCAAACTATGCAATAAACAATGATGCTGAAACTTAACTATATGTTTCCGGCAATGCTCACCTACAACAGCTTCGACCATTCAAGTCTTGCCCGTGAATGCAAGCTTCCCTGACTTTTTTTTTTCTCTTAGTGCGCCACAATTAATGCTCTGGCATTAAAAATTTTATTTTATGACTGCGACGCAGCCCAAGGGCAAACGAAAAAAAATATTGACCACGTTTAGGCTTCGCCGCCAACCGGAGCAGGCACCAGGCATCAAAAGTGAAATCGGCGAGGAAGTGAGCGCAATAATAAACTATAATAACACAGCAAGTACGATCTTCGGACGCTCTTGCAGCGAGAGGTGTCCTCAGTCCACCAGGATAGTGAGACAAATATCCAAAAGGTCTCGGTGAGCACTCTCATGTCAGCGTCCAATTTCCGCCGGAAACGAGGCTGGGAACCGGAATAGGAGAAGAGGACAAATGAAGGGTACACATCATTATCATCATCATCATCATCAATAATCAAAATTCCGAGGGGGCCCCATTCACGGCGGTCTCTTCGCGATGTCCGCTCACGTGGACAACCGGGACATCCCCGACAGCCCCCTGCGGTCTCCACATTCACCGCTGTCGTCGCCGTCGTCGCCGAGCCGACCCAAGAAGGTGATCCGGTGGCGCGTTCGGAGGACGCGGCCAGGGTCGCCCGCGCCTCCTCGGCGGCTGCTGTGGCCCCCCTCAAGGTCCAGCACAAGCAGGCGCACACCCACTCGGCGCGAGACCTGTCCGAGCTCGACTCGTCCGAGGAAGAAGGCAGGATAGTGTCCAGCAAATTCGTGACGCCCTCCGTGTCGCCCCTGCCCAGGTGGAGGTCCTACCTGGCCCGAAGCCTGACGCCGGACTTTTCGAAGGTCCTAACGCTGGACTTTTCGAAGGAGGCCGTCGAAGGAGCCGTGCCCGTGGTGGCACTGTCGATGGCCTTCGGGGCCTTCTTATACGCAGCGAGGATTCTAAGCAATCCGCGACCGCCGTCCCTGGGATGATCCTCGTGACTGTGGCTCGACTCCGGTAGAACGACATCGTGACCTGGGCGCTGCTTGCGGGGCGTGCTGGCGTCCGTTTCTAGCGGTCAGCAGCCAGCTGCGTTGTTCGCCTACCGTCGCGTCGTTGTCACAATAAAGCCTGCACGAGCCTCTGGGCCTCCTTTCGATCTCCGTCAATCAATAGCTCTAGTAGAGCACCGTGACAGGTTTTGCTTATAAGAATGAAGGATTTAGTTAAAATTTAATGCGTTCTGGTGAACTGCGCAATAATTATCAAAATACAGGTCCCAAATACCAAATTTAGAACCACGAATCGAATTCAGATACAGTAGAGCCCCGCTGTTACGTCCCCCGGATTTACGACGACCCGCTACTTTCCCGCCGTTACTAGGCACATGCCCGTCGGGCCTTCGGGGTGGCCCAGTGGGTAGGTTGCCGGTTTCACGGTGTACAGGTCCCGGTGGACCACTAATGCCTCTAGGTCCCGTGTTCGATTCCCGCGACCCCCCAAAACCAAATTTTTCCTTGAGGCGCACACTCCCAACACCTGCTCGTGGGCTCCTTGCCTCCTCGCCTCTTTCCCTCACACTTCTTGGCCTAGCGTTTTCTCCCTCTCCTACTTCGCTGATGATCATAGTTTTCTGGCAATGCTCCAAAAACTAAAAGCTTAAACAGCACCGCTGTTTAAGCTTAAGCTAAAGAAGGTAATAGGGGAAGCATGCGCAGCAGTGGCGACTCCGGAGCCACTTTCCGGCAACTGCACTATGACGTCACAGAATCTTGCTTGTGCGCTACGCGGCCTTCGACCAAGCCCAAAGCCACCGCCAAGAAGAGTTCCGTTTGGTCCAACGGCCGTTACTTGGCGGCGGGAGCCAGACTGCTGGGGTAGCGACCATCATCCCACTTACCTCGATATTTCATCTTCGCCCTCTCGTCGCCTACGTCGTAAATGCCGTATTATCAAGTGGGACGAGTGTCGGAAGTCGATTAGGCAGATATCAGCATTCAAAGAGGGCCCTTTATCATCCATACAAAGGGCTCTTGAAGATTCTACAACTGTAAACTGGGTTGACGAGAGCCGCCCTAACCCTGATTTGCGCCTCCCTTCAGTTGTGGCGCAGCGCGCCAGGCAGAAGTGTTTGCTTGTCGCAATCCCAACTCTCCGACTTGCCAAATCCGACTTAAAACAGCTCACAGCGCGGCCGTCGCCATGAACGCGTACGGCTTGTTGCCCTGCCAGCGCTTGGCCTTGACATGTGCGCTTCGTTAGGGCCTCAGTCTGGACTACGCTCCAAATGGCGCATTTTTCATTCTTTGGAGTGATCAGCACGATCCCCAGATCCTCCTGCGTCAGCGTTCCTCACGTCCAACCAGACTTCTTCGCAATTTGCAGATACGCTGGCCCATACTTTATACCCCGATTTTGACTTGGACCCAGCCATCATGCCCCCTCCGTTCACTCTTCCGTCCGGTGCTGGTACGCCGCCATCGGAAGCAGCTACCGACGTCATACTCTTACCATTTACAATTGCGGAACTAACAGCGGTCATTGACACGCCGGCACTCCGCAAAGCTCCTGGCCCCGACGGAGTAACATTTGAATCTTTCAAGAACCTCGACCATTCTTCTCTGGAGGGACTCCTAGAGGCGTACAACCGGGTTTGGCTCACGTGTACAATCCCCCCGGCCTGGCTTCAAGCGGATGTTATCACTATCCCGAAACCCGGTATACCGAGTACAGACATCCGCAACCTCCGACCAATAGCGCTTACGGCGACCATTTAGAAGCTGTTGGAACGGATGATTGCCACACGCCTTCAGTGGTGGCTCGACGAACACCATCTATACCACCCATGCCAAATTGGATTTCGTCCCCACCTTGGTGCAGAAGATGGTCTGGGCCACCTCTCCGAGATGATCCTTATTGGCGGCCGATCCCACCGTGTTCGCTCTGTGCTGGGCATGGACGTTCACAAAGCGTACGACCACCTTGGCCACGCCGCCGTCATTGCGGTACTTCATCTCCTTCACCTGCCATCCCGCCTATGTGATTTCATTTCCTTCTACCTACGAAACCACACCTTCTCCATACGTCTCAACAGATATCCCATAGGTTCCTTCCAGCCCCGCCGTGGTGTGCCTCAGGGATCTGTCTTGGCCCCCTTGCTTTTTAACATGGCCATGATACCTCTTGCCTGGCGACTTGGTGCTGTTCCACACATCTATAGTATCATCTATGCAGACGACATCACGGTATGGTCTGTTCACCAGGACCTTCACGTACAAAGTGTACGCCTGCAACAAACTCTAGATGAAACCAATTCTTGGTGCAGGTATCTTGGCCTCACGCTTTCGCCTAACAACACAGCCGTTCTCACTGTGGCCGACGCATGGGGCCGTCGGCGGTTGGCAACCTCCCCGATCCGTCTTTCGGTTCAAGGCACGCCTATACCAACAGCATCTACCCTGCGGACTGTTGGGCTTGGATATTACGGCCACCGGTTCTGCAAAACCTTGGATTCGCTCTGCAAAGCATCAAGCTTCACAATCGCTGCATCTGTTCCATCGCATGTCTCAAAAAGCCGGCGGTGCGGCCTCCAAGATGGCCCGCATGTTTGTGCGAGCCATTCTTCAGCCTCGCATAGTTTATCAAGCGCAATTTCACTTTCTTACAAAGTCAGACTGGGCACTACTCGAATCAATAAACAATTCGGCTATGCGAGCTATAACTGGTCTTCCAGCCCTCACCCCCGTCCTTATTCTGCAACAGGAAGCGCAGCTCAACACGTTTGATGAGCTAGTGCATCAGCGTCGACAAGCCTGCCTCCAAAAACAAGCCCTTGACCCTGATTTCGCCGCTCTTGCAGCGTACATGACCAGTACACCAGCCCCACCACTATCAAACACCAATATACGGCCCCCATGGAAGTTCCACCAATTAACGGATACACGACCTGTTGCCCGTATTCATCCCCGGACAGTTGGTGCTCCGATTCCGCCTTCTATGGACAATGGTAGCCCTACGTCTACGCTGATGTTTGTCGACGCCAGTGCTTCCGATACCTTACTTCATACGGCTCTACTCTGCCCGACTGTGGCTCCCGATCCAGTGACCTGCACTTACATAACAACGGAGAAGTGGCCATCAACGCAGGCAGAACTCCGTGCAGTGCGGGATGCTCTGCTACACACATCGTTGGTAATCAACCACGCTTCACCAGAGTGTACAATTTACACTGATTCGTCGGCAGCTGTTCAAAAGCTTTGTAAAACTCTCACGTCCAACGAAGTTCTGCTAGAAATCCAGGACATAATGGACACTTATCCGGGTCGTGTTCGCGTGTCATGGCGCCAACGGAATAGTCACCCCGCAATGCAGGCTGCAGATGCCAGAACACACCCCCTTCGTGTGCAATATCCACCTCCTCTTGCACCTTCGTCAAACGGTGTTCGCCTTGCCAGTGCAAAACAACGTCTACGGCGAACCGCGCGCGCTCTCATACCCCCGCGCGGTACAGATCTCCCTGGCGGGTTGTCTCGCCAAGATGAGGTCCTGCTCAGACGTCTTCGCCTGGGAGTCACCCTCACGCCAGCTGTGACGAGGTGCTGGCCTCCTCAATAGCATGCCCCGTTCAACTCCACCTGCCCCTTTCGCCCCGCTCCAGTTGACCAGGCTACAGCAGAGCACCTGGTGTGGACGTTGCCCTGTTCTGCGAAGCCTACGCGCTGTGCACATCACCACCTGCGGCCTGCGCCCCGGACGTCCGCCAGATTTCATGGCGTGGATACAAGGACCACCTCATGGCCCCTGCTCCGATTCCTAATTTCCCCTTATGCTGAATAGCAAACTTCCGCAATAATAATAAAAAAAAACTTAACTATATGTTTCCGGCAATGCTCACCTACAACAGCTTCGCCATTCAAGTCTTGCGCATGAGTGCAAGCGTCCCTGACTATTTTTTTCTCTTAGTGCGCCACAATTAATGCTCTCGCATTAAAAATTTTATTTTAAGACTGCCACGCAGCACAAGGGCAAACGAAAAAAAATATTGACCACGTTTAGGCTTCGCCGCAAACGGAGCAGGCACCAGGCATCAAAAGTCAAAGCGGCGAGGAAGTGAGTGAATTAATAAACTATATAATAAAACAGCAAGTACGATCTTCGGACGCCCTTGCAGCGAGAGGTGTCCTCAGTACACCAGGATAGTGAGACAAATATCCAAAAGGTCTCGGTGGCCACTCTCATGTCAGCATACCTCGTCCAATTTCCGCCGGAAACGAGGCGAGGAACGGGAATAGGAGAAGAGGACAAATGAAGGGTACACATAATCATCATCATCATCATCATCAAAATTCCGAGGGGCCCCGTCCACGGCTGGTCTCTTCGCGATGTCCGCCCATGTGGACAACCGGGGCATCCCCGACAGCCCCCTGCGGTCTCCACATTCACCGCTGTCGTCGCCGTCGTCGCCGTCGTCGCCGAGCCGACCCAAGAAGGTGATCCGGGTGGCGCGTTCGGAGGACGCGGCCAGGGTCGCCCGCGCCTCCTCGGCGGCTGCTGTGGCCCCCCTCAAGGTCCAGCACAAGCAGGCGCACACCCACTCGGCGCGGGACCTGTCCGAGCTCGACTCGTCCGAGGAAGAAGGCAGGATAGTGTCCAGCAAATTCGTGACGCCCTCCGTGTCGCCCCTGCCCAGGTGGAGGTCCTACCTGACCCGAAGCCTGACGCCGGACTTTTCTAAAGAGGCCCTCGAAAAAGCCGTGCCCGTGGTGGCACTGTCGATGGCCTTCGGGGCCCTCTTATACGCAGCGATGATTCTAAGCAATCCGCGACCGCCGTCCGTGCGCTGATCCTCGTGACTCCAGTGGCTCGACTCTGGTAGAACGACGTCGAGAGCTGGGCGCTCCTTGTGGGGCGTGCTGGCGTCCGTTTCTAGCGGTCAGCAGCCAGCTGCGTCGTATGACTACCGTCGCGTCGTTGTCACAATAAAGCCTGCACGAGCCCCTGGGCCTCCTTGCGATCTCCGTCAATCAATAGCTCTAGTAGAGCACCGTGACTGGTTTTGCTTATAAGAATGAAGGATTTAGTTAAACTTTCATGCGTTCTGGTGAACTGAGCAATAATTATCGAAACTAGAGGTCCCAAATACCACATTTGGGAACGCGAATCGAATTCAGATACAGTAGAGCCCCGCTGTTACTGTCCCCCGGACTTACGACGACCCGCTACTTACGACGGAATACCGTGGTCCCGGCCAACTCTCCATAGAAACAATACATTAAAAACCCCGAAAATATGACGTTCAGGTGCACGCGGTCCGCTTCATACGGCGGACCCTGGCACGGATAAACCGGTGTTTTTTCCCTTATTTTACACCGCTTCGCCACCTCGTCCCGATCTTCTTTATTCTTAAAGGAGCACTGACACGAAATTTCTCGCTTTCAGGTTTTATGCTGTAAAGAATACCTATTGGCCCAGTAATTACGAAAATCGAACCGAAAGCAGTCAGCCGCCAGCATAGAATTAATTATAGCCCGTTTATTGCAACCAGTTTCAAATTCGGTCGCCGCGCGGGAAAATGGCCGTTCGAAGGCGTCTGCAAGCGGGCCAGCCTTACGTCACGGTCTCACCCGTGACGTCAGGGACGTTCGTCGCATCGTCTGCTACGATTGCACATGGTCCGCACTCGCCCGCGCAGTTGACATGTCGTCTGAATCGTCAGACTCGGATGAGTCGCTGCCACCCGACAGACAGAACAACCTTATTTGGCCAGGCGATTAGGCCGGCGATGTCTTCGCCGTCGTCCGTTTTTTGATATCACTGCGGCTCGAACCGGCGCAGACAGTGATAGCAACAGCTTGTCGCCACTCTTATAATCAATCTGATCACGAAAAAGAAGTTCCACATGCGAGAAAGTAGATGTTAGTGTGGTGAAAAATTGTGCTAGGGGTTGTTATCAGCGCTGAGTTTAAAAGCGGCGTTCAGATATATGCCGCGATGGTAAGCCTACGCTGACCGGCAGCGGAGGTTCAGCACTCTGACCCAGCACTGCCGGCACCGCGGTGCAGCAAGCGGCCGAAAGATGCCGCCATCCTGCGCGCTAGAATCAAAACAGGCCACGGCAGATGTTTGATCACCGATCGCTGAAGCGGGAATTATCGCCAAAATAAAGCTCTATATGCGAAAGAGGGGACGATAGTGGATTTAAAAGTTGTGTAAGGGATGGCCATTCGCATTTGTACAGATACCGGCGATCAAATATTCGCCACGATACTAAGCCTAAAGTTCCCAACACCCAAGCTGAACCGAGCAACGCCGAGCCCGCTGGCTTGGGCGACAGTTCTTGCGGCCGCCGCCGCGCACGAACTCAGTCCACGTTTAGCGCTGCATGTCGTCGCGTGGAAAATAATGCATCTTGGCGTCGTCGTCGATTTGCTCTCAGAGGCTTCCACGAGCAGTACTTACTTCGCATTCCGCGAGCTTGCCATAGCACAACTTGGGCGAGCTCGGCGACGTGCACCGCCGCGTCGCCGCGGTGCGCGGTCGACATCGCGCACCGCGCGGTGCCGGCACCGCGCAGTTTTCGGCACTAGTGCAAGGCAACACCATGCGCGCGGCCATGAACTGAGAGCAAAGACGTCGAACACGCAAAGTGCGCAAAGTTTACAAGCATTGCTCACACAGCTACACCCACGTATCCCGTATCCTGCCAAACGAATACCAACAGCAGCGCAGGATATCGTTTCCGGTTCCTAAAACGACTATATGACGTCACCCTGAACCGGCCAGACACGCAGGCCGATGTTTCGTCACGCCGAAAGCGATTTCGCTAGTGCTGCCGATTTGTGGAAGCTCGCGGCCGGGACAATCAAACTCGATTTTAGATGTGATTGCGGGCCTCGATCGCTGCAAAAATTTCTGTGAGGCATCTGTACAAACTACTGAAGCCAATTATATCATTTTTTAGGCGTCAAAAATTTGGTGTCAGTACTCCTTTAACCCCCGTTTGACGCTGCTTGATGGGCAAAGGTCCTTAGGCGGGCCAGACCACTTGCTGAACAGACGCAATTAAGCAGGCGAGTACTCGTGAGCGGGAAGTAAACTGCGACGGCCCCACGCGTCAGAAGTACGCGTTACTTTTTATAACTTCGGTGTTGCTTTTTTTAACTTATAATTTCAGCAAAAGGTTCGCAAGTCACGCGAGAACGCGCTAAATATAGTAGTTTAAATAAGTTCAGAGCCCTCTTGTCGCGTGAGACTGTCTACTATAGGCCGGCATTTATCCGCACCCCGGTCGTACGACACCCCGGTCATACGACGCTTTCTCGCAGTCCCTTGAAAATCGTATTATCGGGGTTTCACTGTAGTAAAAAAATTCATGGAAACTTGCATTCCCGAGCTTGACGGCGAAGCTAATTGTGTGCATTCCCGGACACAAAGTTGTTTCAGTATTAATGTTTATTTGCATATATATAGTTGCGGTGCGAGTAATCGTCGTCATATACGTCGAAGAGGTCGTCGTCTTCGCGGCGAGTGGTGGATGCAAAGTCATCCTCAACATTGTAGATTTCCACCAGCTCTTCGTCATCGATTCGAGGCAGTGGTGACGGGGTCAGCAAGTCGTACTCGGGAAGGATTGGCACACTCGTAGCCATGTCTATTCAAAACTTCGCCCGTGGGTACATATCGCCCGTGGCGTCCGAAATTCTCCTTCAAAATCCCCCGACCTCCCCTGGTAGACATCGTCTGGACCCTGGCGCACACCGGCTTGGGGGCAATTGAGGCAGCACACAACGCAGCACGAGGACTTACTACTCGTGCCGGTGCCAGCCTCGTTCCCTACCACGGCGCCAGGTCAGCCAGGGATCCCTTAATCACGTGCCATGCATGATATCACTGCGCATTACAGCCTCGCTCGCGGTCAATACCCTCCTGCTCACCCTGAGCTAACCAACGATCAGGAGCACTTATGGCGACTCCTGCAGACGCACTCTTTGGCGAGCACTTCTGCACCGAATTCACCCCTCGCAATTCCCCTCGCCAAATTGCCCACTCTGCGGGGACCTAGCCACGCTGGTCCACTCCATGTGGGTCCTGTCCTCAAGACCCCTTTCCACCCGTAGTTAATGAAGAGCAGTGGGAGGGAGCGCTGGGCAGCTCGGACCCAGAGGTCCTGATACTTCTGGTCACCCGTGTTGCCAACGTCGCTGCTGGCCTCAAACCGGCGGCCACACCGCTTCAGTAAACCAGCCTAAGGCTCAACAAAGTGATTCCTCCTCCTCCTCCAATTATCCATAACGGCGTCTACAGAATGTGGCGGTCTTTTCACGTTGAGCATTACTGCTGGAGTTTTTTTTTTTTTTTTTTTTTACATGCGCGGTAGCACTTGACGACAGCAGGCCAACTTTTATTGTCGAAAATGCGAATGAAAACTTCGAATACTGCAAACGGTAAATCTGCGCTGCGGATCGAATCAAATAGAAGACACTATTCGCGAAGTATTCGAAGTTTCGAATATTCTCATACCTCCGTGCTCCGGTTTATTTCTCCCGATCGAGGACGGAAGGTATCGTAGACTGTAGCGATCTTGACTGGGACTGCACAGCAAATACAGGGTGGTGCGACGATAATTGGAACACTTTTAAAAAATTTTCCTGAGCGAACCGCCGCTCTGTTCGCGCTCAAACTCGACCCGAAGATCGCATTTTGCGGCATTTTTCGTTTGACACCCGGAAAAACGATGGTACTTACCTGTTTATTCTGAAAACAAATAAAAGCTATTTTCGCTTGTGGGAAAATGGCGGACGATTTGGACGTGCGAGCCAGCGCAAGTTTATCTTGGAACGACGGCGCCACCTGGGTATATGACAGAGCGAAACGTTGCACGTTTAGGATTCACGGTAGGAAGGAGCCAAATCGTGCAGCAGACGATCAGAAAATGTGAAAGCAGGTGAGAAAACAAATTATTGGCAACGATGAACCGTAAGAATATTTTATTATGATTGGTATCAGCTGTTATGCAAGTATTTGTTGTCATCCTAAACTAGGGACGAAAGAGATTTTCTGATCGCCTGCTACCTCACTTATTGGCTCCCCCCTACTGTGATTCCAACTAATCCAACTGAGAACGTTGCGTGAATCCCCATTTGTCCGTTTCGCTCTGCATTACCCAGGTGGCGCCGTCGTTCTAAGATGAGCTTTCAGGCCAGGAAGGCGCAGAGCAAGGTAAAATTCGAGGAGAGACTCCTTGACATGGCGGAGGAAAAATGGGCCGCGAGAGTGTTTAGGTACCTGTATATGAGGCATGGACACGAGGTGGAGACGGAGGACCAGACAGCTGACCAAGCGGTACGGAAATTCGGTAGGGGAAGGTGGGGTATACACAACAGTTAAAAAGCAGGTAAAAGCAGCAGAGACGGCGAATTGGGTTCAGCGAATGGAACGGTAAAAAACCCTGGAGACTTATAGAAAAGAGAAACTATAAATGAGGAAGGAAGGCTTCTATGGCAATACCCGAGGCAGTGCATTGCTTTTCGAAGCACGGGCGGGGTGTCTGACAACACGGGCATACACGGCTAACTACATGCAACAGGACGAAACCTGTGTATGCTGCGGCAGGGATCGGGAAACCGTAGAGCATATTGTCATAGACTGCACAGATTTACGACCGGGGCTGGAAGATGGGGAAGCGACGTTGACGGAGGCTTGGGATTTGGTGTGAGGGGGAGCCTCAACTTCAGGGCCATAGAGGTGACGAAGACGGCTGGAGGGGTGGTGGAAGAAAAGTAGGGAAGAGAGTGGGACGTAGGAAGAGTAATATACCGAATCAGAATTTCAGAACAGAAGGGGGGGAAGTGGTAAACAGGTGTGCAAGGGCAGGAAAAGGGGGGTGGGGGAGCGATGGGAGTTTAAAACCGGTGGGGAGGGAGACTGACCCATTAGGTTAGTAAGGGTACGACAAACAAGTAGAATAACACAGGCAAGTCGGTTGGTGACAACCGACGTCCCCATAAAAGGGAGCGCCTTTAATCATCATCATCATCAGCTTGCTCTGGCTCGCACGTCCAAATCGGTCCCCATTTTTCCATAGGCGAAAATCGTTTTTATTTATTTTCAGAATAAACAGGTAAGTACCGTCTTATTCACCGGTGTCAAACAAAATAGACCACAAAATGGAACCTTCGTGTGAAGTTTGAGCGCGAACAGAGCGGCGGTTCGCACAGGACAAAGTTTTAGTGTTCCAATTATCGTCGCACCACCCTGTATGACGGAAGCCACCTTTAACAGATGAGCGCAATGCCTGTTCATATGAGAAGAAACCCGCAACTGAAGGAAACTTCGTGAGAACTACTTTCTTTTTCGTTCTGTTGCAAGGTCGTGTATTTTGGTGAGAGGCCGCGCAAGCATGGACAAGTTGGCGATACATTGCCGACGTGATTTCACAGTGCAAAAGAAAAGGGCAAAGGGAAGGATACAAGACAAACATTGCATTGCGTCTGTCAGTGACATGTCTTGTACGTGCTGCACGAAATTCCTTCAACAGTGTGTTTTGGTGTTTATATATGGGTTACCGACAAGTTTCATGGCTGACCTATACTTTTATCGAAGCTCTTAGAAGTGGAAACAAGCAACAGGCAATAGTAATAATACGACCTATGCAATAGCTGCAAAAATAAAAGAAAAACAGTAATAGCTGTACTAAACCACGTTCCCGCGACTGACAGCTTGCCCAGGTGAATTTTTTTTCTAACTGGATAATTGAACCAAAAACTTTTTCCAACTAGAAATTGAATTTCGAGCTCTTATCTAGCTGGATTCAGATTTTGTTCCGGCTGGCAGCTATTACTGGACCTCCTCGATTATCAGTCCTGGGGCGGTATTCCCGTGTTTTGTCCCTTTTGTGTCCCTTTCAAAAGTGTTCCTTTTGAGCGAGCCCTGATTGGCTAAAAGCGAACACCCGGATGTGACGCCATGCAAGCACGGCGGAGCTATGAGCCGTGGCTACTCGGAGCAGACGATTTGGAGCAGACGATTTTTCGTCGCCTTATTGTTGGTTCGCTCGCGGAACAATAAACACATAAAATATACTCTGATACGGTTTCAGTTCTTTAAAATGCGTTTGCAAGAACAGTTACGGTATTTGAATCAAAGGCCCACTGCTTAACCGGAAGTACGTCACGATGTAAGGGACGCAAAAGGGACGTTTTCACAAGGGACAGTTACGAGAATACCGCCCCTGGATCGTCCGCGCACTTCCCGAGACGCTATCCGGCGCTCGATTTTCCCATGTATTTATATGGGACTTCCGGTCCGAACGCAGTCCTCGGACTGCCCGCGGACCGTCCGGGACTGGTAAATCGAGGATGCCCACTAGCATTTGTCAGTCCAGCTGAAAAAAAAAAAAAAAAAAAAACCCTGCAAGCTGGAAATAATCGTCTCTAGCTAGAATAAGAATTTTTCTAGTTAGAAGCTGTCGATTCCAGCTAGAAGCTATAAAGCTCGTCAGACATGAAGCTGGAAATTATGATTTCTCGCTAGAAATGCTCTTTCCATTTTCACGGGGGAGGGAATGATGAACGAAATTCAACAGTGGCATATATTTTTTATTCATCACCTTTGTACAAAATAGTCATGTATATTAAATTCATGTTATATAATGTGTATATAATAAGCCCTTTGGGTGGATTTGTAAAGTTTTGTGAACCCAAGAAGTTCCACACCCCCTACCTCCCCACATGGTATACAGCGAAACGAAAAACAAGTAGCGACGCCATGCACTGCGAAATGGCGGCCGCCCTTTTCCTTGAAGTAAACTCGAAGCAAATGTCCAGAGCATACAATTGTGCAACGCCGCGCGAAAAGGCCTGTCACAAGTTGATGGGCACAAAAATTGGGTTCAGTAGACCAAAAGAGGAATAGATGCCGGGTGTCATCTTACACCATCTGTAAAAGGTGTTTTTATGACACCCTCTTCGTGAAGTTATTAGTTGCACGCTTCCAGCTTCTTTCAAAGTAAACGTACATTTACCGTGGAGCAGTTTAGTACGTGGCGCAGTACATTTACCACATACAATTATTTACGTTTACTCCGCGAAAGAGTGAATATCTCCCCGTGGGAGTAAAATATTATCGGGAGTAAATTTACTCCAAAAATAGTTGAAGCTGAGCAGAGCCTGAGGCAAGCCAAATGGAGTCATACACACCCTCTCTTACGGTAATCTCGAATGATCAAAACTGAACTATCACAGCCGGCATGATGCAACGCAAATATTGTCGTCCTCTGCCCACTGAGCTAAAAAATTCTGTGTTGAAATTTCTTCCACTTTCGTGACGTCTACGAAGAAGAAACGCAATTTCTGTCGTATATGTCACCATAGCGGCGTCAGTCCATACAGCTGCAGACCACCCCTTGATGTAAGGAACGTTTAACTCAGGAAGAAACGCGTCTAAAGTTAAGGTAACCTGTGGTCGGTGCACCTAGCGATTTGTGGTTCTTTGCGGTGGCCGAGCGTGCTCTTTTACAGGATACGCCGTTTTGATGGTTATCTAGGCACCACAAAACTTATTGAGCATAAGGCGCCATCAATATCTCAGCAACTAAACGTCGCAAAATTCCTTTACAGGCACCTGACTCTGTCATTTTTCGTTTCAAGTATATCTTGTTATCGTTCGAAGATATGTTATTACAGAACCGGTGTTGAGAAAACGAGACAGTGATGTCACAGTTTGTGTCAAAAGCAACTAAGACAATGTAGGAGTAGTAGCAGCCAATGATTACGAGTTACAAGGGCCGTGTTGCATCGATGAAGAGAGATAACAACAGCAGGGAGGAACTAGCTTGTTTAGAAATATGTAAAACTTTTGAGCAACTGACGCTTTTGTTCAATTTAAGCGACGTACGATGACAGAAGCTGGCACTGGTGATGGCCGCGATAAAGCACAGTGCAGAATGCAGGCAATTTTTCATTAACCTGAACATTTTTTTGTGTTAATGAAAACCTACACCCATCTATGAATATTGTGGACATTCAATGCCGCACAACATCGATGAATTTAGGGTGCCGCATAATGGAGATAAGAATCCTCCCAGGGAAGTTAAAAAAAAAGAAGAAGCAGACATAGATATAAGCATATTTCCTTCAAAGCTGCCTCAGGTTCCGAACAGAATCTCAATAAAAAATGTGTCCTGAGTGATTTACCGCGTAACCCTTGCGGGCATTACGATGTGCCAGAAAAAATGGCGTCATGCTGCATCATGGTGTCATGTGCAATCAAAAACATGGAAGCAAGCAGCAGGCTGCGACATCAGAAAAAAAGTATGGTGTACACGTTGAATGTCCACAATGCACAATGTCACATCATTTACACAGTCAAATGGCGACATCACTGAGAGAAGTTCTTTTACAGATTTTTTTTTCGTTCCAAAGTTCATGTACACAAGGTCTTCCAAAGGAGCAGTGTGTTTGCCATTTGATCTCATGAATGGGTCTCCCTAGTCTGCCCACGACAAATGCAAATTGGACGTCCCTTGTGCCGTATACTGTGAAGGTCACAAAGCTTTTGAGGAAATGCAGAATGATAGTGCCACCTCACGAAAAACTTGTAAAGCATGACAAAAAACGAGTGAACAGACTCGCGTAACATCAATCAAAACATACTCCAACGATTTCACCATGAAGCTAGGCTGATGGACAGTAGCTGCGCAAAGCTGACAACACGTGACAGAACACCTTGAAAAGGAACATCATTAAGGGATATGTTCAGGGCCGGTTTAACACTCGGGATATGTACCACACCACACTCCCTCTCATGGACAAATATAAGGACACCGAAGGCATTGAGAACGTGCCGCACACCCGCGGCAAAAACCGACGCACTCGATTGTCACAGACAGGAGAGCAAAGGAAAGGCCCCGGTACAACACACTGGCCGCGTTAAAAAGCACATCGTCAGTTGCTCCTGAATCGCACTGAAGTATGCCAGGAGCGGAGGAAATACCGTTTGTAGCCCGTACAGCACTGTCAGCACACACACTTGCGTGTAATTGATACTCATTTCCTCACAAGTACGAATTATACCGGTGTTCTGGAACATTAGCTGCAGATTGTGTTGGGAGACCTGTCATTGTGGCAGCATGCCAACTTATTGGAATATGACAGGAGTTGAAAAGATGATATTTTTAGCTTGTCATGAATGCCCTACACACTTACGGCATATTGACTTAACGAAACTTGCAATTTTAGGCAGTTTTTTTGCCGACAAAGCCCAATTCCTGCCATTTGGATCGCTACAGTGGTTGGCCGCTGTCACAACAGTGAGTAAATGGTGATGTGTGTATCCTGTGCTGTACGGGATAGGATATGCGATGACAGTGCCAGGTATGCACACCCGTTCAGACAAAAGAGTACACTTAGACTTGAACACGGACGGTACTAAAAGCGAATCTTGGCTGGTCTTGTTACGTTTGGTGCTGGTATGGGAATAGGCAGACTTTCCAGGTTGCTGCAACCAGCAGAGGACTCAAACATTAAGTTTATCCCACTATGTTCTAGACTTTGCCCTTGGCCGCTGCACTCCGAAAAAAAAAACGACTTTGCTGAGTTTGGTGTATCTTGCACGGTGGCGACATCTGGACTATGCTACGCATGGTGGCCGGAGCCTTCAGACTTAATTGAGGCCACTGTAAACTTTTTACTCCTGTTCCAACTTCAGTGTACAACAATGTCCTCTATATGTCCTCCACCAGAAATGCAATTCTGCCATATAGGCTCGAACCAGCGAGATACTACGTAGCAGCAGGATATGCTTGACAAATTGCCACAGCGGCAAGTTTGTCGTCACACAGGTGAAGCCAAGCTAAGTTTGTACTCACCGAGGCATATAAGATGCATCCCCATGGGAACTATGTATGTACATGGAGACAGCGAATGTACAACTTTGGACACATAACATCGAATGCAAGCACAGATCGTGACGCACAGTCGGTGCTGAACTTACAACAGGTGCAAAACGCTTATGCAAAATTAATTTTTAATTTCTTAGGTGAAGACAGTCATTTTACTTATTATTTTCTGAAGATTGACGAAAATACAGTGGGGCTGCGGGCACATGGCGCCGCTAAGTCCACAACGCAGAAGATACAGAACGCACCATGGTAGGTATCTTGGACCGACAATTTTACTTATGGCGTCATACAAGATGGCATCCGAGGAGTTGCACGATGTCAGAAAGTCAGTTTAAAACCTTCTTAATAACGAATACTCTTTACAGAGAAGTAACAGTATCACCAACAACGGGACTGATCCTTCTTAATGATTGCCACAGTTTTTAGTGAAGTTACGACATATGCTACGGCAACTTTTGATTGACGACAGATTTAACACTTGGTTGACCTGATGCAGCCTCACTTCGGTGGCACAAACGGTCACTCATATTACAAAACACTTGCCACGGAATCTACCTGGAGCAGCAAAGCTTTCACGCGCAATTTAATGCTTTCTTTATTTGGCAGGTAGGTAGACCGATGCTCATAACAGTTGATGGTTAGTCGCAAGTACCGGATGATGATTAAGATAAATGCCATCGCACAAGATAAGTGCAGCCATGAACAACGTGCAAGTTCTTATCCAGAAGAAGCTGACGAGCAGCACGTAAACGCTGCAAATAGGCTGCGGCTCGAAAACACGCACTAAAAATGATGATAACTAGTAACATTGCTGGAGCGAGAGACTAGAGAACCTTATCACGAATTCTTAAGAAGGTTTTGTTGTTGTCAATGTGCGATAAAGACACAGTGCTTGATTCTCTCCAATAGCACATCATACGAGAGACGAAAAAAATATGGTAAGAGGTCAGGAAAGATAAACGTCCTTAGTTGTCCGATGGAATCAGTTCTTTGAGCCTTCCGGATTTCGGCGTTCGGAAATAAAAAAAAACATGCTTCCAAAGCAATTAAAATAAGCCTTATAATTGTTTATCACACATACACTGCAAAGCCACATCCACAATGATTTAGCGCACTAGATACGTGACCTGCTCGCACTTCGGCACAAAACTTCTGCTCTTTTGCACAACAGGCCAACGCCAGATGAACTCCAAAGATGGCGGGCCTAACACGACGTCATTGCCCTCATTTTTGTGCGTGAAAAGAAAGAAGTGTAGATGTTCTCATTAAGTGTGACCGAAACTGTACGCTTTTCCATCACATGGGTGACACATAGCAACGGACAACTCACAACACACAGAAACAAGTGGAGTGGCACGCACTCATCCTAGAAGAGTCCAGCAACACAACATGACTGGGACCATTCCCATGCTTTTAAATTAGAAAAAGTTCTCACGCCCGACCGTGGCATCGAGCATTCGCTTAGGGCAGAAGTGATGCCAGGGGCCACTGTGGGAGTTGAACCCACATCACGTGACCGCACTCCGTTGCACGTAACCCACACACTGTCTTCAGCACCATCCAGGAGATGGCCGAAGTATCACGTGCACGATGGCACAGTACTTGTGGCAATGGCATTGCCGGAACAGTGGCATCAGCGCTGGCATCAACAGTGGCATCAACCGGGTCTTATACAGTTCTACGGAGATGCCAAGGCTTCTTGCAAATTGGTGGAGACACGATGGCTTTGTCGGCATGCATCACAAGGCAGTCGGATCGGGAGAAGCTTTGTGGTGGTGGCTCGACGATGAAAAAACACACGTAACCGATGGATGCCTGCGATGCCTGCAATGCCTGTGATGGACGCCAGACCCTCCAGCCAAGTGTGGCTATGGCGAACTTCCTGATATGTGGTGGTAGCTGCGAATATGTCAAAGAAGACAAGTTTAAAAAAGACTTAGAGAAAGACTGGCAGGTTACATGCAAACTTTCGCGCTGCACCAGAACAACCAGCTACAGTCAAAACTCGATCTAACGAAAGCCGACCAAACGAACAAATTTGAATTCTCCCGCAGGTGCCTATACGGCTCAATGCTTTTATGAACTTGAACTAACGAAACAGATTCTATGCCGTTCCCGATTTAACGAAGTAGTTCGAGAAACAGACACATTAAAAATAGCAATTTCGAATGTGTTTTGTCAGAACGCCACGAAGGTCATTGTGCCACGTCAGAAAAAAAACGAGGCATCTAGTTTCGTTTTTATGAAGGTTTTGAACGATAAAGAAATTGTAAAGAATGAACTGTTTGTAAAATGACAGTCCCGATTATACGAAGTTCTCGATTTAACGAAATAATTCGCGGTTCCTTCGTTAGATCGGGTTTTAACTGTATTAGAATACAGCCCTGGAGCGATAAAATATGACCACGCTGTGATCAGAGGATACCTCTACATGAAACCACTGTGTGGCTTACAGGCACAGAGGAGCACGTTATGGCAGGCGATTGAACAAAGTCAAGGCAAGCGTCTTGTCTAGCAAATAGCTGCTGCTGCAGCATTTAGTTCAGCCACAGAACCTTAGCATTCATTATACAAGCCCAGCCTAGTAATCACTAGAGTTCCTCTATATAGCTCCCGCAGCTCCCTGCAGGAGCTATATAGAGGAACCCTAGTAATCACTAGGAAAATACCTCACCTCTCTGTTTAGTGCGAAAATATGGAATGCACCAAGAATACTCACACTTCCAACATAACCCTCTCTCTAGCTCTACTCTTCCGCTTCTGTGCTTTCCACTTCACTTAAAATAATTCAATTTGCTTATTCCCCCCCCCCCCTTCCTCCAAGAAGGTACGTACCGACCACAGGGTGATTCACGGGATGATGCTTGGCGCTCAGGCATCATCCACGATGAGCACCTCAGCGGCAGAACGGTCGGTCACGCACTCCCTGAGCACCTCAAGCACCAGTCGCAGGCGCCGGTCGAGCGCTCGTAGGTGAGCCTCAGTGAGCACGGGGTTGACTGGGTCCCGCGACAGTGACTGGCGCATCACAGAGCTCAGCGGCTCACGCCCATTGTGCAGGGACAACAGGCGCCGCAGGGTCGACCGTCGAAGCAGGCAGCACTGGTACAGCGGGGCCAGGATGCTCAGCTCGTCGTGGTGTGCCTTGCCGAACCTGCGGACATGGGAGATGGCGTCCAGAGGATGTGACACGAGCTCAGGCAGAGCTTACGAAGGTGCGAAGTTGGGGTGGTTGGCTTGAATTGAACATAATGGGAAAACAGCGGGAAAACAAGGATGGTAAAAAAGACAAATACTTGTGTTTGTCTTTTTCACCTGTCTTCATGCTGTTATTCCAGTGTGCTCAGACAGAGGTGATCTTAGATAGTCATATGAAGTTTGCAGTCACTTGTAGCTATAGAACATACCTCTTTCATATGGGACGAATCTTCGCTGAAGATTTTACACCTCAGTAACACGGCCAGTAATTGAATTTCCTCTCAGCCCCTTCCGACTTTCTTCAGTTGCAGATTACCAGTACTAATGCATATAGATAGCTCAATTGTATGGCTTAAAAGAACAATTGACGTTCGGCTATTTAGGCATGCCATTGTTTGTAAAAACAAACAGTAGCACAAAAGGACCGGGCATTGCAGTGATCCAAGCCAAACTGGCAACTTGGTGCCTGTCGTGTGTGTGTGTGTTCATACTTTCCGTCTTTCTTTGTGCAATTTGTTTCTTCGAGAAAGCTAGAGTATATTTGGTGCAAAATGCCGCTCTTGGTCTCAGGCATGCTAATATGTTTAGAATTCCATTGTAGTCTCAGCATAATTCCTTTGGAGTTAGAGCGTCAACTTGAAATGGTGTGTAAAGTGGCTTGCTTCCGCAGGTCTCACAACTCATCTTCGTAACCAGTTATATATGGATGCAGGCCACCTGCAGAAATGAGTTCATTTGAACAAAATCAGTTCGTAGTCTTTGCTCATGTTCTCTTCTTTCTTTTGTTCTGCACTTGATGCAGTTCGTCTCCCAATTACGCCAGGCTACATGGCTTTGCAGAAGTGTTGGCTGTTCACACGGTGAGCAAACCACGTCACAGCTGTAATGTTAAGAAGAAAGAGTTCCGGCGAGGACATGGATAGAGTGCTAAACGATTGGTCTCCCTGTTTCACTGTACAAGAAAAGAGTCGACAACGTACCCTCGGCCATGATCTAGATGGAGTGGCGAGGAGTTGTTGCCAAAGGAGAGGAACGTCTCGTAATGATGACGGTCCATGTTTCCTGGAATGTACACGCCACTTGTGAATGAACCGTTCTGTCCTTTAAATGACAGGCACTGAGCTGATATCCTAAAACACTTATTGTGAAAACGAAGGTCAACAATTTTAACTTGAGCTATTAACAAATGTGTCGTCTCTCTGGCGAAGCTTGCAAGATACTAAGACGGCACCAAAAGCTATGGGAATAAACAATCCAACTGAAGGTGAAGAAAAAGAAGAAAACACTCAAACAGGGTGCTATTTTCAACTACTGATTTGTATTCTAAAGAATACATATTTAAGTTCTCTCCCTTTCGAGAGAAGGAATGTCTAAGATGCTGACATTCGCCCTAGCCGAGTACATGTGTTTTCTTTCTGTTTTTTTTTGTGCGCGTGTGTGACGACAAAGTTAAAAAGGTAACAGTCAAGGTAGCACTAACAGCATTGCTTAAAAAAAAAGAAACAGGAAGGGCAGCCCATCTCACCTATGAGGAAGTCGAACACTGCCATGTCCATGAGGTCAGGCAAGCGGCGTCCGCGGTCATAGGGCGGCGTGCCCCGCACCTGGGAGCAGTAGTCGTCGTCCAGCTCCCACTTGGCTTTCCGCCGCTTGTGGTACGACCTGGGGACGTGGTCACAAGTTAGAGGCTCCATTTGGGCTCTCCAAAGCTGCACATTTATGGTTTCCTTTCTCGCCGAATAACAGGGAGACATCGATTAAAAATGATCCTCACACACCACATACAGTGGAATCTCGATGATATGAATTTCGGGATGATACGAATTTCTAAGAAGTCCCGGCGAAATTGCATTGTTTGCAATGGGAAAATTTTCGGCTGTTACGAACGGACCTGCGCGGCCCGGCGGATGATACGAACGAGCCGGCGAGGCGCCCGACTGCCGAGCGGGCAAGCGACGGCGACGTACGGGCTCTCGCTCCCCGCTTTGTCGCTCTTTCTCCAGGAACGGCCGGACTGTTGTTTTCTGCCCGCGAAAACGCGCCGTGCACGCCCTAGGCGCGCTGACGCCGTCGCGGAACCACCCGCACGCCGCGCGCGGCGCGGCCAGCGGCGGCTACATGGCGGCGGCTTCGACCGCGAAGTGGTGCAGAGAGCTCGAGCGACCGCTTCTAACCGTTCTTTGAAATGCCGCTCAAGGCACACACGAAGTTGCTTGTACTGTAAAGGAGCCTATAATGTGGGCGAAAACGGTGCTATAAAACATCATCCGCGCCGCCAGTGAAAGCGCCCATGAAATATCGGTTGGGTGCTAAGCCTAAACATCTCCGGCCAGCCGGCTGTCTCCAGTGCTTCGAAACTGCCGCCATGAGGCACGCGTCTCCATATTGGCCCAAGTCGTCAGGCTCCTCCCACTGCCGCGAGCGCCGCGCGTCATTTTCTGACCGAGGCGGAGGCTGCCGCGGGCGCGGAATCGTCGACACGGGCGTGAAAAAAATCGCACGCGCAACGCCGACGCGCACGAATCGCGTGCAAAAACGCGCGATTCGGTCCACGCCTTGACTGTTGCGGCGTGAAGTGGGCTTGGGCACCACGAGTGAGGTTACGAAAGTCCAGAAAGGACTGCTCGCCGACATGAAGGTTAAAAAAAAACCATAAAAAAACATCACGGACTCCTTCACGCGAAAAAAAATAAACGAAAAATTTTTAGTGCTTGATTTTTGTCTGGATGTGTTGGTTCATACGAATTTCGGATGATATTAATATTTTTCGCGGTCCCGCGAGATTTATATCATCGAGATTTTACTGTATATTATAAGAAATATGCATGTTTTTCTGCCAAAAGACATTTGTCGTAACAGAACACTTGTAAGACTGCACCTGACCGCCAAAACGCACCTCTAATTACACTATTGATATAGTGAATTTATGCTAAATGCACCTCGCACTAAAGTGCTTAATAACAAAAGTACGCACGACAAAATAGAGTTAACACCCCGCGTGTTCAATTGAACAAAGTTCAAATCTCGACAAGTTAACTTTCACGACCAGAAATCTTGAAATGGATGTCCTCAGGCGCATATTTTATCCTCCGTGCTTTATTCGTTGCTAGGAATACAGGCACATATGTGCACACCGAAACCTGAGGGCATGTTTGACAAAAGTACTGCATGTTTAATCGCATTATCAGTTTCTGCTGAGTACTGTGCCTAGGGACCCACCACCAACCATGAATGCTGACATCGCCAAAAGAGTTTGTGTTACAGAAAAGAACGTGCACGCTGCATCCTTGCCAGTTGTGATGCAGGATGCTCATTGCTGATAGATAAGAACGTGCATAGGAATCTCGGATGTAGTTCGCGTATGGCGCAAAGCCGGCTGCATTGTGCACACACCTGCGCCAAGGGTGCCGCCAAGACTTGCGAGGCGCAATGTCCTTGGAGGGGAGGAACACGGCGAAGCTCCCTTCGAGCGTGTCGGGGTTCCCACAGATGGCATGCGACGTGTCGCAGTAGTAGCTGCACTTGCCGTGGAAGCACAGGTTGTTGGCTGCGAAGAACACACCACACCACCTCTAGTCAATTAAAAGCACTCTCTGCTAAGTAAAAACCGTTGATCAAGGTAGGTAATTGAGTTGGAGACCCACTTTCTGGAATACCCTGGTTTAATCTCTGTAATATCCTATGTCTATTCCACAAGTTCTGTGCAGCACTGTGGATGTTGCATGGTTCCCAACCAATACGCCCATTGAGAATAGCCAGAGCAGCACGACATTCTACGGAGGTCCGATTTTTCGAAAAAAATCTGACCTCCGTAGAATGTCGTGCTGTACGTGTTAGTTTTTTCCCTGCCCTCATGTCTTTCTCATTCCCTCTCCCACCCATCCGCCCCCTTCCTCCCATCTACCTCTCCGCCCCGTCTACCTCCTTTTTTTAACCAAGCCCTTGTTCACCTCCTCTCCCTCCTTGTTCACCTCCCTCTCCAGGTATACTCCTCTATATCTACCTCTCTCCTACATTCCCTTCTTCGGTTATCCCACGCTCTCTCTTCACCTGAACGGGAAGGCATGCACAAAACTTGGCCCGCTGCTCCGACCTCGGAGGGAAAAAAGTACGATTTCATGCTCAAAACTGCTGCTGTTAAGTGCGGAGCACTCTAGGGGCCCGGCTTGTCGCCGTAGCTCGTCTGGGGTCACGATATATAGCCACCGTAGCCACGCGGCGTCACGCACCCGAACAGAGGCTCAGAAAAGATCACAGCTTCCCTTGGTGGGATCGAACCTGGGTCCCTCGTATTACGAAGCCAATGTCAACCCCTTTGCGCCACACAGGCAAACATTACTCATAAGCGAAGTGTTGGGGTGATCTTTTCGCTGTGCCATGGAATAAGCGCACATTAATATAAAATAACAAAAAAATCATGAATTAACGCATTAATTAGCCCAAACTGAAAATATGTTTTTTTTCTAGCTAGATTATTGAACCAGAAATTTCCTCTAGCTAGAAATAGCAAAATTTCTAGCTAGAAATTCAGTTTGCAGTTCATTTCTAGCTGGATTGAGATTTACTTCCAGCTAGCATTTGTCAGTGAAGCTAGAAGGAAAAAAAACCCCGCAAGCTGGAAATAATCGGCTCTAGCTAGACGAAGAATTTTTCTAGTTAGAAGCTGACGATTCCAGGTAGAATCTAATAATCTAGTCAGGTATGAAGCCGGAAATTATGATTCTTGCAAGAAACGCTCTTTCCATTTTCATGGGGGAACTCAATCCAGTGTCTCTTTATAGGCCCTTTCAGTGGCTGCGGCGCTCTGTCTTGACTACTTTCGGTATCAACGCCAGGCTGATAGTGAAATTAGTCAAGAGAGGGTGCCACAGCCGCTCTGGCAAATCACTTCTGTGCACTTGACATCTTTCACGTTGAGTGTAAATGCTTTAATTTTTATTCCTGCTTTTCTCAAATAGGTGTGTCTTTGAATGCATCCACGAGCAGGCATTTATCACCTGGCGACACGAAGAAGGTCTTGAGGATGTCCTCGTCGGTGATGGCGTAGATCTCGGTGGTCATGTTCAGCGTACGGCCCACCACAGGAGGCGCTCGACGGAAGCCCAGGATCCTGCGTGCGATTATTCGTACCCCGCCCTTAATATCACAACGGCCGAGAAAACAAATCTCAGTGCTAAAGTGCACTCAAGGTCACAACTAATCTAAGCTTTTGCTCCGAGCGTATGCAGGTTGTTTCCGGGAGAGACAATTGTACACAACAACTTTTCCGTGTAAGACCATGAAATCTAATAATATTCACCGTGTTTACAAATTATCAGGCGATTTGAAGTTATATTTTATCCAATATTACAGGCACATCGACGTTTCACTTCGTAAATGCGGGTTATATGCGCACGCTTCCTGGCCACGCCTAACCCGCGTCTATTAAAGCGAAACTATCTTTGGCTTTCCTCCCGGAATTCCCGGCTGCTGCTTGCTGACAAAGCGCGCCGCTGGAGTTTATTACAGCCACTAGCGTAGCTTATTTGAGCTGGTGGTGCCTGAACGGCGCGTGCTGCTGGCAGGAGCTCCGTCACTGCGCAAACCGCGAATGTAAACGTGACGGTCGGGGCAGACCACGTGGCTACGACTCTTCCGCGCGACGTTTGACTAGAGTGTACTAGAAAGAGATTCTTCTAGTACAATCTAGTTTGACCGCTTACAGCGCGGCTCCCTAGGCACGGCCATGTTGGCCAACGTGACGTCATTAGGCATGGCTGCCCCTTTATCACGCGATTGGAGCAGTGGGAGATAGTACTGCTCAGCTCAGATAAGGGCTCGGACCCGGGTCCGTCTGGTACAGATGGCCGAGGCCGCCGTCAGGGAAGAAGGACTATATTAGAGGGGCTTTAATCAAGACTTCCTTTCCCTAACTGCCATCTATGGACAAATAAATGTTGCCACGATCACTAGTGGCCTTCGCTGGTGTCCGTGCGCATCGGCGAGGGCCGGCGCGGCTCGAAGGCGAATTCGACAATTATTTTTTCAGTGTTGCTATGAATTGGGGCTTTTTGTCCAACTAGGTAGGGTGCGCCAGCGTTCAGAAATTACTTAGTCACAAAAGATCCCACATAAATGTTGTTCGGGCGCTGTTTTGATTGGCGTTCGTCGCCTAGTTTTCTGTTCACGCATTTCGTCCAAATAAAGCTGCCCGATCGCTTGAGGCTTTTTTTTTATTTCTGAGTAAAAACCTCAGAGCTGTAACATCGGGTAATAAAACAATTATGTGTGCATTAATTGGGACACCGAGGTGAATTTGTCAAGCTCCCGTTTTTGCTTGCATTGCGTAGACTGGCTCAAATTAACACACGTTTCACCGTTTATCGGGTTGATAAGTCGGTAATTATTTTATAAAGCCCAAAAGAAGAAAAACCACCATGCGCGGTCTGCGGCGGCCGCACCAACTAAACGCTGTGACGTCGGGAGGAGGTGCACCGTGATTGGACAATGTCCAAGATTAGCATTCAAAGAAGTTTCGGTTTCGGTTGTGCGAAGCAACACGCTTGGCATCCGACGCGTAAATGTGGGCTAGTTGGTTCGAACTGTGAAACATGGTTAAGTAGCGCGGTAAGGACGGGAAAAAGTAGAGACCACACAGGACTAGCGCTAGTCCTGTGTGGTCTCTAGACAGCAGCGCTAGCGCTAAACAGCAGCTAGCGCTAGTCCTGTGTGGTCTCTACTTTTGTCCCGTCCATACCGCGCTACTTAACCATGTTTCATGGCATCCGACGTTATCGTTGGATGGGCATTCTCGATATCTCAGTAAGCGCCATACCGCGCTCATGCCGTGTTGTAAGCTGTAAAATACGTCAGCTAAGCCTACCAGGACCTCGGAATCGTAGTAAACACTAGCCGAGAGCTACGCAGTGGATCAACGCCCTCCGCGTCACCGCAGATGCTCAAATGCCATGCGCTTTTCCTCCATATTTGGAGCTTGCCTCACTCATGTCTGTATCGTAAAAAGCGTGTTCGCACCAAGCCAAGGGCCTGCTGATAATGGCCTGTGCCCACTGCCCGCAAGCAGTCGGTGCTTATATGGCAATAGCACGCCAACGAGAACTCGCTAGCGCCGCTCCGATAGTGAGCGGGAGCGCCATTGCGCATGCGTGGCAAGCTTGGCCGCCAACGGGATTGGTGCCGGCTGCGCTGAGCGGGCCGCCGGTACCAGGGCGGACCGTCGAAAACGGTCAGCTAAAACTTTCTAGTGTCAGTCTACGCGCGTTCTGCGAACTCGCTCGTGGAGCAATGAACGTTACAGCGCAAAAATGGAGAATTCAGTATAGAAAACATCGACCGAAAACAAAGAAATAAACCTAAAAAAAAAAGGATGTACTTTGGAGGATTCGAACTTGCGAGTAGCACAAAAACATATCTAACGCTCCAGGCCACTCGGCCACGAGCCAGCGCTGCTGGGGATGGACACATAAAGTATATAATGTATATCCAGTTTACATTTTGTAGCGTAAGCTACACTGGCCTAGGTTGAGCAGTTTCGCGTGGACCATGAACGGCCGTGCTGCGCAAGCGCGAGGAGCATTGGAACGGATTAGATTGGCTTAGCTTGGATTCGGATTGACTAAAGTTGATTGTATTGGATTGGAAATACAATCCAATTGGTGTACGGGTGTGTAGAGAATTGGGTCTGCACATTCGCCGGTCTGCGCATTCCAGAGGAGTGAAGTCATAGCCGCGGCAGACGCACTGGCGCCGGCGCGTGCCAGCTGTGCGCCTTGGTTGCGCAGTAGCCAAGTCTGACGCTGCAGCCGGAGCCGCTTTAGTAGCCGTTTCGCGTGGCTCCTGGAGAGCCGTGCTGCGCATGCGCGAGGAGCAGTGACCGGACTGGACTGGATTGGATTGAATTGGAAATCGTTTAAGCAGCAGTAAGCATGATAATCCGCTAATCCTATGACAACCAGGAAACCTAAGAATAACCAGCTGAACCTTGGCTAATGCTACGCATATCCTGGCATAGCCGAGCTAAGCCACTGCTAATTTTTTATTTAGTTTTAGCGTTTCAAGCAGCCTAGGTGACTATTGTTGTATAAAGCTTCCTGCAATAAGCGTCCCCCAAATTTCCACAATATCTCATGTCTAGAAATTGCATTTCTTAGACGGAAAAGCGTTCGCAGATGTGTGGTCGTGCTGGCGACCGCTGTGCTTGTTCACACAGCGCAGAAAAGTGCTTCCTGCACCATAGTTTTATGCTGCACGGTAAACGTTTCGGTTGATTTTATTTCCTTAGTACATATATTGACTTCGCTGATTCTTCTCCCGCCTTCAAGTGGCCTTAGATTTTCCTACTAACGTACCAGTCAGCGAAGCGTCGCATGTGCGCTTGTGCAGCTTGTGTTGAGCGACCTGGACTTGGAGCTTGATGCAGTCTACAAACTAAGAAACTAAAGAAAGGCACATTCTTCTATTCACAAACGTGTCGTGGCTTAGTTTCAACTAAGCGAACTAACTGCGACGACCTGTCGGCGGCCGGCGGACGCTGGGCCGACTGACCCTGTCGGAAGGTCGGCGAGCCGTGCAGTAGCGCAGTCAAGCCAAGCCATTTTTTTCTGACGTCATGCAAAACGCCACCGAAAATGGGCGAGGATGCAGAGAGGAAGACAGCATTTTCCAGTTGACTTTTCTGGTGAATAAAGTCGCGTAAACGCAGCGAGCGGTCGAAACATGGCGTATACAGACTCCAGACTACAATTTCCGCTCGTAATCACCGCAGTGCTTACAAATCACTTCAGTGTCCCTTTAATACCACTGGAAAGCTTGTTTTGAAAGATTTCTTTTCCAGCCTACGCTTAAATGGTTGGCCGTGGACACACTATATTATGAATATGAAGGGCTGTAAAACAAAATACTCGTGCATGGATGTGGAAGCTGTACCGCTTTACCGCTTCTTAATGTTTCGACGTGTGATGAAAAAGCTGCAGCGCTCGGCGTTATAATTGTCAGCTGACTTACAGCTGACGCGGTCTGCCCTGTATACCTGTTCCGCATTATCAGCTGTTGCCTGTTCGGTATCTGCTAACTTGCGGCTACGGAAACACGCATGTTGAAATTGGCATATGCCATATGGAGCACACAGTGTACGGGAACATCGCATATGCGTGGCTGTATACATGAACGTTAGGCGCGTTTGCGCGCAAATCGCGAAATACCGTATTTACTCGCATAATGAATATTTATTTATTTTTATTTATTATTTATTATTTATTTATTTATTTATTTATTTTTTATTTTTTATTTATTTTTATTTATTTATTTATTATTTATTTTTTATTTATTTATTTTTATTATTTATTATTTAGGGTTTAACGCGCCGACGCAACGCAGGCGATGAGGCGCGCCGTAGTGGAGGGCTCCGGGTTAATTTTGACCACCTGGGGATCTTTATCGTGCGCCGAAATCTCGTACACACGGGCGTTTTTTGCTTTTCGCCGCCATCAGAAAAGCGGCCACCGCGGCCGGAAATCGAACCCGCTACCTCGTGCTCAGCAGCGCAACGCCTTTCACTGAGCCACCGCGGCGGGTGTACTCGCATAATGAACGCACCCCCAACTTTAGTCGTCAAAATTAGGTTTCTTTTCCCCCAGCGTAATAAACGCGCTCGCGCGCAAATCGCTAATACTTGGCGCGTACAGTGAAGTTTATAAACGTTCTAATCGGGTGATCAAGCTTTGTTAACACATAAAAATATTGCACGATCTGCCCCATAAGGCTGCGGATGTGAGCATTTTTTTTATTTTTATATTACACAATACATAATTGGTTTGGTAACATATGCGACATGACAATTTTGGACATGTCTTTAGTTTTTATTTTTACTTTCGTGCAGTAATTTTTGTCAGATTTGCTGCAGGAAGTTTCATGTATTTGTAACCTAATGGCTCGACTGCGCTATAGCCATGCATGCGCCGATTGGAACCTATTAATTACAGAGAGTTGACGCGGCGAACTTCTATTTTGTACAGCCCCAGTTGTGGCTCTGCATCGGGCTACCCTGAAAATGTACCGTTAGAATAATCTACTTCAACGACTTGCGCTGGTTGTATTGCTCAATATTGCTCAAAACTGCTCAAATATTTCTCAATATTGCTCAAAATGTTTGCTCAATATTTTAGACAGTGGTTTCCTCGAGAGTGCCCTTCGCAAGTTACGTGATGCTCGCTGATTGTGCAGACTCAGCGCACGTTCCGAGCCACAGTTGTCATGAATAACGTTTTTTTTTGTCTGCTTTTCCATACTTCGCCTTATCTACCTGTCGCAATAAGCGCGACACATGGGGCCTACGGAGGGAACCTGAACTACTGGGAGGGAATCACTGAATCACGCTTCGTGGTGCCGCGCCGGAGACTTCGCATGCTTCTGTACATTGCAGCGCTTCCGCGAACGTTCTGTTCCATTTCGCGACAACCAACATGAGCTTCGAGTGCGCCCACAATATTAAATTATGACTTTTCTTCGTGCCTAATCCATTTTGCTAACGACGCACTTCACGCGGACAAAGGGAGTCTGCGGCAAAACTGAAACTGGAAAAGGCCAGTAGTGGCGAGTGCGGCGCTGACGCCATCTGGCTAAGGCGGGCCTAACTGCTCGCTGTTACCGTAAAAAAGACGCGGGCCTTGACGTCAGAATACAAGCACAAGTGAAAAGCTTCGCTTTACGTCGATTAGCAGGCATACGCGCGGGATTCCTCATCTTTTTAAAGACGAAAGTGTTTTATTCCTCGATACACGAAGATTTCCGTGACGTCACATCCGTGACGGAAGTGACGCCAGTACAACGAAGAAAGCGGCCTGTAAAGCGTGCACCCCTGCACACAGGGTCTTCTTGCGGGGAAGCAACCTTTAGTACTAAAGAGTACGTTATGCTTAGGGTGGTTCGTTTTCGGGTTTTATATTTTAACACGAAAGTGTTTTATGCCGGGATACACCAATATCTGACTTACGCCATATCCGTCACGGAAATGACGCCAGTACACCTTTATCGAAGCGACCCGACAGCAGGACGTCGCTCGGCAAGCCTGCCCACAAGACAGCCGCCGACCCGCAAATCATGCTCAGCTGCAGATTTCGCTGCACATTTCACTTTCGTGTTTTACCGATTCCTATGACAGAGGAATCAACCACAGTTTTTAAACAGAGAAATACGCTTAGGCCCGGGACGCGTTCGTACGGCTTACGTCAATTCACGACATGCAAAAATATCAATGCGGCCTCTGCTGGCCTCAAGGATTCGTTAGCGCATTCAGAAAGCACCCGTGAGAACGACAGCGCGTCCATACCTGTCGAGGTGAAAAGCGGCGATCTCGGCGTTGTGTCGCTCGAAGTCCACGAAGTAGAAGTGGTTGGGATTGGTCTCCGTCTCGCGGGAAAACCTGCACGATGATTAAAAACATACAAGAGCTAAGAAAGCAGGAAGCGAAGACCCATGACACATTTGTGAAGCGTAAATTCGGACGTTCTCCAGTAGTGATAAGCCCCAGGTCGAATGGCAGGCCGCACAAACGCTCACCAAAAGCAACTGTGACGTGAGTATATTTGTCACACGTAGCCAATTGAATAATGCAGGGTGCTTGTTCAAGTCACGTTCATTGAAGCGAACTTGTGCCACTTGTGCCCCGCTAGAAAAAGTGCAAAATACAAGCGGCGAAGCAGCAGTCAACGAATTGAATGCGTAGGCAAATTGAATGCCGCGGCGTTTGCCAGCGAACATGCGAGGTGGTTTTTTTTTTTCTTTTCGAAATGAATCAAATCCACCTAAACAGAGTTTGAGAAACAAGTGAAAATTTGTGACCGGGCCTAAATGCAACGCTGTTAAGCTATTATATGATATGTTTTCCATGTTAGTGAAAGTTAGCTTTGACAGTGTTGAATATTCCTGTTCACAAATTTTCGTTTGTTTCTGAAATTCTGTTCCGGTACGGATTGACTCATTTGGAAAAAAAAAGCTCCTCATTTATCTCTCAGCACTATTCCTTCTGGAACCATCGAATTAGATCGCGAACACTGTCGATCAAAGAACAGTCTAGTCTAGTGACGACAGGGTGAAACATTCTCCCTGTCAAACAAGACTGCCTGGAGCGGAACACGACAAAAAGAGCAAACACGCTCAGATGAAAAAAGATAAGACAACCGGGTGCGGCCCGGCGCTAGTAGCAAAGCAGAAACAAGACATGTTCGCGGCATCATTCTCTGTCTGGGACTCTGAGCGGTATACAAAGGGCACGACTGGAAGTACTGCCCCTGAGTAAGAAGACAGAGTGTTCGTGTCTGAGCCAGAAGCGTCCGTTCCGAGCCTAGACGTAGTTCCGGGCGTGGCTTGAGACGAATGGGCCGAAACCGAGGCGCTAAATTGCTTAGTGCGTGTTGGCAGCGCAACGAATGGTGTTGCAAGTGTCAGTATTACTAGGCCATTGCCCCCGCGGTGCCTGTTTCAGACACCGATATGCGTCACCGCATACGTTCCGGTCGATGACGTGTGTAGACAGGAACGCTAAATTGCGTAATGCGTGTTAGATAATTTTGAACGACCTCATCGAGACGAGGGACGTGCTCATGGTGCCGACATTAGCTTACACAACAAGCCCAAACCAAAACTGTCTGCTCCGCAAAGGATGCTTTGTCTGCTGCCGGCAGAACCTTGCAGAACAGCTCGTCTCGAGCCTTTTACCTTACACAACACGGCCCAGACCAAAATCGTGTTTTGCAAGGGACGTTCTGTTTGCCGTCGGCAGGGCGCCGCCTGTTGCAAACACCAGGAAACAAAATGGCGGCGTATCTGCTCACTTTGCTGCAAATGTCGCCCAAAGACGATAGTCTTCCGTCGCCCTGCCACGTAAATGCCTTTCTCCTCTCCCCTGCACACCTCTCACACTCTTCCCCTCACGTCTCACTCCTCACACGATAAACACGGCGGAGGTGTGCTCAAGTCAATTCAATTTTCCCGCGTTCCCATGCTCGCACCGTCTCATGGAACCTACTGTTACTTATGAACTTGAAACACTGCAGCGATGGGGCTCCGCGTGCGCTGTTGGTATTTTGAGGTCAAAGCATTTCTTTGAAAGCGTATTTTAACACAACACTGTTTTATTCCGGGATTCACAAAGGTTTCACTGACGTCTTATCCGTCACGGAAGTGACGCCAGTACAACGAAGCAAGCGGTCTGTAAAGGGTGCGGTCTTCTTTTGGGGAAGCAACCTTTAGTACTAAATACTACGTTATACCTGGGGCTGTTCGTTTTCTGGTTTTATATTTTAACACGAAATTGTTTTATGCCGGGATACACCAAGATTTCACTGACGTCATATCCGTCCCGGAAATGACGCCAGTACACCTTTGCCGAAGCGACCCGCCAGCAGGACGTCGCTTGCCAAGCACACCCACAAGACAGCCACCGACCCGCAAATCATGCTCAGCTGCAGATTTCGCTGCACATTTCACTTTCGTGTTTTACCGATTCCTATGACAGAGGAATCAGCCACAGTTATTTATTTTCTATCGCAAAGTCCGTGTATTCCTAATTAAAAGAACAGGGCTAGTATCAATTTTACACTTATCTCTCGCTTAAAATATGCCTGATGCTTTCGTTTTGCTCAACAATGTTGAAAAGAATGATCATTGCCACCAGATTTAGCGGTTTGAAAATGCTTTGCCAGTATAAACGCCTCGTTCGAGAATTCTTTTCACTTTTGGCCGGGTGGGCAGAATCGAGGGATAGGCAGACACACACAGACAGACAGACCGAAATGTTCACGTTTGAGTAGCCCCCAAAAATACTATCGTCTACAAAAAAATTGCAGAAACTCCCAAATAAGAGCTTCTTTTGAAGTCAGCTTTACCACTGCACGCGCATGCTTTGCTGTAGAGGCATTTCTTTCAGGCGCTATATAAGCAGTCTCATACCAAAAGGAGATAAGCCCTAGGGCCAAGTATTTGTGCCATAGTCCGACATATTGTGCCATAGTATGGCATTTGTGCCATAGTCCGACCTCTTCGCCTCTCTCTCTCTCTCTCTCTCTCTCTCTCTCTCTCTCTCTCCTCTCTCTCTCTCTCTCTCTCTCGGGCCCTTTATTAGTTGCCTTCAAAAGACGAATGCATCCTTACGAAGTGAGCAAACCCCTGTAAAGTCGTCTTCACTACTGTAAAGCAATGCTTTGCTGGAAAGACATTTTCTGTGGGCAATGCAACAGGCCTTATATGTAAATATGAAGGGCCCAGGGCCTTATAAAGGTGCCTCCAGAAACCCCATGTATCTCTACGCTGCGCCTCCTTAGAGTCGGCTTCACTGATATAAAAAGTGCTTTGCTAAGATTTCATTTCTTCACAGTATGAAGGCGTTTTTCGTATGCGTCGAAAGTGGGCCGCATCAAACGCTACAGACAGACCGACTGGTTTATTGGTTGACTCCTTATAAAATGCATAAACATTTAAAAGCGCCGTTTATAGCTTGACTGGCATGAAACGCTGCTGACACTGCAGAAAAGCCACCGACGACTGCGGCCTGGCCATGTCATTTTCCGTCGAGTCCTTGTCGTCTGTTTTCAGGCAGTCAGGGTGCTTAGGGACAACACGATCTGGATATCATTCATAACGCCGCTTAGAGCGTTAAATAAGCATTACAGGCGAAGCCCTCCCACAGTATAACGGGTTCCCTTTTTGCGCAAAGTAAAAATTATTGCACACCGAATACAGCCTTCCAGGCACAAAGAAAACCTCGACAGCAGTCTCTCACAGCTGAGATGGACGATCTGCTTCGTAGCTGTAAGGCAGCCTTGGTCAGACGATAATTTTTTACTCTGAAACTGCAGCGTCTGTCGCATCGTAGGCAATGGGCGCGAAGTAGCGGGAAGAACAAGCGTAATTTCCGACGACCGTGCGAAACACACGGGATTCCCAGAAGGAAAAATGTCGTCGTTTTGTCAGCCGTCACGTCTTCGCTGCCGGACAGACGAGTACACGGAGGAGACTCCGACCCTCTTAGAGCTAAAGACAGCCTGCTTTCTTTGAGCAATAGCGTTTTTTGCCTTGTTGCGAAGTTTCCGACAGCGCCTCAATAGCTACCGTCTGCGCGATGCTGCTGCTGTCGTCTGCAGTGTCGTCTGCGCCATCGCTGCGAACAGCAAAAGCGCGGGAAACCGAGAGCGCTTGCCGGCAGCCTGTCAGCGTCACGGCCGGGAGAATTTGAAAGGCTGCTTTATGAAAAAGCGGACGAAAATAAGAAGGAAAAAAAAAAAAAACGACTGTCACTGAGCGTGCTAGCGATGACAAGACACGATGGGCATTCGAGGCGTCTGCTGGTTGTGCCGTCGCCGTCTGCTGGTTGTGCCGCTGCTGCGCTTATTTCTGTTTCGCGAACATTTGCGACAACGACGGATATGATTTCGTTCAGAGAAGTGCGCGCTCACTGACAAACGATATGACGCGTCAAACTGGGCGCTGTACGCAGCTGTACGGTTGAAATGGCGCCCAGGAAGCGTTTAATTTTTGTCTGACGAAAATGTTTTTTTTTTTCCTGTTGTGTTTTAATCAGATCCAGGACTATGCAGACAGCAGCGATATGGTGAGGCGCAATGCAAAATTTCTCCCCCCTTTACCGCGAGTTATCGGAGCGGCGCTGGATACCACCCCAAGCATAAAATACAGCTATATTAACGTAAATACCACCGAAAGTGGCGGAGAACACAGCGGCCCAGATGGCCTAATTAAATTATGGGGCATTAAACGCGTTGATCCGAAGGCGTAGGTTAGGTCCCCACTTTGAACGGGTGTTTTTCCTCGCATTCTTCCGTAACAATAAAAGGGTGGTGAACTTCAGTGAAATAAAAAGAAAGGTTATATTTTGTTTGTTTGTTTGTTTATTTCCATAAACGTACGCACGTTAAGGCGCAAAATCGGGTAAAAAGTTGAGGTACTTGACTATGCCCTACATCCTTCACACAGTCAGAATAACCACGGGGTGAAAAAAAAAAACGCAATACATAAACACAGCTAAAACTCCTAGCACCGAAATACCATATATTCACGAGAGCCATAGATAGCGCATCAACCAGAGTACATAACGACTTGAAGGCAATAGTCATTAAAAAGAAGGTGTATGCAACAAACCGTACAAAACAGCGAGGAACTGATCACAAACATCATAATCTTTTTGAACAAACAAGTTATACAGCATACATGTAGTACACGAGTTAATATCAAAACCAATAAATACAAGCCCATTCAACAACCTCAAAAGTACATCATCATCATCATCATCAGCCTATCTACGCCCACTGCAGGGCAAAGGCCTCTCTCATAGCTCTCCAATTATCACAGACCTGTGCTAACTGCGACCAACTTATCCCCGCAAACTTCTTGATCTCATCTGCCCACCTAACTTTCTGCCGCCCCCTGCCACGCTTGCCTTCTCTAGGGATCCACTCTGTTACCCTTAATGACCAACGGTTGTCTTTCCTTCGCATTACATGCCCTTGCATTACATGCTACATTACTTGCCGGAAGTATACGTACCTCCCATAACTTCGGAAGGTATATATACCTTCCCTATGCGTTCCCCGCCCTTCTAGACTGCCGGATTTCCTTTCTACCTCTCTTTCTCTCTGTGTGTGTCTGCGCAGTTCCTTGAAGGCCGTTTTACCTGATCCGAGAATTTCTTCTCTCCGACACTCCCACAACCAAACGAGAATGCGGAAACGTCTCTTCCGAACCTAAAAAGGGCCGCCTCCGGTGTCTTTCGAAGACGCCTTCCTCGTTTGCTGCCTGCCCTCGAGCTGCTCCTTTGAAGCCGAACTTCTTTCACGGAGCGCCTTTTCTAAAGCGCCGTTCCCCGCAGCTGTTTGTCACTCCGCCTGTCTCCAGCGATTTTTTTTTTCTACTGCCCCTTTTTCTTTTTTTTATTTTCGTCGTTAACCCAAATACGTAACCCGGTACAAGAAGGGCCGCTGTCAAAGGAGGTTCAATGCTGAGGCAGGAGCGATACCGCTTCGAAAGGCTGCATGCGTCCCGCGCTTTAAATGAACCTAGACATCTCGGCAAACCTGGCTCGTTACTACTATGCACGCCACTGCATTATATTTCGGAGCACGGAAAGCGTTTCTCGACAGAATCTATAACAATCCTGTGTCATATCAGATTTTTTTTGTTTGCGGAAATCTTTTGCAGAATTTTTAGTTCACTCTGCAACCGCGAGGGGTAGAAGGACTGGAAGGAAGTTTAAAACCGGGGGAAGGGAGAGGGGCGCTAACACAGTGGGTTAGTGAAGGGTGGGGCAAATTAGTAGAATAAAACAGGCAAGGCGGTTGGTGACAACCGACGTCCCGACACAAAGGGAGGGCCTCTAATCATCATCGTCATCACCATCATCATTATCGTAATCAGCTGACACCGAAGCAGTGGTTACAGCGTGATTTTTTTTTTCAGGTTGGACAGGTTGAATTTATGTGGACGCGGCAATAGCTCTTATTTTAAAGAAAAAGAAAAGAAAGACGAACAGCTGAAATGGGAGGAAGCGATTGAGAAAGGCAGCGCAAGCGCGGACACGCTTAATTATAGCCAAACGCAGGACAGAAATTTATTAAAGCAAAGCTTTCCTATCACCAAAACGCATTGCAGGAAAGCAAACTTTGCACAATGGGAGCGCACGAGATGATGATGATTATCACGATGATGAAACGCGAAGCTGTCTTCGAAAAAGAAAAAAAAGAACCGCTTCCCGCAGTCGAACTTTTTCGATTCCACTTATATTATCTATTGGCGCATCAAATTTGGGGTTTCCGCAAAAAGGGATATATATAATTGCATTCAAAATTTTCTTTCTGCTTCAGGTCGTTTGAATTGCTGTAGGGTGCTAATTAATGGGTAATTCGGGTTTTATTCATAACTAAGTGTCCTTTTACAGCCTCTATCCGTAAATAATTTAGTATTTTGAGGTCCCCACGTATTTAACAACCGATTTAGCCCTGGCCAATCCCCTCTTGCGGGTACGTGCCAAAATCTTTGAGGACATCATCATCATCATCATCGAGCCCGCGTCCCTCTTGTTACGAAGACGACATCTATCGGATTGCGCCGTTCCACACGGTCGGAGAACTTTGGATTTTGGACACTGACTTCAACTGATGTTGCATGGGAGAAAGCTTCGCGCTTTAAGCATTTTAACACGAAAGTTTTTTTTTTTTTTATTCCGGGATTCACGAAGGTTTTACTGACGTCATATCCGTCACGGAAGTGACGCCAGTACAAAGAAGCAATCGGCCTGTAAAGGGTGCACCCCTGCACACAGGGTCTTCTTGCGGGAAAGCAACCTTTAGTATAAAGAGTACGTTATAGCTTGGGGTTGTTCGTTTTCGGGTTTTATATTTTAACAGGAAAGTGTTTTATGCCGGGATACACCGAGATTTCACTGGCGTCATATCCGTCGCGGAAATGACGCCAGTACACCTTTGCCGAAGCGACCCGGCAGCAGGACGTCGCTCGCCAAGCACACCCACAAGACAGCTGCCGACCCGCAAATCATGCTCAGCTGCAGATTTCGCTGCACATTTCACTTCCGTGTTTTACCGATTCCTATGAAAGAGGAATCAACCAGTTTTTTTTAATTTTAAGAAAGGGGCTTGGATTTTGTTATTATTACTTGGGGTTAACGCGGGCAGCGACCCATTTTTCCCTTCTTTCTAAAGATATATTGATGCACACAAGTGGTTTGAATCAAATGTATAAAAGGTATAAAATACAGTTACTCCGAAATTACGCGGTATGCCTGCTACAGCATGGAGTGAAGTCATATTCCTTGCCTCGACGTGGGCGTCAATAGGAACAAAGTACTGAAGCTGCTCGCATCAATTTTTGAAGCAGCTAGCCGTTCGGCAGAATATCCTGTTTGACCGTTACACTACGCACACACACTCGCACAGCCACGCACGCAGGCACGCCCACACATCACACGCCCATAAACACACACACACACGCATGGCGCGCGCGCATGTGTGTGCGCGCGCGCGTGTGTGCGCGCGCGCGTGGCTGTGTGGGTGTGGACAAAGAGGTTTGGAAAGAAAGGCGGAGTGGAAAATGAGACAAAGGCGAACGCTGAAGCAACACCAAGAAAAGGCACCTGGTAGTGCAAATACCAGGAATAGGGGAGTAGGAAGTCAAAGAATGAATGCCGTTTCAAACTTAAAATTCTTGGGCTTGAAAACACTAGTGTGAAGGGCCTTGTTTGCTTCGGAGTCAGCGCCTCTGAATGCGTCGACCATCGATCGCACTTAACACGTGTTCAGCAACCTCAGCAGGCTGCCACCTGCGGTCGTAAATGTTCCCACAGAAACCGATGGCAGCATAAATTTCATGACGGCCCGTTTCCCGCGCGCAGCGAGCCCACGCTCACCGCCTGCTTTAAATCGCGGGAGTGTACATTCTTCCGCTCGAGGGGCTTGTTTGTCCCAGCCCGCGCAAAGATTACAGAAGGGGAGTACAGGAATCAGAACAGAACACTGACGTTTCTCCTACACGAGGCCACGCGGACAAAGCATTCTATAGCTTTTGTTCCAGGCTATATAAATAGGCGCGTAGAGCGGGAGCCGAAGGTTCGAGGTATGCGTAGGAAATGGACCTTTTTCCATTTACGTAGCCCTCTTGCGGCGGCCGCCCAAACCACACTTGGGGGAATATAGAAAAAGAACCCCCTTTTCCGCCGCCCCCTTTTTTTTTTGAGGACCGCCTGCCACGCATGGCTTCCCAGCGCACGCATGGTTGGAACGGGAAACTTAAGAAGGCACCCGAATTGCCGCTGTGCCTTATCCGGCCGGTTTGGCAGCCGCGGCCATGGCTTCCCGCTCTGGAATTTGAAATGGCGTCGCAGCCGGGTCAGCCAGACTTCCTCCAGGATGCTAGAGTTGGATTCCAGGTGGGGTCAACTTGGATGCGAACAGGCCCATAATTTTCGATTTTAGGAACCTCCGCAAAACGAGCAAGTAGGGTGGCGAATTTGGCGAGTGTAGATCTACATGGGGAAAGTGGTGCCTGAATTGTCGGAGAGAGGATGCCGCCTTGTGAGTGTTTAATGGGAGCGAGCGGGTGTACCTTTTCAGCGCTTTATGGCTCGAAAACAGAGCGGGCCTAAAGCTTGGCTTGCAATGGCTAACCAATAGGCGGGTTTCGTTTAATTTTGCCCCCCAAGGGGGCGGAATAGTTGCTCGGGGGGAGAGTAGGCCCCCACCCGCCAAACCCTGAAACAGGAATCCAAATTCTCTAATTTGTCGGGTTTTTTAGTCGAGACGTAATTGAAAAAGCGGGCCATCTTTCCCGATCATTTCTGACAACTGGGAGGGGCGGCATTTCGAATGGGGAAGTGATTTGGGTGTTTTGGACGAACGAGATGGACGTTGGGGGGTATAGGCTCGTGCAATAGTAATTCTAGGTGTCTATTTTCACGAACATCTAGGCGCGAGGCTAGTTCGAGTTTCGGTCGACAGCCGTGTTTACTTCCCCGGAGGCGTAAACGAGTAAACGTGCTTTCGGTGCCGAGGCGCTGCAGCGTTTTCGAGAGGACGTTGGTCCAGAAATTTTTCGATGGCAGCTGTAGCGCGTACCTGTCAGCCGCTTTCATGGCTCAGAAAACAGAGCAGCACTTAGCTGGCTTGGCGTTCGCAACTGGCTAATCCAATATGGCGTCGTTTTGTTTACATTTCGCCCCCCAAGAATGGCGGATTGGTCGCTGGGAGCGAGAGTAGCGCATGCGCAGAGAGCTACTGGAAAAAGCGAGGAAACAGGCTTGTCTAATTTGTCGCCATATATAATTTCTGGACGAAGGAAAAAATCCCGGGCCATCTCCACCAACGTGAAACTGGGGAGGGGCGAAGCATGTAGTGTATAAGTGCATTCTTGGCGCCTTGGCGTTTTTGCCAACGGAGATGAAACCGTTGGGGGGTAGAGGTATACAGCTTTGCTGTAAAAGTCTCGTGTCTTTGAAGCACGAAGCGTTCTAGCGCGAGGCGTGAATAACGAGTGTCCCGGTTTTTTTAGTACGCGTTACGTTCTAGCGCGAGGCGTAAACGAGTTTCCCGGTGTTTTGGTACCATGACTACATAAGACAACGATTACGACGACGACGACGACAAAAGACGCCAACAGCCCCAGCCCCTAAGGGACTTCACCCCTAAAAGAACGTTCACTCTTCTTCGAAGCGCCGCCAGGATGAATTAGAGCTTGCCAGACCCTCCTTGAGAGACCGACCGCATACGTCTTCTCCAAAGCTTTCTAATCAGCCGATTAACCTACCACCTTCCTTTCACCCCTCTCACACAAACCCAGCACGCACAACTCAACGGCCTTATACGCAAAGCCTACCGCCACGCATTGCTTTTACCTCCCCATGCCTCTACCACATGCCTTACAGCTATGGGACTCCACAACACTACACAGGAACTCATCGAAGCGCAGCGCTCCTCCCAAATCCTCCGTCTCTCCTGCTCCTCCACTGGACACCACATCCTAGCCTCCCTCAATTTCAACCCAATTCAAACTCCCTCCCCCCCCTGCTTATACCCCCCCACATACGACGCCTACTCCTCATCAAACCCCTTCCTCGCAACATGGACCCTCTCCACCATGCAGGCCGCCGCATGGCACGTGCCAAGCGCCACACCATCTCCCACCCACCGTCCCCCACTACCATGTATGTGGACGCGGCTCAATACCCGAACAATAAGGCTTACGCCACTTCTATGCACGGTCCTCCCCACCCCACAACCATGTCTGTCCTTCCCCCCTCTCCTACGATGGCAGAGGAAGTTGCCATTGCCCTCGCCATAGTTCAACAGCCCCAACCCACCACCATCCTCTCCGACTCCCAGCATACGTCCACTACCTTAAGGGACGTATCTCCCACAAGCTCTCCGTATCATCCTCCGACACCCTCCCCAGGATCCTGTGGAGCTACTGTGGACTCCGGCCCACACTGGCTTAGGAGGCAATGAGGCAGTACATTCACATGCTCGAGAACTCGTTACCCGGGCTCCTGCTTCTTTTGCTCTGAACCACAGCACACCCAACATACACCGACATTACACTGCACCACAGACTGAACCGTCGAAACCTCCCACCCCCGCACAGCTCCCTATCACCAGAGGAGGCCCGCATGTGGCGCATCATCCAAGCGCACACTTCCCTCACCGCACGATCCGATGATGATGATATGATGATGATTCTAGCTATTGGTTTCCCCTTGAAGCGGGGTGATGAATGTCATCTTACCAAAAAGGACTAATATACCATGTTTTACACTCTTGGTTAATACTAGCGCTGCTTAGGGCAGGCACTAAAGCTTATTAGGCACGAATACTTTTTTTCCTGTTTACGGTGGTAACTGTCCTAGGCATATTCCCCTCTCTGCTTTCGTCCCAGCATTCTATCTCTTTGTCCCCTCGACGCCTTGTAGTTAACCTCCCCTGGCCTACCCTTAAATCCTAGGCTTTGGAAGCCCAATATTCCTCATGTAGATTTGGATGGATACCCTCACATTCTAACACTATGTGCCGCTATTCTGCTCTTTTTCCGCAGACCACCATACCCCATCATTTTTGAATACTTCCCCACAAACCTCCCACTCCTACAGCAAAACTCCTACAGCACTCCCACCCCCACCTGTTTCCCTCACCCGCTGCCCGCACTGTGGTGCACTGGACACGACTTTCATCCCTCTGCCAGTGCCCCAAGAATCCCTCCCACCCCTCCCCACCCCCAGGCCTGGGCAGGCCTGCGGAGCTCCGAGGTTTCGGACCGGGTGCTAGCACCTCCCGAGGCCTCCAGGTCGCTGCGGCCCTGTGGGCAGCCGCCACCGCCCCATAAGGGGAGCTCTTTAAATAAATGTTTTTCTCTCTCTCTCTCTCTCTCTCTGATGACACCGGGATGAGAAGGCGACACTTCTCTTTCTAACCAAAGATGGAGATAACAGTGTCGCCACTGCTTCCTTCGATTGGGGAAATAACTGCCTTGGACGTTTGTTTCGATGTTGCGGAGCCGCACCTGAGGCAGCATGCGTGTGCGCTGTCGCAGGATTGATCCGCCTTTATCGCTGTGTGAAAAGGGAGAGGTCGCAGCAAACTGCGGGCGCCACACACATGTCCAACGACACGGGCGGTGTCTTCAGGCTTATGCAATATTAACACACCGAAAACAAAACAAAAAAAAATAAATAAAAAAAAGGCGCAGCTAGCGCTAGTGGTGCAAGGCTGGAAGAACAGCAGAGCTGGCGGCCCCTCTCCCTTCGCCGGAGAACCGACTGTTGCACTTCACAGCTGCAAGTTCTCCATGACTGGCAGGCCAGGATCGTTTCGTCCGCAGCCTTTCACATCCCCCCCCCCAAAGCGGACCGCGTTCGCACACGCTAGAACCCGCGGCAACCGGCTTCGCGAACTCGGCGTCTGTGCTCCCCACTTCAGGCGTCAACGCTCGTGAACTGTAGAGGAGAAGAGCACGCGAGAGATCACGCCACGAACGCTGGGCAGAGTGGTCTGGAAGGTCGAGCTGGCCGCCGGCGGGCGCTCGCCACGAGGAGCACGCTCATGTGCGCTCGGATGGGCTGAGTTTCTCGGTAACCTCAACGGCGGAACAAAAGCTCAACAGCTCTGGCGTTAATATAAGCGATTTAGCACTCACCAGGAGTCGAACTGTATACGACTGCGAATGTCGTTGTCTTCCAACCTGAATCGATTCGCTTTCCCCTCTGAAATGATTCCTCTTCCTTTGCACGTCCCAAGCGGACCTATGCGCAGCTCCCTCTTTGCAAGGTCTCTGGCCCTCCTTCGCTTATCCAAGCTGTAAGATCGCTTTCCTGATGAGATGATGGAGTCTTTTCCAAGCTTGGGCAAAGAGCCAAACAAAAGACAAAAGAAAATAGTGCTACGATGCCAGAATACTAAAATCGTGCAATGGTGATGGCTGGTTATGGGCCAGTTTTGATTACAGTTGACGAACTTGCAGCCAGTGGGAACGCTGGCACGCCAGGGAATGTGACAGGCGACCGCGCACAAAGCCATTCAAACAAAAAGGGCGCTGCTTAAGAGGCTGTTTTCATATCTCTTTGCGAACTCCTCAGCCAGTGTGCGGTGCTGAGTAGGACGAGTATGCAGGTAAGTTCGGCGTCTATGCATTGGTATGATGAACATACAGCAAGTATTCTTTAAACCGGTTTTTGTCTGCTCTGGAAAATTACTGTGATTTGGTTTGGGAAAACATAAATATAAACTAGTAATCGCTAAAAGAGGTCCCTTCGTCCCATACCGTGCGTCAGTTGTGACTCACAGGTGCGACCTTCCTAACTCTGATAAAATCATACCGTTTCCTCTATTATACAACTTCAAAGTATGACACATAACAATAAATTATTTTAATTGTGTGTTATTTTAATGTTTTAAGTTTTGTTGTTCAAAGGTAACGTTAAAGCCTCCACTCCCGTGTGCACAGAGCCGATGCAAAGATTCTTGCGCAACTTGTTGAGACGTGATTCATATCGGTAGGGAAGGGTTGGCTTTAGGATCGGTTGTGTAGCGAGCGACCACAACGCCTGCGGGAAGAAAGGCCATGTCTTGCTTTGCATCGCCTCCACAACAATGAGCATTGTTCATCAGCGCTCACGTGACTCTGCGAGACCGCTTTTTTTTTTTTTTTTTTGCTGTTCCCCTCTATGCTAGTGCACGTGTCCACTCGTTCGAATCTAAATTGGGTAACGCGACGCGTCAACACTGGCGCTATGGTGCACCCCGCGGAAGTGTGTACGAGACTCATTAGAGCTTCCCGGACACATCTGACGTGCGCCTAAACCTCGAACGTGCGAGAGTGTTTAACCTCCATGAAAAAAAATCGCACGAACTCCGAAGTGGGAATTTTGGGATAAATGCGCAAGCAACTGTGCTGTACAACGAGACCCTTTAAAATCGACTTTATTATTATTCCCGAGTGAATTCCTGGGAAGACATCTCTTCCGGATCATATAGTCAAGAAGGCCTCTCATAATAAATACATCCACGAGGCACCATGCATCCTATGCAGCGCTATACTACGAGCCCCTTCAAAGTCGCCTTCACAATTAAGCACAAAGCGACTATGAGGAAAATTTTTTCTAAAGGCACGATAAGGATTCTGATACCGAAGTACGACGGCCCTAAAGCGTTCTATTAAATAAGACCCCATGCATTCTTAAAAAGTGCCCCACATCGAGCCTCTTTAAAGTTGGCTTCACTGCGGGACAGAAATGCATTGTTGGAAAGACATTTGGAAAGGGCTATATAAGCGGTGTTATATGAAAACACGAAGACTTCAGGGCCTTTTATTATTCACATTTTCGTATGCCGAGAAAACGTGACACATCAGTCGTTACAGACGGACGGCCGGTCTCCTCGTTGAGGCCACATTGAAGCGCTTGCACATTAAAAAATCCGCCGCTTTCAGGCAGTCCAACCCACGACCTCACGTTCGGAAGTGCAGCGTCGTGGTGTGTGAGCGTGTACTCGTGATCGAGAACTCGCATTCCTAACAAATGCGTTGTGCTGCCTAAAATGCGGCACAAAATCGTACAGAAGCGGACTTTCTACACGCGGCAGAGTAATGTTATACCTGAACACTCCACACACACACACCACACAAAAGTAAAACAGCACTAAAACGAAACCTGGCGCCTCTTCGAATGGTATTTTCTTTTTTAGTGCGTCCTATCGAACACCCGGGCGGCGGTGCGAAAAAGGGGAAAATTTATTCCCTCACGGGTCATACGCCACCGCAAAACCTGTACCGTTCCATTATCGTGAATCGCACTCCGGTAGCCACAGAACCGTGCCAGACAGAGAATAAAATCAACCGAAAGAAAGAACGGAAGAAAACAAAAACAAACGTCGGAGTCCTGAAAGATTGGGCAACAAACGTCTGTTTTAGTATCCATCAGTCACGCGTCGTTTAAGAGAAAAAAAGGGCAGCCGAACCATTAGAGCCAGTGAGCAGAAGCAGCGCTTGCAAGCGTAAATAGTCGGATGGTTCCAAAAAACCCGCGCGAATGCTGGCAGGCGGGAATTTTAAAGTAACTTACGCGCGTGGGAGACCAGCGATGAATACCGCGAGGAACTAGTCGCGGAAACTTTCCACCATCTCTCCCAAAACCGCAGCTGCGTGTGGCTTTTATCATGAATTAATGGCTCCAGTCCTGAAGGTTAGCACTTGGAGCTGGTGTAGCTTGCTGTGATAGAACGTCGACGTAATGGAACAGTACTAGGACGGATGAAGGGAAAATATAACGCAGTGTCTGACGTCCGACGACATTCGAATGTTTACGACTAAGCTAGCGCAGCCTAAAGCGTCTGTCGGAGGGGTACAGCGGTTCCGTTCTATAGCTTCATGATACGGTGGTTCGAGACCGCCTCTTGCCGCTTTTATTTTTTTATCTTTAAATTGAACTGTAGTTTTCGTGGCTTAGGTGAGTTTTTGGTGTTTTAAATGATTGCTTTTTGTTCGTTAGGTTCTTTTGTGTTACTAAAAAATTAGTTTACCTTGCTGTACGTCAGCTAGAACGATGCAGTGCCAGACGCGGCATTTTTCTTTACAAAACAACAGTGGGCGTTGATATAGTGGACTGCTTATAGTACCGTCAAACGGCACACTAGACACAGCCGAAATATAAACGCGTGTAGACGATGGCTGATTGTCAACCGCGGTTTATTAGCGCGGTTGACAACCACGGCACCAACCGCGAGTACCGCGGGTACTAACCGCGTCCGGTCTGGTACCCACTCCCTCGCGCATACCAAATGGAAAGCGCGAGGGAGTGGGTACCAGACCGGACGCGGTTCAACGCATCGTTGGGATTAATAATCATCATCATCATCGCCATGTTTGTGTCCACTGCATTACGAAGACCATTAACTCGATAAAGTGGTGAAATACGAAGATTGTGTGGCAAAGAATGAACTAGGGCGTCGTTAGGATACTGACGCTGACAACCCGAAGGGGAACTAAAACGATGTCTCGAATATAGATCCATTCTAATCATACCGCCTCTTCATGAGGTGACAAATCATCTGGATTAAACAGCATTTAGATGAAATAGCCGGTTCTCTTTAACGGTCGAAACTTGAGAGCTTTGCGAGAACTACGACCCCACAGAAGCGCGCATAGATGCTGCAAGGAGCAGCGTTTCAAGGGGACCTGCTAGGTAACATTTCAGCAAAGTTGCATATCCAAAAGAAAAAAAACATAGTCCCGCCCTGCGTGAAATCTGCAAGAAACGCGGAGCTATAGGAACCGGGCAGCTGGACGGGTGGCCCCACCACTCGGCGCTCCGCTCGTCAGTGGAATGAGCCGGTGCATTGGACTACACAGCCTCCCGTTGCTTTTGTCGTGTTTGCTTCGGTGCTTTGTATGTTTTGGTGGCGTTGTGAGCAGACATGTGAGATGAAACGAAGTCTAGACAGGTGTGTTGGGTTCTTAGATGCAGTAATGACTACGTAAACTTGTCGGACGCGTCTAAAGTTGGGTATCGGCTGCAATGGCATGAGCGCTTTTTGCAGAGATCTGCGCTTGGCTCAATCCGTTCTGAGTACGAATAAAACTACTATTATTAGTATTATTTTCTTCTTAAATGCACTAACGGCTACGCAAACTTATTGGATGCTTGTAAGGTTGCGGAAGGGCTACATTGACACGAGCGCTTTTTCCTGGCTCCGCGCGATCTGAGTAGGAATAAAACTATTAGCAATATAAGAATTCATTTCTTCCACTTCAAATTATCTTCACTGGTTTCAATGACTACGGTTTCCACGCCAGCCTTAGCGCTGAGATACCTCGATACGTGTGCTTTGAAGAGAAAGGCACTTGCGTACGATATGGATTACTGTAGAAACGTTGCGGTAGTTTACACTTTCTGAAACCGTGAACTTTGTGCCTTCGGTTTTGGTGAGCGACACTGTGACAGCATGGGAGCCTGAAAGCCGAAGTGGAACTCTCACGTTTGTGGTGGTCATTTTTTCAAGAGCCAAGGTTATTCAACCACCCAACAGCCCAAGCCACAAACCATTCCTCCTCCCCTTCCCGTTTTACCACCTGCGTAGAATAAATGCTGGCACCAATAGTTAAAAAATGTGGCAGTGTTAACGTCAGCCGATAAGTATTCTTTACAGAGTACCTTAAAAAATAGTGTAATGCCTTGTGAAGACACCAAAAACGCACGATTAGTTGCCTCAAATATGGGTGCATCAATCCGAGTCCTCCAGCACAGACACATTTTCGACACGCTAGAAAAAGTTTAGATTTGGAGAGGGGTGCATGGAAGTTCAAAATTAAACAGCAAAATCATCTAACCCCTCGTCTAATGATTACGATGGTTGAACGCAAAGCTTTCTTCGTGCGAAATGAATGGGAAATGGTCAAACAAAGACGCTGCGATCAAAAGACCAAACTGCGTGCTGGCCAAATTCGACGCTTAACTAGTCAAAGTTTAAATCCAGAAGGCAACCAAGGAAACCCATACGATAGAGCTTTGCGATAAACCATCATCGTCGTTAGACGGAGGTGTGCATGATTTTTCAATCGTAGGTGGCAGGTTGTAACCCGACCGCAGCATTCAGTTGTGAAGCTGAGTACAGGTTTCGGGCACCCTCCTGTCTTGCGTCCTTCGGCTACGCAGGAATTGTTTTTGAAAAACCATTTACCAACTAGCCAGCAACCATTGCAATTCTTGTAAAGCAATGCTTCTCCACGACAAGCAATAACGTTCTACTATCATGCGGTATTTATTCTATCAACGATTCCCGATGACTGTAGTAAGAGCATTTCTGTGAAATTAAACACGTTTCAGCCGTAGGTAATGAAGATACGGAAGCGTCGTCCGTCACAATTTCTGTTTTGAGGTAAATCTTCGAAGACACTCCCCAACTTTGTCTTTCGCTTGTGCACGACGTCGACGCCGTTTCGTCATCAACTGCGAAAGGCCAGCACCGCAGCCTTCCGTGATCGGTTGCACACACCGGCTTTGTGGGAGCATTTAGCGGCAATACACTCCTCGATTCGCGAAAATGCATGCAGGCATGAAAAAATTCATGAAGCAACGAACTTTCACTTCCAGCTTAACTTCCAGCTTGGCGCATTGAGCGTCGTCTGCTATTTGTAAATACTGAGTATGGGCGTAATTAGCACACATGGCATGCCTCGTAAACGTCACATCCACGCTCAAGATTTACCGATCTGAAAAATGCACGTGGGGTTACGTACGCTTTGCAAGCCGCACCGCAGAAAAATGACAGAAAGCCATGCACAACTACGCTGCGCTGACCGCCACCGGCATTCCACTGACGAGCGGTTCGCCACGGGCGGCGCTGTTCGCTGAAACGACGGTGATGCCATACAACGGCTGCCCGGTCCCTATAGTTCTCTCGTGTCGGCGCGAACGTCAACGGGCGCTCGCCTGAGAAGACAACGCCGCGCAAACTCTGCGGTTTGCGCAGTGGAATAGGCAGCTAAACGTCAGCGGCGGGAGGCTCCCTCCCCTAGCGGCACGGGGAGTAACCCTCCCCTGCGATACCACTGCGCCATATATGGGTGAATCTGGGAACCAGTTTCTGGAAGGCCGCCGCCAGCGGTAAGGTGCCTCGATGTTCTTCTTCGCCCGGGCGAGGAGGAAGATCAAGGCACGCAACTGCCAGCGAAACCACTCCGCCCTCTATCGGTGGATCTGGGAACCCGCCCCTTCTCCTGCGTGACGCACGACCTACAGCAGACGGACGAAAAGGCTCAATCTACAACAGCTCCATTGTTAAAACGGGCGGGCGGTTCTCACCGAGCGTCAATTTCGCAAATCACGTTAGCTTGGTCTCCTGGCTTAACACCCGATGCGTCGCCACACCGATCGTCACACCGATCGACCGAAATTGAACACAGGCCTCAGCATTTCACAGTGAGGCTGCAAGTATGACTTTCGCCCGGATCTTCAATGACTGTGGCGACCGGCATTCCTTGATGTCGCTGCTCCCTTGATGTCGCGGCATTCCTTGATGTAGCCACTCCCCCACCCTGATGCCAGAATACTCAATGAAGTGTATTTTCTCTCTCTTATAACAAAACCCCCCCCCCACATACGCGCTAGGGCGGATTTGCTCATGACGAAGACAGCTGCTATCAGAAGTCGAAGACGTTCGGGGAAACAGTTCACGGCCAGTTGTCTTCAGCTGACCACTGATTGGAGATAAGCATGTGGTGAACATTTTGTGATTGTCATAGATACTCACAGAAATGAAGCAAAATCTACCTCACGCTGGTGTAGAACGGATGACACGGCACTGCCCGTCCTTGTGAAGAAGGGGTTATGATGTCTCTCCTCAAGAGAAGGACATTAGGAATGACGCCTGACGTCACTGCTTTTTATGATTTACTCATTGAGTTGTTACCCCGCGGTGAAACGATGGTCAGTTGGCAGGATTATGATTTGACGAATCAATGTGCAACGTTTTGTTTTATTGTAAACTTTTCTCAATATCGCTTATGCGTTCTAAGTTGCCGTGTACCGCTGGATATTGAACTTCCTGGATAGAAATTGAACTGAGGCTTAGAGAGACCACGAAGACCGAATACAACAACGTCTGATTACAAGGAGTTAGCCTGTGGTAAGCGACTCAACTTCATTCTAGCCCCGAAAGATATTGCGCTCGCCAAAAGAAGAAAAACAAACACTTAGAACTTTCAAATTTCACGGTACGCAACGTCAGCAGCGAAGTGATAGGATACACACTTAAAAATATAGTTATCAATATGTTACCTCCATTGTAGCATTCAAGTGGTACCATCACACGCAATTAGAGGCACCACTACAATGCCAGAATCATGATTCTTGGCGGCAACATTGGCAGGCGGCCTCTACTCGCATAAATAGGTCCCTATGACGTCATAAGCGTCCGGCGAGAAAGTGGCTCATGAATTATTACTATTTAGTCTGTTTTCTTCGCCAACCATATTCTTGTTCGACGTCCGCGTTAAAACTGGCCCCCTGTTATTTGGACAAGGCAGTCTTTCGAACAAAATAGACTAGTATTTCGTCTTCGTTGTCCTTTTAGGTTACTTAAACTCCCCTTATGGCTTTTATGTCATTAAAAGGAGCTCAGACAAAGCTACAATTCATTGATTTGATTGATCAGGGTTTTAACGCGCCGAAGCAACGCAGGCGATGAGGCGCGCCGTAGTGGAGGGCTCTGGATTAATTTTTACCACCTGGGAATCATTAACGTGCGCCGAAATCTCGTACACACAGGCGTTTTTGCTTTTCCCCTCCATCAGAAAAGCGGCCGCCGCGGCCGAGACAAAGCTACAAAGCGCAAGGATTAAAAGTATGCCATTTCGGACCAACGCACCTCATGGGCTTGAAAAGGGCTTGGCCGCCATTCTCGTAGTCGATGATGAGCTTCAGCTGCGTCCCGCCATCCTTCAGCCCTGAGAAGAGAAAAGCCAAGCGTTAAAGTATTTACTCGCTCGCCCACGCTCGTAGCGGGGAAAAAAAATCACGCAACTCCACGAAGTGAATCATAACGAGTGGGCGAAGCACTGGGGATCGTTCTTACCCTAGATCACCCGTGTCATTGCGCACTCGCGCATGCAAATGAGTGAAAGCACGTGTGTACAGTATATACAATCCCAATCCAATCCAATCCGATACAATTCAACTTATTCAATTCAATCCAAATCTAATCCAATTCAATGCTCCTCGCGCATCGCAACACTGTGTACACGGACGCCAAGCTCCGGACGCGTATTTCCAAACGCTTCGCTGCAGAGAGCACCCACGTGACAGGTCTTTTCGCGCGATGCAGAACGGTAATTAAACGCCGCCACGGGCTGCGCCCCAACCTAAAGCGACCTAAGACATACCAAATCACTATTATTAACAAAACTAGCACGTAGATTTGTTCTAAAAAAACTAAATTTAGAAGAAAAGTTAAGCAAAGGAGGACAAACTGAGAGATAGACCTGCCGGGGCTCGAACCCAAGCTGTCAGCGCGAGTACTCACTGCTCTACATCGGGGCCACAGAGCCCGAACGGTGGGCTCTTTTAGCAGGCGCTCAAAAGAACAGCGCGCGTAGTGACATCACACATGTCACGTGCGTGCTCTGTGCAGCGAAGCGTTTGGAAACCCGTGCCCCCGGACAAAGCGACGTCCTAAAGTGCTTCGCCCCTAAAATTCATGACCACTCTGTGAACGAGGATGACCAGCGAAGCTGGAATCAGGACTACACGCGGCCTCCCCACTGAGAAAAATAATCAAAATTCAAAAATTGGGAGCGGGAACTCGTTTTGACAAGGTGACCGCCACCCCGAGGAGCCGGAGGAAACTAGACACGCAAGCGCTTAGAACACTGACAAAGACAGGGCGGTGCGAGCGTAGATGCATGGCCGACGCTGGTCGCACAGCGGCAAACCTTTTGGACTTCCTCGATTATCAGTCCCTGATCGCCCGCGAACTGCCTGAGACGCGACCAGGCGCTCGATTTTCCCATGTATTCCTATGAGACTTCCAATCCGAGGGCAGTCCTCGGACTGCCCGCGGACTGTTCAGGACTGGTAAATCGAGGAGGCCCTTTATAAACCTTAATTATCTACCCGAGATTCTACTGACCTTGACAATGACGCCTATTGATAACAAATCCAATAAAAATGCATATCCAAGTGATAAGACGTACCAGCTTTCGCATAGAATGAAACGATTTTGCATCGAATTCGGGGCCTCAGTTTTTGCACAAGCACAACAAACATGCACAGAACCGTAGCCATACAGAGCTTCGCTATAAAAAAGTAATCCCGGCCTATCTCCACTAACGTCAAACATGGCAAGGGGCGGAGCATGCAGTGTATAAATATTCTTGGCGCCTTGGCATTTTTGCCAACGGAAATGAAACCGTTGGGAGAGGTAGAGGTATACAGCTTTGCTGTAAGAGTCTCTTGTCTTTGAAGCACTAAGCTCTCTAGCGCGAGGCGTAAACGAGATTCCCGGTGTTTTAGTACCCTGACTACGTGAGACGAATGACGATTACGACGACGACGACGACAGGAGACGCCAACAGCCCCAGCCCCTCAGGGGCTTCGCCGCTTAAAAAAAAAAAAAAAGGGTCCTCGCGTTACCATGCAGATGAGGAATGTGTCATGACGAGGGCCGATGGGTTCCCCTATCACACCCGATAGGACCCCCGAATGTCTCATTACGGCCACTTGAAAATGTCCAACAAAAGGCAGTAACTTGTTCTGTATAATAAACGCTGTGCCACTCTTTGCTATGGCCTTCACTTCGGTACTACGGAACGAAAAAAGACAAAAACTTCTTTCTGAAGCCAAATAAGAGCGCCGTGAGCGGATTTATTCGGTTGGACCATCTGTTTGACCTTTTCCTGGATCGTCTTGACTTCGCATTCGTTAAGGCACACATACTTTTTGAGCGGGTAATTATATACTAGTTACCTACACTGATTCCGCGACGCTCATCCTATCTTTGCCACGGCAGCTGTGAGGTGGTGGCTAATTAAGGGCGGAATGATGCCGAAAGATAACGGGAAAACGGAAGGCGGATGCGAAAGGCCGCATCATATGATAAAGGGACGTCGCGCCAGGGGCGCTTGCTTTTCCGACGCCGGCATAATTCTCGTCGGGTGCGAGTTAATTAGGCCGGCCTCGGGGCGAGCCAATTATGAGGAGCCTGCAGCCGGACCCTTTTGACTGCGACTGCCCGTGGCCCCTTCCGCCAGGCCAGAGGAATACAGTCTCAGCGAGGATGATTTTGCAACAAGTATGAGCATCTCTTTACGGGATCTACAAAGACATCAAGAATTAGCGCAGGCGGGGAAGGGTGAATTACGGCGGCCAACGTCTTGTAGAGACTAAAGCTCTTACATCTCTCTCCTGGTCACCCCTGACATTCCCGTCGAGAATGGGAATGCCGTGGACGAAATCCGGAATGTTCGGACCACGGTCTCAGTCTGCGCAACGAAGCGAACGCGGGCGAGCAGGGAGGGAAGAAAAAAAATGTACGAGGACATTTAAGTACTTCTTGTGACGTAGTGAATGCGAAGTAATTAGTGTGTAATTAAGTGACTTTGTGCGTTCGGCGCCCGAAGGAGCAGAGCGCTAGGTAGTGCGGCGGTCCGCCCTGCAGAGGGTCTTGGCTCGCCGGTGACTTCTGCGCCGTCGGGTGAGGCAGCGGGAAGTGTTCAAGCTTTATTTCTGAGGCATGCGCTATGGAACGTGTGGCAGCCAATGGGAATCTAGATCTCGGGTTTCCGGGACGGCGTCTTTTTCGTTCGATGGGCCACGTAATGCTGTCGCATTAAAATTTAGGAGACGGGGGGACGCCTGCGTTAGCACCGTTAGCCTGCTTCAGCACCGCTCCTTCTTCATCTTTCCAGAGTCGGCAGAACTTGGTGTTAGCACGTGACGGCCGCGCGCATAATCATCAGCCCCATCATCATGGTCATCATCATCATCATCTAGCTTGTGTCCACTGCGGGAGGACGGCCTCTCCCATTTTTCTCCAACCCTTCATATATTGCGATGCCCTAGTACATTTTTTTATCGTATACATTCATGGCTGCGCTTCTGCAGCAAGGCCACATGGTAACGCGCGGACTAACTTTGCTGTTACTTTTTATGGCTAGGCTTCAAACATGTGACGTCACCCCATATCCAAATTCTTTCCTCCATGACCACCAGCTCCACCGCTGGAAGCGACAGTCGTCTCCGGTTTGAAAGACGGACGACGTAAACCTGCAAATCGCGTCCCTACCATCCAAGCAATTCGAATAAAACTCTGCTTTGTGACACTATCGCCACGTGTCATCGAGACGCTGGAGCTAGCATCCCCCCCACTCTCATGAAAAGCGCTTTTCCGGTTCTTCACTGCCGCATTCTCGCACGCGTAGCCCCGCCAAAGCTTTCTCGACAATCACAGGATGCAGTCCCGCCAAATGTCGCGGTGAAAAATGCGAACTCTCGAGAAAACCGCTGTACATCTTGATATCATGCAAAGACAAGGAAACACTACATATTTTCAGCAAGATGGAGGAAGAGCGAAAACCGACGTCTTCTCTTACATTCAAGCGACCAATCACGTCTCTCATCTTTGTCGCCATTGCTCAATAAAACCAGGGGGTAACAATATAAAGAGTTTCAGCATACTGTGTGTACCGTGTGTTTCGTGAGTATCGTGTGTATCGGGATGCGACTGCGCATGCGCGCGCGGGCATGGCGAGGGCCCGCCGCACGTCAGCGAAACTAAGCCATCTTACCGGAACGAATGCATGCATGTCCAGTTGGGTCCCAGTACACACGGTACGCACGGAACACACGGTACACACAGTATGCTGTAACTCTACTGAAATTCTCCGGCACGGACTGTAGGCACAGACGCAGTGGCTTCAAAGCAGCACAGTGTCCATATATAAACTGGCCCTTACCTCTACCTCGGAAGCAGAATAAAAGCCAGGAATGGAAGCCACTTTCGAGGCACTAACTCGCGAACTCCCACGCGACATGCTGGCGGCGCGGCCGACTATTTTGATAAACGTTAGCTTCGGTATACTTACCCGCCCACAACGCATGGAGGAGCGTTTCTCTTTCCGGAAGCGAGTCATGCCGGGAAGTGCTGTCGGTACAGACATCGCGCAGCTTAGTAAACAAAGGCTGCTAGCAAATATAATTATAACGGCGCAGTTCCAAATATAGAGCAGTTGCAGACGGTTGGAGCAACGTCGCACCGCATTCAATTGCCGGAAAGAAACGCTCGAGGGCTCGCTTGGTTTCTTTGCGAAATACGACCTGTTTTCATTTACTCTGCGCAAGCAGCCGACTCGGTGCGCACGATTGGAGGAACCACGTGAGTGAATGTACAACGGCAAAATTTACCTGCTCTAAAACTTTTCCAGTTGTGTGCACTGCTTTACCAGTGCAGTACTTTTTGCTTAGATGCAGGCGTACAGTACTATTCAAAATTTTCTAGTCATGCCAACCGTTTCTGGGACGCATTATTTCGTTACAAGAGAGGTAAAAACCCGGAACTTTGGGTGTGACGCAGAACTCTATAGTTAATATGCTCCACCCCTAGCTCTCCTAAAGCGACCTAAAAGATATCGAACCACATTTATTTACGGAAGTCTGTATATTTAATGAAACAGGTGCGCAGGGCGCCGAAGACAGGAGGCAGCAACAGCGACAGATTGAAAAAACGACCAAAGGAAGAAGGGAAAGGAGAAGATGGAGACGATGATGAAGAGTACGCTCACCTAAAATTCGAATGGAGTTCATCGTTTTGTGTTTCCCGCCAGTGCGAAGCGGCCCTGACAGCCATGAGGTGCCGTCTTCCAAAATTAAACCTATATTTGAGCAGACCTCAGGGTTGGAATTAACAGACGCATGCTTGTTTTGTAATCAACCCGAATCATTAGAACACTATTTGTTTGAATGTCGCCGTTTCCCGGAGCAAAGAAAACGTTACCTCACTGTCCCATTCGAACGCCTTAGAGTTGAACTAAAAACTTCAGTTCTTCTTTCATTCGGTGCTAGCTGCCTTAGTAAAGCAAGCAAAGGAATTAACTTCCTCCTTCACGAATTCATCATGGCTACCGGAAGACTTATATGCTAGCGGATTTGTACAATCATTTATCTGGCCCCACCAATGAGGAGCGTAGTTTTTATGATTATCTTTTGTTGCGGCGACAGGCCGGATGCCCTGCTAGATAGCTATGTCTTCATCCGCAATTTTTTTCCTCACAATCCTGTTCTATCCAAATATTTCCTTTTCTACTCTCAATATTTTTCTCGTACTTAATTTTTTTGCTCTCTCTAAAATAAACCAGGTCACAGCCTAATTATTGCAGGCAGCTTCTTGGCCAATCCCCCGCGTGGGTACGCGCCATGACTTAAGGAACAAACCAACATAGCGCATAGGAAGGAAGAGCTGAAGACGAAAAAGAAGAGATGGGTGCTCGGAATTCGCTCCTTTTTATCTACACAAAGCTGGTCAGGCTTTATCTCCTCAACGTCTTTTCTGCAAGGCCCCCGAAACTACAGAAAACCTTCTTTTAAATTTCCGCAGCTTTTTCTCGAAGCGACGGATGCACCTTGAATACACGTTTAATCGGCTTAATCTCCCGTTATCTTCCACCGTTGTTCTTTCCCTGGGTGCTTCCGTCCTAGGAGTTTGCCACAGAGATGTTGTGATCGCCTTTCACTCCTTTGTTGCGGCGACAGGCCGGATGCCCTGCTAGACAGCTATGTCTTCATTCGCCATTTTTTCCCCTGATACTCCTGTTATATTCAGATTTCTTCTTCTTCTCTCAATTCTTTTCTCTTACTTCACTCTTTTTTTCTCTCTAAAATAAACCGGGTCGCAGCCTAATCATTACAGGCAGCTTCTTGGCTAATCTCCCACGTGGGTATGCGTCATGATTTAGGGGTCCAACCAACCAACCAACCAACCGTCGGACGACCGGTTCGAAGGACGGGAACAGTGTGGCAGACGACCGGATTGCCAATGCAAAAGGCCGACGCCACTGCCAATCATCAAGTACCGACGCAGTCCTCCGAGTCTACACGTCAGGTGTGGCCGTAGCACCGTCGCTGTCACCGGCTGCTGATGTTCCGCCGCAGCTGCGCTGCCTGCTCTCGTTTGCCACAGCCGTCATCGGCCAAGTGTGTGCCCTTCCGCAAGGAACTGCGCGAGTGTTTTAAGTGCGAATGCACTTCTTAAGCGAGCCTGAAGCGTCCGCCGCCGTCCGCATAGCAACAGCTGCGGGTGCGCGCGCTCCTCGTCTTCCTTGGCAACGGGGGGAGATGGGCGCGCGCTGCCTGGCCGCTGACATGGCACATACCCACGTGGGGGATTGGCCAGTAATCGGGCGTGAGAAGGGCTAATGCACCCGCTTAAAGGAGTACTGACACGAAATTTCAAAGCTGAGATCCGCTCTAGCAATCACGTACAACGACAACACAAATAGGTGTCTGTGAATAAATGCATCTTTCTTTCTTTCTTTGTAGTTGTGTGTGTGTGTGTGATCTCTCTTTCGCGAACATTACCGAACCGCGCAAATTGAACTCCTGCATTCGCACTTTCACATTCTTCCCCTCGGGGAAATGCGGGGAATTTTTTCCCCTACCCTTTCCTTGAGTTTGCTGCGAGATAAACCGTTTTCACGCATTTCACCCATGGTCCGTCCCACTCGAAGATCTCGCGACACCTCGAAGGTCCAAAGATCCCGCCGATAACATCACAGTATACTTGTGCTAGGAGAAAATCGTACACACGCACGAAAGGAGATTATGGGTCCTGGGTAAAAAAAAAAAAAATCCCTGCCGGGGTTCGAATTTAGGTCGTTCGCGTAAAAGCCACTGAGGCTGAACAGCGGAACATTTTACCAGCCATTAAAACTAACAAAAAATAGAAGGGGTGTTCTGTGCGAACCAGTAGATGGCTCTGGATGCGTACATGAAGTGCTGGGCTTGTACCTAAGTGGGAACGGATTGTCGCATCTTGGCAGCAACGAATTGAAAGCAAAAGTTGAAGTTCAAGTGTGAGAGCAATATTATAAGAGTAAAAAAGAAAAAAAAAAACGCTTTAGCTAGCTTTTGACAAAACATTCTAGTTTCACTCGCGAAACAAGTTCGTACTTTGAATTCTTTGTAGCGGAAGTTAACTTTCAGAATCTCTTGACAAGAACCTTGCGTGGCGCAGAATCTTTTGATAAAGATTGTACTTCCACAGGATACCCTGAATGCGGCAAGAATAGTTCTGAATTGGCGAACGGATATGGTGGATCGCCTCTCTTCGCCGCGTTTCGCCCCTCTTCAACATGCTGTTCGGCGTTAGCATCCCGTAGGGTATTTCATAGCTGCTTTAGCGTGCATCGTCGTATACATCGCCCCAATTAAAATCGAAGAAAAAGTGTCGCGTGGAAGTAGCGCGCTCATTGTATACGTACAGAGTCACAATGCGGTGCCTACAGTGGCGATATTCTTCATATCAGTTGGAACGGCACGTGTCCTCTCACTGTCACCATCATCAGCATCATCATTTTCCTTTAACGTCGTCTTCTTCTGACTGAGGGGCTTGGTCAATCGCTCATGTTAGCCCTACACATGCCCAATTCGCGAAAACGTTCCTTGCTGTTCGCCTAATTGCTACCTCTGTAATGAACATGCTCAAATTACTCACATGGGCTTCAGTACATGTCTCTTACGCGTTTCCAAGTCGAAGGCCACAACGAATTCCCTACGCCCACCCTAAGCCAGCAACGAAAGGGAGTTGTGGTGGTGTAGGGGTTTCGTGCTCGCCTCACATTCCGTTTGTCCGGGGCTCTATTCCCAGACCCGAATTTCTCAATTTTCTTTCCAACTCAATTGCTCTACTAGGAGCGTTCTTTCAGCTCTTTTTTATTCTTTGAGCCGCAGACCGTAGGCAGTTTTGTGGGCCGTTTCTTGGCCACGACGCCAAAATTTCGACCCATTCGGTTAACTGATGGCTTCACATAAAAGAGTGGAGGGCTCAAAACGCGCCCTTGTGGCATACCTCTCCAGCACCCTCCCTGCACATTTGTATCGCAATTTGTGTGCCCGGATTTCTTTTTGTATTTCGACAGCCAGCAATCAGAAATTTCTGGAAATTCTTCTTCTCTACGCAGGACGTATCTTTCCTTATTGCACCGCGGGAGGAGTTCAGCGACCTCTTCTGCCCTATATCTCGTGGCCTGACAGCAGTACCGTGACCACACCGTCAGTTACTTTGTCCTGGCGCACACGTACAAACACAACAAGGCGTACACAGAGCGGGGGGAAAAAGAACTGTTCCTTCGGTGGATCCATTCGTCGCAATTAGGTCGTCCAGACGCGCAGGAGCAGAAAAAAAAAAACAGAAAAGGAACGAAAAGCTGCGGTAGCGCGCTTCCAGAGAAACGATGCTACACACGCAGACCTCGTGATGAACGGTGGCAATGGCATGGCGAGCTTTTTGGACAGTCATAGAACGAGGCAGAAAGCCTATCGAGGACCATTTGTTCTGTCGGTTGTTTTTATGACAATTATCATTCCTTCGCTGCTGCCAATGTCCAGACACTTCACCGACAGACGGGACACTGGACTTTCGGTTAGGAGAAGACAGAACGCGGTATCGCTTTTTGTCAGAAACGGTCACACGTTATTGCTCACTATTCTGCCATCCGTAAAACACTTCGATGTGCCGCACACGACCGGGTCGATACGGTGGCTTGGGTATTTTAATAGGGTAAGACGTGTACCAGTGTCTCCGCCTTTCATAAACCAAAGCGTGAAGGGGCATGCATGATGTTCAGGACAGCACGACGACGAGCTTGATAAGGACGCTTATAACGACAATTACAAAAGCTGCTTCCCGATATCGAACGCTCAGAAGATGCCGATGAAAGACGGCTTGAGCGCTCAGTGTGGTCCTACTGAATGAACAAGTGCACGGAACACCTGTACTACTAAGGTCTCAGGATGATTTTCTATTACGGAAGGTGTACAAGGCCTCTCCAACTTATTCGTCCTATTAGCATTGGACTGTGCTAGTGCCGAGTTAATTGGCTAGTGCCGAGTTAATTGGCGCACTCGACAGGATGGTCTAACCGCGTTTGCACAGCGCGACGAACGGAAAAGTCAGCAGCTACATCGGCCCGTTCAGACTGAATGCCGGTTGCAAGCGCTAACCTCCAGATGGCGCAAGCGGGGCTCCTTCCCTAAATGCGCACCCAAAGCCCATCGATTAGGCAGGTGTTTGTTGTTAGCAGTCCTCTCAGACTTCGGGGCTGTGCCCTCTCGTAGCCTTGAAGCATTTCCCCGGCTTACTGACTGGGCGCCCTCCACGCCGGCCCTATGGGAGAAGAAGCCTGAATCGCGGAAGAAAAGAATGGGGAAGCTACAGCGCTACAGGTGCACAGTTCCTACCGAAAACTCATTCCTACCAATAGGCTGATCGCGGAAGTTCCCTAATTGCACGACGGCCATCGCTGAAGCCGGCTCAGCGGAACAACGACGTGCGCATGTTCACCGACAAACTATTGACAGCGGAATATCCCACGACTTTCCCAGTAGTTGGCATACAATCAACGCTTCTTCTGGGCTCTTCTGGGGCTAGCAGGCTTTCCATTCTCTGTCGAGGCTTTCTACCACTGAAAAATTTGCTTTAAATCTTGCGCCTGGAGAAATCAATGAATGAACGAACTTCAGCGTGCGGACTAATACACTCCCGTTATAATAAATCCTGATATAGTAACATCGCTTGATAGTATAATAAATGACGGGGCCAGTTCCTGTTCCACTAGAATTAATCAGTCCCTCTTGAAACAGTATCCCACGACAGTAGAAACGAAACCAGCCAAGCTCATTATGCTAAACGCCGACAGCCTTGCCGACGGCCTCGGTACTGACACATCATTAATATTGCGGCGGTACAGCGGAGAGTCTTAATTTGCTGGGCGTCGCTAGCTAGTTTCGATTCTCACGCTTGCAGGTATACCACTTGCTGGTGTGACTGCGTAGCAAGGCTCGAAAGATTCACAGAAGCTCGCAAAGGACAGTTATCGGATAGCGCGTAAACATACGCCGCTCTGCTATACGCCGAGCCCATTTAAAGATTGCTTTGCGCCTATACACAAATGAATTACTCGGAAGACATCATTTAACGGGTTAATGTAAGCAGTCTGATATCGAAACACGAATGCCCTACGGCCTCCTTCTGAGCACATTTAGAAATACGCTTCACTGCTGTAAATAAATGCATCGATGAGAAGAGATTTTTAAGGGGCAATAGAGGTAGTCTGATATCAAACTGGTAAGGCTTTAGGGACTTCTAATGAATGCCTTCGTAAGACCCCATTTCTCCCTACCGAGGCGCTATTAACCTAGACCCCTTAAAGTCAGATTCATTACTACATACAAGTGCATTGCTAAGAAGATATCGTTTTGGAGGTATAGAAGCAGTCTGATGTCGAAATATGAAGGTATTCGGACCTTTTATTAAGCACCTCTTATACATTAATTATGAGCGAATCCCCTTAGGGCTGGGGCTGTTGGCATCTCCTGTCGTCGTCGTAATCGTCGTCTCATGTCGGCACGGCACTAAAAAAACGGGAAACTCGTTTACTCATCGCGCTAGAACGTAACGCGTGCTAAAAAAAAAACACCAGGACACTCGTTTACGTTTCGCACTGGACCGCTCGTAACACGTACTAAAAAAACACCGGGACGCTCGTTTACGCCTCGCGCTAGAGAGCTTCGTGCTTCAAAGACAAGAGACTTTTACAGCCAAGCTGTATACCTCTACCTCCACAACGGTTTCATCTCCGTTGACAAAAACGCCAAGGCGCCCACAATTCACTTCTACGCAGCATGCTTCGATCCTCCCCAGACTTCACGTTAGAGGAGATGGCCCGGGATTTTTTTCTTTGTATGTAGTGATTCGTTTTACGCGACGGATTGAGCGACACGCTTCCTCAAGAAGAACACTTACGCACTAAAAATGAAGAAACGGTGGGGACGCCAACCCTATAGCCCTATAGAAGCAAAAGTTGCTCCAGGCTGCTGACGTGCGCTGAATGCAAAGGCACTGTGGCTGTCCCTGGCGACACATATGAACGACTTCTTTGCTGCTACATGGCACGTGTGTCGTGCTGCTTCCACGACGCTACCAAATTACAGAATTGTGGCTTCTCAGTACGAAGTCCCCAATAGTCTGCTGTCTCTTCAGAAATAAGATTGAAGAAAGGAAAGAAGAAAAAATTCCCCCGCATTTCCCCGAGGGGGAGAATGTGAAAGTGCGAATGCACGGTTGTCGGCCCGCTGGCGGTGCTTGCGCTCGGCCCCCGCAGCCCACCGCCTCGCCGCCTTCTCTTCCATCTCTTCCATCGGGTTTGTAGTATCACGTGTACACCACTAAGTTATCAAGCCGCTATAACGCCGCTGAGTCGCCAACGCACGCCGCTGAAGACGTAGTTTGAATGCGTTAAAGATATAAGGCGCCTTCTGACACCGATATCAGCGTCGCGTCCGTGGCTTATTCGGTAGAGCGTCGGGCTGCGGCCCGCAAAGTCCTCGGATCGAAACCTGGCGCCGGATGCTGTTTCTTTCTTAAATATAGAGGAGCACTGCGGACGCCGACGCCGCCGGCGGTGGATGGTTTGGGGTCGCTTATAAAGAGCATTCGCTCTTAAAAAATTTGCTGGGCCGAACCAGTGACGTAGTCGGCATACCCAGCGACACTGTTTGTCGCGGTCGCGGCGGCCATCTGGGCTTCCCCACCCCACTACCTGGTCCCCAAGGAGAAATAAAGGCTCTCTCTCTCTCTTTCATTAGGTTGCCCACATCCACGGACCAAAGCACGATTGATTTGGGCACAGTCCAAAGGAGTGCAGAAACTGCGGCGTCTTGCCGGCCGGCGGTGTACACAGATTGGCGGCGGGAGCTGCTCTGTCGCTTTTGACTGCAGATTATCCACTTTCCCCTCCCTCCGTTCCCGCTGCTGCTGCTGCGCCGCGCTCTCTCCTTCTCTCCGCCGACGCCACACCCTCTCCACTCCCTCTCGCTCATCCGCGGCTCGCGCCCTGCGCCCTCTCTCCCCAACGGTTTCGTGTGCACGGACATTCCCTGGTTCGGTTCCCTCTCCCCCCCTTAAAGGGACACTGAAGTGAATTTGTCAAGCTCCCGTTTTTGCTTGCACTGCGTAGACTGGCTCAAATTAGCACACTTTTCATCGTTTATCCGGTTGACAAATCGGTAGTTATTTTACAAAGCGCGAAAGAAGAAAAACTACCATGCGCGGTTTGCGGCGGCCGCACCAACTAAGGCTGTGACGTTGGGAGGAGGGGCGCCGTGATTGGACGATGCCCAAGGTTAGCAATCACACAAGTTTCGGTTTCCGTTTCGGTTCTGTAAAACATAACCAATGGCGTTGTTGGATGGGCATTCTCAATATCTCAGTAATCATCGTACCGCGCTTCTGCCATGTTGTCGACTGTAAAATGCACAAGATAAGCCTCCCAGGACGGCTTGTAGTCGTAGCATTCACTAGCCGAGACCTACGCAGTGCATGAACGCCCTCCGCGTACCCGCAGACGCCCAAATGTCATGCGCTTTTCCCCCATATTTGGAGCTTGCCTCCCTCATGCCTGTATCGTAAAAAGCGTGTTCGCACCAGGCCAAGGGTCTGTTCATTCTGGCCTGTGCCCACTGCCTGCAAGCAGTCGGTGCTTATGGCAACAGCACGCCAACGAGAACTCGCTAGCGCGCCAGTGCCAGCCTGCGCGCGTTTTGTGAACTAGTTCGTGTAGCCATGAACGTTGCGGCCCAAAAAAAGGTGAACTCAATATAGAAAACATTGGCGGAAAACAAAAAAGTTAACTTACAAAAAAAAAAAAAAAGAACGTACCCGCGGGGATTCGAACTCGTGACTTGCAAAACATTTGCGGTGACATACCCAGCACCCCATACGACTGAGCCACGGAGCGGGACGCGGAAGCCTTGCTAATATACGGTATATATTGTACAACCAGTTTACACTTTTATTTAGTTTTGGCATTTCAAGCAGCTTAGGTGACTATTTGTTGTACTGCGATCGTGCAGTAAGCGTCGCCCGAGTTTCCACAGTAGCAATTGCATTCACGTCTAGCAATTGCATTTCGTAGACGGAAAAGCGTTCGCAGATGCGTAGTCGTGCTGCTGACCGCTGTGCTTGTTCGCCCAGCGCAAAAAAGTGCTTCCCGCGCCCTAGTTTTACGCTGTACGGTAAAAATATCAGTTGATTTTATTTCCTTAGTACCTATATTGACTTCGCTGACTCTTCTCCCGCCTTCAAGAGGCCTTATATTTTCCTACTGGCGTACCAGTCAGCGATGCGTCGCATGTGCGCTTGTGTGAAGCGACCCGGAGCTAGATACAGTGTACAAACAAATCTAGTAAAGAAAGGCACATTCTTCCATTCACAAACGTGTCTTGGCTTCGTTTCAACTAAGCGAACGAATTGCGACCAAGCAATTTTTTTTAACCTCCTTGATTGCGACGACCCGCCGGCGGCCGGCGGACGAAACGCTGGGCCGACTGACTCTGTCGGCCGGGGAGCCGTGCAGTAGCGCAGCCGTGGCGCAGCCAATTGCCAGCTCATCCCCTCCTGACGTCACACGAAAACGCCACAGAAAATGGGCGAGCGTAAAGAGAGGAGGACAGCATTTTCGAATTAGTTTTTCTACTAAATAAAATCGCGTAAACGCGCCTAGAGTGGTCGAAACATGGCCTGGGGACTCCGGACTACAATTTGCGCTAGTAATCCCGCAATGTTTACATATCACTTCAGTGTCCCTTTAACGCATGCGGCGTGCATACAGGGGATAGAGATGAATAGCTTCGCTGTAAAAGACAAGATCAGTTTAAGCTTGGGCTTGGTCCGTTGGCGTTAGCAAAAAAAAAATACCAAGAAAAAAACACTCTAGCGCGAGGCGCCCGGCACGACCTTCGCCCAGCTGCGTAGGCGGAGCCAAGCCTCTCCTAGCTATGACGTCATTGTGCGCGCCATATCGCTCAACCTTCGAAAACTAAGGTATAGGCGGTATTCGTTGAGAAGTTTAGCGGTTAATTTCTTCGCTTGGCAACGCTGGAAACGGCCATCAACATGGCCGATGAACCACGGACGCGGCGCTGCTTAGGCCACTGCAGCCGCACGCCGAAAAAAAAAACACACCGGCGTGCGTTATCTGCTCCGTTCCAATCCGATTCTAAACGGTGGCGTCAACAGAGACATTAATCGCACTCACATTGAACTCGACGCAATACTTTGCGTTCGGCCAGGCAGAGTTTGTAACATGAAACACAGCCTTGTGTTTCACGTGTTTCACAGGAGGTCCCTCCACAGTCTATGACTATGGGACCTCCTAGAGTTATTTATGCGCTGTACCATTTCACCTGCAACACAAACTGAAACTGAAACTGAAACTGAAACAGTCGTGCTGAGCATGGACAAGTACCGCCATCCCGCAGAGCCCGACGTAACGAGTGACGGCGCACTTGCCCGGTTGCATGGATAAGAGGGTTACTGATCTGCGGAGAACCGTGCGCAGAACGTCGCCTAGCAACAGACGCTTGGCCACAGAAATGGCGGCGCACACTTGGTTGCCTGCATGCATTCCACGCCATTGAATACCGGCTATAAGCTTGGGAGTGCTGATATAGCATTCTTGGAACAGCGCAAGGGGACGAGGCGTAGACGGGACACAACGCAGAACACTCTGCCCAGCGTTCGTAGCGTAATTTTTCGCGCGCTCTTCTCCTCGCCAGTTCACGTGCATTCGCGCCTCAAGTGGGTAGCGCAGAAAACCTCGCGCTACAGACGCCGAGTTCGCGAAGCTGGTGGCCGCCGGTTCTAGCGCGCGCTAACGCAGCCCACTTTGGGACAGATGTGAAAGCCTGCGGACAAAAAAAATCCGGGCCTGCCAGTCATGGAGGACCTTCAGCGGCAACTTCAGAAATCCATGTGAGCAGCAGCAGCCGGGTCTCCGACGAAGGGTGAGATGGGACGACAGTCGAACAGAGCCACTCCCGAAGGAGAAAAAGCGCAGCGGCGAAGCCGCCGCGTCGCTACTCGAGAACGCATGCGACGACTTAGGTCCAATCCCGAATATCGCACCGGTGAAGCGGCGGCGAAACGTCAGCGATTGTTCCCTGACCCACTCCACTCTTTTCCTATCCCTTAATGTTACGCCTATCATTTTCCGCTCCATTGCCCTCTGAGTCGTTCTCAATTTAAGTTGAACCCTCTTAGTGAGCTCCAAGTTTCTGCCCCGTAGGTGAGTACCGGTAAGATGCAGCTGTCATACACTTTCTTCTTCAGGGACAATGGTAGGCTGCCATTCATTATCTGAGAATGCCTGCCTAATGCACTCCACCCCAGTGTTATCCTTCTATACATCTCTGCCTCATGGTTGGGATCCGGGGTCACAACTTGGCCCAAGTAGATTCGCTTACCACTTCCACTGCCCGCCACATATCTCAAACCGCTGTGCTGCCCCGAGGTTATAATATTGATAATTACTTTAGTTTTCAGCAGATTAATTTTCAGGCCCGCGGTTCTACTCTGTTTGTCCAGTGCGGAAAGCATGCTTTGCAATTCGTCCCCCGAGTTACTTAGCAAGGCAACGTCATCGCAGCAAATCTGAGGTTGCTGAGGTATTCTCCCTCAACATAGTACATACTTTAATGACCGAGTGTTCATTGCTCGTTGGGGAGCTAACGACGACAACACGCAGAAAACGTTGACCGAGTCTCCAAGCATAACCACGCATAAGCTTAGCCGAAACAAGAATAAGCTAGGTGGGGCCACCAGGTCCGCTGTTTCCTTCAGCCTGCACCCCTAGCACAAGGTAAGCGAATTTTTTTTCGCCCGTTTTTTGCTATACCTTTTTTTTTTATTTTAAAGTGTCTTGATGACTGTTCTTCACGAGATACAACGTTGTGGAGATAATAATTCAAGTTTCACAGCGTCACCTGTCAGTGTCGGGGTTGCTGCGGTCTTGCTGCATGGCGTAGTTCACGATCGCAAAAACAAAACCACACCCACAAAGGGAGATTGCCCTATGAAGGGAATAACGGCTTATAAAATGACTTCGACAAAGTTATCGATTAGCCGATAAATCAAGGTCAACAAACAATTTTAACTGATAATATTTCCAGCCCACTCTGATACGCCGTCCCTCAACTTTTTCTTCTTTCAAGTACAAATATGAAGTACAAAGTGTTTCATGGTTGTAACTGAGGAACCTTCCTAGGTTTTTTAAATGACCTTTTTCCACACGGACAATATTATTATAAGGGCCGTGTCTATAGGGCCGTCCGACGGTATCATAAGCAGTGCACTATATCGACGTCCACCGGCGTTTTGTGACAAAATTGCCAAGTCTGGCACTACATCGCTCTAGATAGCGTAAAGCTAGGCAACCTAACCTAAACATAACATAAGATAACCTAACGCACACAAAGAAATCATTTAAAACACCAAAACTAACCTAAGACATAAAAATTATACGTCAATTTAAAGATGAAAAAAAAAACGAGGCAAGACCTGGTCTCGAACCACCGTCCGTGGGAACAAGAAGTTAAGGCGGAAAAAAAAAACTCCCATCCCCTGAGCAGTGGGAGCGCGAGCTGACCAGCTCACGGTGCGAGGACCAAGAACGCCTCATCACTCGCGCCCAAGCAGCTGCGCTAGCTCGCGGCTATCTGGACTAAGAAAGCCACCCACTTTTATGCCCAATAAATGTCTTCCAATCTAAATACACTACGACAGACGCTTCGGCGCGGTGCTAGCCTAGTCTTAAATACTCTAATGTCGTAGGACGGCACTCTAGCCATGCCTGCAGCGGCCAGCTAGAGTGCCGTCGGACGGAACTCTAGACACTGCGTATTATAAGCGGCCTGGGTCACCCTAAACTTTCGCTTTTGAGTTTTCTAGTACTTCCTGAGGGCAGACTAGCAGCTAAATGTTCCTTTTGAGTTCAGTCATAGGATTATTTGAATGGGCGAACAATCCCAACCACGGAGACGTACCCTCAACGTGGTGATTTAAATATTCGCGCGCCGCTGATATCCGCCAGATTCGAGGAGGCGTGTATAGTTCCGGAGAACGGCTAATACCCACGTGTCCTAAACCAAATTACAACACGTTTGTCAACGGCGACCATTCGCGTCCACGCCACTCGGCATAATAATTAGTTCGCAGGGAACTCGCGAGATGCTCGGGAATTCCCGTTCGCTCCCGGCCCAGCTCAATACACGTAAGCACATTTAGAACCAACATGGTTTCCGAAAGCTGCTTTAATTAGCGTTCTCGAACTCCTCCCATCTAATACCATGCTATCGTACCACGTTTGAGCGCTTAGATGGCTCTGCAATTACGTCGACTCGCACCTCATTCATCAGCCAAGATAATCATCAATGGCAAGTTTAAAGCCGCTGACATGACGACATCGATGCTCAGCCGCGCCAGTGGACAGGCGGGTGTTTGGGAAGACGGCGGGTAAATCGAGCAACGATGCTATTTCGGGAAAACAAACTGCGGCCATGCTTGTCCGCTAGACTAAATTTATACTCCTACCTGCTCTAATTAGGCTAGTTAAGCCAGAAACGCGATAAACAGATGGTGGCGAATAACCAATCCTAGTTAATAAACGTCGGCTTGCTTGGAGACATCGCTATTACTTTTCCTAAGGTGGCGTGCGTTGATAGGAACAGCGTTGTTTCCAGGAAAGCCGACGTTTATAAACCAGGACGGGTTAATTGCGCCTCATGGTTATCAAGCTTCTGACTTAGTTAACCCAATTAGAGCAGGCGGGAGTGCATATTTAGTCTAGCGTACAAGCGTGGCGTGAAGAAGAAAGTGTATGACAGCTGCATCTTACCGGTACTCACCTACGGGGCAGAAACTTGGGGGCTCACTAAGAGGGTTCAACTTAGATTGAGCACGACTCAGCGAGCAGTGGAGCGGAAGATGATAGGTGTACATTAAGGGACAGAGAGAGCGGAGTGGGTCAGGAACAAACGCGTGTTAGGACATATTAAGAAATAGAATAAGAAATGGGACGTGGGCAGGGCATGTAATGCTAAGGCAGATAACCGTTGGTCATTAGGGGTAACAGAGTGGGTCCCTAGAGAAGGCAAGCGTGGCAGGGGGCGGCAGAAAGTTAGATTGGCAGATGAGATAGAGAAGTTTGTGGGGATAACTTGGTCGCAGTTAGGACAGGACCGGGATAGAGGCCTTTGCCCTGCAGTGGGCGTAGATAGTGATGATGATGATGATGATGATGATGACAGGCGTGGCCACAATTCACACGCCGTCAAGCTATAGTATACCAATATCCATTGAGCGCAAGATGACTGTCTGCCTGTTCGCGATTCCAGGTTTGCGCTCGGCACCTGGCGGCTACTGCGAGCATCTCAACCATCAGGTCCGGTTTCTTTTCTCTCCGTAATGTGCCGCTGGCGCAGGGCTTGCCGCGGCTGTTTCTAGTCACAATATGGTTGCCACCTTTCCACGAAAAAAAAAAAAAAAAAACAAAAAACGGCCATTCGGAAAAGGGGGGGGGGGGGGGGTATATAGAAGGTTGAACGTGTTTTGAAAAAAAAAAAAAAGCCATGTTTTCTTGACATGCAATGCCATTTATCGCAGCGTTTTCCCAGAGACAAGTCAACAGAAGTGACTGAGATTTTGGTTATTGCTCTAAATGTGCCCCACTGAAAAGTAACCCCACTTGCTGACCGCGGCGGCGGCTTTTCGTTGTGTTGTTCCTCCCTTTGGTCCCCCTGCATCTCAGGGAGCGCGCTCGCCAGCGTACTTTTCTCTGCTCGGGTGTCTTTACGCAGCTGGTAGACACATATTTATCGTCGTATAGTTGCTGAATATACGCTTATAAAACGCCCCAAAAAAAAGAAAATCGCGGTGCGATGGCCGAAAATTCAGCAAAGCTTGCACTCACGCGCAAGACTTTAATGGCGAAGCTTGTTGTAGGCGAGCATATATCATTGCAATACCCTGACACAAAACTTCTGTTTCGTCATAAGCATGCGCCCATAAGGAAAAATTTGTCAGGGCAGAAACGCAGTGCCACTTTGGTAATCCATATATTTTTGTTTTAGGATACACCGTTCTTTGTTGTATATTCCGCGTTCAAAATCGATTATCCTTATCCATAATGGCTTCTAGAGAATGCGGCGGCCGCGGCGACCTCTCCCAAGCAGGGTGTCGTTTAGACGCTGCCGCGCGGGAGGGCTCTTCTACGGTACCGCGCGCATGCGCACGACGACGCGAGGACGAGCGAACGAGGGGCGCACGCTATGTCTTTCTCGTTCCCAGCAAGTGTTGGCACGATTACGGCGGATGCGCTTCTTAGGGCGGCCACATAACGTCACAAGCGCGTGGCCTACGTTAAGCTAGCGGCGTCTGTCGCGGGAGAAGAAACTGCGCGGCCGCCACGATTGGCATTTCACCGCGCAACGCCGTAATGAATTGTGGCCGCTATCATTTCGTCCACCAGGTGCCGCTACCCTCTCCTTCACCGTCTCAGCTACGAAGCTCCGTCGTCCGCGTTGATTTTAGATGCGACGCATCTCATTCACTCGCCTTGTCCTCTCCATACGGCGTTTTCTCCACACCCTCTCCCCCTCACTACATAAGAAAACTAGTTAGGCGGCCGCCCGGTTCGATCCCACGACCTTGGGGGAACGCGAGGTCATGGTGCTCTTCCACTGCGCCACAACCGAGAAGATCAAGTAGAACGCGCCTTTATCCTTGACTCATTAACACGCAGAAGCTACTGATACAACGCTGATGGGCGCTTGATTAACGCTTGCAATAAAGAAAGAGCCGTGCCTACGATGGAGTAAAGGGCGTTGCGACGCGAAGCCCCAAGCAATCACCGGGTTGCCAAGATTGGCCAATACACGTAATAATCCTAATGTCATATGTTCGACCGTTCTCATCGATTTCGTCCCAATCCGGAACACCAATGAATCCCCACTGCGTCGCATCTACACAGGTTCCCGCTCGCGGGCAGTTTGGCGAATTTTCATTGTGACATTATCTGGTCGCTCGCCTTCGCTTGCCACAATAGGCCGTTTCACCTCCTATACATGTTCTCGCTCCGTGCACATTCTGAAATCCCCATATTTTCCTGCAGTCGTATCAAACTGGAAGAACTATCCATTAGAGACATGGCCATAGCTTGAGATAAAAAAAAAAATGTCCGCAAGGGTCGAACATACCTTTGGCGTTATTCGCCACCTCTGGTACAATACAAGTAATGAGAAGCTTTCACAGCTTACGTGGCGACTTATAGGAAAACGCCTTGGAGCACACGACATTACATTAGGATGGTGACAAGCTCCGTTTGTTCACAGGCTCCAACTAAGCTTGAAGCGTGCGCGTCGATGCGTCGTGTTCTGCGGCTGCGTGCACACGTAGAGCCGCCGAGCGAGGATGGGGAAAGCTCGGAAAGGTACGTTAGATGGACAACTCGGATGGGTACGTGGCGCCATTTGTGAGTGGCGGGCCTCCGGTACCGCATGCGGACGCATATCGCGTTGGAAACGCAGCCCGGCGGGAACGCCACAAAGGCGAAGAGGTCACCCGAGTTTGAGAAACACCCACCCCAGTCCCTGGCGAATCGCGGCCACGCAGGACGCGAGACTACGAATACCAAGTAACGCAACATGCGTACGCACCGACGTGCACGATGGGCAGCGTGGCCATCTCGTGCAGGAGGCGGTCGATGAGCGTCGAGTTCTCCGGGTAGAGCCACTCGCGCGCGATGCCCGTCTGGAAGAGCTCCCAGTTGCTCATGTTGTGGCTGCGGAGAGAGAGAGAGAGAGAGAGAGAGAGAGAGAGAGAGAAGAGAGAGATGAGAGACCGAGATTCAGAGATCAATCACCGTTCCTCTCAAGCGGTCCGGAATGAATTTACCATTCCTTCCTTAAGAAAGTTGAGAGAAGCGCGAAAGCTAAAAGTGCGTCCAATCGATCGTCAAACCCTCAAAGACACCCAAATCGCAAACGAAGAACGATCCCATGCGACGATTTAAATGTATACCGATATGTGGTTTATGAGATAAAGGTACTTCTTCTTCATGATCGATGCGTGTACCGTTATCTAGAGCCGTTCCTTTTTCGCGATCTTCAAGTCACCGTTTTGACACAATGAGCCCAGCTTCACGCACGCGCCGGGTGTCCAGAGCTCTGATCGGAGGGTTTCGGTCGACCAACGGGTCTATGGGTAAATGCCATAGTTTTTTTACAGGGCGCCATCGGTCCCACGTGACTGGCACTGTCAAAGTCTCCGCAGCAAGGTCCGAGGTACGGAGCACACGGACACTCTTAGAATGCTTCGTGGGTGTGGGAAGTAGTCCTAGACTACATAAGAAAAGCAAAGATGGCGTGTGAGGGGATGACTTCATTATTTACTAAAGTGGTACCCACATGGAGTGATTTTGGCGAGCGGCGCGGCAGGCGTAACTCAATGGGTGCAGTGGCCTGTAGTATAGTGCGGGCGACAGCGACGAGCGGCAAGATAATACCGGTAGTACACATGCCAAGGTCCCCCCGTCGCTGCCGCTTGTAGCGTCAGCCAGAAGCGAGCGCCGCGACGAGAGACAGCGACGGAGGGCACCAGCGGGAGTGTATTACCGGTATTATCTTGCCGGTCGTCGCTGTCGCCCGCACTACTACAGGCCACTGCACCCAATGAGTTACGCCTGTCGCGTCGCTCGCCAAAATCACTCCATGTGGGCACTCCTTGTGAACAGATTGACGCCGGCCTTACTGTACCGACCGTGCTGAGACTCGAATGACGGCCCTACAAAGAGGACTAACCTGGTCTCGATCTGGAGGACGTGCGCCAACGTCGGGTTGTACCGCCGCGGAACCGGCCTGGCAGCCCTGCGTTCTTCAGGAACGGGAGGCCAGGCAATGTGGACCAGGTCCTCGAACATGTCGTGCCGCTGTTTGGCGTCGTCCGACTGTTCCTCTGCCGCGGCCTTCTTGGGTGCCTCCTCTCCAGTTGGTCGCTTGTTGGACAAGGGTGGACCTTTATCCTTCGAAGGGCCTCCCGCCTTGGAGGCCCGTCTGAGCGTGGGGTGGGCAGGAGCTGTTTGCGAGCCGAGAGCATCTGGCTGGCCCGCCTCGGCGTCACTGGCGGCGGGCACAGAGCCGCCCTGGACGGACGCCTTCGTCAAAAGCTTCTTGCTCAACACTCCGGACGGGTCGGGGTCAACCTGCAACAGGCGTCACCAGTCGAGCCACAGCTTCTTGGATGGAACCAGCGCGGACTAGAGGAAGGACAGTGGAAGGACCACAAGGACGACCGCTGGTCTCCATCCCAAAAAGGTTGACTATCTGCGTGGTCCTTGATTGTAAGTTGGATTTATCAAGAGCCGCTCCATCCTGCTATTTTTCCCACCTTCTCGCTCATGCGCAGTGCTTTTTGTTGCTTTCTGTTCTGTGTTTATATTTTCACTTCTTGTTATTAAACTCCGGTTGTTAGACCAGCGCTCGTCCTTGAGTTCCTTCCTCTATAAACGTTTAGTCTGCGCTGGTTCCACCCTAGAATATGTCCCTCCAACTAGCCCAACTAGGTACGCTCCTGGAGCCGCAGCTCTAAGACGTAACAAAACTTCGTCTTTACGACTACAACTTCTCTTTCCGACTCGGTTAAATTTTTGTTTGTTTCGTTCGATTTTTTTTTAAATTTCCGGGAACGTGACACGCAAGGTTTTTTCTCTTCTTTGGCGACTATGGCTGCCCGACCCGTGAGCGCCCTCTGGAGACCCAGGTTTGAGCAACAAAGCTCTGCTTTCCACTGGTCGAAGGAGGCGATGAGAAGGAAGGGGTCATATTTACTACCGTCTTCAGCCACCCCGCTGCACTAACCGTTTGCTTAATAAGGTTTCATCTCTCTCTCTCGCTCTTCTCTGGCGCGTAAAGGCTTCAGGCATTGGGTAGTGACCAGTTGAGCAGGGCAAAGCGGAAACGTTGGAAAACCAACTTCCGGCGCCACCGAGAGGTCAGTCAACGTTTTTATATATACCTAGATACAGATATACTAGATACAGATCTAGATATAGATCTACTTGATGTACAGTCTTTGTCGAAACTTTTTAGGCCATGCCAAACGTGCATAGGACACAGAAATGCGAAGTCAAAGCTTACCCCTCAAGTGAGGCTGAAACGCTCTATGCCAAAAAGCTGGTGAAAACACCTTTCCTACTGTCATAAAATAATTTGGTCACAGCTAAGCCTTAAGATGTTGATTTCAATTCTTTGTGGCCCTGGAATCTTCGATATGACCTAGAAAATACTGACAAAGACTGTACAGTCATGAAAAATTCAAACTTGATCTCGAAAATATGAACCAGAACAACACACAGATAGCGCTATTTCTTTCCACGCAGGCCAAAATGACGCGTGGCTTAATTACAGTACCCAAGATGGGAAATGTGGCTTTCCGAATATAACAACAGCGCGCCACTACTTGACATGCACGAGCAGTATTTTTCGAGTGTAAGTGTTCCGGTTCATATTTTCGTGTTAGCTTTTAATTTGTCCATGACTGTACATAGACCTAGAAACGTCCAGGCGAGTGCTATCGGTGCTAGTGCCAGTAGATAAGGTATTAGAGTATCGCCACTGAGGCACGCGAGTCAGCAACAGCGGCCATTTATCAGTGCTGCGAGATTGCCGCATCTACAGCCTCGCCGCTAACGTCGACCGGGTCGTTTGTTAACAACACCGCCGAGGATGCAGCGAAACAGCATCTTCGAGCAGACTGCTGCTGCTGAAATGCTGTTACACGCGTTATCTTTGATTCGCATTCGGAACGACGTCAGTCGCGCGCAGCCGCAGAGCAGGGAGGACAAGCTAAGCCTACCAGAGTTGACCGACCAAAAACGCATAAACAACACAATGGCGGCGCCCATAAGCCGTCGCAGAGTAAATGAATGAATGAATGACATTTATTAAGATGGGGGAGGCCACATGGCCGTAGTTGGGGAAGGGGAAGAAGGAAGGAGGGGGAGGTGATCACTCAATCGTTAGAGATGACTTGTTGGAGATAGTTGATCAGTGATTTCTTTGGGAGGGGGATTGTAGACCCCATCTCACACTACCCTTGCCAGGCCACTCTTAATGGAAAAAACACCTGATCCCCCATACGAAGACCCAAATTTTCGCAGAGTAAACAAATGTCACGTAATGCGAGCTGACCAATGATCATGGCGGCGGCACGGAACAATAGGAGAAAAGAGTGGCGACACTCTGAAACATTATCTGGTGACACTAGTCGGTGTTTGAGAACGCGGCTGCTGCTCACCAGTCCCGCGGAGCCCTTGCGGTGGCTGGGCACCCAGCCGGGCGGGGCGACGAACGGCGCCTGCCGCACCCCGGTGATGCGGACGAGGGTGAGGAAGAGGAGCGCCGAGGCCGCCAACAGCAGCCCGCTGACGAGCCGCTGCTTGAGCTTCACCCCGCGGCACAGGAGCCGGGCGGGCCAGCCCAGCTCCCAGGGGCCACACCGGGTCGCCGCCGCCGAAGCCACCTTGGGCCCCGGGCAGTGCAGGCCGGCTGCCAGCTCCACTGCCCCGGCCGCCGCTGAGAGCGTCGTACCTGGGCAAACAGGAGGAAGGCCACGTCATCGCCACCGCCGCCCCCGCTGCGCTGCCCGTCGTGAGATTTGTTCTTGCGAAATCCCCCGTATTCCGAGCGTGTCCTCTCCACACAGTGGCTTATAGCCAGGAATATTCCTGGGAAGGTGTTGTACGCCGCCGGTAAATAAACAAAAGGAAGGAGATCCTGCGCCCCAGCGAAATTTCATTCGTTTTTCGGCTTTAATAAACCACCACCCTTCTTATTTTTGTTTTTACATTATGGTACATCAGGGGCCGATATACACATATGGCCCACATTTTTACTGACGGTTCATCTACACACCTCGCAATAGTTCATCTGGCGTCTTCGTTTCGTCAACCAGCCAAGCGCTGTCAGACCGCCTTGAACGTGCAACCTTATCGACGTATGCCGAGCTTCGCGCAATTAAACAGGCACTCCGCTACATTCTTGGTCAGCCACCAGCAGAATAGGCTATATTCGCGAACTCAGAGACAGCGTGGCAAACCTTACGACGTTCCAGTTGCTTCAGCCTTCACGAGCATGTATACCGCGACGTCACCAACCTGCACCATCTAGCCTACGTCGCCGGGCACCGTGTGACCTTACAATGAACACCTGCACATCGTAGCATTCCCGGCAACGAGAAACCAGATGAGGCGGCTCGCAGAGGGCTAAAGCTGCGAAATATAAGGAAAACTTTCTTCAGAAAGCACGAGGCTGCAGCGCTAGCGAAGGAGCTTGCCTCAGAAGAACGAAGCCGCCTTTGGTTTTTCCCCCAAACTCATCATGCCTTCCTGCACCATATGGGCACTGGCCTCAGAATGAGGCTTCCAGGGCGGATCCCACGTCGACATGAGACGCTTGATCATTGGTTGCGTCTCCGAGCACTTGAAATCCGTACGCTCGCAGGCTACAGCTCAAAAAAAAATTCTTCATGCGAGGCGACCTAGCGAAGGGTTGCCTAGAAGAACGAGTTTGAGTTTCCCAATCATCATGCCTTCTGACCAGGCACATGGCCTCAGGAATAAGGCCTTCCAGAGCGATCCATCGAATGACGCTTGACAAGGGCGCTAGTACCACTGAAATCTTCTTACCGCCATCTGCCATCGATCCAAAAAATCCTTATTTGACATGTGGTTTGCAGAGCGTTGACCACGCTACAGTCCGGCGTCGCAGAGAAAAAAAACCTTGCCAAGACATCGAATGCCTTGACAACGGACCTATACCACTGAAAGCTCTTCTTGAACCTGGTCATCTCCATCAACCCAGCGAAAAACCTTAGTTCATTATTTGATTATTTACACGACATCGGCGTCGCAGAGACAATCTAGAACCTATATTCCTCTCCTCTACCGACCAGGTAACTTTACGTAACCCACGCAAAACTCCGTGTTACCTTATTTTTTACCTGTTCCTTTTTTCCCCGTTTATTTCGCCCTGCTTCTCTTGGGCCTTATTCCCTTCTCATTCCGCAGAGTAGCATGTAGGCGATACATGCTCTCTCTCTCTTCTCTCTCTCTCCTCTCTCTCTCTCTCTCTCTCTTCTCTCTCTCTCTCATTTTCCCGCATTTTTTTGCAAAAAAAAAAAAGCACGTAGGAAAATTCTATCGGGCTGCTATATCCTCCGCGTTTAGTTGGCAATTCGGTCGCCACATGAGGTGCTCCTGCCGCCACGTGACCATTACGCATCCGGCGCTAAAAAAAAAAAAAAAAAAGAAAGAGCGAAGCCCAAGAACCAACTTTCACAGAACTGACGCAAAGGTTCGTTCCTGTCTAATATCGACATGGTGCTCGTCAAAGGAAGTGACTGATGGCAGTATGGCCCGAAAAAGTGAGCCGCCATACTGGCCATACTGGATTAGCTATACCGAGTTGTGGCGCGACAGCTCATGCTTTACTAGGTCCGGCCAAAGGCCTTAACTGTTTATTCAAGAAGGCTTCCACCTCGTTAGTTTTATGCCGCGCACATACAGATTGGGACACTAACGAGTCGAAACGTGCCTAGATCTCTTATGGCCCATTAGAAAAATATCACAAAATTACAAATGCCGAAAACAGAACAACTGAATTTGGGACTGCTCAAGGCTGAAAAAAAAATCGCCGGGGACGGGTATTGAAATTATTTTACCGTTAATTGCCCAAGACAGTCTTACCTGCCCGATCAGCCTGAAAAAGGTCCCACCAAGCTCCGACCCGTGCCGCGAATGCAATGGTGTATACGTGCCGACTGAAGCTAGAAAGCTGACGTGGTCTTCGCCAAAAAGCCAAATTGCACGACCCGGACGAAATGTCTTCCGAAAGCTCCGGACGGGCGAACCTTTACTATCATTTCCAGCGAAACAAAAAAACAAAGCGAAGTCGCCTTTAAACGCGAGGGAACACTGACCAACTCCGCACTTGCTTTGCTCCGCAACGGAAACGAAGATGACGTCACGCAGCTATAGCCAGTCTAGCTGCGTGACGTCATCTCCTCGCCCCAGGCCGGAGAGTTTCCGAAGCAAAGCAGTTTCCGGAGACCCGCAAGACAGCGATTCTATTCTCTGGGCGTCGCGCTGACGCCGGATATCGTACATAAAAACGGGGCTAACTGGGCGACTGCGTCATTAAGATCGGTTTAAATTCACTGAAAATTGCGTTACTTCTCAACGGCTTTAAATGCTCAATGGCATGTTAGAAGGACGAAATCTGTCGGGAGTTCTATGCAACCTATACACGCGGCAAGGGACTGCGGCCAGAAGGTATAATAACGACATTTACAGAGGGTATTTCAGTTCCTCAATTTCTGACCTGAAGCAAGCTATGCTTTTTCGGAGGCGCACGTCTGTGCAGTGCACTTTCCGAAGCTCTCGGACAGAGGCCGAGAATTATGCCAACCACAACGGCCCTCTCAGGCCAGAAAAAATAAAAAATAAAATAAAAGGGCACTGCTGCTACGGTGGCAGCGCATATGTTCAAGATCGAATCAGGTCCACTGTGGCGAAACCTCATGGCAGATGTTTAACTCCGGCGCGCAAAATCCCAACGTGAACTGCGGAGATCATATTATCGGACGCCGTCGCGATCTCCTATAGCCCTATAGCAAGGCGTCTGTTCTGCAGGAGTGCTAAAAGCTTTACCGGCCTTTCCTACAAAACGTTGAGAGAAGCGCGAAGGCTTCCTCACACCAAAACTGCGTCAAAAGTGCGTCAAAACCTTCGCTGAAAGTGCGTCCAATCAATCGTCTGCAGCCCTCGAAGGCCCAAATCGCAAAAAAAGAACGAACCTATGCGACGATTCTTCGCGCACTAAGTAGACGCTTCTATAGAAAGATATAAATGTACACCGATACGTGGTTTGTGAGATGAAGGTAATACTATCGTACTCCTTGTTCATAATGATGGTTCTACTATATATCTTAACTAGAACCGTTCCTCTTTCGCAATTTTCGAGTAACCGTTTTGACCGAATAGAATAATCCCGGTTTCACGCACGCGCCTACGTGTGTCCAGAGATCTTATCAGAGCTTTTCGGTCGACCAACCGGTCTATGGGGAAAAGCGTTAGTTTTCTTACAGTACGCCATCGGCCCCACTAAGAACGCTTTCGCTTAAAAACCAGTGCCATTCCTGTCTCTGAAGGTGGACGACCAGCGGAGCTGTTTGTGGGTTATTCGTGTCCTCACTTATGCCGTTGTAAGCCAGTACACCTGCAGGAAAGCCAACTTTATCTGACGATGATGATGAATGATCGTGGGTGTAGTCAGAGAAAAAAAAAAACTCTTCTTGTGGCCAGAATCAAACCTGCCTCCCTCGCGTTATGAAGCCGGCGTCTATCAGATTTCTCAATTTCGACATGGTCGAAACTCAACCCAAACTCAGACGACAACCAAGGAATCCGTCACGAGAAGAACAATGGCGTTGCTCTGCGTGCCGTAGGGCTGTTAGCCACAAGACGTTAGGCCTAACTTCCACTTTGAGGTTCAGGACGTTAGGCCTAACGTCACATCTTGGTGTTTAACACCTCGAACCGGCACCCACTCAAATTGCTCACTGAACGCCAAGCAACAGATACCCCAAGCCCAAACGTTAGGCCTACGGAGTGCACACCTGGGAGTTGCTGTGGGTATTCTATAAAAGTGGTGAGTACCTCCAGAGTAACACATAGTCGCAGTGTGCGATTGGTCTACCGAAGAATCCGTCAGGAGAAAGCTTCGCGTTCAACCATCGTCGTCGTTAAACGGAGGGGTGCGTGATTTTTCTTTATGGGTAGGCTTCACTGTGCAGCACGCAATGTGGGAAAGCCAGCTTACGAACGCCGACCTTACACCGATCCGCTGAAAGTCGGTTTAACTTCTACATACACATATATATTGCTCGGAAGACATTTTTATAGGGTAGTATACGCCATCTTACATCAAATATGAAGCGCCAGAGGCGAACCGGTGACCGAAGGGAGAGGACTGGCCGAAGTGACGAGGACGGGACGGGCTTTTACGGCCTACGAACTCAGAAAAAAAAAAGGGGGGGGGGGGAGGGAGTTAGTCCGGGACAGCTTACGTTATTACTTTTCATGCGAAAGCATTACATGGCCTATAAAGACAGAAAACTAGCGTCGGCGTTGTCTGTAGCAGCGAAACGGCACCTAATTCCCATTGGCTGCAAACGCGGGTATGCGCTCGTCTGACGCTCCCATTGGCTACTACGCGTCACATGCCTGCGAACGCGGGTATGCGCCGGCCTGACATCCCCATTGGCTGCGACGCGTGTCACGTGGCTCCTGGAGGCGGTGGGCTCACCCCCCGGCGCTGCAGTCATCGTATACAGGCAGCTCTGCGCGGCTCACCACAGCATGCACTGCCAGAACTGCGGCCGCAGGAACCAGAGACGGCGCCAGCCATGGACTCCCGGACTGGGAAGCCACCCCACAAATTTTTAACTCTATAAAGTCTTTTCTCTCGGTCTCTGTCCTCTCCTTGGCCGCGCCCACAATACCATCATGTCCGCTCGGCCACACGTCGTCCCCAGGGCGTTCAATTGGGCACTGTTGCTTTCGCATGACCAATTCACAAACGTTTACATGCCCCCATAGTGTGTATTTTTCATTTTGGTTTAGTTTTGTGGAGGGAGCCTGAACAGCCAGCGCAGACCAGGGCTTCCCGGACTAGAGGGGCACCGCACTGGGCGGGCGCCCAATCATCAGCGCCTGAAGCTCGTCGCGATAAAGTCTATTCACTCACTCACTCACTTTGCTTTAGCGCAGGGGTCGGCGACCTTTTGTGCGGAGGGCCGAGTGGCATGAAGTCGACACAGCGGGGGTCGGACGGCAAATCGAGCAAGGAGGGGGAGAGGGCTGGTTTTGAAGTAAAAAAAAAAAGAATTCGTCGAATTGACAATAATGTCCAAAACTGGAATAGAAATTATGTTTATTATTATTTTTTTGAAATTCGAAGTTTGATCCCCTTTTTTGGTAGGACTTGATTGCTGGCTAGTGGTTCATGACGTACGAAAGAATAAGTTAGCACAAAAAACGAGGACGACGAGAAAAGAGGACAAGACGAGAGGTCCAAAAAATCCTTTTTTGGATCTGTGCAAAGAAAGGAAGTGAAGACGTCATGTGGCTAAGTGTAAAGAAGGGGGACGATGCCAACTGGAAGCAATCTTTCTTTTCTCATGTCTCACCTCCTTTGATGTCAAAACAGCCATGTCGGCCTGCAGCTACGAAGGGACAAGGGGAGGAGGTGGTGCTCACGTCGTGTCCGGGGGCCGCGTAATAAGTAAGCTACGCTAATAATGACCGCGGGCCGCAGGTTGCCAACTCCTGCTTTAGCGTATCGTAACAATGGACTTTGGAAATTATAGTGTTCTGCCGGTGATGACATATGGAGCGGAAACTTGGCGCCTTACCAAACAACTGGAAAGCCAACGTAAGTCGGCTCAACGGCCACGGAACGAATAATGATCGGAGTAACACTTAGATACAGGAACCGAGATTCCTGGGTAGGGGAGTAAATTCGAGTAGAAGATATTATAGTCCAAGAAAAGAAAAAGAAATGGACTTGGGCTGGCCATGTAGTGAGACGAACCCACAGCCGGTGGACTACGAGGGCGACAAAGTGGATACCAAGAAGTGGGTCTAGGTAGTGGATGTAGGTCTAGGTCTGAGTGGCCGACGCTGGACGCAAATGTCCGCCTCTGCGTGTGATTAACCTGTGTTGCAGCGCGACATATACGCGAAACTTCAGATTGAAGATTGGGCGGGAACATTAATTGCTGTTCAAGCCGCGGGGGCTGCGGATTCGATTCCAGACCACGGCGGCCGCTTTTCTGATGGAGGCGAAAAGCAAAACCGCCCGTGTGTTAGAGACGTTAAAGATCCCCGGGTGGCCAAAATTAGCCCGGAGCCCCCCACTACGGCGCGCCTCATGGCCCAGGTGTAGGTGCGTCGCGTGAAACCCCCGAAATATAATTTCAATTTCACGTTTATTTTGCTTTGTTTTGAAGCCATGACTTGGCTGATCGTGCTAAGACCACTGGGGGACGGTAGGGGGTGCTGAGCCTCTTCTTTCTGACAACAGAAGAGGCTCCAGCCCCCCTAACCCCACTCCCACCCCTTCCGGAGCCTCTGCTTTAGTTCATTGTCACTTCCCTACCCATTCAGGACTCAGGTATTAGTCACCTGATGAACTTTCTTCTTGTTTACGTGTCCTTTTTAGGAGAACTCCGGCGCGGTACCTCGGTGTCGGAGATATAAATTCCCCCACCGGGGTCCGGACAGTTTATCGAAGATCACGCCGTTTATCGACCACTATCGAAGCGTTACAATGTTTTTCTCGGCCTTTTTATTTGAGAATTCTGCGGTATACTTTTTTCGTTTCCTCTATGCTATGCGTAATTCAAAAAGATTGTCTCCACAGCAGTTCCTTATTATTTACCAAAATTGGTATTATATATAGTAGACGCCTTTTATTTCTTGCATGCTTTTAATGTTTTTGGCTTCATTTCTTATTCGGTTCATTGTGCAGGCGGAACTTCTATGCCGACTCTCCGTCTCTGTATAGTCCCCCATCTGATCCCAACCTTCCCCAGCACATTCGCGGGTGCGCAAACCCATTCACAAACTGAAACACCCTGCATCCGTCTTGCATGCGACAACAAAACATAGACGACTGACCGCGTCGCGAATTCAGGCTACATTCGCGACCCGACACTGGGCAAAGAGCTGTGGTCGATTAACGATAGCGGCGGCCGCTTCCGCTCCAAAAGAGCCTCGCGACCAGCTGTCGTTACTCTGTCTTCGTAGCTCGTTGGCGCTCTTGCACCGTCCTGACCTCTGCTACCGAGACTGCCTAGGGGTCTCTCAATCATCCGCACGACTGCACCGTCCACTGCTACGTTCATTCGTCGCATAGCCGCAGGCCCTTTCATCTCAGCATTCCGTCTCGTTGGCGGTCATGATGATTGGTGTTTAATGGCGCATGACCAACTAGGACAAAGAGTGCCAAAAGAGGGTTATGTAATGACTGTAATACAAACGTGAATGCTAAAATCTGTCGGTAGAAATATATGTGAAATGAAACAAGGGCGATGAAAATAGCTGGTGTAGGGGGCCAGTTACTTGTGCATGATAATAAATGAGGTGTAAAAATTTGATTTTTGTGAAAAACTAAAAATCGCGTTCGGATGCAAAACATGGGGTCGTCACACTAAAAAGTATGGTGGGTGTTGGGTAATATGTTGTCTGCTGTATGCGTCGTGTTGTGTTAAGTGCCTTGCATTGAGTGAGGATGTGGATTACGGATAGAGCATTCCGTTTCGTAACTAGGCCCGCAAGCCCCGTCCTTGTTATCTGCAGGCGTATTTTACCAAGCGCGCATCATCAATCGGGCGAGGTTGTCTAGCTTTATTCACAGCGCTTGTTATGTCGCTTGTGCCGGCCAATAACAACAATTGCACACTCGTTTGAGGCATCACTACTGCACCCGCGTTTTCTCGTTGATCAAAAAAGCAGGCGTCGGGGCCGGAAGCAGCTCCTTGGAAGAGTTCCGCAGCCTAATGTGTTCCTTAGCGGAGCGCAAAAGCGCGGCCAAACGAGCGAACAAACAAGTAGCAAAATTCACCATCGTCACCAACAACTCCCGTTACACGGTGGCATGAACTAGAAGGGGCGCAACGCGTACGATACAGGTAGAAGACATCCGAAAGCGTTAAGGCGGATCGCGAAGCAAAGCGTCTCAGGCGCTTAATTGGACATTCGTGGTTTCGCACTCACAACGCATAATAAGGGCTTAAGTGCCCTCCAAAAAGTTTTTTTTTTTGCTCACATATGCCTGAGGTATCCTTTGCGCTGAATAATTTAACATGTATGAACAACGGCAGCAGTTTTAGTAGCCTGGCTGGCAGGCAGACAGAGACAGAGACAGAGACAGAGACAGAGACAGAGACAGAGACAGAGACAGAGACAGAGACAGACAGACAGACAGACAGACAGACAGACCCGAGAAATCCCATAGCCACTTTTGAACTCCCATGAGAACCATACCTGACCGACTCTTGTCTGCATGCTTGGCGTGATTTCCCGGGGACCACTGACGTCACAGAGCGGTAGCCGCTCGTCACATTCAACCGCGCCATAATGTTACCTAAGCTTGACTCCTCCTGTGCAGTTTGGAATCACTGAGCCAATATGCATGAGACGAGACTCTCAACCTTCTGAATACGAATGAGCTGTCTACCAGGCGCTCCGAAAGCGACCCGATAGTTCTTTTCAAATGCATTCATTCCAAATTCGACTGTCCTTTGTCTTGTGAATTCAGCGTCGAGTGCAAGCAGACCTGTCCGCCAGCACGGCTGCTTTTGTGTAGACACAACACAAAGCCCGTCACCAGCTGGCCGATGCCAGCGAGCGTTTAACAGACTCAAACATTCAAGCGACACTTCCGGTAATGACGTAGTTTTATTTAAGCGCTCTTTTACAGATACGCTTATTTGAACACCTCTCGTGGAATTATTGCCCCTCCTCTTGTCTCTTTGTTTTCTGCACATGTCTTACATCAATAGGACGACGTGAATATGCTTTTATCCAGGTATGCATACCCTGAACCAGAATTCTGAGTACCTGCTGTGCGCGAATGCATTTTTGTTTCGGATTGTCGGACCCTTGTTCGCACTCCTTTTTTTATTTTTGCATGTTCCAAGGCATTTATTTTTACTATTGTTTGATTTACCGAGGTTTCTCTAAAGGCCTTTCAAGTGTGTGCGCTGAATATAGTGCGTCACCCGAGAAAGCACCTACCACTATTGGTGAGCATTTTAAATAAATAAATAAATAAATAAATAAATAAATAAATAAATAAATAAATAAATAAATAAATAAATAAATAAATAAAAGTCGTTTCCTTTTCCCTTGTTCCCTCCTCGCAAAAAATAACGTAAAATATAGTGGGAACAACACGCGCTCCAGGGAGGCTATGTCAGGTTTAAAGCCAACAAAAATAAATAAACAGGGGTAATAACCCAACATGTAGTGTTTAGAGAAAAGCCAATTAGCCTACGTGTCCCGAAGTTTAGGGGCGAAGCCCGTTAGGGGCTGAGGCTGTTGGCGTCTGCTGTCGTCGTCGTCGTCGTCGTCGTAATCGTCGTTCGTATCATGTAGTCACAGTACTAAAACACCGGGAAACTCGTTTACGCCTCGCGCTCGAACGTAACGCCTCCTCAAAAAAAAAAAAAAAAAACACCGGGACACTCGTTTACGTCTCACGCTAGAGAGCTCCGTGCTTCAAAGACAAGAGACTTTTACAGCAAAGCTGTATACCTGTACTCCCCAACGGTTTCATCTCCGTCGGCAAAAACGCCACGGCTCCAAGAATACACTTATACACGGCATGATTCGCCCCTCCCCAGGTTTCGTGTTAGTGGAGATTTTTTTTTTTTTTTTTTGAGATCCCTTAGCTGTCAAAGTTGCTTGATATTTTTTTCGCTAGACTCCGCGAAGTCTCTATCCCGTAATAAATTACGGGCTTAACAAGACTTTTACAAGTCTGCACTGCAGTACTTGTTGCCCGTTTCGGGCTGAATTATTAGAGACGAGCCAGTGCCGTTGTATGCGTTATTTAGCGCGTGCTATCATCTCACGAATAACCGCACACGGATATACTATTGAAATCCAAACAAAACGTTTCCGCAGCATCCGCCAACGAACGCGTGCGTTCGTTTGCACGGTGCTCGCCACAGTCACGACATCAGGCGTGGTGTCCGCAAAATAAGATCGAACTACGCTCTAACCGTCACTAAAGCGAAAGCTCTCTCACTAGAACCGATGGCTTCCTGTCAAAAAAAAAAACTAATGCATTTCGCAGTATACCGGTTGGTCGACCGCAAAGCTCCAATAATATCTCTATACACACGGTGCGTGCTTGAAACCGGGCCTCCGTTAAAACGGTTACACTACTTGAAAATCGCAAAAAAAAAAGAAAACGAGCTGTTCTAGATAAGACAATACACGCATCTCTCACGAAGAAGGAGTGCCATACCTTGATCTCACAAACCACGTATCGGCACACATTTATAGGTCGTTCGTAGATGCGTTTACTTAGCGCGAAAAAGAGACGCATGGGTTCGTTCTTCTATATCGGGGTTCGGGTCTTTGAAGATTTCACGATCGATCGGACGCGCTTTCCTCGGATTGAAATAAGCTTTCGCGCTTCTCCCGACTTTCTTTGCGCAGGGATGGCAAAGTTTCTGTTTTTCAAACAGATGGGGATCAAAGGAAGGTCATTGGGCAAAAGAGAAAAAAAGCAGAAAGTCGGTAATTATGCGCTGTCTGGACATGGCTTGCTAAGGCGGGGATGGGCACAGAATACTCGCTATAACTCCCAAGTAAACGTTGTTGGATAAATGTGTAAGCCGCTCTGCTTGGCGCCGAGCTTTTTTAAAGCCAGCTTCGCTACTAAGCACTGAAGAGCTGCTGGAAAGAAATCTTCCAGAGCAATGAGCACCGTCAAAGTAGGAGTATACAGGGGTTTTATTAATTAAAACCCTATATATCGCCTCGATCACTTTAGGGGGACTCTCACCTGTTAACGTTCCTATGTAGCTTACTGCTTCATGACCCACGGACTTGAAAACCATCGCGCACCAATAATAACGGTTTTACAAATACATATCAACGTTCACAACGGCCTAGTTCGATTATTTTAGAGATACGTCACCTCTGTACTAAAATAAAATAAAACAAAACTAATGCTTGCTAGACAGCTAGCGCCACCTAGTGAATACTGAATAAACCAAAATGAGTTTCTTGTTTATTTTTTATTTTATTTCAGTAAAGAAGTGGCACATCTTTAAGTGAAGCAAACTAGACCATTAGGAACATTTCTATGAATTCGTAAAACTTTCCGTATGGGTACACGATACTTTGTAAGCCCGCGGATCATGAATTCGTAAGGAATGTGATCAGGTGAGTCCCACTGAAAGTCGGCTTCAGTGCTACAAACAAATGCATTGCTCGGGAGACACCTGTTTAGGATCAATATGAGAAGTGTGATGTCACAATATAGAAGCTGTAGAGCACTTCATTAAATGAATACCTATACACGTCAACGAAGAGCTATAGGTGAAGCTTAAATAAAGTACACTTGTTTTCTGTACACAAATGAATTGCTGGAAAGACAACGTTCCAGGCAGAACAAAGGCGGTCGTGCAATAAAATACGACGGTCCTTGGGCCTTTCGTTCATGCCATTCGCTTATGCGGCGAAATTGTGACAAATCAACTGCTACAGACGGATAGACGTGTTCCCTCGTTGAAAAGGCATGGAAATGCCACCGTGTTTAAAAGTAGTAACCCTTACTGCGGTAACTGCGGACCGCCGGAAACCGTGGAGCTCACTTGCTGTTGGAGTGCACCGCAAATATGCAAGCAAGGTGCAGTGTTGTGCAAAAAAAAAAAAAAAACACAGCGCCTAAGCCCAACACCAATAACCTCGAACGTTCACGGTCCATGGCCCTCCTTTAGCTCAACGCAAAGCACTGGCCGCGTTGCTTAATTATCTGGACGAGATTGGCGTCATTGAGGTGATTAAAAATGTACAAGAGCACAATCTTCAGGCTGTTTTGTCGCACTACTCCCACGAACTGGACGTTCTGATTTTTTCGCTCCTTTTTTATTTTAATTTATCTATTTTCTCGTCTCTTCTGCCCTTTAATCTAAAGGACCTTTGCCTTTTCCCCTCCCTCGCCGAGCAGCATGTCGGTGTCGAAATTCCGAAAAATATCTCGGTTTTATCTTCTACTAAAGGCCTTTCTTTGTTTTCTCCTTCCTTCCTTCCTTCCTTCATGCATTCCTTCTTTCTTTCTTTCTCTGTCTATGTCTTTTTGTTTACTTCCTTCTTTTCCTTCCTTCATACATCCCTTCTTTCTTTCTTTCTTTCTTTCTTTCTTTCTTTCTGCCTTTCTTTCTTTCTTTCTTTGTTTCCTTCCTTCTTCATTCCTTCCTTCCTCTTTTCTATCTTTCCTTCTTTCTTTCTTTCCATCTTTCTCTTTCTCTCTCTGCCCCCACACACGCAAACGCACGGCCGCCCGCCCGCACGCACACACACGCCGGCACACACATGATAGTCAGAAACAACGGCTTCTACCCTCACTAACGGAAGCAAGCAGGCACGTGCGCATGTTGATTCAACGTCAGCGCTCACAACGTGGGCGGCGAAAAAATGCAGCTCGGAACACTTTTACGCAAGCGCAAGCGCGCCGCGTAACAGACGACGCTGCAACGTGGAATTTCATCTTTTACTCATACCAGCTTTCGCGAGTGCAGCTAGTCGCTCGCAGACGACACTGGAATTTGCGCCGAATATCGTCTGCCATTCAGGCTGGCATTTGAAAATAGCGCTACCGGGCGTATATATTTACACCTCCGAATTTAACTGAGCCTTGAAACGTGCAATTAAAAAAAGAACGGGGAATTTCAGAATTTCATCCGCATACTTAGCCCGGCTTTCATGCGTGCAGTCAGTCGCTCGAGAACGACACTGCATAATCGGCGCTCGAATATCGTCTGCCACTCAACGTGACATTTGAAAATCGCGCTATACGCAGGGCGTCTATTTTCATCTCCGAGTACCACTGAGCCTTGAAATAATTAAAGAATAAAACCGGCCAGAAATAGTTTCCAAACCGGTTAGCTAAAACGAGGCTCTTTTTTCCCCTGGAAGTCACTGACTGCCACAAACTAAATCCGACAACTCTGAACCCGACGGACCGCATTCGCTCTTCCGAGTACGTCAAACGAGGAAAACTCTGTGCAACTGTCGCAAGGGAAAACGGCGAAGCTTAAAACACTCTGAACGGCGGCAATTGAGGGACGCGCCACTAACGGGAGGGAATTCAAAAAAGAGAACTTCGCCCGAGGGGCTTAATCCTCCAAAGTTCGCGCTACGCGCCCACGCGTATGCTACGCTCACACCCCCGCGACGGCAATCCAATCAAAACTCGACAAACCTGGCGCCGCGCTACGGATGAAGGAGCAATGCTTACAGACCTTTAATATCCGGCGACGCGCTCGGCTGACGAGGACGCCCTCCAAAGCTCTTCCACGCAAGTCCAGGAACGTACAGACGCGAAGCGTTTTAGCAGCTCGCAACGTCTGAACGCGCTCATTTCAGTCCGACGGCCGGGACGACATTGAGAGTCTTCGATCAAAAGCGAAACAAACCGTCGATATAACCGGGGGCTTAAAGAGAAGGGACAAGCGGCGAGGGTGAGCCGGCTGCTAGCCGACGCTATGGTTCGCCCGAGACATGGCCGATACAAAAGGTTCTGCGGCGACGACCCAGAAGCCCCACCGAGTGCTGAGCAGGTGTGCGGACTCCGAGGCGACGGCATGTCCGTCACAGGCGTGCCGCTCGTGTCGTCACCAGTGACGAGGTCGGTCGATGAGCCTTGGAGATGCCGCGTGTGGGCGCCGAAGACAATGCCGCGATTCATCAACAAGACTTTGAAAAGGCGCACTTTTCCCGGCACCCGCATTTCGGAGTCTTCTTCTGCGGACAACTTGGATTTCAGCTGCTCGCTGGTGATATCTTGGGCGCTGTGTGTGTGTACTTTGACGAGTGCAAAGCGCTGCGGTATAACCTCTCTCTGTGGATTTTACTGGACATTGTCTTTTTGACGGTAATTTGTATGCGCGATACAGTAGACCCTCGTTAATTAAGGCGTACTCGGTTAAGACGAATTGCGCGTTTAGGATGAACACTTTTGCTCTCCTGTAACGTGCACAATGCGAAAAACGTCTGCTAAATAGGAATTTCACGCATTTTTACGTTCCGTTGGAATTTGTCTTAACGGCAGCTTCCTTATTCAAAGGTACAGGGGCAGTCAAAAGTAGATGGAGCACATGCTGATGACATTAAGATAGTTTCAGCCATGTGCAGCTGTAAGAATTGAATGTGTGCTCGCGGATTTTACCTATAAGTACTTATTAAAAAGTCATTGAAGGCCGCTGAACCCTGGCGGAGAAAATTCTCTAAATTTCCCCAACCATGTTCTGTTTACTTATGATTGCACGGCCATGGAAGGAAAAGGAAGCGAAGTGCGCAAGGGTTAAACTGCAGCTGGGATGGAATTCTGAGTTTCTTCAATTTCAAGTCCGTTTAAATGTGTCCACTGAGAGCGAGCTCTGATTGGCTGTGAGTATAGACGGTACGCGTGTGGCGTAAGACAAGCAAGGCGAGGAGTACGTTTCTCTGCATATCATGGGTCAGAGGTTTCGCAAGGGCAACTACGCCAAGTTTGAAAAGGACACGAAACGGAGATTTTTGAAAAGGACACAACTAAGACTTCCGCCCTCATTACATGCTCGGAAGTGGGAGGCAGTGGTGTGGCCGGAAACACGTTTCCGGGAATGATATACGCCACCGGTAAAAAAAAATAAAAAGAAAGAGGGCGGAAGCCAAACAATATATCAGTTATTTGCTGCTTTAATAAAGCCGAAAAGTAAGTTGTTTCGTTGACTGGAATATCTACGTAAAAATACGAGTACACACAGGACTCAAGAGGATTTGATTCGTAAGGACCATTTATTTGCCCACCAAAATGGCCGAAAAAGGGCAGAAAGGAGGAAGAGGAGGGTATGGAGCAGTGAGAAAATTTCGAGGGGTGTCCTGACACCGCAACCCCCATTGGTTACGACCCTGGTGCATGGAAAAGGGTGCCCCATTTTCTTAGTTTCTATTCGCGTCAATCTAAAGCTTTCCATTGTAATAAAGCAATTGGCGAAACAATGGGGAGCCCGCGCTGAACATATTCGCTCTTCTATTACAAGCTGTCCTCACGCAATCCTTTATTCTAGTTTTGACAGGCGACGCGGTCTTGCTCGGTGAGTCGGGAAAATACCAGCGAAAAGAATGCCCAAAACTGTACCCGGAAAGCCTTGTCGAAGGATTGGGTCACGCAGACATGAGTGAGACGAAAGTAATGTTAAAGGAGCCACGAAGACAAAGTTTGGTTTACAAGAAAAGACTGTTTTGTCCCCATAACAATGACGCCGAATTTATCGCAACTTTCCCAAAATAATCGAGATATCGACGGAAACAGATGAAGCAGTGGAGACTCCCCCCAGCCACTTTCCAGCAAATTTCTATGACGTCACAGAATCTTGTTTGTGCGACTGGCGCTCGCCAACCTAAGCCACCGCCTGGAAACATGACTGGGTACCCGTAGTGGGCATCTGGCTGCGTTTGATCGTATAACTTCAGCGCTAACGTGCAGATAACACACTGATCACTCCGTTTTTAGTGCTGACCCATATGACGTCCCTCCTGCCCATACTACGTCACTGTGGCGCGAAATTTAAAAGTTTTCCAAGATTTCTTTCGTTGTACGGCTTTCATGGCTGGAATGGAGCTGAGTGAATTACCGAAGGGTCGTTCTTTCAGATCGAACAAAGCTGTATTTTGTCTTCACCGCCCTTATAAAAAAAACTAGCATAAAGCGCCCTTTTCATTAAAGCAATGAAACGCTATAAGCCGTGGCTGAGTATGATTGCCTTGGGCAAGGTTGTGAGTGCTGATCCGAACCAGGAGAAAGAAATCGGGCGTAGAATTAGTGTGGGCCCGCGTGCATCCGGCAAGCAATCTGAACCAATGAACCGAAGGGTAAACTTTCGCCCTAACTAGAAAGGTACGGAACCAGTGCGGACTTCCGGCAGGAAGCTTCGGGGCTGACTATAAAGCCCTCTTCCGGAAAAAAAAAAAAAACAGCGCGCAAACGGACGGACCGAAAGAAAGAAAGGTGCACAACACAAGCGCTGACTCGCAGCTGAAGGTTTATTAGAAAGACGAATGAATTTATACGTGAAATGCGCACACGCGTTTGCGCACTGAAAACCAAGGAAGGCGCGCAAGGAAACCACTGCGCCTTCTTTCGTGTTTTTTTTTTTTTTTCGCGCAGTGGTTGTTTCCTTGCCGTGCCTTCCTTGTTTTCAGTGCGCAAACGCATGTGCGCATTTCGCGTATAAATTCATTCGTCTTTCTAATAAACCTTCAGTTGAGAGCTGTTTTTTCGTAAGATATGCTCTACAATCTAGCCCACCTGTCAGTTATGCTTCGGACCACCCAACGTCTACGGGAAGAGGAATGGTAGAAATAAAGCTTAGAAGCAGAGAATGAGGCCTTGGACACAGGGATCAAATTCGGATGGAAGGCCCCCCTATGGCTCAACTTACGAGGCCGAAGGGAAATGGGCTGGACATGTGAAACGGGGAACTGACAACCTGTTCACCACGGCCTTCTCAGAGATTAGAATCCAGGAAGGAAAAAATAGGTAAGATAAAGGGAAAGGAAATTTGGCGGCGGAGAACGGCTTCGGGTCCTGTAGGTGGTGCACGGTGCTCGGGGTTTTGCAGGACGGTCATTATGTCGTGTAGAACTGTTCTGTTGTAGTACGCCTCGGTCTGTAGGCGTCACCAAAGGCTCACGCCGCTGACGTTGCGAGAGGGATGAGGGGAGAAGTAGTAGACGAGGCAGATTTGCTCGGTAGTTGTAAAGAATATCTGTATGACGGCTTGGGACTGGGAGGTGATTGAGGGATTCCAGTGGGTCTTCTTTGCGTTCTGGGAATGCATGGGTAGGTGTGTGCCGCCTGATTACTCGGTAGGTTAGCGTGGCCCGGTGTCCAGACGCTGTAGATGCTTTTGCGGGTAGCTCGCGTATGCGCCGTAGTATATTTGAAATCTGGGGCGAGATACATTCTTTTTGATAACGGTGACATGCTGGCTGGGAGTGAGTGATGACGAGCATGGTGATGGTGATGATTATGGTGACGATAGAATCTGTTGTGGCAGTGCTTGCCGTTAGGGCTACGACTGTTCCTTCTGCTGTCGCGGATGTGGTAGTAGCGAGTGTGGCGGAAGTCGGGAGAGTTTTTTTGGGGGGAGTTGAGCTTAAGGCTCTAACGCAGGACCCTGAACTCAAGAGAGCTGCCTTTTACTAAGGCTACAGACGCATGAACGCTCAACGCGGAATGTGACGCATACCTGGCGTACCTAGCAGAAAATGTGCCCGCCCGTAGGTACTATCGGCGTCAAATGAAACGCGAACACGAAAATATGAACCAGAACGTGCAAAATTGAAAAAAAATTACGCCCACCTCCCCTCGCGGGAACCCTGGAGTGATGCGACGCTGAAGGAGGTTCCATTGGTGTCGCATCAAGCAATCGTCGGGTACGGCAATAGAGCAAGCGCGGACGACCGTCGACTGAGAGACCGGCCGGAGCGCGGCACTCCGCTTCTATGTGCAGCGCGCCCGAAGGAGAGGAGACCACGGAGAGAGAGAGTACTGCACATGCGCACAGAGCGCAGCCGCGCGCAGCGCGACCGCAGATGTTGGGAGAGAGTGTTCGCTATCGGAGAGAGGAGAGGAGGCGAGCGGAGGAGAGACGCAGCTGTGCGGACGCGGACGACGGACGCACGCAGGACAGGGCCGCCGGCAAGAGATGCTCCTCTCAGCGTCGCATCTAAAATACTGTTCGTAGAGTTCATATAATGGCACGCTATTGATATATTTGGAAATCCACTTTTCCAAACTTTGTTTTTGTAACTAAGCCACGCGTCATTTTGGCTTGCATGGAAAGAAATCGCGCTATTTTCGCGTTCAGGTTCATATTTTCGTGTTCGCGTTTCAGTTGACACCGATGGTACATACGTTAAAAAGTTTCTTCAACACAATTCCATCCTGCTCAACATCACCATCGGTAACGCGGAGAACAGAAGGGCTGAAAGAGAGCAAGCCCTCTCCCGAACGATCGGCTGGAACTCGCACTCGTAACAGGACAATGCCGCAACAGAACACCCGCGACGCTTCCGGTCTTGACACGCTCGACATTGACGTCTCGCGACCCAGCTCATCCATCGCAAACTAAAGAGTCTGAACTTTTAATCTGATACATTGGTAATATTAGCGGCGCTAAACTAATTTATCAAGCACAATGGTCATTAAAACTAAAAAAAAAACAAATCCGCTGACGCTGGGCGCAATTGGTGCACCTCATTCGGCACATCCCTTGCACAGGTCACGTGACACTTCCCACTCAAAGATGCCGACATTTTGAACCGCTCCTCACGCCGTCTGTTCTGTTCACACATTTGCAGAGCAGGGCCTTGCTCGCATTCTTTCCCGTAAAGCTTTATGGAAGGTTTCTTCATTGTTCCATATGGGAGTTTGCCTCATTTTTAATTGCGTGTAGCGTACATATTGCATATACTGAAGGTGTTTTAAGTTTTTAAGCGAAACTTCAATGGCTAGGGTTTAATGTATTTTTCAAGTCTGCGAACAAAAAGTCCGTGTCATTTGAAGCGCGAGGAGTTGGGAAACGAACGTCCTTGAGCTATTACCACACGGACATTATCAAAATTTCATGCTATTTAAAACATTGAATTGGATCCTGAAGCGTATTTGTCCTCACCACTTGGATACGCATTATGAGTAAATTAACTAACAATAGACACCATTAGCAAAGCCAAAAGATGATTTAGGCCTCGAACTTAAGCGTCTCATCACTTGGATATGCATTTAGAGTATATTAGTCATCAATAAGTACCAGCTTCAAAATCAGTCGACTCGCAGGTAGATGATAAAGGTTTCTTAAAAATTTTCCCCCGTGCGACCCACACCAGCCATGTCTACGTTCGCACGGCCCTCTATTTGTCGGCGTTTTAAGCGCTCGCGTCTCTAGTTGCCTCCGGTTCCTCGGGGTGGAGGGTCCCGTCGTCAGGACTGGTTACTGTTCGCCATTTCATTCTGAATTTCACTCGGCTTCTGTCGTCGTAATGTGGATGCCTCGTATATAGTCCGGAATCAAGCGTTGCTGGTCATCCAACTTCACAGAGTGGAACGGTTCATTTCCTGTTTCAAATTCGCGCGCTAGTACAATGACATACCGACTGCTCTGAGAACGCAAGTAAACGACTTATTGAATCATTTCGTTATAGCGTGGGCTATAACAAAAATACGACATTCTTTCATTACTTTAGCCCATGCACCAACATGTTTAGCGTTTCGCATGCCAATCACACAAGTCGGACATTGATAATATGCGGATATCATTGTATGTTCGTGATTTTTCTACTAATTTTGTTCCCCGTGCTTGCCGCATCTTTCGTGCCAGCTTATAACCCTGGATCAATAAAAGCTGTACCCTTCGAACTTCCGAACGAACGCTTCAGTACACTCGTATATTGTAGCTGCATCAAGCAGTGAATCAAACATTTTGCGGTTGTCATGTATGGGTCGGCTGCCGGGTGAAGTGACAAGGTGAGAGCCTTTTGTCCAGGTGACCACTGAGCATCACACACCGAATTAGTCTCATCCCTCTTGACTGTTATAGAACGTATACGAACGTCGAAAAGAAAAATCCCGGACCATCTCCACTAACGTGAAACCTGGGTGAGGGGAGAAGCATGCAGTGTACTATGTATTCTTGGCGCCTTGTCGTTTTTGCCCACGGAGATGAAACCGTTGGGGGGTACAGGTATACAGCTTTGCTGTCAAAGTCTCGCGTCTTGAAGCACGAAGCTCTCTAGCGCGAGGCGTAAACGAGTGTACCAGTATTTTTTAGTACGCGTTACGTTCTAGCGCGAGGCGTAAACGAGCTTCCCGGATGTTTTAGTAACGTGACCACATGAGATGACGCTTACGACGACGACATGAGACGCCGACAGCCCCAGCCCCTAAGAGGCTTCACCCCTAGAAAAATAAAGACGATGGTCATGCAGGCGGTTGCACCTTTCCCAGACAACTCTTTTGGAAGAAGCAACGGAAGCAAAAAGAATTGCAACGGCAACGAACCTTAGAAGCCGGCGACGCAGCACCACCACCACGCGGCCGTCAGGCGTGGCGAGGACGCACGTGGCAGCGACGATGGGGCATCCCGGGATGCGAGATGGGCTCTCCGCTCTCCGCACCGGCGATCCCAGTCATCGCAGCCGTCGGAGCAGCCGCTCGTGTGTCGGAAACAGCCGCCTTTCGCAGCGAACCCCATCAGGCCGGAGCCACAGCCGCAAACCGGGAGGCGCGGGAAGGGGATGGCCACGGGCGTCCGTTGCCATGGCGACGCGGCGCGCCGCCCCGTGGGAGGTGACGGAAACAGCGGGCAGTCGTCGCTCCCGCTTCGGGATGCAGTGCTTTCTTTGATCCCGATTATTTTTTTTTCTTCACGCGTTTGTCGCCGCACTACCCGTTGTCTTTACTTGCGGGAGGTTGGTCTGGCTACCTAGGCCCGGACGTCGTAGTTGCTGCTGCGTGGTGATCTTGCGTTCGTCGCACCACGGAATTAGCCGGGTCGATCCTGTCGCGGACGCCAGACGCGGTACATCTGCGGGAGCAAAGAAACAGGTGGGGATGAAGGGGAGAAAAAGGGAACGACGATCGAATAAGAATCGAAGCGCAAGGCGAGGGCAAGGTGGTGTTGTATGGCGCCTATTTTGTATGCACTTTCTCTTATTGCACTCCACTGGTAAACTACTTATTGTATAAAGTTTCGGATGTACCATATACAAACTAGTTACTTTTCAAATATTTCTTTTTTTGCCATTTTGAGCCACGGGGCACAGACCCCACCCAAGTCTCCTGTTTGTGGCTTTTCGCTTGTGCACTTAGCATATGTACTGCTGATGACAAAATAAAGATTGATTAATTTATTAATTATTAATTGATTGATTGCATTCCAGAACATTATTTACCTGCGAGAAACGCCTCAAATTAAGTTCTACATTGATGAGTCTCCTACCTATAGCTGGTTCAATCTTGAACAGCATTCAGCCACCTCTGTAGCATCATTACTACATATGTTAATAGACATCGGAAAACTGCTCCCGGCGCGATAGGAACTTTGCGCATGCGTAGAACGGCTGAATCCGGTTGTTGCACCGTCCGATGACCCGATCGTGTTCCTGGTGCCGGACCAGTTTCGCGGTCTGCTGTAACTCTGTAACAATTAGGCTGCAGTGAAGCAATGTATATAAGAAGTACCCTAGTCTACGCTCGTCGCGGCGCTGAAGAACAAAAATAAATTGTTTAAATCTAAACGGCAGCCTTCCAGCAGTAATTTTAAAAAGTACATACCAGCCAGGTGCGCCAACGCGCCTTCGCTTCCAAACGGCCAAGCGCGATTATACGAGAAAACAGTTCAAGCATAGCAGAAACAACACGAAGAAAAAGTGGACTCATCATTAATTTTTAAATAACAAGAGACAAATATATTACTTCACGGTGAACTCGCTGTCACAGAAACCGACTGAATGGCCATTTTCCGCAGTGATAGCCATTTTTTCGGTGCGAGAACTACCTGGTTTCGAGCTATTTTTCTAAAATGTTTACGATCACTTTTTCTCAGCCATATCTCTTCAAAAAAGCAGTTCCAGGAAGGCGGAATTTATTCCAAACACATTTTCAGGAAAAGTTCACACTGCTTGTTTTTAGTAATACTTTACACGCGTTTCTTTAACCAGGGGATTTTTTTTTCTAAGCGGTTGAGAAGGTTAAATTTTGTTCTGCCGAAAAATGCGCACAAGCTAAGAATAGAGAACGAGAGAGAGAGAGAGATAATTCTTTAATGAGACCGAAGAGGTCAGGCCTGCATAATGCTGGGCTTGCTACTTCAGATGGTTGGTTTGTGAACATATGATGAGGGTTATATGCTTACATGAATAATACAAATAAGAAAAGGAAAAAAAAAAACGAAAGAAACTCCATCAGACGGACACACGCACACACACATTAAAAAAAAACAAGAAAAGTCAGAGGCGGTCACAGGCTGGAGTCGAGTCCAGAGTCTCTGAGAAAACGCACAAGAGCTTTAAAACCCCGCACCGCACTGTCTTCGCTGTTCCAGGGGCCTAAAAAATCCTTCATGTTGAGAGTTCTCACCCGTAATAAACTTCGCGCTGTCGTTCGCGCCGAGTTGAAACGTGGGCAAACACAGAACAGGTGTTCAGTGTCTTCTCGTACACCGCAAAGTGGACACAGAGGTGATGCCATCAGACCGATTTTGTTTAGAAAGCTTTTGGTATAAGCTACTTTTAGGCGCAGGCGATGTATAGCCCACTCTGTTTACCTCGATAAACCGTGAGGTATACGAAACGTACACTGCGGGTCGAGAGCGTAAAGGGGGGCGTACTGCAAGTCCGGGTACCGCCAGTGCTGCAATTGCATGCGCCATCCAAGAGTTGTGGCTATTCCGTTGACGTCCTCCTTGGTTAAAGGGAGTTGTGCTGGTGAGCACGTGGAATGGCCCTCGCGCGCGAGCCGATCAGATATCACATTGCCCGTCATGCCACAGTGTCTCGGCAACCACTGCAAAGAAATAGTGTGCCCGTTGCGGAGTGCCTCTGTGTGTATGACGTTGATTTCTTGTATCAGTTGGCCTTGATTTACTTCCTCTCTTGAGAAACCACCAATTGCGACTGGGAGGAAAACTGCCGGCTGGTATTGCATATGGTAATTTCAAGACTCATAGGTAAAAAAAAAAATCGCGCACTGGCGACGGGACTTCGGTCGAAGTTGTGCTTATAGATTTAGGAAAATTATTTTACACTATTACTCGTTACGTTTTGCTCTTTAAAAATCAGAATATTGCGTGCATAACTGTCTCCATTGAACACCCTTAAAAGTTTTCTTCGCGATATAGATGTTACGCCGTTTTCGTTAAAAATAGCAATTTGAAGACGCTTCTGAGCTGACGGAGGAGTACCGCAAGGTCCCATTTTGAGCCCTTTACTTTTTTACGCTAGCCCTGACGACCTGTCACCACGCTTCTCATATTCCAGCGCCGTCCTGTGCGTGTGCGACACCGCTGTCATCTCATTTTCCTTTGAATCCGTAAGCGCACCATCATTTCATACCACTGTGACATTGATACGCACGTTTCCAATCTAAAAGTTGCGGTTCAAAATGAATACGAAATTGGCCTGACTTGGGCAACGGCATTTCATCAATCGGATCTGTACTAACGTCATTCAAACCTGTAGCCTTTCTGCTCCACAGAGTAAGTTTTCGACACCTTTCTTCCGCAAATTCATTCTGGACCAATCACATCGCAGAAACAGGCGTATCTATTTAGTTATCATAATAACGCCCAGTCTCGCAGCTATTTACACGGCCACGACCAGCAAAACAGCGCGCCATCATTACGCGCCTATTTTTTCGCGTGGGCCCGAAAAGGCACCGCGCGGTTCAATTTTTATGCCTCCTTGCATCGGTAGAGGGAACCAATTTCTTTCCGGGAAGCATTTCATCTGCTCGCCGGGCACGACTTTGAGGCGAAGCGTTTTCACACCTGAGGCGGAATTCCGAGTCTTCCCGTTTAGTGTCATTTTCCAAGTGTCCATTTGGAGCGAACCCTCACTGGCTGAAAGAAGACGGCAGAAAAGTAGACGCCAGCCAGTTTTTTTGAACGTCATCAAGTAGTAAATTCAGATTCGGAGGAATACACGAATGTATACAGCGTTTACAGCGCCCGAACATTCGTTCAGCATAGTGTCGGTCAATCAAAACGCCTCTTGATAGAGACACGAGTGACAGCACTATAGTCAACGATCAGGCTGTGAACCAACTACTGCGAGACAGAAGCTTATTAACACGAAAGTTTTTTTTTTTATTCCGGGATTCACGAAGATATCACTTACGTCATATCCGTCACGGAAGTGACGCCAGTACAAAGAAGCAATCGGCCTGTAAAGGGTGCACCCCTGCACACAGGGTCTTCTTGCGGGGAAGCAACCTTTAGTACTAAAGAGTACGTTATACTTCGGGTTGTTCGTTTACGGGTTTTATATTTTAACACGAAAGTGTTTTATGCCGGGATACACCAAGATTTCACTGACGTCATATCCGTCACGGAAATGACGCCAGTACACCTTTGCAGAAGCGACCCGCTAGCAGGACGTCGCTCGCCAAGCACACCCACAAAACAGCCGCCGACCCGCAAATCATGCTCAGCTGAAGATTTCGCTGCACATTTCCCTTTCGTGTTTTACCGATTCCTATGACAGAGAAATCAACCACAGGTTTTTATGGTAACAATATCAACCAAGTCTGCACGGGTTAACCCTCAATACCGACTGTAACAAACCGCGAATCCTGGTTTATTAAGCTTCACCCGAAGGATCGCTGCATGTCAAGCCCAGATGCATTTGAAGCCCGGAACATGGAGTGCAATCTAACGAGATTGAAGGCTCCGCAGCGCTTGAAAGGAATATTACTCAAGCATGCGGGCACGGGAAGCGGGCTCAAGACGCGAGCTGATTAAGAAAATAACGAAGTACTCCAACAAGAACACTCCTAAGACCATCTCCCAAGGTCTTAAGAAAGTGTTACACCGTGAAGTTGTTTATTGAGTTCTTTCAAACGCCTGAAATCAAGATGAGGTGCCCAACTATGGTACAGTCAATCCCCGTGTAAGAGAAGAAAAGGGGAATATAAGGCGATGATGTCCAAGCTTTCGCGTCTCGGTGCAGCTTTCGGAAAGTTCAGGTGAGAGCGGTCGCTTTACGAAGCGACTGCACAGACGACGCAAGGACACGGGGCGGGTAAACTTGTGCAGCGCCCGTTTCTCGGTAGTTGAACGCATATAAAGGCCACGCGCGGAGAAAAGAATAGGGAGGGGGAGAGGAGATTGAGAACACCTTTGGGTGTGCCCAGAGCAAACCTGGGCGCGAAATTTAATTCTGCCTCGCGGACGGAGAATCGAGTTCCGATAGCCAGGGATTAATAGAGTCGCGGACATCTGGCAAACAATGGCTAAGCACTAGCCGGCGGTCCCCCTCGTTCGCCTACAGGTGGGCACTTTGTACGGGTATAGGCAGTTATTGCCACCACTGCTCGCCGCAGTGCGGCTTTTTATTGCCGCTGTCTCGGGCAGTGAGGCGACATTTTCCGAAATAGGACAGCGGCAAACTTCGGCGACTGGGAAATGCACCCACGAGGTGTAAGGTGGGAGGTACTCGGAAACCCGCGTAAATTGGATCGCGAAAAATCCGAGGTTAGCGAAGCACTTCGTCTGAATTGCGAACGCGGAAGTATTAGTGTGCAGTCGAACGCCGCTGAGTGCTCCTTCTATTCTCGTGCTGCAAGTAATGCTGTCTGGTTTCGCGATTCAAGTGGTGCGGGTTATTACAACGAAGCTCGCATGCGCTAGCTTCTGACCGAAACTGCGTCCGCCTGTATCGGGTTGCGTGGACAAATAATCACACGTGCTCGTTCCAGACGTAGTGCGAAATGTTCTGTAGCTCCCAACCTAATGTAGGTATCCTGAAAAAAATCATACTGAAAGTGGCCGCTAAGATAACTCTATCATTACGCCGAGTTTCGTTTCGTAGTAAGGAATAGTTATTTGGCAGTGAAGTTGTAAATGTTACGGAATTCCCGTATGCTTCTGCCTTTAGCGCTTATGAGAACTGAAAACGAATATTTCAGCGGAAGAAACGCCCTCGACTCACGCAGAATCGTCAAACGACGTACAACCCAAGCGGGAAGCTCCCGTTCATTCTGGGCATGGAGCTTCAGTTAGCCACTCTGAGAGCAACCCAGCGGCGGCGGAGCGGCGGGCGCCATGTCTTCGCTCCATGCAGTTCAGCCTCGCGTCACTAAATAAAGTGACGCTAGTTCAGCCCGACGAACATACGGCGACCTGCCACGGCAGATTTTCCGCCGCGCGAACTTCGTCGTGGAAGTTCGCTCCAAGTATTCTGGCCCTTAAGTATAGTTAAGTGCTATCCGACCTCCGTTACCCTCGCGAACGAGACGTTTTTGCCTTCATTATTCTTGAGGACATCATTGTTGCCAGTGTTTTGTTCCTCCAGAATGTCCGTCTGCCCCCATTGCGGTAGAATAAAAGGGCATACATTTCCAGCTCATGCGTGAAAGGCCACCACCTTTTTCGCCTTGCTCTTCTTTTCGCCAAGAATCGCAAAGAGGCCAGCGGTAATCCCATTACTAGCGCCTCTGTGCCCAGGCAAACAATGTATATATACAAGCGTTATTTTGCTGCGCGAGAATGCTGCGGCCTAAATCCGCGAATCTCAGGTTATCCACGTGACAAGATAATCGCATTTGCGTCCCCCTCGAGATCTCCGATACATGGTCAAGCGTTTCTAACCGGGCCCATGGTTTGATTGATTGATTGTACGGTTGAACGCGCTGACGCAACGCAGGCGATGAGGCGCGCCGTATTGGAGGGCTCCGGATTAATTTCGACCCCCTGGGGATCTTTAACGTGCACCGAAATCTCAACGCACGGGCGTTTTATGCTTTTCGCCTCCATCAGAAAATTACTCCCACCTCCCCTCGCGGGAACCCCTGTATAGATGCGACGCATAGGGGGTTCCGTTGTTGTTTCCGTTAGATTGATTCTCCCATCGCGTGAAACGTGCCGTGAACCCCCTGCCGCGGCTATGACGCAACGTGGCGCGGCTATGACGCAACACAATCCAACACAATCCACTTTAATCCAGTCCAATCCAAATCCAATCCAATGACCCTCGCGAGAGAGTGTTCGCTATCAGAGAGGAGAGGGGGTGAGCGGCGGAGAGCGCAGCTCGCGCGGCGAGGAGAATGGGGGAGGGGTGTGGACGGACAACAACAACGCCGTATGGAGGGACAAGGCGAGTGAATGAGATGCAGTCGCATCTAAAAGCAGCCTCCCCGGCTGGGCATCGAACCCGCGTCCTCTAATCGGGCCCATGGGCTTGCATATCAAACCCGCAGGGTTCGGCTTTAAGCGTTTTCGGCCACCTTCCCAATACCCAATGCTGGGGAGATAAATTGGGCACAGAGCCAACGTTCGTCAATCAATCAATCAATCAATCAATCAATCAATCAATCAATCAATCAATCAATCAATCAATCAATCAATCAATCAATCAATCAATCAATCAATCAATCAATCAATCAATATTTGGGCGCCTATATATCAAGCAACCAATCTTGGGAACAGCACACTTACTACATAACTGATAACGCCAACCGAATACTTGCCTACCTAAGAAGAAACTTTCGAACATACCCTCATCGTTAAAACTACTCCTTTACAAAACATTAATTATACCAAAATTAGAGTACGCTGCCGCTATCTGGGACCCCGGTATTAATTTACTAACAATCGCAGTTGAAGCGATACAAAATCGCTCCGTGCGTTTCATTTTAAGTAATTATCACCGTACTGCAAGCGTTTCCAATATGAAATCTGCATTACTATTACCAGATCTCTCGCTACGCCGCCAACTGATGTGCTTATGTTCGTTTCATAAAATATACTACCATCCCACTTTACGAGATACCTTCCTGTCTAGTCCTTCCTACATTACCCGACGCCTTGATCATCGCCGCAAGATCAGACCATTCGCCTGCGACACCAGACATTTTTCCCTCGCACGATAAGAGATTGGAACCAGCTACCCGAACAACTAAAGTTCGTACCACAAGCTGCATGCAGCACTGTGGAGGCTACATTGTTGTCAATAGAGCCCCACTGAGGGCCCCAACTCACCGCGAAAGAAAGCGAGAATAGGCGCAGGATATCACCGGCCGAGAGGGGAGATGGAAAGGTCCTTTCAAAACCCCCTTCGCGGTGAGTTAGGCTCCCTCAGCGGGGGCTGTATTGACAACAATGTAGCCTCCACAATGCTGCATGTAGCTTGTGGTATGAACTATAGTGTCCACACCTGATAATAAATTGTTTAAATCAGCCTTATCCGCCCACCTGTAACCTGCTTCAACCGACCTTTTTGTACATTGACCGTGCCATTTTGGCTGTTTATCTGTTGTTCTGGCTGTTTAGTGTGTTTTTGTTACTGTTTTGCCGCTATAATGTGTCTCGACGCCTGAATAGGCTATTCGTTGTAGTACTTACGCGCGCTTATTTTTATTGTTCTTCTATTAATATCGCCTTTGAATTATACATTTCTGCGCATGTGTGTGTCTTTTTTTATGCCTTTGCAACCAGTGTCCTACCTTTATTTTTTTGGTGTTGTTGTGGTTTGTTTTGGCACCATGGTGCTCTGTATTCTTCTGCGCGCGTATTGCCTTTTCAGTCGTGGAATCATTCATTTTGCTGTTGCATTTCTTTCTCCTGTACCTTATATGCAGTCATCACACCCACTCCCCTCTGTAACGCCCTACCCCTCCTGCCTTGAGGGTACAATAAATAAATAAATAAATAAATAAATAAATAAATAAATAAATAAATAAATAAATAAATAAATAAATAAATAAATAAATAAATAAATAAATAAATGTCATCACCGCCGTTGGACTGGCACCAAAACTAATTTAACGTTTGCCATATCCGATTAAAGAAAAGTGGTTGCTTCTGTAATTATTACCGAATCGTCTCTCATGTCACTCCCCCCCCCCCCCCCCCTCATTTTCTTCTTTCTTCAAGTTTAATTATCGTTTTCAAAAAGCATGAACTCACGTCTAAGCGTCGCGGGATATGACGCGCCGTGGCCTGCCGGACTATGCCACAGCTTATGCCCTGTTTCTTTAGGGGTGCTGGCTGGTCAACATAGCCAATACGTACACGACCAGCCTACCGGCAGGATCACACCGATAGTCTTGGTTGGCCTCTGAGTTACAGTAGTGTTGTTCAATTTGGGTGTAACTTGCGTGTCCTGTGACTCACGATTTAAGCTGTCATCGTCGTGCGATGGTGATTAGTTATAAGATGGACGCTGGCGCTGCATACATCACCGCGGTTCGTGCATACGCACCAAATTTGGTCGGAAGAATTGAAGGATACATGCCCTGAATGTTCATTACATTTTGGGGGAACGGTAATTAAATGTCTTGACTATACTCATCTAAAGGACAGCGCGCCTACTGCCCACTGATAGTGAAAGACGCCTTGCGTCAAACTGATCAGTATTACACCAGCAATGTTTGCTGCGGCAACAAATAAATTAGAAAACAAACAAAGTTCCAAACAAACCAGCCGACCAAAAATGACAGAATCCATAAATACGTTAGTCTTCCAACAAATGAAGAAATCTAATTTTACCAACGATCCGTACACGTGGCAATGAGCAATATACAATCGATAAAGTATATAAGATACCGATTCAGCAATGCGCATGCGTTCACAACCGTTCACCTAATACACTTTCCAGAATCTTTACGACCTTTAGAAATTTTAGAACTTGAGTGTTTCTCCACTCCCGTATGTCGGAAATTGCTACAGCTCCGACGTTTCTCGAAGCACTTCAGAGAGTAGATCCCGTAGCGCTCGGTACACCATTTTCATTTCGGTCTTTTCGCTGACAATAGCCGTTTCGAGTGGAAAGCGACCCGGTCGTGTCGACACGTTTAACGACCGTTTTATCGCGGCGGGTGGCTTTGAATGAAAATGAGTTCATTGTTTGGAGTAAGCGCTTTTCTCGAATTGCAGGAAAAGGATCTCAAGAATGTTTCTGATCCTTCTTGAGTATTTGAGTTCTAATTCCTTTTTCTCGGAACGACACCGTGACAAGAATTGTAAAAAAAATATATTCAGCGATCGAAGGCTAGTGGCTCTTCGGTCGCCATCAAGCAAAAGAGAACACTGGATGTAGAGCAGCGGGAGGTTCTTGGAAAGCTCTTCCCATACACTTGGGCAGGAGTTCCAAGGAAAAGTGCACCGAATGCACACTGCCGTTGCACTCGCGCGGGAGATCTAAAGAAAAATGAACCGAATACATGCTTGCGGGGTGAATTTGTGCGGGAGCTCTTCGAAAGAAAGCGTACTGTATTTACGTACATTGGCGTTGCACTTGCACTGGGTAGGTGCACTGGCACGGGAGTTCTAAAGAAAAGTGTACCGTGCACATACTGACATCGCACTCGCGCGGGAGCTCTAAAGAAAAGTGTAGTGTCAACACTGGCGTTGCACTAGCACAGGAGTTCTAAAGAAAAGTGTGTCGTGTGCCCACTGGCAGTGCCCTTGCGTGGAAGTTATAAAGAAAAATGTATTGTGTTAACACTGGGTTTGCACTTGCGCAGGAGTTGCTTTACCGTATGCACACTGGAGTTGCACTCGCACAGGAGCTCTAAGAAAAAGTGTACCGTGTGCACACTGGCGGTGCGCTTGCGCGGGAGTTCCAAAGAAAAATGTACCGTGTGCACACTGGCGGTACGCTTGCGCGGGGGCTTCTATAAAAAGTCATGAGCCGCTCCACTACGGAGATGAGGTGGGCTGTCTAGTGTACGCCTGTTTCAAGTGCATGTGTGGTCGTTATGTTGAAGCCATTGACCTGTATGTGAAGTCCAAGGGCTCTAATGCTCTGTGCATGGCAAATGGGTCTGCGGTCCGCACAGAGCTGGGTATTTGGAACTTCGAGGTTGCTTTAACAGTCTTTTCTTGTGGGTCTCTATATGGGCAATTCGTATTTCTGGGGAGAGCAGCCGAGGCGCCTGGGGATCACGTACGTATGCCACTAGTACGTCTATCGCCTGCGTATTTCTCCTGCGTTTCTCCGTTGCTGCCGTGGGCGAACCAGAGTGTGACGTCGTTCAAGTATACGCTCGTGCTGCGATCCTATGATGTCTAGATGCTGCTGTAAATTAATAACGACGACGTCGAAGAGAAATGGACACGGGACAACGCCCTGTGGCGTCCCTCTGCAACCTCTGTTGATCACAACAGATTCTACACCTCGGATAGTTAGTTGCGCCGTGCGCCCCGAGAGAAAGTCTGACACAGTCATAAAATTTCCGTCGTATACCTCAAGCTGGGCAAGGTTGCGAGAGCACCACATCATGAATGACGTTGTCGAAGGCTTTGGTTAGGTACAGGCCTAGTATGCATGCCCAGCTCCGTGAATATAATTTGGTGCTTGAGACGGAGCATCATGCCCTGAGTTGAGAGTTCTCACCTAAAGACTATCGAGATATGTGGGTAGATATTTCCCTCCTGCATGAATTTGTTGAGCCGGTTGAGGATGGCGTCCTCTGATTATTTGCCTACATACGAGGTGAGCGATATGGGCCTTAAGTCAACGAGATTGTCTAGCCCGCGTCAGGGATCAAAACAATACCAGCCGATTTCCATTGCATAGTTAAAGTTCGCCCCTCCCAGCAACGGTTCACGTGCCTTACGAGTGTTTCGATTGAGTTGTCATCAGGATTTCTGAACATTTTGTTAGTGATCCCATCAGGACCCGGCGGCCGCCTTCCGTACCTTTGCCGCAGTGAAACGACGCTCTAATTCTAATTCAGGGTTTGGTTCTCTTGTGCACTCAGCGGGGTTAGCCCTGACGCGTCGGTTTTTTACTTATTGAATCAGGTCATCGTCCGTTTCCTCGTATTCAGTGTAGAATTTTACCGAGATTGCGTCACTGAGTGAGTTTTACCTTTTATGGGTCTAACAGACATCTCAGGATGTTCACGTTTTTGCGATTTCCACCTGGAGTTCCATCCCATCGCAGGTGGAGTGCCAGTTGTGACGCATGAGTCGGTTTGCGTAAATCCTCACTGTCTCCCACCTGCGCGGGCTGGAGTTGAGTTTTTGTGTACTAAGGAGACGAGCGCGTATGTTTTTAAATGAACACCGCCATGTCGACAACGAACTACTCATCTGCAGAGACACGAGATCGGCTCTTAAACGGTGCATTAAGACAAAATACAAGTTTGGTTCATTGAGAAAAAAAACTGCTTTGTCTCGATAACAATGACACCAATTTTACTTGAATCTTCGAACAAGTAGTCGACATATTAAAGAAAGCACATGGAGCATTGGCCACTCCCAGCCACTTTCCGGCGGTTCCTCGTTGACGTCACGAAATCTTGTTTTGTGCGGTTGGCGGGCACCGACCTAAGCTAGTGTCACTAGATAAGATACAGAGTACCGTCACTGCGGCACGCAAGTGAGCAACGGCGACCATTTTGGTGTTTATCAGTGTTGCCAGATTGCCGTTTCTGCGGCCTCACCGATAACTTTGACGAGGTCATTTGTAAACAGCATTGCCGAAGACGCAGCAACACGGCAGCATCTTCGGACACACTTCTGTCGATGAAATGCTGCGAGGCGCGTTATCTTTGATTCGCGTTCGGAAAGGACAAGCTGAGACTATCACAGTTGAGCGACAGAAAACGCGTAAACAACAAAATGGCGGTGCCCATGAACCGTCGCAGTGTAAACAAACGTCACGTGATGCGATCTGACCAATGATCACGGCGGCGGCGGCACAGAACGATAAGAGAAAAGAGTGCCGCTAATCTCTAACCTTATCTAGTGACACTAACTTAAGCAAGAAACATGCAAGCTCGATTTCAGTGGGGCCTCTAGTTCCGTTTGATCGCGTCACTTGGGTGCCAACGTGCAGCTAAAACACTGACAACTATGTTTTTAGTTCTTGCCCCTATACGTCACTCTCCTGCCCGTATTACGTCACTGCAGGGCGAAATGTGAAGGGTGTTCGCTATTTCTTGCGTTTCTTTTTCCGCTAAAAACGACTTTCGTGGCCGGGGTGCAGCTGAATGAGGTACGAAACGAAAGTTCTTTCAAACTAAAACAGGGTTGTATTTTGCCTTCGTGGCCCCTTTAAGACGGCAGAGAAAGGCGGTCCCCTCTAGTATTCGAGTAGCGGTTCAGACCAACGTTACGTTCAGACAGCGTCTCTGGTTGCAAAAGTCTCAAGCCAACACGCCCCTGAAAGAAAAGCAAGCGCCCAAGAAGGATGTGGGATGCACGAGGCACCGGGTGCGTCCGCGACGCGGGGCGCAAAAAGCAAAATAATCCGAGACAGCCGTGGGAAGACGCCGCCGGATAGAAGACGGCTCTTAGGCAAGCGGCAACGCATTTACAACGCCGCAGCAACCAACAACAGCAGCGCCTCGACGCGCGAATCGCGGTCAGCGCTCGGCACACGCTCGCAAGCGGTGGCAGCTGACAGGAACGCCGGCCAACTCCACCCACAGTTCAAAAAGCCCGCCAATTCCTGCGACGCGCCTCTGCAGGACTCTATGCCGCGAAGCTTCTGTCCAGGTGCGACCTCGATAATGACGGGCCGGCAGCTCGGTCACCCGAAAACAAAGAGTTCGGGCGGTCGCTCAGTGATTATCTCAAAGCGCGTGCTGTGCTACGTCGGGGGTGTTAAGCCGGCCTTGACGGCGCAGCGCACAAGAAAAAGGAAAGTGAACACGCAGTACCTGGGCCGTCTGCATTGTGTTCGTAACTTGTCTGGCCGCAGTTTGCGTGCTGTACACGTTTGATTGAGTGTAATACATTCAAACGGAGGCCCGCTGCGTGGCCAGTCGGTCGGCCCTCTTTCATGATAAGGAATTGCTCGCAACGAACGCTCAAACGCTCTCAGTGGTTGGGAACCTGAAACAAAAGTGGCATACCGATGCCAAGACTCTCTCCGGCAGTTTTACGGGGTGTTGAACGGCTTCAAGCCCTGTCGACGCGGTGCTGCCACCAGCAAAGGGAATGCCCTGGCTATACCTATACCTCCATTCGCCCTTAGCTTGAGCCCCAATTTTACGCGCCTTTTGAGCAGTTTAAGCACTCTCCAGGTTTGAAGAAAACCCGAGTATGTCGTCACCATGACACGACAGATGCACGCTACCTTTTTTTTTAATATTGCGCAGAGTCCAAAGTGCGGTCCAACGGCTCCCCAGCTTAGCTCTAAAGGCACGGCTAGAGTGCCGTCCAACGTCACTCGATTTTTTACGACTAGGCTGGCCGGAGCAGAATGTCGGCCATAGTGGTGTACAGGTTCAGTCATAGCTTCGTGATACGCAGGGCGGTGGTTCGAGTCCGGATCAGAGTTGTATTTATTCTTTAAAGCGAAATTAACAAGGAAGGGGTTCCGTGAATTATTCGGATATATGCGAACAAAATCTCCCGAGGACCCACGTGTCATTGAAGCGCGAGGCGTGGGAAAACCAACACCCGGATGTATGTGCTACCGCGAGGCGTTGCAACCGCCTAGTGGTCACCACCCAAGACGAACGCCGTTCGAAACGTGATTTGACCCTCGAACTTCACCCGGCTCATCAACTGGATATGCATCTCGATCATAATTAATGGGCAGCATCTGCAAGATCGAAACGTGACTTGGACCTCCAGCATATACGCCTCGACACTTGCGTATTAAGTTTCAGCAGATGGGAATAGGCAGCATTTTTAACATCGGTGGAGTCAAAATAAAAGTTTGTTCGTGTAGGTATATGTCTTTGTTAGGGATGACAGCAGTCAACGCTCAAGATAAATAAAATTTGCCTGTACTTTTTCGCCTAAATTCGGTGCCACCTCTGCTGTCGTGTGCTCAAAAAGCTTCGGTCGTCATCCACTTTCACACTGCAGAGTGGAATGGTTCATGATTTTTCTCTTTTAGTTTCAACTATGTTTCGATGGTTTAGGTTAGTTTTCGGAGCTTTGAATGATTACGTTCTATTCGTTAAGTTATATTAGGTTAGTTCAGACTACGTAAAGGAAAAGGAAGCAGTGCCAGAAGCGGCGTTTTCTTGCGAAAGACCTCTGGACGTCACTTTCGTGTAGGGCTTACAGCACTGTCGGTCGCCACTCTATAGACGTAGCGTAAACATTACGGGCTAAACTATACGGTCAAGAGAAAAGCCGGTCCCACCAGGCAACCATGCCAGTGGGCCACGGGTGTTGTCCAGCGTTACCCGATTACCATCTAGATTCTCCTGCGACCATTAAAGCCAGCGCTCAGCGCCGTTTCACCGCGCACGTCGGATGGCCATTCCATTGCGCGGCAGCCGGGGGCTATTTGCCCCGCACAAAGGACCGATCGCTTAACGGAGAACGACGGCCCTGGACTATAGGCGCGTACGCACAATCACGGCGTGGTGGGCACCCGGGATAAAAAAAAAAGGGAGAAAAGAAAGTAATGAGCCATCCCACTCAGTAAACGTGGATGACAAGCGAAACTTTTAACAGCGGAGGTGTTAAAGCTTGAGCTTGGTCCGGTGGCGTACGCAAAAAAGAATAGAAAGAAAAGAAATCTGGGCCACCTGTAAAGGGTGCACCACCGCAGATAGAGTATTCTAAGAGTGAAGCCGGCTTTCAGGCCTGCTCGACTGTGAGCACAGGGGGCACATGCGTAGGCGCACCCTTTACTATACCATTGTAAAGGTGATAGTCTTTCTTGCGCTACTAAAGCTTGAGCTTGGTCCGGTGGCGTAAGCAAAAAAAATATAAAAAGAAAGCTGCGGTGCCTGTAAAGGGTGTACAGAGGGCAACACACTTGTCTATAACACAGGTTTCCTACTTATAGCCTTATCTTGCCTCGTCCGAAAACCATTTGAAGAAAACTATTGTGTCATTCTGAAGTGTTAACCATACATTTTGACCTCAACGATTTTTGTGACAAGTTTGAGTCCGCCGTTTTGATAGGTAACTAGTTGAAGTTGAACTCAGTGTTATAGACAAGGGTGTTGCGCACTGTACCACCGCAGATAGGGAATTAAAACAGTGAAGCCGGCTTTGGCGCACAAGGGGCATATGCGTATTCGCACCCTTTACTACATCTTTTAAAGGCGATAGTCTTTTTGGGCTACTAAAAAGCAGAAAAAAATTACACCATCTTCCCGAGGGGAACCCTGAGGTGATGAAGCATCACAAAGTTCCAATCAAATCCAATCCAATCCAAGCCAATCCACCAATCCAAGAACCAACCAATCCAATCCAATCCAACCAATCCAATCAAATCCAATGCCCCTCGCGAGAGAGTGTTCGCTATCGGAGAGGAGAGGGGGTGAGCGGCGGAGAGCGCAGCTGCCGCGGCGAGGAGAATGGGGGAGGGGTGGACGCCGACAACGCCGACAACAACGCCGGATGGATGCAGGGACAAGGCGAGGGAATGAGATGCGTCGCATCTAAAAACAAAACAATTGCAGCTTGCACTAGCGGTGCAAGGCTACAGAAACAGCGGTACTGTGGATCGACATATCTTCTTCCCCCTGGGATCCGCTGTCAGTGTGGGGGACCGATCCGAACGGCCATGTACAATCCGGCTAAACTTGGCCTCCCTTTTCAGCACTTAGCCTAACCTAGCAAGAACATCGGAAAACCTAGCACAACTTGCCAAAACCGGGAGAAGCCAGGTCGACCCACAGCTCCGATGTTTCTCCAGCGGTGCACCACTAGTGCAAGCGGTGCCAAGTTTTTTAGCCCCCGAAATGGACGCGACACCGAATTTAGGGGAAAGGTACGAGCAAATATACGTTCTCTTGAGCCTTGACGGCGGTCACCCCTGAGAAAGACCCATACATACACGCGCACACGTCTACCTTGAAAATGGTATATATTGATGGCTAATCTACTCAAGACGCACATCCAAGTGAAAAGACGTACACGCTTGAGTTAGGGATCATGTTTTGAACGGCGCGCGACTTTGGTAGTGAGCGCGTGCGAATATATACACACACCGGGACATTAGTTTTCCAACGCCTCGCGCTATAGGACGGCTCGCGCTTCAAAGACACGTGGCTTGTTGTTCACAGGCGTGAAAAATGCATAGCACCTTGCCTATATAAGCTTCGCTTATATAGGTAAGGTTCCATGCAGCCGTATATCCTATACGGCCTATACTTTATATTATATGCAGCCGGTAGTGCACGTCTCGAGACACGACAAATCGCCCTTTTTCTAGAGAAGGCAGCAATGCCATACTTGTCTGTGTGACTGAATGGAATGCGAAAATGTCCAATTAGCTGGATACTGAATGCAGAGATCCACATCTGCACGCCACTGACCCGTACTGCAACGTGGCGTCATTCGCAACTTCAGATTTGAAATGAAAAAAAATCCCGGAAGAAAAAGAAAAAAAATGGTGCAGCTTGCAGTACTGGCGCAAGACTGGAGAAATAGCGGAGCTGGCGGCCCGTCTCCCTTCGTCAGAGACCAGGCTGTTGCACCTCACATGGACTTCTGAACTTGCCGCTGAAAGTTCTCCATGAATGGCAGGCCCGGATCGTTTTTCCGCAGCCTTTCACATCTCTCCCAAAGTGGAGAGAGTTAGCACGCGCTAGAAACCCGCGGCAACTGGCTTCACGAACTCGGAGTTGAGGCGCGAACGCACGAGAACTGGCGAGGAGAACAGCACGCGAGAGATCACGCCACGAACACTGGGCAGTGTCTCCTCTTCACGCGGCAAGAGCCTGGGCCGACGCCGGGCGCTCCTCCCGAGGCGCACGCTCACGTGCGCTCCGGTCACCTTTCTGTATTTTAAATGCAGAGCATTTCTTTAACTCACGATGTCACCCGGCGTTGTCGGCGTGCCTCGGCGTCCGCAACAGCCGTTCCAGGCGCGCCCTCTCCCCCACTCCTCCTCTCCCGCATCACGATACCCTCCTCGACTCCAACACAGGTCCGCACCCCTCCCCCTACCACTATATACAAAAAATAATACTTACCGGCGCCTGGTTTCGATCCCACGACCCTGCGGGCGGGAACGCAAGGTACATGGTGCTCTACCCACTGCGCCACAAAGCCGACACAAGAATGGGAGGCTACGAACGCGCCTTATATCCTTGACTCATTCAACACTATATAAAAAAAATACTATCCGGCGCCTGGCTTTCGATCCCTCGACCCTGCGGCGGAACGCGAGGTACATGATGCTCTACCCACTGCGCCACAAAGCCGACACAGAATGGAGAGGCTACGAACGCGCCTTATATCCTTGACTCATTCAAACTACGTCAAGAAGCTGCTGATACAACGCATTCACTACCACCAACTCCCCAAACACTAAACGTTAACGCAATACACCCACCCCCTATGCGACGCATTTACTCGAGTCCCCCTCGCGGGGAGATGGTTTGCTTTTTTTTTTTCTGGTAACGCTCCACGGCGGAACTAAAAGCAGCTCTGCTGTAAAAGCTTAAAATTTAAGATTGGGTGGGGAGAAACATGGGGTAGGCCTTGGTGTTGGAGTGGATAGGAGTATACGCTGATGATGATGGCCAAGAGGGCGATCGGAAGATCACCGCTGTGCCCGCGACGTGCGCTTGCGCGAGAACATCGGGCATTTGGTGCGCGCCTTTCCTCCCTTCGCACTGCTCATGCAAGAGTAGCCAACTCCCTGCCTCTTGAAATGTCACCTTCTTGGACGTGGCAACCAGTGCCGAATCAAATTTAGGCACAAAGTACTGTTGAGTTTTCTACGGGAACCTCGACTCTATTTAGTCCTCCTTCCTTCAACGTTATCGGCACGCCTCAGTTAGTGGCAAGTGACTTCGCATGTAAACAACCGTCACGTTGCCCGGCTTGCATTTTCTTTGAGTTGCTTTCGTATTATCCGCCTCTTTACCACTGTTATCCTGCTATCTTATTTCATTTCTTACTTCTAGAGTTTTCCTGGCAGTATTTCCCGTCGCACTTTGTTTCGAATGGTCTGTCTGTCTGTCTGTCTGTCTGTCTGTCTGTCGGGCCGTCTGTCTGTCTGTCTGTCTGTGTCGTCCGTCTGACGAAGTATGTCTGTCTGACGAAGTCTGTCTGTCTGTTCCTGCGTGGGTGTGCGTATGTGTTTGTGTGTCAATGCTCAGCACTGCTACTTATAACCTCTACCCGTCTTTCAAGGGCACCGACGGAGGAAGAGCCCACCGTGACGTGACAAGCGTGAACGCGCCCAGGCGTTCGGGACCGGGACCAGTTCCGAGCCAGCACGCGGCCGCGCAGGTAGAGCTATCAGGCGTGCAGGCGTGTGTGTTTGCCCGCGTCCCGTACACGGCATCGTCCTTTCTGTCTCGTCAGTGTACCGCATCCACTACGTGAAAGACACACACGACGAGCCTCCCTCGCCGTTACACAGCCCAGCTCTGTCTCGCAGGAAGGGGGAGGAACCGATAGGGCCACAGCAGATTGGTAGCTCGGAAGCACGCCTCCAAGATCACAAGGCCTGCACTTTCTTTTGTTAAATGTAGCCTCGGTGACCACGACTGGGCTCTTTTTAAAGGGGATGAGATAAATCAGGCGGTTAAGGTGAATTTCCAGGGCCGATTGACCTAGGCCAGCGTATTGGAAAAGTGCACGATACTAGGCGGCCCCTTTTTGATCAAGGAGGTGTTCGGAGAAGCGTACACAGAGCATGGCAGGGTGGCGTTCCGCCGTCGAGGAGACCCAGCGCGACGTCGTCACCCGATGCGCCCAGCCGCGGGGCTGGCTAACAAGGCCGCCGCAGACAACGACCCGTCGCCGTAAACAGCACGGTCAGTGGACCGAAGACGACACCGACTCCGCTGGGGGAGTGGGGGAGGGGCTCCGAGTGTGCGCTAAAAGCGGAAGGCCCCGACAAGACGCGCCGCGCACGTGATACGGTCGGCGGGATACCGCGACGAAAAGTACACGCACGCTGCTGTACGCGCGCTTCGTAGCATTCCTCCCACAACCTCGCTTGACACTGTGATCTTTAGAGATGCCGTCATTGCTTCAACGACCTTGGCCAACTAAAATTATCCCTCATCATCATCATCACCAACAGCAGCAGCAGAGGGGCTTATTTTACGAAAACTTCAGGGTAAAGGCCTCTCCCATTGTCTTTCAAGAACAGTTACTATACTGCGCTATCCTTTTTCTGTCTTACATTTCCTTATATAATCCCTCCATCGAGTTAAAGCTCTCTGTTAGAATACTTTAGCTGACCCTTTTTGTACCCTGTTATATATAATACTCCGGCTACTGGCCTTCGGAAATGAAGGCCAGTAGCCGGCACTACATAAAGAAACCTTGTTGTTTCTTTCGATATATATAAACACATGCCTAAGCTTACTACAATAACGACAAAATATGAAAAAGCGATTAAGCCCAAGTTGAAACTCGAATCTCACCTCTAAAAAAAATCAGACCACCGGGCGGAGTCATGAATCACCCAAGTCTTCTCGTTCGTCCGCTATCTCGTCGCACCAAGCCACGTAACACATCCTTCGCCAGAACGCCACAAATCACGCGGAGTTTAGTAGGCCGGGCCGGGCGTAGCGGAAACAGGTGATTGACGATCGCGAAAAGCAGCACAACGGTAAAAACGAAACTGAACGGCCAGGCCGCACGCCACCGGAGCCCCTAATCGTCAACACGAGGCCGAGGCGACTTTGTCTAATGGCTTGTCCTGACAACGCGTCTCTCCAGATGATGGACTGCGAAAGACGGCACGAAGAGATAAGCCGATCGACACGACAGCGCGAACCGATTTGCGCCGCTCGCTGCAGCACGATCATGATGGGCTGAACGCCTATACGCCGCTTGGGTTTATTGTGGTGCAACAAAACGATACTATATAGCCGCAACATCGGCTACGCGAAGCTAAGGCTATGTTCAGACTACCGATGCAAAAGCCATATCGTGATCTATGGACGTAAAAAACGGCGTGTCACGCAGTTCGGTTGGCTGAGACGTGAAATGACGTCATTCTACAGCAGTTGCGGCAACGGTCTTAACCCGACATAACACGACCATTGCGTGTATAGCGCCCGAGTTTCCTGACTTAGTTGCCGTAAATGTATGCTTTCTTTGAACGGTTGATTCGAAAGGACCGTACGGGGGGTTTCGTTTTCGCTTCGCTAATGGGCCTGCTAACGAGCTCGCTATAGGTTGTTGAGGAGAACAACGACGTAGGGCTCAGACAACAACACTACGCTGGCCGCTGTTGTCTGCAACAGGTGAGAAATTTTAAGAATGTTAGAGGCGAAGCCCCTTAGGGGCTGGGGCTGTTGTCGTCTCCTGTTGTCGTCGTCGTCGTAATCGTCGTCTCATGTAGGCACGGCACTAAAACGTCGGCAAACTCGTTTACGCCCCGCGCTAGAACGTAACGCGTGCTAAAAAAAACCGGGACACTTGTTTACGTCTCGCGCTAGAGAACTTCGTGCTTCAAACACAAAAGACGTTTACAGCAAAGCTGTATACCTATACCCCCCAACGGTTTCATCTCCGTTGGCAAAAACGCCAAGGCGCCAAGAATACAGCTGTACACTGCATGCTTCGCCTCTCCCCAGGTTTCACGTTAGTGGAGATGGCCCGGGATCTTTACTTTAGTGACATAAACTGTTATGAGCTCAACTATAGGTGTGCGACAGTGGCACAGCCGGAACTACATGGGTCATTTCGGTGAGTGACGTCAACTGTGGCGTTGTCGCACGGGAAAAAAAAAAACTGCGGTTGATTCCTCTGTCATAGGAATCGGTAAAACACGAAAGTAAAATGTGCAGCGAAATCTGCAGCTGAGCACGGTTTGCGGGTCCGCGGCTGTCTTGTGGGTGTGCTTGGCGAACGACGTCCTGCTGGCGGGTCGCTTCGGCAAAGGTGTACTGGCGTCATTTCCGTGACGGATATGACGACAGTGAAATCTTGGTGTATCCCGGCATAAAACACTTTCGTGTTAAGATATAAAACCCGAAAACGAACAACCCGAAGTATAACGCGCTCTTTAGTTCTAAAGGCTGCTTCCCCGCAAGAAGGCCCCGTGTGCAGAGGTGCACCCTTTACAGGCCGCTTGCTTCGTTGTACTGGGTTCACTTCCGTGACGGATATGACGTAAGTGATATCTTCGTGAATCCCGGAATAAAACACTTTCGTGTTAAAAATCGAGGCGTTTCACTGAGGTGAATGCGGCTGGTAGTGCTAGATCGGTAGGTGCGCGGCCTGGTTATTAAAGCGAAGCCTTCTACGCCCCACTGCTGGCGTTCGATGTCGTGCCCACACGCACTGCAGGAAAGCCAACTTTACACAACGGCTTTCACAAAACAATGGATGATGACAAGCGAAGGCACATCAAAATCCCTAAGAAAAAAAAAACTCTTCCGGTGGTCGGAATCGAAGGTGGGTTCCTCACGTTATGAAGCCGATGTCTACCCGATTGCGGCATTAGGACACGGTGGAGGCAGTTTGTATTTCGGACTTTGACTTTGACTCAGGTTGCACGGGAGAAACATTCGCGCTTTAACCATGCTACCTTTAACCAGACAACCTGGAGGGAGGAGGAATAAAAAAGTGGGGGATAGAAAGGAACGGAAAAAGCAGTTCAGCAAATGTTCACTGTTCACACAATGTTCACTGTTCAGGCGAAGGCGCGCTGTTCACATGGAGCTCGCAGTTAGCTCAGCGGTTCACTAGTCGCACAAGGTTAACTCGGGCAAATCGAGCGTGTATGGTGCATTCTAGGGGAGTCGGACGGACTCCTGCGCCAGTTTGAAGAGACCATTCTCAAGAGCGAATTTGGTAACCGTTAGTGAATCTTCTCGTACACAACGTGTGTGTTCGGATTCGAATGCAGGTACAGGGCCAACTGCTAAGAAGCTGTGCACGGCCTCTGTCGAAGGCGGGGCACAGCCAGATGAGATGAAATCAATTTAGCGTGACATCGAAAAGGATTAAGCATTTATATGTGCACAGGACCAGGAAAGCCGTCTGTACGTCTTTAATAGCTGATGTGTCACACTATCGCCGCAAACGAAAATTGTATTCACAAAAGTCGCTGGGGCATTCATACTTTGCATGAGGCTCCTTATATTGTCACTAAAAAATGTCTTCCCAGTAATGCATTTGTGTACAGTGGCGAAGCCGTCTTTAAAGGGATTCGTATACAGCGCTTTTTAGAATACACGGGTTTGATAAACTGCCTTAGGGACTTTATATTGCTACGTGAAGAATATTGAAGGAGAGAAGGTCGAACCCTGGCACACACCGCCATGCCCGCCAGTCTGCAAAGAGGATGATGTAAAGGCGCCGATAAAGTTAATGGGAACACGGCCTTTTTAATTAACAGGAATTTCTCGTTTGGGAAACTGCCTGACTGCATTGGTGTGCGTTTAATGGAGTCCTCCCTAATAGTAAGAGCTTCCTGTTATCCAGTAATGGCTGCCATAAAGCCAGCAAGACAAATATTTTGTGATATTCACATAACCTCGTCCCAGTTATGACGGCACCTGTAAGCGGTAGCACATAGCCGTGCTCGCGCCAAGATGGCTGCGTGACATTATAATCCATCTCATCATCTGTGATCGTTTGTTTCGCTTCCATTTTGTCGCCACGTAAATATATTTTGATATAAAACCTCTCATAGTGCTCCTAAGGGTGTCTTCCCAGTAAAGCGTCCGTGTATAGCAGTGAAGTCGCCTTTAAAAGGGCTCGGATTGTATCGTTTCACAGTGGCACACGAAATGATGCGGATGCATTTTGGCGGACACTGCAGACACTGCATATATGGCTGATATATGGCGGATATATGTAGTCACTGCATATATGGCGTCTGAAAAAAAAAACGTGTTTTCAACAATGCACGAGTGCGTACTGTTGAAGCCGACTTTGAAGGCGTTCGGTATACAGAGATTAGGCGACAATCCCATTAGGGAGTTTAAATTTTTTAGATGCGACGCATCTCTTGCTCTCGGGTATGTCCCTCCGTTGTTGCGGCGTCCGCACGCTCACTGCACATGTGCAACTCTCCTCCGTTCTTCTCTCCGACAGCTGTGCGCAGCGCTCTCGCTCCGTCTCATTACCATAACAGCTGGTGTGCGCGGGCTTCGCCTACGTTCGCGTCTGCTCCGGCGCGCAAGCGTGCGCATGCGCGCGACTCTCCCCCCGGCTCCTCTCCTTTCAAAAGCGGCAATATAAGCGGGGGAGCGCACGGCGCCGGATCAGTCAATCGCTCGCTCTCGCCCTTAACTTGACTTTGCTTGACGATACCTCCGTGCTTGACTTGAAGATGAAGATCTTCCGATGAAGACGTGATGGAAGCGACAGTCCCTTCAGCGAGTGTACTGACGCAATCCAATACCAGCGCCAGTCCAAACGCTCATACGAACACATGCGGGTGTTCGTATGAGAACACCCCCATGTGATGGAAATGCATCATACGCGTTCACAACACGTTTCACGCGATTTAGAGAATCAACCCAATGGAAACGCCAATTGAACCCCCCCCCCCCGATACGTCGCATCACATCAGGGTTCCCTCGCGGGAAGATGGGCGTAATTTTTTTATTAGTCGAGCTGCCACTCGGAAGTGTACGAACACACGTTGGGCTTGGCATCGTTTACGCTGCTTGTCAGCTCGATGAGCGCGGCGCGGAGCGTTGATATCGGTGGACATTTGACCCGGACACTCTCTGGAACTACTGCGAAGCTATGAAGGCGATAGAAGCGATACGTTGCACAAACACGAGTAGATTAGGACCATGCAAGTCGAAACCAGGCACTATATAGTCAAACCATCGCTTCATAAAGCCGACCTCGGTGCATCCTGTGCAGCTAGCGCGCTCTCCATTACCACACACAACAGTTGCTCTGCCCAGAACGGTCAGTTTGGACAGTAAGATGTGCAGTCGCTTCTAGGTCTGAGGAGGTTTTATCTCTAACTATAGCAACAACGGCGGAGTGAAGAACGACAGCTCACGAGGCGCTTGGAACGCGTTGCCTGTACGCTTTCTAGGGGCGAAGCCCCTTAGGGGCTGGGGCTGCTGGCGTCTCCTGTCGTCGTCGTCGTAATCGTCGTCTCATTTCACGGTACTAAAACACCGGGAAAGTCGTTTGCGCCGCCTCGCGCTAGAGCATAACGGGTGCTAAAAAAATCACCGGGACACTCGTTTACGCCTCGCGCTAGACAGCTTCATATTTCAATGACAAGAGACTTTTACAGGAAAGCTGCATACCCCTACCCCCCAACGGTTTCATCTCTGTTGGCAAAAACACCAAGGCTCCAAGACTACACTTATACACTGCATGCTTCGCCCCTCACCAGGTTTCACGTTAGTGGAGGTGGCCCAGGATTTTTTCATGCTAGGAGAGCATTTCTTTTTTTGCTCTGCTACTTTACCTGAGAGCAACAAGGTCGAAAACTGGGCTAGTTGGTACACATTCATGATTAACCAGCGCAAACTAAACGGGACGAGAGAGGAGTACACAACACGAGCGTGTTGTGTGCTCCTTTCTCGTCCCGCTTAGTTTGCGCTGGTTAATCATGAATTAACTAAGATGCCTCGCCCCAATGAGAGGACCCGGCGATCTCACGTTCAAAAATAAACTACTATATTGCCCTTCTCAAAAATTGGTCGCGTAACTGTTCGCTTCGCTGCAATGTCGTCGAAAGACGATAGTTTTCGTTCGCTCCTGCCACGTAACAGGCCCTCCTCCTCTCTTCCCCACCCAACTCACACAGATCTCTTTTGTCTCGCTCCTCCCGTGACGCACGCCATGGAGGTTTGCTCAAGTCAATTCAAATTTCCCGCGTTCGCACGGCTGGCGCACCGTCTACTGGGATCTTTCGTTACTGTTGGGCTGAAGCTAGAGGCTACAGCGCGAGACACTTTTATATATTTTAGTCCAAACATTGTTTTTCAGGCTTCTTTATTTGCTATAGCAAAATCAAGCCCACGTCTATGCTTAATCAATATTACACTACTAGAATAAGTTCTGCATTAATAATTTTGCCTCAGATGTGCTTTTTTGTTGAACACCGTTGACAAGAATGAAGTGTGCTATCAGATTACACTGTTTGAATGGGTGTGGCCTATATCTACCGCTTGTTCAACAATTCTTCTAACTTTTGAGGGATTGAGGGAAGTACAGACAGACAGACAGACAGACAGACAGACAGACAGACAGACAGACAGACAGACAGACAGACAGACAGACCGGCAGACAGACAGACAGACAGGGCAAAATGTTTGCGTTTAAGTACCGCAAGATAGACTATCGTCTCCAAAAGTTATCTGCGTCGCCGGGGCGGAATCACTGCTAGGATTCTTTTCCGAACGCCTTCTTGATGCGTACGCGTCCCAGAATTGCTCTTCTACCTGGGTTAACACAGTCTATAGAAGGGTCTGGTGGAGGGTGAGCAGTTCAAAATAGGCAAGACGAGAACTTACAATCTTGCAATCTCGAGCTTACAACATGGAAATCAGAAAAAAAAAATTGCCGAGGTTCAACGTGGTTAAACCAAGCTTTTCAAGAGGTAGCGCGGTCTTCGAGCCGAAAGCGCGCAGTGTACGCAGAAAGTACGCAATTCAACCTCAAGATAGAGAGAGAGAGCGAGAGAGAGAGAACTTATCTAAACAGCCCTAGTCCGGGCCGTCGTGCCACAGTCTCTTCATTAGGAAACGGCCGGCACGTAGAATTCCCAAAGTTCATCAGTGGCAAGACAAAATACAGGCGCTGCTCAGCGCGGTCGGTGCTCCAGGCGCGCACGCGCAGTTACCTTGGGTGCAGCCAGCTCCTCCTACTATCATTTTCTGGCGAACTACCTTATTCTTTCCCCCTATCCCGCTCTCCGCACCCCCCGAAACGAACGACGACTAGACGCGTTCACTCTGCAACAGCACGAAGCGCGCGCGCGACCTTGGCTGAGCTTGAAGGTCAGTTGGACGCTACGAGGAACGAGGGCTTTTTTGGGGGGGAGGGGGGCGGTTGTGCCGGCAGTTAATGGAGCTTTTGGTCTAAAAACGAGACGTTGACGCTAAACGACTTCTGCCGTCGGGCACTATCCGCGTCTGCCGGATCAATGTCGTCCTGTTTAAAGCCAATCTGGGGCGCGACCCGCTTCGTTATTACATCTCGATACTAGCGCGCCGTAGTGGAGGGTGTTGTATTAATTAAGGCCCCCACCTCATGTTTCCTGACGCGCAACGAAGGCCACGTGCACGGGCGTGTTTTTGTCTCCCCTGCACAGGAGAGGGGAAGTTTAAAAGACGACAGCCTTTCGTGGGCTACATAACGCTAAATTTGTCTGTATGTATGTATGTATGAATGTGTGTATGTATGTATGTATGCATGCATATATGTATGTATGTATGCATGCATGTATGTATGTATGTATGTATGTATGTATGTATGTATGTATGTATGTATGTATGTATGTGATGTGTATGTGTATGTATGTATGTATGATGATGTATGTATGTATTATGTATGTATGTATGTATGTATGTATGTATGTATGTATGTATGTATGTATGTATGTATGTATGTATGTATGTATGTATGTATGTATGACGAAGTATATGCAGCAAGGTAGCTCCGAACTGCTATAACTGATGCTTTATTCGACGAGAAAAAACACCAGAAAAAAAGAGAATAAATTGCGGCATAATTGCGGCATAATTGCGGCAGCGTTCTTTTGAGTAGGAATGCACGTTGGAACAGTTTTTACCATAGGAAATGAAAAAAATCAACTCGTTAAAAACGGTGCAGAAGAGAGGCGAGATGAAAGCAAGCACCAAAATAAGAGACGTCGGCTCGAGCTGTTCCAAGCAGAGCAGAAACAAAATTGCGCTATAACAGACGGCGTGAGAGAAGTGCAAGTGCGGAAAATTTGAATCCAGTTGCATTATCATTCGTCATCATGCGTTCATCAATGCATTCATCATGGGACGAGCGGAAGGGGCGGGGGAGAAAGGAGAGGGTGCACGGGGGATTAAGATAAAGTGAGCACAGGGGCGGGTCGAGAGACGCTGCGGAATTCGAACAGCAGACAAATGGGCGGGGTGTCTTCCAGCACGCGTATTCACCGTTTTCCCGAGCCTTATATACGCTGTCCTCCCCATGAAGTCCTGACTGGCGGCGGCCTGAAAGGCAGAATCCATTTCTAATGCCTCTCAATTCGGAGCATTCGTGGTACAGGAAAAATTGCTAAAGCTGGGAATTACGTACGTACGGTCACGGACAAATGAAATGCGAACATGAAAATATGAACCAGAACACACAAAATCTAAGAATATATATAGTGGAGATCTTTCATTGGCGCGGTTGTGGTCTATAATACAAAGTCGCACTTCCATAATTTGTTACTGTCATATAGAGAGTGCGACAATTTCGCTTGCACGGAAAGAAATTGCGCTATTAGCGTGTTCTGGTTCCTATTTTCGTGTTCGCGTTTCATTTGTCCGTAACTGCACCTCGGTTAATGAAGCGGGTGTATAGATGATGGTCATGACAATGCGCGGACGTGTGTGTATGTGTGTGTGTGTGTGTGCGTGCGTGCGCGCGCGTATGTGTGCGTGTGTTTTTTGTGTCCGTGTATGTGTGTGAGTGTGTGTGTATGTGTGTGTATGTGTGTGTATGTGTGCGCGCGTTCACGGGTTCAGTTAAGTAGTCACTGATCCTATAGCGCCTCTTCGAGAGTGGTGGTGACGCGTGGCACGGGACCAGCATGTCAGGGACGACCTAATCAGCAGGCGTCGGCGTGCGCGTGTTGGCTTTGCTCGTGAAATTTGTGTAACGAAGTTCTCATTTCCTCAATTAACGCCGCTCATTTGACGCTAGCAGCGTCGCCCCTCGCCACAGCCTCACGCCAAGGCTGCGTACCCTGGGCCCCCAGAGTGACTGGCCGAAGGAATTTCGTGCGCTTTCTCAAGGATATCGAACGCGCTTAAGATTAAATGCGCAGACAGGTCTGAGTTTGCGTCAATAATTCGCCCGCGATTTTAAAAGCGAAGCTGTTTAGCAAATCGTAATGTTTAGTGTCCGCAGTTGAAAATACCAAGAAATTGCCGAACGCGCGCACGTGGGCGCGGGCCTCGCGGCCACCGCGCGGCAGTTAACAAAACCGAGATAATGTCGAGCACTCATGTGTGCGTGCCTCGCGACGACCACCCAGCGTCCCCTACGCACGTTTGTCAAACCGAGCACACCCACTTAAGGAGATTGGCCAAGTTTGGCCGAAAAAGAAAACCTTCAGCGTTCGACCTAATAGTGGCAACACTTGCTCGAAACGAGAAAGACCCGTCATAGCGTATTTCCTCCAAAGTGAGACTTAATGATTAACACTTCCAAAAAAAAATGGAAGAAGCTCACACTTATAGCAACAATGATGGAATAAAGGTCACTTCATGCGGCAGTGAAGAAGGAGCAAATCGGCTGCAATCGTGGACTTAGACGTTCGTGGTGGTAGTAAAGGTTTCGTACAGCTTCGCTACCTTCAAGTCTGTTAGTGTGAGCTTCCTTCATTTTTTTTTTTGTCTTGCCTTGGTACTCGGCTGCTTCGCGCCTTGTCAAACGAACTGCACGATAATCGATTTTCTACTTCAGCTGCAGCATTTGATGACGTGCTGTACTTCGCCGACCGCGTTGCACGGTCGCCAGCTATTTTCGACATCGGGTATGATGTTATGCGGTGCCTTCAGCCAATATACGGCATCGTAAATTATATAAGCCGTCATATGATCTTCACTTCGCCGGAACGCAAGCCTCCTGGCTCATTACGCTGCAGGCGCTTCACCGTCCCTTCGCCGCGCACCCTCCCCCCCCCCCCCCTCCTCTCCAAGTCAGGACGCCATTGCTTTGCTTCGCGAACATCGCGCAGCTCGCGAAGGGCACGCCATGTGCACAAAATTAATGCGACCAATTATCGTGCGGAGTGCGCACTAAGGCTGGGTTCAGACTGTTGCCGCAACTGTCATAATAACATTAAAGAATGACGTCATTTCACGTTTCAGCCAGTTGAACTGCGTGCCACGCAGTTTCTTAAGTTCATAGATCACGATGTGGCTTTTGCGCCGGTAGCCTGAACATAGCCTATCGCGCTTTTCAAGCGAAAGCTTTCTTAGTGCAACCGACGGCGTCCCGTCAAAAAACTAATGCATTTACCCGTAGACCGGTTGGTCGACCGAAAAGCTCTGATAAGATCTCTGGGCACACGGCGCATGCGTGAAACCGGGCTTTCGTTGCGTCGAAACGGTTACTCGAAAATCGCGAAAAACGAACGGTTCTATAGAAGACACATCGATATCCATGCGTTCTTCTGTGATTCTAGATAAGGCACAGATAAGATTATACACACGTCGATCATGAAGGAGGAGTACAACATAGTGTACCTTATCTTATAAACCACCTATCGGTACGCATTTGGATCGTTCGTGGATACGATTACCTAGTACGCAAAAATAGTCGAATGGGTTCGTTCTTCGTCTTCGATTTGGGTGCCTTTGAAGGTGTGACGATCGATTGGACGCACTTTTAGCTTTCGCGCTTCTCTCAACCTTGTTTGGGAAGGGATGGTAATTTTTTAGCAACTTTTCGAAGCTTTTTTTTTTTTTTTGCACGCGACATTAAGGTGACACAAAATTTCGGTTACAGGTATAAGAGAATTTCATTTCTCATGAACGTTGACGGCGGGCATCTCTAACGGAGATGTACACTGTTACATTCGTTTTCTGCTGAGCATTCTCAATAAATCTGGCTTTTCCGCAAGCTCTTCTTGCCCAAGCAGAACAAAAAAAAATTTTTCCGCTGCTTAGCACAAGGTCACGGGTTCGATTCCCGGCCGCGGCGGCCACTTTTCTGATGGAGGCGAAAAGCAGAAACGCCCGTGTGTACGAGATTTCGGCGCACGTTAAAGATTTCCCCTGCTGGTCAAAATTAATCCGGAGCCCGCCACTACGGCGCGCCGCATCGCCTGCGTGGCGCCGACGCGTTAAACCCTACAATCAATCCATCAGAACAAAAAAATTTAGTGCCCTTCCCTCAGTGAAGAAGGATGACCAGGCGAAACTAGACACAGTGTTGGACGACATGAAACGCGGTTGTTTGTAATTTGCAATTGATCATATTTCCACGCTAATTATATGGCTGTATAAAGCTTTGAAGGACTAAAGTTTTGTTATAGCGGAAAAACATGCGGCTGTCCGAAAACTTTCATTCCGTAGAAGCTTCCATGTGTTGACAGCAAACGGGGATTCTCCAACATTTACAACTCCACTGTGCACAACGTAACGGCAAAAATTAGATGAAACTCGGCGTAAACTTAAAGCCGTCTTAGCGGCTAATTGCCATATAATTTGTTTCAGGACACTTAAGATTGAACAAGAGTTACAGCCGTTTTTCCGTAACCGTACACCTTTCGTAGACAGCCACGAATTACAACAGACGGGAACGCTGTAACGTTCACAATTTCACTGTGAACTCTGAATATAACAAGCAAATGCAACTCGGTGTAACGATAGAGTCGTCATAGCGGGCAATTTATGCATGATTTTTTTTTCCAGGATACCAAGAATAAATTTAGAGCTACGGAGCACTCACCCGAAAGTTGGCTTTGCCGCAAGATTCCTTGTCGACGCGACTCTGTCCGCGGACGCAAAAATTTCGAAAAACTAGCCGCAGACGGCTTCGCTGTATAATACACAGGAACCACTCGATCCTGCAATTTAAGTATGGCGTCCGTGAAAGAAATGGGCGCCATTGAAATCGTAGGTGGTTCGAAATATGGGAGGACACACGGCATCCGGTACGGGAGTGCCGCGACCATCAGACGGGCTCACCCCTACACACATCGCTGGGCCCCCTCAGGACATGGGCCCATCTGAACGATTGTAGGGACGTTACTACAGTGCAGCGTCCTTTGTTCACCAATTCTGTCGGTGTACCGCCTTAGTTTTGGGTACCTTCTTTTTCGTGTGCGTGCTCTGTACTGTCTTTGTAGTTACGATGGCCACGCTTTGCGTTTTTTCTAATTTTCTTCCTATTCTCTCTCTTATTATGAACCGCGGTCCTTTCTTTCTCTTTCAATTCCCGAATCCACATCCCCATGTGTGGGGTAACCTCTCAGCCTTTCCTGTATTGTTCCTTCCTTCCTTCCTTCCCGGATCCCCTGCTCTTTGGAGACCGCTCTGTCCAGAAAAGCCCCGCAAGACCAGCAACGGCTGATCGATCGTGCCCGCCGGATAGCGTCCGCCACTGGAGTCCTGGACTAGAGGACCACACTCAACCAGACCGCTCTTCCACCACCAAATGAGTGCAATAAATGTCTTCACCCCCTCCACTACACCCGGTCGTTCACCTTCCAACGCCTCGCGCTATAGGACGCCCTGCGCTTCAAAGACACGTGAAGCCTGGAGAGTTTCCGTTAACGGACGACAAAAATACACGGAAGCCCTAGGCTATGAAAAAAATCGACGACAGCCGAAGCGCAGAGAAGGAAAAACGAATGACAGCGGCGCGGCCTTGACACAGAGACGCCGCGGCAGTGAGTGGTGGACACGGTGATGCTTTCGCGAACAGGTACGAGCTGGCAAGGCGAGTCGCTCCTCGCGTGTTTGCGCAGCCCTGGCTACGGCGTTCCGATTCCTCCGGGGCAGCCCCGGAGCTCCCGCTGTGCAAATACAAAAACGCGCGCACTGCTCTGACGCGACGTATACAGCTTCCTCGTGGATCCAAGCAGCCCCGCGCACAATCGTCGGCCGTGTCCATAGCGTGCGTACTGTCATTATCATAACGCGAGTGTGCACGTGACGCTTAAAGAATTCCCTAATGGAACAATCAAAAAAATGAATGCCCACTTCGTTTTCTAGCCCGCTGCGCCCCTTTAGACCCAAAAAACAAAATAAAATAATGGAGAAAGCTCTGCGACTTCAAGCAGTAAACTACAACACTCGAAAACTCCGACGATTTAAGGGAGGGATTTCCTTTAATAAGTTTACACTCCAATGACGCGACCTTAGGCTTAGCTGCCCTAACGAGATTGTAGGATGATCTCGGTGCACTAGTATTTTGCGAGTGGTCTTTGACAGCTACAGTGTCGCGGTAAATCGAAGGCTGCAGAAAGCAAGGAAGGCTGCGCGAAGGTAATCGACAGCCCAAGGATTCACTGCGGCCTTCGTTCATTATGGCCGTGGTTGTTTGTCAACTAGCACGATTAAACAACACGTTAGCGAAAAAAAAAAGTTTTGACGTTCCTACTTCCGTGCTAGGACTTCATTGTAGCCCTTGTTGATTAGCTTCTTGCTGACATCACTCGTTACCTATTGTCTTAGGTAAAAACAAAACGGTGCTGCTACCTTGCTCCAGGGACTACCGCAACTACAGCGACTACACCGCTCCAGAGAGGATACCACCAGCAAGTTTGCTTCAAATGAAAGTCCGACGTTTTGTAGGCCTCCAAACACCTTGATTCTCGATACTGTGTCGATTCTGAGCGTGGCACTTTTTGTTTTCCGCCCGCGGAGTAGGAATGCAGGGCAGTGTTCATTCATTCATTCATTCATTCATTCATTCATTCATTCATTCATTCATTCATTCTGTGAGCCCTGTTTTGGGCTTTTGCTAAGTGGAGAATTACAGTATTACAGCAAGGAAATGTTCACGCTGTGTCAGACTTTTACGACGGCAACAACAAATACAAGACGTTATCCGAAGGATACGCAACGGCCAACATAGGCTCACCACAATTCGCGAACGGATAATACAACGGTTTCCAAGAGAATTCAAGACGCGCGAAAACGGTACCAAAATAACCGCCACAGAATATTTCTGCAATTCTGTACACTTTTTTTTCTCTCTGGCAAAGGTCGTTCAGAGTTAGGGTCGCAAAGCTACGGTAGTTTTTGTGCACCAAGATTTAGAAGTACAGCAAATATGAGAGCAAACTGGACAACCACGGCCATTAACCCTAAATGATCAGCGCTTTGAGTTCTACAGCTTTTTTTTTTACTAGACACACATACACGCGACATCATCGGCGCATGCGCCAGAAAAAAAAAAACAGAGAAAAATAGAGGCAACATATTCATTTTACACGTGTGCGCGGTAGACTTTGATTCAGGAACTACACTTCTTTCTTTGGACAACGCCACAGAAGAGGTGCTGATACACGCGTCGCCTTCTTAGCAAATACGATATGCCTCAAAGATTTCTCGTGGTAAGGTAGCATGCATGTGTGTCTAGTAAAAATCTCAGTTGAAGTCTACCTTTCGTCTTGCGTTCTTCTTCCGTCTGTGTTCCGTCCTTAGCGCTAGTACAATGTACCCAGCATCCTCAAACCAACTAGCCCAACTTTCCGACTAATAAATTATAACGAAATCGCTTTATCCGAGATATCGCTTTAAGCGAAGTGTTTCATGGTGCCCACTACAGTGCATAGTAGCAAACCGAACTCGCTTTTAAAGAAATATCGTTTATAACGAAGGCACTTTTTCTTGTCCGAGACCTTCGTTATAGCGAGGCCTAATAAAACTTCGCTATAACGAACGTTTACTGTCGACAAGCCATCTGTCGCTGTCGCTTGGCAGTCGACCATATATAGGGAGGTCGATTGGAGTCCGAACCTCGTCTGATTTTGACACCCCGGTAAGAGCAGCCGCTGCGGCGGTTACGGCCTTTGGACGGCGGCTACGCGAAAACAGGAGGGCAATAATTCTTTCCGAAACGAGGGCTGTTTCTGCTCACGTATACCGCGCGTCCTGTCACGCACTCCGCGAGGAGTTGGCCCCGAAAATGAAGGAAACGCGCTCGCATACGGGGTGCACGATTTCGCCTCTGCCGTAAAGGGTGTACGTCGCCGTTCGTTCACCGTCCTTAATGTGCACACGGAAACCGTTCATAAGCAGTCGGTATACAGCTTCTAACACTACCGCTTCGCTGCACCGTTAATTTGCTAGCGCTGCCACTTTACTACAACGATTACCCCTGCGACTACCTCCCTTTACTGGACCTGGTAAAGGGGGCGTAAAGACAAAAAAAAAATCCCGGGCCGCCTCCACTAACGTGAAACCTGGTGAGAGGCGAAGCATGCAGTGTATAAGTGTATTCTTGGCGCCTTGGCGTTTTTCCAACGGAGATGAAACCATTGGGGGGGGGGTAGAGATATGCAGCTTTGCTGTAAACGTCTCTTGTCTTTGAAGCACGAAGCTCTCTAGAGCGCGAGGCGTAAACGCGTGCCCGGCTGTTTTTTGTTTTTTTTAGTACGCGTTACGTTCTAGCGCGAGGCGTGAACGAGTTTCCCGTGTTTTGGTACCGTGACTACATGAGACGACGATTACGACGACGACAGGAGACGCCAACAGCCCCAGCCCCTAAGGGGCTTGGCCCCTAATACAGGTTTGATTCATTAGAAAGACCGCTTTGTCCCACTAACAATAATTACAATTTTAGCGCAAACGTCAAACAAGTATAACCTAGGTACTACGAAAAACGGACGAGGCAGGGGCGACTCAGCAGCCGCTTTATCGCGACTATTTATGACGTCACAGGATACTGCATGTTTGCGAGATTTGCGGCCGCCGACCACAGACCCCGCCAAGAAACTTGACTGGGCTCTAGTGGGGCCTCTATTTCGTTTGATCGTAACAGGCTAACGTGCAGGTAACACAATGTTCATCCATCATCATCAGCAGCAGCAGCAGGCCAGCAGCAGCAAGCCTGGTTGTGGCCACTGCAGGACGAAAGCCTCTCCCAAATGTCTCCAGTCACGCCTATCGAGCGCTAGCCGAGTACACCCTTTGTCCCCGAATTTCTGTAGTTCATCCCTCCATGGAGTCCTTCGGCAAACTCTATTGCCTTCGCGGCAGGCCCTTCTTTAAACGGATGGTCCATCTGTTGTCCCTGGTGCGCATGACTTGACCCACCAATGCCCATTTCCTTCGCTTAATTTGAGCAAGAATGCCTTCCACAACAATTTGTTCCCTAATCCACGCAGCTGGTAGGGGCTGGGGCTGTTGGCGTCTCCTGTCATCGTCGTCGTTGTAATCGTCGTCTCATGTAGTCACGGTACTAAAACACTGGGAAACTCGCTTACGCCTCGCGCTAGGACGCAACGCGTACTAAAAAAACACACCGGGACACTCGTTACGCCTTGCTTCAAAGACAAGAGATTTTTACAGAAAAGCTGTATACCTCTACCCCCCGAACGGTTTCATCTCCGTTGGCAAAAACGCCAAGGCGCCAAGAATACACTTTACGCTGCTTGCTTCGTTCGTCACTAGGTTTCACGTTAGTAGAGATGGCTCGGGATTTTTGTTCTTATCCCCAAGTGCGACCCTAAGTATTCTTCTTAGCAAGCTCTGTTCTTAGTATCTTCCTATTACGTCGCTGCAGTCGTGTAGCGCGAAATTTGAAAGTTTTTCCGCATTTCTTGTGTTTCTCAAATTAAAACGAACGTCATTCTGGGCTGAGGTGGACTTGAGTAGGTTGCGAAAAGCTAGTTATTTCAAATTAAACAAGGTAATGTCTGCATGGCCCCTTTAATTTTCACTGCAAGTGTTGCTTGAAAGGGTCAGAGGCATGTGGAATACGAGGCCTCAGTTATTGCACTTTAAAAGGATTTCGATTTTAGGGAAGATAACGCCTCACCAAACAACCGCACCCCTCCCTCTCCAACACTACTCCCCATTCGGCCTACCTGCCTCAGCGCCGCCGATCGTGCATGGTATACGTAAAGCAAATTACAGCGTTTACCTGTTAGTAGCGAGCTTTAAAGTAGGTCACCCACACTTTGCAACTACTAAGACAATTCTATTACTATTCTAAGCGCTGGGATTTTATCAGCTTGTCTGACCAGGACGCGTGTTTCTAAACGCTTCTCTACACAGCACCCAAGAGACATGTGTGATGTCACTGCGCGCGCTATTCTTTGGAGCGCCTACTAAAACGAGCCCAGCGTGGGCTCTCGTAGCCTTGATGTAAATTGTATACCGGCGCTGGCGTCTTGGCTTCGAGAGCCAGCCGGTGTATCTCTTAGTTTTTTTTTTTCATTGCTTAATTTTTTTCTAATTTTTTTTTTTTTTTTTTGGCTTAACCGAAATCTACGCGGCGAAGCGTTTGGAAATACGCGACCGGGAATTGCGCGAAATTTTCCACAGAGCTTCCTTTTTCTCTTTCCGGTGCCATTCGTCTCCTCAAAAATGGTTCGCTTCGCATCCAGTTAAATTCCTCTCGCCGAACACATTTACTGCTTCGTTCAGAGCGAAGCAAAATCTTTGCCTCGCTCCTTTCATTTTTACGCGCCTTATTTCCGAGGTATACGCTCAAAGAGGAACGAAACAGACGACCGAGCGATTCAACAGTCTTTCTCGTCTCGTGTTACGAATTCAAACCTTCTCATTTCGCCACAGAGCAAAACCGCGAACATCTGGCAAGGCTCAACTCAACGCGTGTACGACGAAAAGCAGCTTTTTCCTGCCTCCGACAAGCACTGAAGTGTGGGTAAATTCGGTTATGAAACTGCTACGGAAAACCTGTTTTCCAGATCCCAGCGCGGCGCAAAGCTCTGAATTAATGCTTTGCGTAACGGTGTACACCGCACTTGCACGATTCTAACGCGCACCTTTTTTCGCTAAAAGTGGCCTTCAAGTTTGCGTGCGCTGCTGAGCACGAGGTCGCGGGTTCGATTCCCGGCCGCGGCGGCCGCTTTTCTGATGGAGGCGAAAAGCAAAAACGCCCGTGTGTACGAGATTTCGGTGCCCGTTAAAGATCCCCAGGTGGTCAAAATTTATCCACAGCCCTCCACTGCGACGCACCTCATCGCTTGCGTTGCGTCGGCCCGTTAAACCCTAGTCAATCAATCAACCAAATTTGCGTACGCGTTACATTCCGGCGCAAGACCGAAATCGGCCTCAAAGCGCCCAGCGGCGTCGCGACTGGACGCGAACTCCTCCCAAAATCCCAACTCAATCCAATCCAAAACAATCCCTCAACACCACGCGAGTAAATTGACCTCTTCCACTCCAAGAACAGCGCTAGTAGGGGTGATAATGGAAATCACAATTGGTGGCTCTTTGGTCAAGATTGTCGGTGACGCTCTTGTACGATATGCCAAGCGCGGGGCGCGCCCGTTATGATAGCTGAGAGGCTTGCTTTGCACTCACATCGCGCTTCGCTTTTTGAACTTCTTGCGCAGGCGTGGCTCTTTGGGTGCGCACTTGACAAAGTTTAGCACGTTTGCCAATGCCAATGATTGGGAGAGAGCCTTGGCCAGCTCCACCCTCGAGGATCAGCGTCAGCTGGTCGAGAGGGCTGTGGACGCGGCCCGAGCTCAAGGCGTCCTGGACTAGGGAAGCCACCCCGAAGACTCCATTTTATTTTATTTGTTTCTCAATAAAGAAAGTTATTTTCTCTCTCTTCTCTCTCTTCTCTCTCTCTCTCTCTCTCTCTCTCTCTCTCTCTCTCTCTCTCTCTCTGTGGCCGTGCAATGACTGAGCACTTTCGCAGTGGCTACAGAATGCCAATAATGAAATGTTTGAAGTTGGTCCAGGCGCGCCCATGGCATCCGTAAAAGGCGGCAATTGCGATAAGAGCGAGTCACCAAAAGTAATGGCAGCGCCTACAAGCGCATGCGCAGATAAAGTTCGTGGAATCGCGGAAAAGGTCCATTTAGGCGCACCCATTCCTCGATGGGCATACCTTAACCAGCTGTCCCAGATATCCATTTTAAATTATTTTTTAGATGAAGTTATTTTTTAAATTTTCGTGAGAATCCTTGCCTTTGCGTTGCACTCGGGGGCGCGTTATAATAGTGAAAATACGGTACGTTCGCTCAAAAAAGACAGAAATAAATGTCACACCGTGTTAAATATTGAAGGTACGGATATACGCACCACATTGAAGAGGCTGGAGGCGCTGAAAGTGGCTTGTGTGGATCCTCCTGCGGGAAGAAGACAAGGAAAACGTAGTAAGAAAAAAAGGGAAGGCAAAAAGCAATTATGAGAGATAGCGTCTAAGAGAGGTTTTCTTTAACGCTGCAGTGCGCTCTGCCTCGGGATGAAGTGCGTGGGAAGCGGAAGAGGAATCCTTGCTTTGCCGTCGAAACGACGGAGCTCGAGCCCTGCGGGAAATTGCGTCGTTCTCGTGTTACGAAGCGACGGGAGAGAGAGGGAGCACTTGCGGAACACCCCACAATCGCTCGCGGTCGAGCGACTCATCCAATCTCACCTACGCAGTGCTCTCCCACGCCTTCTACAAAGCGCAGGCGGCTGCACAGCCGAGATGAAAGGAACCTGCGACTGATTGGGGACTGTTGTGTTCGAGATCGTCGCGGAATCTGACCGTTTAATCGAGCTATGCAGTCGCCTCCTCTTGAATAAAAAATAAAAAAAAGACATTTCAATTTCTCCGTTGCTATTCACGTGTACCGCAAAATAAATTGAGATTTTGTTCCCTGAATGGGAGGCAATCTAGGCTAAGGTTGTCGTCCACTGATGAGTGCACATTGTAAACTGTAGTATCTGAGCAACATAAGGGCTATCGAGGGACGGGGCCGGAAGTACAGTATAGATCACTTAAAGCGAACCCGGTTTTAACGAAATTCCGGCTATAAAGAACAAATCTCCGTTTCCCGTTAACATTTGTACACATATACTTTATGTTCAGATATAGCGAAAAACGGATATAACGAACTGATTTCCGTTTCCCGATGTGTTCGTTATAGGCGGGCTGGACTGAGAGAAGCTCGATAACTAAATGGAAAAATGCGATGAGGAAATGTGGTGGCAAAGAATGGAGTCGGACAGCGCAGAATAGGGGCATTTGAGAGTAAATGGGAAATGCTTTTTCATCTTGTTGTCGACATAAAAAAATGATGATGGATGATGCGACGACCAAACGGGGCGAATTATGATAATGATGACCACAGACCACCCATGAACTGCCATCAGATTCATGCTCCGATTCCTTCAGAACCGCAACTACAAACCATCACTTTGTTTTTCGCGAGGCTTGTCAGGAGAGCATATCCACTTCGGCCGCTCTGGAAGGAAGCCCTGAACTGCAGCCGAAATCGCACCGAGAGGAATGTGCCGTATTTCCTCGTACATAACCGCCATTTTTTTCTGCCCTCTCTCCCGCTCCCTTTCCCAGAGCCGATCGCCCAACCTTCCCTCAGGTACATGACACTTCAGCTGAAGCACCTCGGGCGGCCCGCTGCGGCCGTAACGGCCCCGGTGCTCCAGTTATGGGACGCAGACATCGCCGAAACACAAAACTTAGCTACAGAAAAAGGGAAAAAAAAAGCAGGGCAACACTCGCTCTTCCGTTTTCTCTTTTGCTTCCTTTTGTTTTTATGGCGACCGGCGACCCTGCCGCCGTCCAGCCTTCGACTGCCAAGGTCACTACGACCGCCCTGCGGTGGGCCTCTGGCAAGGAACGCCGCAGCTATATACGCGCCTTCCCTGCCTTTGAAGAATGCTAGGCCTCCTCCACTGCAAAACACGGGAAACGTGTACACGAGAAACGTCTTTCAACAAATAACACGACAAACGAAAATCACGAGCCGTTCACTCTGCGAAGGTAGCTCACCAGTCGAAGCTTTTTGGAATACGACACACAGGTGATCGAAAGTTTAGGCGAAAAATATACGAGGAATTTTTTTTTTTTTTTTTTCGGCTGGGAGCTCCCAGAAGAGGCTGTCATAGCCCTGTGGACTTTTAACACCGAAGCTGTTTAGCAAATCGTAATTTTTGGTGTCCGCAGTTCAAAACACCAAGAAATTGACGAGCTCGCGCACGTGAGCGGGAGCCTTGCGCTGACCGCCCGGCAGTTAACAAAACCAAGAAAATGCCGAGAGCTCGTGTGTGCGTGCCCCGCGGCGACCACCCAGCGTCCCCGGCGCGCGTTTGCAAGCCAAGCATACACACTCATGGATATTGGCCAAAATTGGAAAATAAACTCCAGCGTTCACCGTAATCATGACAAAACGTTGCTCGAAATGAAAAAAAAAAAAAAAAAACAAGTCATAGCGTACGCCCCTCGAAGGTGATATCCAATGATTATTACTTCCAAAAAAATGAATGAAGCATTCATTGTCACTTACAGCAACAGTGCTGGAGTAATGGTCGCTGCGGCAGCGAAGAAGAAGGAAATCGGCTGCAATAGTGGACTTAAACCTTCGTGATGGTCGTGAAGGTTGCGTACAGCTTCGCTACCTTCATGTCTTACGGGTCAGTGTGAGCTTCCTTCATGTTTTTTTTCTCTTGGCTGGGAGCTCCCAAAGGCAGTCATGTCCCCGTGGACTTTTGCAAGTACCACGGGGATACACGAGAGAATGCAGACGCCTTCACCTCCTTAACCACCTTCTCCAGCCCTGAAGAAAGATGAAGCCATCCATTCTAAATAAATAAATATCAATAACAATAATTGCTCTTTCCAAGGAGTTGACGGTGGTCACCCCTTGGACGCATGCATACCCGCATGCACTCCTATTTTGACTCTACTGATCTTGAAAATGGTGGCAATGGATAACTAATCCACTAAAGATGCGCACCAAAGGATGATGCATCTTGAGCAAAATGCTTGAGGTCCAAATCATGTTTTGAACACCGTTCGACTTGGGTTGTGATCGTGTGCTAATATAATAGCACATCGGGAACGTCCGTTTTCCAACGCCTCGCGCTTCAGAGACACGTGACTTCTTGTTCACAGACACAAAAATGCACGGAACCCTAGCATTATAAGCTTCGCGTAAAAAAATTAAAACCTAGAAGAGGCTCGTGGCTCGATTTTTCCCGTCTTACGAAACCGAGGTCAGAATAGCGTTGCGACCGTTTGTCAGGCGTATCGAGTCGATCGAATTAAGAGAAAGAACGACCCTGTGTGTATTTTTTTATGTATACTGGGTAGCGCGCGCGCGCTGAGTCAGAAGCGACCACGACGACCCAGTTTCGTGGAAAGAATGCGTACGCCTTCTCCGCCGGTCTTGAACCTCTTCTTTTCTTTCTTTCTGTCTTGTGGTCGCGAAAACTGCCCGGATTAGGGCTATAAGAGGACGCCGAGGAACGCTCCGGCGGTGGTGGCGAAACGCTGCTTCGGTCGCACCGTCACCCTCGCGTTCTAGAATGACTCGTAGCGAGAAAAAAAAAAAGAATAAAATAAGCTGTAGGAGACGGAATCACAAGGCGGTTTAGCGGGAGCTGATTCCCAGTGACGACACCATACCGCGAGATGTTATCAGCCTGGTTTTGTATAAATATGGCTTCTCTATGCACACCACGCGTCCCAAGTTCCCTGAAGAATGGTTCCTTATAAGCGTTACTCTACGTCCCTTAATTCTACACGTAGGCCACAGAGCTACACTGCAAAATGATTTACACACTTTTTGTCTATAACTAGCGGCCTTACACTCTATCAAAAACAAGAAGAAAACACCCTTTGTCAGGGTGTAATTGCGATAAAAGACGCTTTAAAAGGGTGTATTCATGTTTTTGCTAGGGCGTAAGGGTGTTTTCCTTTGTTTTTTTATCAGGGTGTAAGGGTATGTGACCTCCAGACAGCAAAAAAACATCCTTAATCATCTTACAGTAGACGCGTTGTCAGCTAGTTCCGACGATTCGAAGAATTCTCACCCGCCGAGAAACGAAAACGGTCGACCACGAAGCACTTAGCAACTCGACACCACCGAAGCTGCCCCCCGAAGACACGCAGAAAAAATAGCAGTGGCTTAGCTCGGCTATGCAAATGTCAAGGTATACGTAGCGTGAGCTAAGGTTCAGCTGGTTATTCTTAGCTATTCTGGCTGTCTAGTATTAGCTTGATTATCATGCTTACTGCTGCTTCAATGACACACACACGGTATACGCATTACGTGACGCATGTGTATTTATCAAGCGGCTCCGGCGCAGCGTAACCAATCGTCCCCAGAGCTAAGCTGGTTCCACAGGCGCACGCCGGTGTTGCTGCGACGCACGAGCCATCGGCTCCACACCCGGCCACCCCTTACATGCATGATCATCAAGTGGACCGGGCCGCCACGTGCCCGCGCTTGCGCAGCACGGCTATCCAGGAGCCAAGCGAAACTGCTCAACCTCGGCCAGTGTAGCTTACGCTACAAAACGCAATTTTCAGCCACGGCCGCGCCGAGAAGCCCCGAGCCCCTCCAGAGCACAACGCGCCCCAGACTCCCGAGAACATGAGGCGACGCCAGACGCAACGCGAGTGTTCACGTTCCTTCTCTCGTGCCTTCGCGCAGAGAGTCGCCCCACGCCTGTGCACCGCGTCAGACGTCTTCTGCCCGTGCTCCTCTGTCCTGATACACTGCAACCTCAGTTTTCTCAATTATTAAACCTTTTAAATTCTCAAACCCTAGTTTCTCCTATTCGATCTTCATTCGAGCCACGACGTAGCTGACACGTTAAAATTACACAGCTAACTGTTTGGAAAAAACACAATCCCCGAATTCGTACCAAAGCAGATGACGCTCCATAATTAAATAGAAATTTTTAAATCCAGGTTTTACACGTTATACATCCATGCATGCTATGAGGCATGCTATGAGGCACAGAGGCCAACTGATTAACCCGGCCATCCGTGTACGCTCTTTTTCAACTTGCGTGAGAATCTAGCGCGTTTTTTTTTTTTTTTTCGGTCAAACAAACAGCCACCACCACGGCGGCGGCAACTGAGTTCGAACTTGTGCCCAGCAGCGCGTCACCTTACACGCCGAGCTACCAGGGCGGCGACTGACAATAACTTCTCAAGGCAATCAACAGCCGTATGACTTAAGTACGCGACTTGGGCTATTTGTTCCATATTTACGAGAATTCAAAGCAGCCCCAACAACGGGACAAGGAGACTAGCGCCTTGTTTTTCCCTCTCCTTGTCAACCCTTCAGCTCGCAGTCGGCGCCGAGTGCTGTCACCCCATGTCCCGTCGTTAGCGCTGCTCTGAATTCCTGTCAGCCATTTGACGTATGCGGCGCTCGATTCCCCGAGGAAGCAAATGGAATGGCGCGCTGACGTACGCGGCGTCTCCTGGTGATATGTCAAACACGCGGGCTTGGTAAATGCCGCCCGCCGTCCTTTGCGCGAAAATGTCTTGGAGAGACGACGCAGCACCTGCTTGCTTGACCAGTAGGGCGCAGCCAGCTGCGCTTCGGGCAGCGACCGACCGAACTATGCATCTCCAGGTGGCGATCGCTCGAGAAGAGCACGCTCGCATTTGGTGCGCGAGAACGTTGAACCCGCGGTCCTCTGAAACGTGTTGGCGGCGCGAATACAGGACGAGCGCTAGTGCGCCCATGGTGCGCGCAGCTCGGCCCGTTGGGTAAACAAACGGAACATATTGACGTCCCCCGAATCTGGCGTAATTGTGTTACCCTCATTTTACTTTGAATGCGTAGGCATTCTTACGTAATTCAACAACAACAACAAAAAAAAGACCGGTATGTCCGTCTGTAACGCTTGATGTGTCACGCTCTCGAAGCAGTACAAAAATGCTAGTAATAAAATGCCCTAGGATCTTCGCATTTTTATATGATCGCCAATAATGCCCATAAACGTTAAAGATTCCCAGGTGGTCAAAATTAATCCGGAGCCTTCCACTACTTCGCGCCTCATCGTCTGCGTTGCGTCGGCGTGTTAAACCCTACAATCAATTATCAACAATGCCCATAAAACATCTATGCAATGCATTCCTGTGTGGTAGTGAAGCCGACTTCTCAGGGGTTCGTATAGAGCGCTTTGCAAGCGCGAATGCAGTCTTACGGAGGTATTTACTTTGATACCGGACCACTTATATCACCCCCGAAAAATGCTTTGCCAGCAGTATACACGCGTCTAGTGGTAAAGCCGACTTCAATTAAGTGCGGTGAATAGCAAAGCGGCTTACGCAGTTATCTGAAAGTTCACACTTGGGAGTGTCAGCAATTTTTTTTTTTTTGCGAGCTGCCTATCTTCAAAGAAACCTCGAGAAAAGTTAGGAGTCGGCTCCATGTTTATGACGTTATCGGACGCCCGGCTGAATGTTCGCAATAAAGATTGTTCTGCCGTAAAAGGATTCCTAGTATTACATTTCATTCCCGTCTTTTCTACTTTACCAAGACTCCATTATATGTAAAGGACGGTAGCAACAAATTTGCCGCAGCCCGACTCCATTTCTCCAAACGTTAACCTAAGTGTAGGTGAAAAATGCTAACTTGCGAAGCTGAATCTGCGAAGGCGATATTACCAGGTCGGGGCTGTTCTTTTCTTTCTTTTTTTGCTGCAGATTTTAAGCCCCCGCATATTGGACGCAGTAACGGTGCCAGCTATATGGCTGAAAATTCGTGCGCGCTGTGATATTCACTGTTGAAAACACCGTACACACGCTCCGGTAAAGAAACCCTACCCTTAACCGAAAAGGGAAAATTTGCTCATCGGACTGGGGCAAAAAATGTTCCCCTCGTTCGGCTTGCGAACGGGCATGTACGTCACACCCGCTCTCATCAGCCTCGCTTTTTTCCTGAACCCAATACCAATGCAGCTTTCAAAAGAAACGCAGTCGAGAACGACGGCGAAATTATCACTTCGCCGTTACTTCCTGGAAAAAAAAAAGAACTACAAAAATTGCTAAGCTAACGTGAAACGTTAGGCTTCGGAATTGATGTTAGCAACGTTATAAAAACGTTTCGCATGTTTCTCCGCAATACGTTCTTGTAGTTTCACGTGTATAAAGTTACGAAGGGGCCAAGCGCGGGCTTTATATATCCGAGCGGGGTCAACCTCCTCTCCCTACCTAACCTCCTCCCTGCCCGCATCTAACTCTCTCCAACACCTCTCCACCAATCAGAATCGAGCCTTCCACCAACACCACCTAGACTTCCACCCGAACGTTCTTGCCACAGAACTTTTAGAGCATCTCTCTCCCTTTATTGGGGCGAAGCCCCTTAGGGGCTGAGGCTGTTGGCGTCTCCTGTCGTCGTTGTAATCGTCGTCGTAATCATCGTCTCATGTAGTCACGGTACAAAAACACCGGGAAACGTGTTTACGCCTCGCGCTAGAACATAACGCGCACTAAAACCTCGCACCAGACAGCTTCGTGCTTCAAATTTTTTTTTTCTTTAATGCCGGTCTTCGACACAACGCAGAAACACAAAACAAACTTATTTACATGAGCAACTCGAGCGACGAGCCACCAGAAACGATAAAGCACGTTTTTCTGCATTGTTGCGCTGCGGTATTTTTGTGGGATGTTCTCCAGAGGGCCCTTCAAAAAGACTTTCCGCTGAGCCCCCATGGCATACGCTTTCTAGCTGTAGAAAACGGGGAGGGGACACCCTTGGACTTCGTTATGCTGGTGGCCTTGCATAGCATATGGCGCTCGCGCGTGGCCTGGCTCCACGGTGATGTGGACGCCCGCCCTACGCGGCAAAGTTTTCGTGAGTCCATGTCACAGTACATAGAAGTGCAGAAGCGCAAGGCATGCGCTCCTGAGTGGCTGTCAGAAATAGAACCCTTGACTACGCTTAGGGAATTTTAGAGAGACATCAGCCTTCATATATGTTGGTGGCTTCGTGCTTCAAAGACACGCTACTTTTACAGCAAAGCTGTGTACCTCTACCACCCAACGGTTTCATCTCCGTTGGCAAAAACGCCAAAACGCCAAGATTACGCTTACGCACTGCATGCTTCGCCTCTCCCCAGGTTTCCCGTTAGTGGAGATGGCCCGGGATTTTTTTTTTACCCTCATTTTCTGTCTCCACCCAATCCTCTACCCTTTCCCCGCCCATAAGTTGCGACTGCAACACCTACGCACCACCGCCGGGACGAAATGCTGAGATGGTAAACGTTCCACGTTGAAAACAGCGCATAATAGAAGCACGTGTATGCAGTCTATTCGATTGTATACACGCGTAGATCACTATAAGCAACAAAGTGCACAACTACGATATAAATAATGAATTAGTTATCTTTTTGCATAAATGGCGTTAAGGCCATATTTAGATAAGTAAATCGAATGCAAGCGAGAACCAAAGCTAGCCCATTAAAAAAATGGATATATACTTTCTGTGTCGAAGTTGGCGCTCCAGTCATCACTGCGCAATGCGCATTCGAACCTAACGTGCGTGATATGAGCTAGAAGGCCAGCGTGATTACACCACACGTGGTATGCATGGACTTCAGATGTGCGACGTCGCGCACTAAGCAGTTCAAGCAACTTTTGCCGATGTGGTGAAGTGCACATTCTGCATCATGCAGGAGGCAGATTGTGCTGTAGTCGTGGTTTCGGGTTGATAAGGGGTCCGGCAGATGATGATGATGATGGGGGCTGGTCTTTAAAGGCTTTTAATGTTTAATGGGGTTTAGTGGTGTTTTAGGCTAAGGCGAAAATGTAGTTGTACATTCAAGTGCACCAGTCATCATCATAATCATCATCCTATCTACGCCCATCGCAGGCCTCTCCCATAGATCTCCGATTATCCCGGTCCTGTGCTAACTGCGACCAATTTACCCCCGCAAACATCTTGATCTCTATCTGCCCATCTAACCTTCTGCCGCCCCCTGCCACGCTTGCCTTCTTTAGGGATCCACTCTATTACCCTTAATTACCAACGGTTGTCTTGCCTTCGCATTACATGCCCGGCCCACACCCACTTCTCCTTGTTAATTCCTACTAATATCTCCTTAACACGCGTTTGTTCCCTGACCCACTCCGCTCTCTTCTTGTCCCTTAATGTTACACCTATCATCTTCCGTTCCATTGCTTCCTGAGTCGTCCTCAATTTAAGTTGAACCCGTTTAGTGAGCCTCCAAGTTTCTGCCCCGTAGGTGAGTACCGGTAAGATGCAGCTGTCATGCACCTGTCATATACATACTGTCATACAAGTGCACCAGTACACTTCATTAAATTTTCTTCCCCACTTCACCAAAATTACCTCATTCGTCAAAGTGCTCACCAAATTCCCGCACGACCAGGTAAGTAAATTAATCTGGAGTTCGCTGAATTCCATGCAAAGTATTCTCGAAGGATTATTATTGTTGCAAGCGAGCTTCTTTGGTGTGGAATATCACGCTTAGAAGACGAACCTACCGAGTTCCACGCAAACTGTATTCCATCAGGCGAAACCTAAGGACAATGACATTTGGCGACGAATAACGTGAGAATTCCACAGCCTTCTGAGAAGTATTTTTGCAGAGTCCGCAACCAACGTGGATTAACGACGCTCTTTACGAACTGTTTCTGAAATGCGTGCACCGGGTTCCTAAGCGGTCAACCCTTTGAGCGAAATTGCTGACGCTGCAAAACTGCTAAGGCTCGTGCTTAGGTATGCATTGTCATCCGTTTCACGCTGACAACAAAGCAGCAATAGAAGCACGTGTAGATATCTATTCGATTGCCTACATACGTTAATTACCATATATAATGAATATATACAATGAATTATAGGATATAAATTATTCTATACTCTTATTAACAATTATATGAAATATGGACTAATATGCCTGTTTCCTTCGATTGTTCATTGCTTAATTCTTCGTGCTTTCAATTTCTCATTTCTTTTTTTTTTCTTGTTTATAACGGGTTCACCTCATTAATGTACAGCTGAACCTCGTTATAACGAACACTGATAAGCCAATTATCGGCTATAGCGAACTAAATACGAACTTTGGTTGGTCACGGTTCATTTCGATGCCACTTATTCTTTTATAACGAAGCTGAAACTGTGAGAGCCGCACGCGCTACTCGGATATAACGAAGAATATTTGACCTAGGAGGCTGAGAAGCTGCTTGGAAAAAAAAAACCGTCGTCCGAAACTGCAGAAGTATAAAGGAACTTTCGTTCGTGGACACTGTGGAATAATTCATACTGCTTAGTTCTGTAAACAGCCAACAAAGATCACATCCTTGAGAAAATCGGAACGCAGGCCTGTTTTGTCACATGAACCTTTGTTCTGTTAGTAATTCCCCGTCTCATGTTCTGGTTCACTGAGCTTGAAATGCCACAAGGAGAAAGATGAGGGTTACCGTGTTTATAGTAGGTTCGGAGATAAAATAACTGCGTTTTTATACCAATAACTTTTGCGGGAGCCATATTACTGATTGATTTGGAACTGATTTTTAGCTCTACCTTTACAACTAATATCGGATATAACGAACTAAATTACTGCCCCGATGCTACTTCGATATAACGAGGTTTCGACTGTATCAATAAACCAGTCCTGCTTGGGCTGCCCAAGGTCAGCAGTGTTGTATCAATAAAATAAAAATAAAAATAAAATGATGAAAGAGAGCAAGCAACATTGCTTCTGCAAAACAAGTATGATGAATTAGAAAAAAAAATTGAAATGAAGAAGGACCGCTGAGTACACAACTTTTGACGTTCAGAACAGCTCGCAGCTAAATCAAGGGCGGAATTCCGAGTGGAGTCCGTTTGAAAGTGAGCCCTGATTGGCTGAAGGCGGACAACACGGGTGTGACGAAAGACAAGCAAGGGGAGGAGCACGAGTTTGTGTACGCCCAGGCTTGATGCCGTGCAACCGGAAGTGCGTCACGACATGACACGGACGCAAAACGGACGATATTGAAACGGGCGCAGCTCGGAATAGTGCGTCGGGTAAATTGTGTCGTTTAGGCTAGAACAATGTTGAGTTCAAAGGGCAAAATGCACAGGGAGAAAACTAAAAGTTCATTTAAAACCTTTAAAGCAAAAAAATCTAACGTAATAAGACAGAAGGAAAGTTAGCGAATTTTTTTTTCTCTTCTAGTTTCTTTTTTCTTTGACTGACGACAGCACCTCCAAAATATTATTTATTATTTTTATTTATGATTATTTATTTTATTATTATATTTATTTATTTATTTATAATTATTGTTAGTTCGTTGATTTATTTATTATGATTATTTAGTTTGTTGTCATGTTATATTTATCATAATTTCTATTTATTACTGATAGTGAGTGGGGATAATAAAATGTCAAGAATCATTATGAAGCAATTGGAATTACTCTGATAGGCGTAAAATGAAATGAGGCACAGAAATATACAAGTGTCACGTCTAAAGTGTAAAACCTGAAAACCAAAAAGAGGTGGTTAATCAAACTACTTTACTGAGTTTGAAACATGCTGAAAGTATCTAGATTGGCAATTGGAGATCTTCCGACTACTATGGGCAGAGAGACTCTCAGACTCTTTAGGTAAGGCTGCACCAAGAGGTGGCACAGGGTCCTAAATACTTCTCTCTTCTCTCTCTCTCTCTCTCTCTCTTCTCTCTCTCTCTCTCTCTCTCTCTCTCTCTCTCTCTCTCTCTCCTCTCTCTCTCTCTCTCCTCTCTAGCATCTCGTGCATCCCTGCACGCACGCGGTGAGCGAAGGGTGCGCAGCTTCCCGACGCCATATGTACTACAATGCATATTACAATAACAATTACGTAGATCTACCAATAGAATTCAAAGAGGATGGCAAAGGAAACCGCGCAATTATTATCTCGCATTGCTTTCAATTTCAAGCATGCGGGATTGTGTTGTCAGGCGAGATATGGGAGTTGATTGCCACACTAACCAAACCTACGTTCGAAAAAAAAAACGAAAACCTAAATTTTACTTCGTTCTTTTTATATCAAAAGATTATTAGCGCCGTAAAAACTTTTTTCAAACGGTCTGTCACTACAGAGCAATTGTAAAGCGAGTCATTGGCGATGATTGCCGGCTAACTGCGTAAAATCTTTTTTGTTTCTCTTTCTGCAACGCGCGCGTGTCTGGTCGCACACAGGACGGATGACATGCGTTCTTGATCTTTCTAAGGGATGGTAGCAGATAGCCGATATCGAACACCGTCAAGTGACGCAAACATCTGATAAATTCGCCCTTCGGTTCGTTTTATCGAGTACTGAAGCCAAATGGCCTTGAAATAACGCGCCTGTCCGTGGAGCCTAGAGGGGAGGAGTTCCCCATCCTTTAGAAATCCGGCGACGTGGAAAAGGTGAGGATTAAAGAGGCCATGAAGACAAAATGCAAGTTTGGTTTATTCAAAATATTGCCTTGTTAGAATCATGCTGACACCACTTTTAATGCGAACTTCGCTCAAATAAGCTGTATAATTAGATAAAAAGGGTATGGCCATGCGACCCACCAGCTCATTTCCCGCAACAGACCTGTGATGTCATACCAGCCAGCTCTGCGACTGGTGGAGGCCGGAAAAAGCAAACGCAAGTTAGGCAGAACTTATAAGCTTGCCGAACGAGCTATTTGCGCTTAAATTAAGGGCACATTCTTTTTATGTCAGTAAGAATGGTGGTACAAAACGTGGAAGTTACGAAGTCACACGTAAACATAGAACTGCTGTTGGTACTGCGCGCACTATGCCTCGTTTAGGTGCACAGTACTGCGGGGCTTTGGGGTTGTCTCAGACGACACTGGCCGATTGACCCAAGCGACGGTGTCTCGCGTGACCATATTTGTCGAGAGAGCACCATGTTTCACAAAACGATTATTTTCTGCATGAACAAAAACAAGCCAGGTTTAAATACGGTCACAAGCAAACCGAAGGCAGAAAACGGCTTGCCGCGGTGTGGTGGCGCCATCTAGGTCAACTAACAGTAAGCAAGTCTCCGCTCCACACGAAGTTTAGCTGACTTATAATGTCATTGCAAACATCGTTCAAACACACGTTTTGGCGTAAGAATCAAAATTTTAGCTTAAATTGAATATGGCATCCTTTGCTTCCGGGCAAGCGCTGGGGGCACTGTAGAACACGACATCTTTCGAATAAAACAAACTTGTATTTGGTCTTCACGGCCCCTTTAAGCAAATTAAACGAAAATTGCCTGAGAAGCAGGAAAGGGGGAAGGGAGAGATGGGGGACAGCTGGCTTTCCTCTTACGTATACACGCTTCCCCGTATGGAAGTGTTGCTCTGGGGCGTGTTTAGGCAACGTCAGTCATAAGATGGCAGCGAGGCCGCTGCATACCCGAAATAGCGCGGCACGTTCTACCGCGGCGACAATACTCTCTCCATACACTCTGTTCGCCGCCGGCCGCCATCAAAGAGCCGGCGAACCATTCGCACCGTTTACGACCAGGGGACGACGAACCCGGCACGGAACGCTACGAATTGGCCGCGCGCAGGATATCGGGATTATTGTGCGGGGAAATATCTACGCTGTGGCTCGCGACCTTCGTCGGTGCGGCGTCTTCGACCCTCGAACGAAGGCGTTGCCACCCGCACAAATGATGCGACTGAAAGATGCATTGCTTCCTTTTAAGACATCGTCCCCTGAATGAAACTTCACGCCGGTCGTGCGTATCCAAACGCTTCGCTGCCCAGCGCAACCACGTAACATGCGTGATGGCGCGCTATCCTGATGAACAACAGCTAAAAGGAGCCGGCCGTTGGTCGGACACGAGAGGGCGCTGCATGTCGCCAAAAACTCCAGCACAGGAGCCTTATAAGAGAGTTTTAGAATAACGTACGCAGCCGTACGCAAAAAGTTTGCGAACGCCATTTTTTTTTTGCGTCGTTCGCGCTGCGCATGCGCCGTACGCTAAGCCGGCTCTGCGCTATTTCAGCAAAATTGCGTGCGTACGTGACGCCGCTTGCGTTTCCAAGATGGCGGCAAGCAGCGCGACAACCATCCACTGTTTTGCTCTTCTGTGGACAGTAATTTGCTTCCGATGAACCAAGTTTTTTGCTCCTGTGTTTTTAAATAAGTCGCGTGGTTAGCACGTCGCCCTCGCGCAGCTCTGTATCGTCCTGACATCGCTGAGTGTCCGTACGAAGCCTTGTAGCCGGCCAGCGACCAAGCTGTGTGGTGTGTGTGTTGTGGGTTGTTGCATGAGCGCCGTTGTGGGGCATGTGTTTTTGTGGCACAGACGGATGACCCGTCACGTTGCGTGGAAGGTGACTCCCCGCCGTTCGGCCTTTGTGGCCTCGAGGTAAGTTCTGGTATGGTGGGGTGACGTCATGAGGATTCCGAGACCGTGCTGTGTTTTGTAAGCGGAAATAGGCCCCTCCACTTGCACAGCCACCGCAGTCACGGCCGTCGCCCAAAAGTCTGGTCTTCGAAGTCCGGTTCACCTGCGGGAATCGGACCTAGGGGCCCGGCTTGTCACCTGCTTACGCACCGAGTCAATCCTCACGCGCCAAAAAGAGGCCACGTTCCCTCATGATTCCGCGAAAGTGTTGCGGGGTGAAATCTTTGCGCTGCGCCTGTTGCCACGGAGGCTGCCGCTGCTAGGACGCAAATACGTGCAGGATAACATAAAATACGGAAAGAAATCACGAATTAACGCATTAATTAGCCAAATTGAATGAAAACTCATTCTAGTGTCTCTTTGTAGGCCTTTTCAGGAGCTGCGGCGCCCTGTCTTGACTACTTTCGGTACCAACGCTAAGGATGATACTGAAAGTAGTCAAGAGAGGGCGCCACAGCCCCTCTGGCCAGAGCTCTTCGATGTAGGCAGTTGCGAAACTCCGCTTCAAAAAACGGCCCGCACCTGGACCCCCCCTACTTTGGATCGTGCGTACGGTGGCGCCACTGCGGCCACCGCACGAACTATCTAAAAAAACTAATTATTCAAACTGACAAGTTAACGTTAAATTTTGTTTTAAACGTGCATAATTCTTTATTTTTGTACTTTCCGAAGGTATTTATTGCTTCCTTAACTGCGGTTTTTTGTTGCGATTGTTTCTGCGTCTGCGCAACTGCCTCGACCGATTGGCACTTGCGCGGCCACTCCGGCACAACACAGGTCCGACCTGAAGTACTAAATTTGCAGTTGTCGCTTCTTACACTCTATGACACAAATAATCCAGTAGGTGATCAAGCGGCCCTAAATAATCCTTTCAAGCTTGCGTAAAGGGGTGGAATCGAATTTTTCACTCTTTCTTTGCCGCCGAAGGACCGCAGATGACGCGCAGCAGACGACAATGCACAGGCGATAACGCATCTCGCTGACCACACGGCCGCATTTTTTTTTTTTTTACTACTCTTGGTTTGAATGCGTATACAACTCCTGCGAGGCTGAGCACGTAGGGCTTCTTCGGCGCTACAAATTTTCGTAAGCAGCCGAATACCATTTTTTGCCCAGGTCGTCGAGCGGCAAACGACGTTGTACAGTTTATTTTGTCACTAACAGATGGCGCCACTTTACGGGAAGATCCAAAACAGTGGACCAATCGCAAGGCCACTTTTTGATGCATGGGGCCTATGGGGAGTTTCGCAACTCCTACATCAAGTAACCCTGCCCTTTGGCGAATCGCTGCTCCGCACTAGACAGCTTTCATGCTGAGTGGAACTGCTTCAAGTTTTTGCATTTTAACACGAAAGTGTTTTATTCCGGGATTCACGAAGATTTCACTGACGTCATATCCGTCACGGAAATGACGCCAGTACAACGAAGCAAGCGGCCTGTAAAGGGTGCACCCCAGCACACAGGGTCTTCTTGCGGGGAAGCACCCTTTAGTACTGAAGAGTTCGTTATACTTAGGGTTGTTCGTTTTCGTGTTTTATATTTCAACACGAAAGTGTTTATGCCGGGATACGCCAAGATTTTTTGTTGTAAAAACGTTTTAAAGATCGATTTTACAAGTTGTTTTCGTTAATATAACGGTGATTAGGTATCCTTTAAGTAGGGTTGTTAGCCTTCGGGGCACAGCCTTTGACTTTGTTTAATTAACGTTCTGCATCGTGCGAAGGGTCATCACACGTGTCACGTGGGGGTCGCCGGGTAGCGAAGCGTCTGGAAACGAGCATCCCGGTCGGAAGCTCGCATACCACGAGCTGCTGCTACACTTTGGAGCCGTATAATGTAGACTTTCAACGTTCTCGGCCACAACTGTCGCTTGTCGTTGCTGTTGCTGTTCTGTTGCCATTGTTTGCCTACGTCGTCGTCGTAGTTGCAGTTACAGGCCTGTTTCCTTCTCTCTACGTGCTTCAAAAACGGATCCCGACGGAAGGTACTCCGTACTTCAAAAAACCGGTTATAGCGACTTTCCGTTGGTGTCCGTTACGGAAGAGAGCCCGGCCGAAAAGTTACCTTTGCGGAACCAGTTCCGTTGGGCTCCGTTTTGCCATTGAAGTTATCACTGCAAGTGCCGTTGTTGTGATTGCTGCTGTACGCTAGCAGCTGTTGCTGTTGTTGCTAATGCTAGTTTGCTGTTGTCGTATCATTACTACGAGTTCGTTTTAACGAATGCGCATCAATTACACCTGCTCGATCAGGCAATATTCGCAAGCTATATGACAGCGCTTCAGTTACTGCTAAGCAGCCCGTTTTGCTTTAAAAAAAACTGATCTGTGCGCGCCACGACCAATCTTGTATTTTGAGTTCAATTCAGCGGCCGACATTCTTTTCCACTAAATATTGATGTAGCATTAACGTGAGGCCAGCGACAACAATTTACAACAGGATCGCCAAGAAAAACGAAGACGAATGTTATTCACTAGATGGCCGGAGCTTGTATAACTAACCTAGCTCGACTCCACTGGCGGGACGTTTCCGCCTCGGCTTGACGAGATATGACAGCGCTCACAAAATGTGCCGTATGTTTCTGTTACCTGGCGAACGTGGATGAAAGGTAGAAAAAGGAAGCACATCAGACGCGAGTGGCGAGGCAATTTTCCATGCAATATCCCCAAAGCGTATACCGTCCTTTTACACGGGTGCATTAGCGAAGTATTCAACTTTTTTTTAACGGCGCTGTCTTTCGACGACGCTTTCTACCTGTTCGCTTACGTTGTTATTACGCGCGTGTGTGTTTTCGCTATAACGTCGTGCCATCCGTCGTAAACACGGTCATCCCTCATCGTTACTTTAATGGCCTAGACATCAGTGGACGACAGAAAACATGTTTAAAACTTCCAGGAAAGCTGAACGTTTCTGTAAGCAAACTGTACACTGTAAGCAAACGTGGTACACGCTTCATATGCATTTTTTAAGAGGGCCGTGGAGACAAAATATAACCCTAGGCTTGCAATCCGACCAACTACCTCTACTTTCTTTACTGCTGCTAAATATAACCTTGTTCAGTTTCAAAGATCTAGCTTTTGGTAACTTACTCGATGATCAGCTCCAATCCAGCCACGAAAGACCTTATTTTTTTAAGAAAAAAAATGCAAGAAATATTGAAAAAAATTACTCCCACCTCCCCTCGCGGGAACCCCTGTGTAGATGCGACGCATAGGGGGTTCCGTTGTTGTTTCCGTTAGGTTGATTCTCCCATCGCGTGAAACGTGCTGTGAACCCCCTGCCGCGGCTATGACGCAACGTGGCGCGGCTATGACGCAACACAATCCAGCACAATCCACTTTAATCCAATCCAATCCAAATCCAATCCAATCCAAGCCAATAGAATCCAATCCAATGACCCTCGCGAGTGTCGCTATCGGAAGAGGAGAGGGGGTGAGCGGCGGAGAGCGCAGCTCGCGCGGCGAGGAGAATGGGGGAGGGGTGTGGACGGACAACAACAACGCCGTATGGAGGGACAAGGCGAGTGAATGAGATGCAGCCGCATCTAAAAACTGAAATTTCGCGCTGAAATTTGGCGTTGCGTCGCGCTGCAGTGACGCAATATGGGAACGAGTGATGCAATAGAAGGAAACACTAGACACATAGTTACCAGTGTGTTAGCTTCACGATAGCACTCAAGCGATACAATTAAACAGACGTAAAGGCCATATCACAGTCGCCCAATCATCTTTCTTGGCGGTGGCTTTGGTCGGCGGCAGCCAATCGCACAAACAAGATTCTGTGACGTCATAGTGCAGTTGCCGGAAAGTGGCTGAGGCGTCGCCACTGCTTCGTATGTTTCATATCAATACCTCCATTCCACTCCAAACAAATAGTTTGAAGTTTGCGATAAATCTGGTAACACTATTACTGAACCAAACTTTTATTTTGTCTTCCTGACCCCATTTAATCCCATTTAATACCTGTCGTCTAATATACACATTAAAAACAACAAAAAAGTCGAGGACAATAGCCGCATCGCACGTCTAAACCAATTCAAAATAAATAAAATGGGCACTAGGCCAAAAACAATTTTAGAAAAAATCCGGTTCGATGTTGATTAACCCCTTTCAACAGCGTTAGTGCTTGGGTTTAATTGTTCATTAGCCACAATATTCAGTGACTTAAATAACACCATCCATCTGTTTTAAACCGCCACTTAATACGGAATCGATGACGTTGTTTACTGATTCCATTTACTCATCGACACGACACGACTAAGAAAAATCGCGCCGTGTTGAACAGCGTGGTGCGACATCTTCGAAGTACCGCATTTCGAGCCCCCACCTCCCACACCTCTGATCTCGTTAATCCCCTTACTTGTACGAGGGAGTGCACGTGGAGATTTTTGTCGGTTGCGTCGGCGAAAAGGTAAAGAGAAGGATTTCATGCCACTCCCAGTGCGCCTTTTAGCACGTCGCAACTATACTTTGCGCGGGAAGTAACTGGTCGTCATCTACTACGGCATCTTATTATTGCTGGATTGCCGTCTGCTGCGCTACATGCTCGCACCTTACCTGCTCTCGTGTCCGCCTAAAAGCAGACCTAATACCCAAAACCTATCATCGCTTCACACACTCGCCTAAAGCAAAGTGCGAAAAAAAAGGACAAAACTTCCCCGTTCGACCCACTCACCCGCTCTCTGACGTTGACCGTAAGCGCAAAAAAAACTTCCCCTTCCATCGCCTCCGTGCCAGAAAGGTAACTATATTACTTCCGTGTACTCTAGCTAACCTAATTTCGCGCGTCCCTAACATCTCTTGGAGGCTTTCAACTCCGGTCCCCGGGCACTCATCCGGCTTATTAGTTCTAAGCGGGTGAATCAGCGTCACGACCGCCTGCTTAAAATAGAAGCGGCGTTTATTTTCAAAAGCGAACACGCGGGATATATTTGCCCCTAACCGTCGCCCTCCCGTGGTGAGAGTAAACCAGCGTTTTCCCCTCTCCAAATTCACCGTCCGTCAATGTCCGCATACCGCAGGGTTTCGTATAATATATACCACACGGAAATCAGGCGTATATCGCTTCAACGAGCGTGGCGTCGTGGGCCGCGGAGACGCGCTCCATTTTAATGCAAAAGCAGTGTTTAAATGGTCCATTGAGCGAAACGCCGGCGTCGGTGTTGACGTCGGCGTCGAAAGCAGAGATGCGGCTCCCAAGTGTAAAAAAAACAAATGGCCGCGCATCTGCTTATTTCGCTGCAAATGTGGTTGAAAGACGATAGTCTTTTCCCGCCTCTGCCACGTTAATGCCAGTCTTCTTTTCACCACCCACCTCTCAGCCTCTTCCTTTTCCGTCTCGCTCCTCCCGCCATAAAGAAGGTGGAGGTTTGTTAGAGACAATTCAATTTTCCCGCGTTCCACTGCTCGCGCCATCTATTGGAATCTTTCGTTGCTGTGGGACTTCTTGGAATGACCGCCACGAGGTCTAGGCTCGTGAGCGAACCCTTCTAGTATCGTTGGTCAAAACATTGTTTTAAACGCGTATTTTGTTACGTGCTATCGCAAATATGAAGTGCACATATCCATTTTCAATTTAAAGAACACTGCCTATAGTACTAATCATATATCGATGTTTTGACTCAAATACTACCTAATGTTTTTTTTTTTTTTTCTCATTAAATGTCGACAAGTATGAAGTTTGGTACCAGTTTAGTGGTTTGGAAAGGTTTTGCAAATACATAAACTTCTTGTTCCAGAATTCTTTTTATCTTTCAACCGGGTGGCTGAATCGAGGTACAGACATAGACATAGTTACAGACAGACCAAATTTCATAAGTACCCATTTCACTCGTTGTACTGTTTAAAGTTATCTTACCGTTATAAAAGTATAGAGAACATAAAAGTCTTTGTCGTCAAGATTTTTTAAGGACTTCATGCATCCTGAAGAAGAAAAAAATATACTTCAGTAGAACGCACTGTTGGGCAAGTTGGTGAAAGTTAAACCTTGTTGGTAGGTTTGTAGGTTCGTTATCGGTGGCGAAGGAACCCTTCGCTTGAAGAATTCGGCGGTGTTGGCGGCGAAGCGGAAGAGATGAGAAGACGATGACGGGTCGAAGAGATGATGACAAACAAAAACTGTATTTCCAGTTGTTTTTACAACAGTTGGTTACAGAAAGGGGTGATTAAGCATGGCGCTCTTAGCGATCGACCCTCCGAGTTACTCCCTAGGTACCATACCTCAGCGATCGACTCTGGGTTACGCCCTAGACGGCGAGGTTTACGCCCACTAAGCACGGAGGCTCGCTGGTCTCCAGCCAAAGCTAAGTCTCAGGAAGTCGCCACTCCCTATATCTGTGCCCGGGGAATATCATTCCCCGCGCCCCATTGTATGCCGCGCAGCCGATTTATTTGGTCAGGCCGACCTTTCAAATCCACCAATGGTAGAGCCAAACGTGCCCCACTAAATTCCCGCCCCCCGTCTCCTCTCCCAGACGTGGCGGACACACGAAAACGCGGTAACACCGGGCAAGCAAGTTCCTCGCGGCAAGAGCAGCCATCAGGCGCCGCGGTGCTCCCAAAAGTCGCCTCCAAGGCTGCGCATTCTAGCGTAACCACGGTAGCCCGAGGCACGCAACTCCGAAGCGGCGTCTTATGCCCTAATTGCGCGCCCCTTCCGAAGCGTCTTATCGGGAGCCGGGCTTTCCAAGATTCCATTAGGCCGGTGTCCACAAAGAGAAGCGGGGGTGGCGCTTACAAACGTCGCCCTCCTGGCCTAGTCTAGCGTCACTAAATAAAGGCTTTTAGAGTATCGGCACTCTGTTTTCTCATTGTTATATGCCGCCAGGATTTTCATTGGTCGGTCGGCACCACGTGATATTTGTTTACATATGGGCGCAGCCATTTTGTCTCTGGGCGCCTCTCCTTTCTCTCTTTCTCTGCTGCGCGGACGCTAGAGCGGCCGATTACACTCTGCCCGTCACAACCGGCGGCGGTTTCGTTGGAGAGATGGCAACACTGCAAGCCAGAAACAAAATGGCCGCAGACGTTTCCGGGTGCACGAATGGCGGTACTCTTAAGCGTAGCTTATTTAGTGACGCTAGCCTAGTCCCTGCAAGAGTAACACGTTTGGCCCCCCAAGGCACGCTACGGCGCGTTGTTGCCGAGGCGTCCAAAACGTCAGCCGCGCTCCCCCCAAGAAAAACCAATTACGGCGGCGGCCATTGAGAGAAGCGGAGGCGGCAATGCGCGCAGCATCTCAGCCCGCGCATCTTATCTCCCGATCTCCTGTCCGCCGGCATGACAAAAGGCGTCAGAAGCCCTACAGTGCATATTTGGTAAAACTTAGAGCGCGATTCAACGAGGACGACGGAAAGACGACAAACACGTCTTGTTGAATCGCGCTCTAAGTTTTACCGAAGAAAAAAAAAAGTTTTTCTTGTTGTTGCCTTTGTCGTCGGGTGCCGCAAGAAGGGCCTTTGTAAGCCCGGCCAAGCAAGAAAGGAACACCCTATTATTAGAGTAACTAGACACTCTACTATGACGGCACGTGCACTACAACAATCCACCATGGTAATGGATTCTGTCATAGTCACATTGTCGATAGGAGTAAAACTTGAAAGCCACTAACACACCGTATAGGACCAAAAGAGGCGATACCGCGTAGACTCAGCGTAAAGCTATGTAAACACTTATGACTCTAATGCCGATGAGCTACAATGAAACTTCTTAGTACAAGCCAAGCGGGACGGATATAGAGCGAAATCTGGAACCTACCTAGCGAGGTTTCTCATTCGCATGATAGGAACACATAAAGGTATACGATAAAGCGACGGTCATGTTTCTAACAGCAGAATAACGTGACGTCGCCGATCAGAGCGTTGTCAGTATATCCTTATCTCACAAGAGAGTGCTTTATTTCAGTGCTACTCGTTTTAAAGAGGTGATTGATTGTAGGGTTTAACGCGCCGACGCAGCGCAGGCGATGAGGCGCGCCGTAGTCAAGGGCTCCGAATTAATTTTGAACACCAGGGGATCTTTAACACACACGGGCGTTTTTGCTTCTCGCCTCCATCAGAAAAGCGGCGTCTTAAAGAGCTACCTCAGTGCATGTTTTCGTATTCAAGGCTGCGATGTTGTCGAAGAGTTCGGCGCATAAAAGCAAGGCATAATTTTATTAGCCAAGCTGATATTGGCAGGTACCCTCGGGTGTTTTGTGAAGACGCTTTCGACTCGCCTACTACTAGTACACGTACCTTAAAAATTATACGACCGGGGTGAGACAGGCCACCCAGACCCTGGGCTTCTTGTACGGAGGAGGTCACCCACCTGACGGCTAACCAAGCAACTTCGACTGCTCTAATGAATGTTTATTCGGGCCCTCATATTGTTTTACAGCTAAAACAATACTCCGCAACGAGGCTACATATATGTATCTCCTCTCTCCTCCCTCCTCTCCTCTCTCTCTCTCTCTCTCTCTTCTCTCTCTCTCTCTCTCTCTCTCTCTCTCTCTCTCTCTCTCTCTCTCTCTCTCTTGAGTGTCTGCTTCTTCGATAAAAAAATCGGAAGAAAACCTCATCACCCCCCTCCTTAGGTGCTCATTCCACTAAATTCTTCGCTGTTCAGCCGCTCAGCAATGCGAGCCGCTTGTAGCCCATCCCCCAGGTTCCTCACGCAGGGTAATTTTACCGCTCTCGTATTTCACGCTCCGCAGACGCACATGCAGCAGCGCGCCCATGCCGCCCCGACCTCTACATTCACGCCATAAATGCGCAGTGCGCGCCATAATATGCGCGCATACACACGACCCAGCAGCCGCCTTACCCTTCTGTAGAGCCTGTTAAAAAAAGATAATAAATACGCTCGAATATGGGGCCTAGCTTTAACGACGACCGGCCTAATAATCGAGATTTTCCTCGTTTGCCCTCGTAGTTTTTAAGCAGGCCGTTTCCTCAGCCTTGCGGGTTTAGATAAACTACAGAGGGCAAACGACCGCTTTCGTTAGGCGGCACGCTCCCGCAGCACGCCGGGGCGTTCATGTAGAGGGAGAGAGAGAAAGATGGGGGAAAGAGGGAGGGAGGGAGATAGAGACAGGGGTGAGAGAGTGGGGAGAGAGAGGTGGGAGATAGAGACAGGGGAGAGAGGGGGAGGAAGAAGGGAAGGAGGCAGAGAGAGAGAGAGAGGACGAGCGAGAGAGAATTTCGGCATTCAAATTCTACCTCTTTATGCGCGCGGATACGACGTGGTGAAGCATGGAGGCTTGAGAAATAAATAGAAAGCCTGCGTTATTTCGAGAACGCATAAAAGGTGAGCTTTTAAAGACATCGTATACATGAACATCCCCGCTCCAAATTTGGCGGAGGCCCGAAAGAGCCATCACGCCGACATGTACACCGTCGCTGCCGTGGCAATAACTCGCTGGAATTAGGTGGAGAAAGAAAAGATGATTGCTGAAAACACAGCCTTTAGCGTTCTGAAGAGCTCCGTGAATGATATACGCTCACCACAGCTGCCGTTTCGAAAAAGAAAAAAAGAGAGAGAAGAAGAAGAGGGAATGCAGAAATGGGCGACGGAACATGCCGAATATGATGACAGAGGAATGAAGACATCGCCCCTACGCGCACGCGTCGGTGCGCTTCGCAATGAAGACTTCGCACTGGAGACGGCGCCGTTGCAGTTTACGGCGTAAATACCCGCGGCTCGGCTATACACGCTCGCCATCGGCACCGCCGTTTTGAATGGAGGAAAACGTCTCTTTTTGGAAGCCTACATTATACCCAGCTGGCCGACGATTCACGCCTTTGTGCACGGCGCAACGCGGCTCTATAACAGTCGTCCGTTCGCTCGCAATTTTCTCCGACGGCCCCACTTATTGTGAAGCCCGGACGGCTTTCAAAGCCCGCTCGTGTTTTCAGTTTTTTTGCTTGTTTTGTTGTCTCTTCACTCTCTTTTTGTTACTCCTGTACTCAACCTGTCTTTTTCTCGCTTTTCTGGAAAAACGTAAAGCTCGCAGAGACTGGGATGTTCTGCGCGGCCAGAATATGCTGATGCGCTCTTTCGTTGCGGCGTATCCATGGGTACAGAAGACCATAGGCCATATTTTGCACCAAGTCAGAAATGAACAATTTTGGCGTAAAAAGAAACAACTGAACTTGTTGTGTTGTGTAATGTAGTTCAGTTCATGCCACCAGGTGGCGCACAGTGCTAAGGTGGCCAATTTCCATTGTCATCATCAGTAACCGCAGCTTGGTTATAGGTACCGGGTAACAACAATAAAGGCCTCTTTTCCGTGGGTACGAGGTGGCGTTTGCATCTCTCTGCCACGTATGGTGACTCGGTGGGCTTGAGATACAACAGAACTATTGCGGTAGAAAGAAAGTTGCAGCTTAGTCGAGTAACTACAGTTTACGCACAGCTATCCTTGCAGGCGCGAAACATTTTCTGTTGAAACGCGATAGCAATTTCCTAGGACCGGCTACAAGCAGCTCAGTGACGACAGCGTGGAAACGTCTACTCTCACTTCGTCGCCTCCCTCCATGCGATTCAGAAAAGAATAGAGTGGCCAATGGTATTTGGGCGAAGGAGGCGGCGTCGAGCCAGATCAGCGTCCGTTACTTGTGCACAATTCCCCTCCTCAACCATTAAAGCCATTAGAGAACATGGGTAAGCTGGGCTGGTCGGTATGACTCTCCTGGGTGAAACCCGCGCACCGAAACCATCTAGCGGCAGAAACCATCTAGCACAAAACAGCACAAAAAAAAAACCTCAATTGCGATTCAGAATTAAGCAAAAACCGTGTCAAAGCTTACGATATTCATAATTTGATATCATTTTAGTGCGAAAGACTGCTGCTAAATTTTATTGTTGCATTGCTGCGTAAAACAGAACTCGACAGCAGCAGCGCCTCGCAGCATGGCGGGCGATTGTTAAAGCTTTCAAATGCCGTCGAAATCGTAGTGTAGCACGGCGGATTCCGAATGGCATTCGGAGCCACCCAATTGAGTCAAATGACATTTGGTTCAAATGACATTCGCACCTTCGTGTAGCCGGGGTATAAGCAAGTACCGCGCTTCCATCCATTCCGTTTGACCAACGCTCCTCAGACGGTTATTATATTAGTGGATAGTGGTCTGACCTTTCAATGGAAACTCTACGCGCGGTCCCCTGCACCATTTTCAGAAGAGAAAATCGCGATATGTGGCGCCAGTTCTTTAGAACAGAGAACATGTCCAGATTACCGCTGTTCCCAATTGTTTGTATCGACTGGACAAGTCGGACTGCCCGCCTCATACCGCAATCAATATTTGCGTTTTGTTTTTTACTACAGACAACTTTCGTTAAAACAAAATCGCTTCATTCCAAGTATCGCTTTATACGAGATGTTTCACGGCTCCCACTGCAGTATACACAGAAAGCGCACCATACCCTCTTTTAACGAGCTATCGCTTATAGCGAGGTCAGTTTCCTGTCCCAAGCACGTCGTTATAACAAGGATTTATTGTACCAAATACTTTTATAACCAATATAATACGCTGCCCCCCATCAAGGGGTTAGTCACTAGCCCTTTGGAAAACGAACCCTGTAGATGGAACTTCGGCTCCGAACCAGCCGGCTTGTTGACACCGAGCAACCAAGCACGTCGCATCGCTTTCAAGTGCAATGAACCGTGACGAAAAAAGAAAGAAAGAAAGAAAGAAAAAAAGAAAGAAAGAAAGAAAGAAGAGAGAGAGCGATTCTTCTGTCGTACCCTCACTCCTCCGGCCATCTTTTCATACCCGCGCGTCAACCTACCGAGGGGTTCGGAACGACGACGTCCACGTGTTAACGACAGTTCCGGCTCTCGTTCAGCCGTCGCCGGCAGGAGCACCAACAAGACGCGAAGCCCCGACAGGCCATATCGATCCGCAGCTAAAGCTTCAACAACGTCGTCATCCAAAGTGCCGGAAATGGCGGCGGCACGGAGCGCGTCACTGAATCCGCGCCAATGCCCCCATCCTCTCCTCTCATTCATCTATGCGCGCGCACGTTCCTCATCTATCCATACACGCGGACAAAATGGCGCCCTTAGACGGAGACGCGTGCGTTCGCAATCAGAAGCCCGTCCGCTGTTGCTGTTTGGCCGTGAAGATGTCGAGGGAGCGAGTCACGTTTTGCAGGGGCCTCGTGCGTCTGTGTAGACGTACGCTGAGTGCCCGGATCGGGACACAGAGGGTATGTTTGTCGACGTTGACGGGCTCGTGCCTCGGAGACAGCGGACAAAGCGCGGACCGGTGTCCATAAGGGGACGCGCTGTTGAGCCTGTGGATGACAGGTAGCCGGTCCCGTGTTTCGCTTGACCGTTCGCGCATTGTTCGTTTCGGCTTCGGCACGGTGAACTGGCCGCTGCAACCGCCTTGAATGCCTGTGTGCGTCTCGAAATAAACTACCAGCGTTGGACGCCAGGGTGGCGTCTAAGGAATACTCCTTTCGAAGAGGCCCGAATCTTAGTATTTGTACGGACTGCTGTGCCGAGCGGGTGCGGATAAACAGTGTGTTAAGACTAATGAAGTTGATCCAAGCTCAAATTTTGCGGCAAGGCGACGTTAACAGGACGGGTGAATACAGGCGTCGGAACGGTCTGTCTTGCCTGGCCGCAAAATTACTTAGGTTGTGATTGTTTCAAGAATAAAATAGCATGACAACAATACCCAGAGAGATAAAGAGAAAAAGAAAAATCTGCTGAGACAATTTAAAAGTTATCCGACCGTTCGTAGAGCATAAATACGTGGCTTAAGGAATAGACGAGACTGTTAACATCGTCCTGAAAGCATCGCAGATGTACACAAAAGTGGAAGTGATGCAGGTCCCTTTAAACACATATAACGCGCGGATGGTCACTCTGAAGAAAGACGTCAAAATATCACAGTAAAACTAGGCAGAACTTACGCTTCGAAGTAATGGAAAACACAGCATCCGATATTCAGTATGAGGACCTCACGTGCCGTATACTCTCCAAGTCGGGAGAGAGAGAACACACTTTACTGAGCTCGAAAGTTCGATGGTGCGCGCAGGCACCAGACGGGGTGGTTCCCTATTCACGGGACCCATATGCCTCCAGCAACTCCTGGCCCCTGGCCGTCAGTGTGAAGTCGGCGTTTCAACCGCTGAGTGGCGTTGGGTGTGGTCGTACTGGACATGACGCCTAATGACGCTGCCACCGGACGTGCCCTGCTTTTCAGACACGACAAAGCCCTGCCTCAGAAGTGTTCGTAAGGACAAAGCCGTGGAATGATGACGAGATTGTCACGAACAATGCTCCTCGAAATCGCGCTTAGAAAAAGTAAAAACGTAATCGCACGTTGGCCGGCGTTCGTACGGTGGTTCGGAAGAATATATAGAAGGGCTTCTTCTTTCATGGAGGAGATTAGTCGCCACAGTTCCGCATCACCGCACTTCAAGGTGTCGGATGCGGCACGCGGTCCCACCCCTCCGACGTATACAGGCCATTCTTGTAGCGTGCGTAAACGTATACTGTCCACGAAAATGTGAACCGGAAGCTTGGGTCGTTATGCCGCGCCGTCCACTTCCGCCTGGCTCCGTCGTTTGGCGCGTGACCTCGAAAGGTCTGCCACGGCGTGATTCCATTTCTTTATTATTGCTTATTTTTCTTCAACCGTTTGCTCCCGTTTTTACATGCGCCCGTCCCCCGACGGCGACCTCAGTTCGCAAGCATCTACCAGGAATGTCTCCTTCCGTCTGCATGGTGTTGCAGGTTGTGTTAATTCTCAGCAAGCGAGAATTAGGTGCACGGTCGCGACGGTTCAGTGGGTAAGGCGCTCTGCTGCGTTGCTCCAGGCTGTGCCGGATATGAATACGACCTGTTCGGGAAACATTTCTGATGCAGGATCTATTAAGTGCAGAGCACATTAGGGGCTCGCCTTGTCGTCGTAGCTCGCTCGCTGGGCCCAGGTAGAGCCACACGGCGTACCGTCGTCGCGGCGTAACCCAGAGGCGTCGAAAGCCAAGTGGTTTGTGTCATAAGCGTTCGAAACTCGTGAACCGCTGGCGCTTGTCATACATCTCCCCGTTGTTTAGCGCAAAGAAAACTGCAGGTACATTTGAGGCAGAATGTACGTAACTAACAGGCAGCGCCCGCGTTCATTTAGTTAGGAACACTGGTTGGGTTGGTTTTTACGTTAGTAAGCGGGAAAGAGTGGCGGTGCAACGCGGCGGCACGTGCGGGAAGAAAAGCAAGCACAAATAGAACAGAACTCCCGCTGGCGCAGTTTCAGGCAGGGGGCGCGCGAGCACTGCGAAGGCGGGAAATCTGAATTGCATTGGATGGTAGCGATGAGCGGATAACGGCGCTACAGCCCATGCTATGGCGAATCACTGCTCTGCACTTCCGACAGTCTTCACGTTGAGTGGAACGGCTTTTTTTTTTTAAGGCGCAGCTTTCTATGCCTCACCTGCGCCGTAGATCGTAACACCAAAGCGCATTACAGAAAAGCCAACTTTGCACAACGGGTTTCCGGGAAGAGCACATGATGACGGTAATGATTATGACACGCGAGGCGCCTCAAGAAAACAAACGCTTCCTGTGGTTGGAATCAAACCTGGATCCCTCGCGTTATGATTCCGACGTCTATCCGATAGCGCCATTCCGACACGGTCGAAAAAGTTTGGATTTTGGACTTTGAGGTTGCATTGGAGAAAGCTTCGCGCTTTAACCATCTTTCTCTTCAAGGAGCCATGAAGAGAAAATACAACTTTGTTTAATTTGAAGGAACTAGGATTCAGTATCTCACTCAGCTCCATTAGAACCACAAAATATGTTTTTTTTTAACGAAAAAAGCAAGGAGCATTTAAAAACTTTCGAATTTTGTGCCACAGTGATGTGTTATGAGCAAGAATGACGTCATACGGGCCAACAATAAAATATAATTTTCAGTGCGTTAACTGCACGTTAGCATTCAAGTGATGCGGTCAAATGGAACTAGAGGCCCCATTACAGACGCCCAGTCATGTGTCGTCGCGACAGGTCAGTTAGGCGGCCGCCAATCGCACAAACAAGGTTCCGTGACGTCATACAAAAGTTGCGGGAAATTGGCTAGGGGGTCGCGACTGCTTCATGCGTTTTCTTTAATATCTCCGTTATTTGTTCGAAGATTGCGATGATATTGGTATCATTGTTATCGGGACTAAGCAGTCTTTCTAATAAACCCAACTTGTATTTTGTCTTCATGGCTCCTAGAAAGGGGCTCTGATTTTTTTAATGTAACGGTATACGGGCAACGTAGGCTAATGGTGAATTCGGAAGACGGACCGTATCCCCTCACTCGAACCGCGGCCTGCGTATCACGCTACCCAACGTTCCTGTGATTGGTCATGACTCGCCTGCGGGCGCCGCCTGCTTTCCCATTCCAAAGCGGAGTCACTACTCATTTGACAGAGTACGGCGACTCTATAAGGCGACAGCGCTAGGTTTGCCCCGCCCTACAAGCTCATGCATGCGCAGACCATTTCTCTGAGGCCTTGTTCGGACAATTCGGACAAAACTGCAGCCGTCGCAAACAAACGTCGTTCTCTTGTGATCTCTATCATTACGGCTGCCGTCACGCGAGTGCGCTGGCGCAATTTCGTGAAGCAGCGGAGTCGGTGGGTAAACTTGGCCGCCCGCTCTGCCATCTGCTATATTCTCAGCCGTGCCAGCACCGGAACGCCGTGTGAGGGCGACCGTCCGTGCAGATATAGTGACGCCACGGATCCGGCAGGGCTTTACTGTCCGCGCGAGTACACAGTACAAAACACAAGTTAGCCCTGAGCACCTCATTAGTCATTTATTACAGCACGCTGAAACGAACAAACTGTTCTTCTCACCCTTAAATTATTTTTCAAGTATGACTGCGTGGAGTCAAACACACCAAACACAAGCTTATTCTAACGAAGCATGTATACTCTTGTATCGGTGAAACAAAAAAAGACCTGTGGTCTCAGTTGGTCTCTTTTACTTGCCTGTCCGGAACAGTTCTGAGCAGACCATGGTCGGTCCACTACTCTCTCAATACCCTTACAATACTCTCATAGTACTCTATCAAAACAATATTATCCCTCAACTACTCTCATAATATAAATTCTATGGACAAAAAATACGCAGCTGCTGTAGAACAGTTTTCAGCAGTCCAAAACGACAGATAAGAGAGACTTAATCTGTTCCCTGCCGCGGCGGCCGCTTTTCTGATGGAGGCGAAAAGCAAAAACGCCCGTGTGTACGAGATTTCGGCGCACGTTAAAGATCCCCAGGCGGTCAAAACTAATCCGGAGCCCTCCCCTACGGCGCGCCTCATCGCCTCCGTTGCGTCGGCGCGTTAAACCCTACACTCAATCAGAGACTTACTAGCGGTTGTGGCCGCCTTCAGCGATAGCCGTCAGAAACAAGAACAGTTACGGTGGCACAATTTTTTTTTTCGTCCCACAACGTCGCGGCTACCACAATCAGCGTGAATGGGACCTGAGAGCAAGGTTCGCGGCTGATGCCAATCTTTTTTCGAGCACGTATACTATAGCTGCCCCAGATACTCGGGTACCCCCCTACGGACAGGCGGCCCAGAAGAACAAGAACGCGAGGAATGCCGAAAGAAACAACAATAATAACCTTCACACAGCGACAGCAGTCACGGCCGCCAGGGAACAACACTGACAAGGACGAGGGCAGCAGGGACAACAGCAGCAACACGACGCAGCTGTACGCCAATAATAACCCGCACACGCTTGAAGGGCAAGTTAGGGTGCTTCACGCCGTTCCACCAGCCCTTGTCGCGAGGGCGGAAGTTCCGCCTAAGTGGTGAGGAAATGCACCAGAAAGGGCCTGTTCGTCAACCCTTTGGACAGCGGGACTTCTGCGGTTTAGCAGAGCCATCAGCGTCATCGTCGTCATCGTAATCATACTCTTGATCATAATCATCATCACTCAGCTTGCATCCAGTGCAGGACGAAGGCTACCCCTTATTCCCTACCCCCTATCTTCTTCTCATCTTTTGAGCAGTGGATGGCTCGTCTGGTCGATCCGGACCTTGGACATCAGCAAGAACTGGTAAAGATGCCTGGACGGCAAGTCGCAGCCTGGGTATCCCGGAATAAGGATGCCCTCCACCGGGCGAGTGCCCTGCCATCAGCACTTACGCTCAATAAATGTTTATTTTCTCTCTCTCCCTCTCCCGCCGTTCCTGCCTCCATAATAGTACACACGTATGTACCAGCGCGGTCAAAACGAGAAGCTCAACAGCTCTCTTGAGAAACTTCGACCGTGAAGAAAAATTCGTCGCCAGATAGAATTAGAACTTGGGACTACGACCGACTGCCGTCAGGGTGGCAGTTGGTGCATCCGCGTGCAGAAAATAGTGCCTTTTATTTAATGCACCAACTGTAACACACGCACTTGAACCGATGTGCAAGAAGCAGTGGAACGCAATTCGTCAGTGTTCGAAAATGACGCTTGATTCGGAATGGGCGATCCTGCGATGGTAAACGTCGACACTTCGTGGGCAGAGCAGTGCAAGCGGTCAGTCGTACATCGGAGGCTCACGGAAATGCACTGCTACTATTCCCACCAGACTGTCTGAAAAGAGACAGTCACTCGCGGTAAAGGTTATTTACGTGATTCGGATCATATGCACCATTCGCACCCTTTGAGCATCCTTCGGAGGAATCTCGTCTGTTTTAACCAGGACGCCGAAGGAGACGAACAAAAGCCTGAATCTTCGTGTTTCAAAGGCCTATCGGGCGTTCTGGCCTGCTATTAGTGTGACTTGCCTGTAAAGGCTGCACCACAGCACGAACGGTATTATTGCGGTGAAGCAAACGTTGGTATTATTGCTAAGCATGCTCCCACTATTCTAGCACTATACTCGCACTATACCAAGCAAACGTTGGTATTATTGCTAAGCATGCTTCCACTATACTCGCACAACACTTCTCTTCCCTGTAACAATTATAGGGATCCTCATCGGTGGTTGCCTGTGAGGTAATGACGTTATTCTCTCAAGCAAATAAATTATTCTCATTTGAAGGCAATTATAGGAGATAAATTTTGCCACTGCTTTTTTCTTTCCTTCCCTCCTCTTTTTTTAACTACGTAAGAGACTGACAGGGTGCATAATTTATTGGGCTCGACAACAGTAGTCTCTCAAGCGTTGCGTTCAGGGGCGTCCCGAGCCCACAGGCAACACATACTATGTTCAGCAAAAAAAGTATGCTACACTTTTTTGAAAGCAACGTCTTTTTTAACATTCCAATCGATTTCAGCCTTTCTCACTGTCCAGTCACCCACCGCGCTGGCTCAGTGGCTAAGGCGTTGTGCTTCTGAGCACGAGAACGCGTGTTCGATTCTTGGCCGCGGCGGCCGCTTTTCTGATGGAGGCGAAAAGCAAGAACGCCCGTGTGTACGAAATTTCGGCGCACGTTAAAGATCCCCAGGTGGTCAAAATTAATCCGGAGCCCTCCACCACGGCGCGCCTCATCGCCTGCATTGCGTCGGCGCGTTAAACCCTACAATCAATCAATCAATCAATCAATCAATCAATCAATCAATCAATCAATCAATCAATCAATCAATCAATCAATCAATCAATCACTGCCTCGAAACGGACCGTGCAGGTACCCCGTAAAGGGCGCATCACAGCGCGCAGGCTATCCCGGTGGTGAAGCATGTAAACGCGAAAGCCTCCTTGAGACATCATACCGGTTTGGGCCTGGCTGTATGGTCTCAAAACAGCTCCCTCGCGTGCCGCTCGAATGAGTCCCACAAGTACGCAGGCGGTGCGATAACGTAATCGTTGACACCAGAATCGCGCTACCCCATGCATGAAATGACGCAAAATTGTCACCCGACAATTTCACCACGAAAAAATGTTCTTGGCGGTTCACCTGCTGTGAGTTGCTGGAGTGTAGAGCTCGCGACTGGGTCCCACTAACCTCTCAATAAGTATTCGTAGTGCAGTCGAACCTCGTTATAACGAAATAGTATTGGGACAATAAACTAGTTCTTTATATCCAATATTCGTTGTAACAGTCAAAATAAAAATCGGCTCTACCAAATTAGCAATATGGCTGGCGCAAAAGTCCTAGATAAAAAAATGCATTACCCTTGCATTCGAATCCGCTATAAACCCCGTAATCCTTCCCTTTCTCATTGTGGCATTCCAAACTGAATGGGTGGAACATGAGAACGTCAGATAACAACAGAACAAAACAGGCCTGCGTTCTTATTTATTTGAAGAAGAATGTGACCAATTGTCTGGTTCCTTTTCACAGCTCTGGGCAGGACGAAGTGTTCCCGGCAGTGTTTATGCACAAACTTGTGCTGTTTTGGACGTCGGGAGTCTTTTCCAAGTTTCTTTAAAATAATGTGTTATCTTTTAATTTTCTTATCTTGCTCTTTCATGCTAGATTTTCTAGCCTCGCATGAAGCAAATATTTCTTCATCCCAACCGATATCGCGCACGGCTCGCGGTTTCGAGAAATTGTGACCAACCAAATTTTGTATCTAGTTCACTATAGCCGATAATTTGCTATATCAGTGTTCGTTATAACAAGGTCTAACTGCATACCGCGCCTTGCACTGTCAGGATTCCTTCCGTATACGCTTCAAGCCCACATTGTACCGGACAGCGATGTTGCCACTCCGTTCGATTTCTTCGCCCGAACGATGTTTCGAACAAAACAAAGACGGTTCCCGCGCCACGGTCTCCCTCCTGGGAGCCCAGGCTTCGGTTTGGGGGCGGTGTCGTGACTCGGGCGTGGCGGGCACTTTGACATGCATATTTCAGCGACGTCTCCCCTGCCTGTGCCCGGTTCTCGCCAGAGGAAGGATCGCTTGCTGCCGACCTGCCCGTCTACTCGATCACTTGACAAGGGAACAGGCGTATGCGTCCCGGCAGACCTCCCTGTGGTCTCCAGTGGCATGTGTTGAATCTCCCGAAGGGTATGCGCCACTCAATCACCATCATCATGGAGATTTCCCCTGTCAGTAAAGTTGCAATCCCCGCGAAGGGCAGCCATGGCCCAGGTCTGCCTTGTGTCGTTCTTCCGTTAAAGCGCTAACCACATGGAGCGATTTTTCCAGCGACGCGACGAGCGACGCGACTAGGATCCGCAGTCGCCGAACCGAAGTCGCTCGCCGAGGCAACCACATGACAGCGACGGCTCGAGCGACTGAGGATGGCGATTTCAATGTTTCCGCACTGCGCATAGTAGCGCGCTTGGTACGCTGGATGTTTGCAAGCATTTTTTTTTTGTTCATTTGTCATAAAAATCATGACTACAAAGTATTACGCCTTTCTACCTTGCTTTTTGCACTTCATTGCATCTCTAAAACTGGTTTGGGTTAGCGATAGCGCACGCTTTTCCTTCTGCGCCTCGTTTCTCGGCTCCAACATGAACGCCGTGAAGAATTCGCTTTCTTGACGTCGTTTTTCCCACACGGGTCTCACCCAGCGTGAGCGGGAGCCTTCTTGCTTCTGCTTCAGCGTGTACACAAGCTTTGCCACGCAAAGCTTTCTTTGCCGCTGCACCGCAAACGTCGTCTGCGTGGATTTGCAAAATCTTCCCCCCGTTCTCTTTCAAAACCGGAGGTTGCGTGCTTACGTAGGGGCTCTCCTATTGGCTAGTCGCTGAGGCCACTTCCGGGAGGCGAGCGACTGTTTCTGGCGACCCAGAACCGAGCGATTCGATGAGCGACTTGGTGCGCGGCGAAAAGTAGTTCGTCGCTAGTCGCGTCGCGCCCCAAGTCGCTCGCAAAATCGCTCCATGTGGTTGGGGCTTTACAGCGTGTCCCAATACTCCTCGCATACATTAAAGGGGCCATGAAGACAAAATATAACCTCGTTTAATTTGAAAAAAAAAATCTAGCCTTTGGTAACTCACTCAGCTTTATTGCAACCACGAAAGACGTCTCTCTAACCGAAAAAGAAAGAAAAGAAACGCAATAAGTATAGAAAAACTTTCAAATTTCGCGCCACAGTGACGTAAAATGGGCCAGCCCTATGTTAACTGCACATAAGCATTCAGGTGATACGATCAAACGGAACTAGAAGCTCCACTAGAATTTCCCAGTCATGTTTCTTGGCAATGGATTTGGTGACGTCAGACAACAAGAATTTGACGTCAGAGAAAACGGCGGAAATTGGCTGAGCAGTCGCCACTCGTTTACTCCAATATCTCGATTATTTGTGCGAAGCTTGCGATAAAATTTCGGTCATTGTTACTGAGACAAAGCAGTCGTTTTAATAAAGCTTGTATTTATCTTCGTGGCCCGTGACGCCTGCACCTGAAAACCATTCTTCATTTATGCCAATACGGACTTATCCGACGTAAAAAAGCGGAGAGTCACGCCTGAATGACTACGTTAGCGGCCAGACTCCCCGTGAAGCAGTAAAGAGCTCGGCCGTTACACTGCGCTGCGCTGCAGTGTATACCGTATTTCCGCGTGGATAACCCGCCTCTCCACATTACCCGCACCCCCACTTTCTGTCAACGAGTTAAAAAAAAATATATCCCCGCGTATTTCCCGCATATTTTATACATAAAAGGATGGATCAAAGCTAGTACTGAAGCAACATTGCACATTTGCTTATGCAAAAGAACTTACCTGAATACGTAACTAGATGACTTGCCGCATACATTTTATCAGGTTGGTATATTGTTGAGCTGCGTGTGCGAAATAAGCACTGTCAAGGGGATAATAGTGACTTAGTCGCTATTACTGCTGCAGCGGCATCCCGGCCCAACGTATATTGCGGTGAAGCTGCACCAAAGGAAATACATCGCATATAATCCGCACCTCTACTTCACCCTTGAACATTTCGCATTTTTGGTGCGAGTTATACGCGCAAAAATACGGTACTCCTTTCGGGTAATTCATCCATCATGCACTGTTCCGGGGTCTTAGGACGCTGCAGAGTCACGTTTGCAGACCACCTTCTGGCCTACATTTCTTGGTACACAAGTGACCTCATGATATGTTATCTGATAACCATGGAATCGTAGTGAAAATAATGTACACCACAGAGAAACCCCAATGGCTGCAAGTTTCGCCGTACGAACTGCTTTTCCCGAAAAACGGCGGGCACCTCATAGAAATTTCACAATAACCTCGTTTCGAATTTCACTGCATCCGAAATTTTAAACGCCTTCTTTAAAAATAATTTGTCGTTTTTCCCCCGACGAGAATTTTAGCCGTGGTCAGACAGAAATGCCCACTAATGTCGCTATACAAAGCGTCTGGGCTTAAAAAAGTGCACTTATTGATCGCGCGAGATTCAAATATTTACACGATAGGCAGCAAGGCCTGTTAAAAATTAGTCGCATGACAGAAAACTTCCTTTTGTCTCGAGCAAAATGGGCTCTTTTTCCACCTCTCGCTGTTCCTGATGGCGTGTATACGCTATGTCCAATTACGCTCCCACACGCCTATTCATTACCTTCGTCTTAAAGCAGGCTGTCCTGCAATGCTTTCACAACCGAACATAATTATTCAAGAAAATCAACCGCTTCTCCCATCGGTTCTTTCAGGATTGTTAAAAACATTTCACCTTTTTGATTCCCGGCAAAATCTCCCTTTCTGGTTCGTGTATTCTTACAGTAGCAGCGGCTATATGGCCAATAAGGTGACGTGAAATAAACGAAAACACCAGCAAGGCTTCTAACACAATGCTTCACTTCATTTCCCATAGTCCAAAAATAGTTATAACGCACTACGTCAACAGCGAAGATTAAAAAGTCAAGGCTCTTCTACGATTGCACGCCACCACGTAGCAATAAAACCGACGTACTCTGCAAGCCCCGCTCGTGCACACAGAGAGCTCCATCGAAGATCGCTGACCTGTCGCACAAATTGTCGGCCGTTACGGACAAAACGAAAAAAACGAAACGACAACGAGCGTAGCGGAACAATCATTTTTCACGGCGTATTAGGCCGGTCGCCGTCCTCGAGTCCCGAGCAGCAATCAAAAGCAGAACACGAATTTCGCGGGCCCCGCAATCAGCTCGCCGAGTGCTCCGGGGCGGGATCGAAGCTTCTCGGCCTTCAATTTCGCTCGCGTCCGTGCACTCGCTCTCCGGTAGGGCGGGGTGCTCCGCGAAAAAGAACGGCGTCGCCGCCCCCCACCGCGCTCATCCCCGTCATCGCGCCGTCGCCGTCATCAGTCCCGCTACCATCATCATCTGGTCGCAATCGCCACGGCCCGTCACGTCCGTCTGACGTTTCCATCGGTGGGGCAGCGAAGAGAAACGGGAAAGGCCGAGGAGGACGAGACGAAAGCGTCCCCGTTCTGGGTCACTAGGCCGGCCGACGGTCCCCGAGCGCGCGCGCTGCCAGGCGGCATCACCACCGGCGTGCCTACCTGGTTCCGCCTGGGGACCCGAGACAGGTCGATGCGCGGAGCGCTGCGCGAGGCAAGAGCGACTCGCCCACCCCTTTTTTCCTCCTCTCCCCATCTCTCTCGGAATGCGGACTTCGCGGTGATTCACTACCCGGCGACGGATCGACTCCCAGTACTCACAAGAGCCTTGAGACCGGAGGTCTGGACAGGACAACACAGCTGGCAGATAAGAGGACATACACGATACGTGAACATCTACACTGCGGTGTCCCCATTTTTAAAGCGAAAGCTTTCTCACTGGCACCGATAGCGTCCCGTCAAAAAACTGATGCATTTCCCCATAGACCGGTTGGTCGACCGAAATGTCCTGGTAAGATCTCCGGGCACGCGGCGCATGCGTGAAACCGGGCTTCCATTGTGTCAAAACCGCTACTTGAAAATCTCGAACAAGGAACGGTTCTCGATAAGACAATACACGCATCGATCATGAAGGAGGAGTACAATAGCATACCTTCATCTCATAAACCATGCATCGGAATACATTGAGATCGTTCGTAGACGCGTTTACGTAGTGCGCGAAAAATGGTCGCATTGGTTCGTTCTTCGTTATGTGCCATTCTCTGAGAATGCGGACCTCGCTTTGATGCACTGCACTGCGCGGCGACAGGTCTACCTCCACTACTCACGAGGGTCTTGAGACCGGAGGACAGACCAGGACAGGACGAAACAGCTGGCGGATAAGGAAGCGCAAACGATACGTGAGCGTCAAGGCGGTAGCGCCCACATTCACGTCTCTGGCTTGGCGATGCAACAGGAGGAAAACTGATATGGAAAGAGAGTGAGGGACGGAGGGAGGCACTGGCGCTTTCTAGGGGGTGAAGGCCGAGGCTTCGATCTGAATAATCGCTCGTGCCTGTCACACGCGCGGGTGGCTGCAACGCTTGGAGAGGAACGATTTGCCCAATCGATCAGTACTAGACACACACACGCAGAGGTGGGAATCGATTAGAGGAGGGGCGCTAAGACGGTGAGCGTGCCGGGACCTGGACGCCGCGTCCTTGCACGCGAAAGGTGTTCGTGCGACGGCCAACACGACAAAGGGGGTGGTCGAAGTGAAACAACACCATCTACGGCTCTTTTTTTTTTATAGTTCGCTATGACGTAAGCGACAGTGTCCAAAGCGAATCACGCGAGAGCCAGCAGAGGAAGTGAGCTGAAATTTAAAAAAATTTGTTGGCTGACAGAAAGCAAGGGTTTTAGTTGACACTTGCCTCGCTTAACGCATTTTTCCCTATAACCAAATGCACATTACTTTTTAATATTCTGTCATTAGCGCGTTTTGTATAAAACGATTATATAAAGCGCTTGGGGCTTATACCAAACATAAAAATCCCGGGCCTTCTCCACTAAAGTAAAACCTGGTGAGGAACGAAGCATGGCGTTTTTGCCAACGGAGATGAAACCATTGGGGAGTAAAGGTATACAGCTTTGCTGCAAAAGTCTCCTGCCTTTGAGGCACGAAGCTCTCTAGCGCGAGGTGTGAACGAGTGCCCCAGTGTTTTTTTAGTACGCGTTACGAAGCTTTGAGGGTATCATCATCATCATAATCATCATCATCATACAGGCCTGCTCAGAGCTCGACGACAGGCGAAGAGACAGGCAAGAATTCGCTGGCAAGTTCATTCGCTAAAACACTACCCAATTTCTGCCATTCAGTAAAATGCTAAGAACACTTGGATGGAGCACACGAGACTAGAGGAGTCAGTGTCCGATGTTCCCTTCGGGAAGACGATGTGGTTCAGAGCGGTGCACGGGGCCGCCGGACCTGCCTTCAGGATACGAAACTTTGCAGACCCATGGTGACGTGTCCGTATTATTGAAGCATTACGCACCGCTCGACCGATTATCTTGTGCTCTAATAGCGTTTCACAACCGTAACTACCATCTAGCCCGCATGGGTGCTCTGACAAGACAACCCGAAGACACGCCTCCACGCACCGGTGCGTGTCGTGATGCGACTGCAAGGTGGTGGTTGTGTACGGATCGGCGAGAGCAGCGTGTCCTCCGCAGAGAAGACAGGCTGCCGCCGTCTTCCGTTGGCGGAAGCGACACGAAGAAGAGACGGTCGGCCTGCAGCGACCCGCGTCGGCCCGTAGCCAAAGCGGTGGCGGCACAAGCAAGCGAGCGAGCGAGCCATGACACGGCGCAACACGACACGCTTGGCGGGTCCCCGCAGACACATCTTCTGCGGTGGCACGCAGTGACATGCATCCCAACGAAATGGCATCATGGGCCGTGTCTAAGAGTCCCGCCACATGGCCGTGGTGGTGGTGCATGTTCTGTTTTAGTTTCGCTAGGGGACGGCGGCCCCCGACAGACGCGGAAGTGGACCGGAATGATATTTGTTTCTAGCAAAGAGGGCCTCAAGTAGAGATCCGCTAGCGTAAGACGTACAGGAACTAGAGCGTATAAAATCATTGGTCTCTGGTCAACTGATGACCCGGAAAGGAGAGAGAGAGAGGGAGAGGGAGAGAGAGGGAGAGAACGATTTTTTGTTAACTCTGGCGATGTTAGCCGGGATAAGATGCCCCACGTGTAAAATCCCGACAGGACTATCGCAAAAACCCAGCAAGAATTCCTGTCGTACGACAAAAAAACTTTTTTGTGACAATTCCTGTTACGACAACGCCATCTGTTGTTACGACATATTTCTGTCCGAAACGAGTCAATATTCTCGACGACAAAGATTCGTGTAGTCACAACAGAACTGCCATTTACGCTACTCCTCACAATGAGCAATAGCATTCAAACCATGTGCAACTCCTGATGGAACATCAGGATCCCGACAAGACAGGAATTCGGCACGACGGAACATCAAAATGAGGACAAGAATACGACACACGACAGAACACCAGAATCCAGACACGACAAGAATACGACGAGACGACAGTACGACACGCGAAAATACGACAAAATTACAGAATTTTTGTAGCGTAAGCTACACTGGCCGAGGTTGAGCAGTTTCGCGTGTGCAGTGAAGGTCTGTTCTGCGCAAGCGCGAGGAACATTGGATTGGATTGGATTGGCTTGGATTTGATTAAAGTGGATTGTGTTGGATTGTGTTGCGTCATAGCCGCGGCAGACGCACTGGCGCCGGCGCGTGCCCAGGTGTGCGCCTGAATTCCGCAGTAGCCAAGTCTGACGCTGCACCGGAGCCGCTTGATAGCCGTTTCGCGTGGCTCGTGAAGAGCCGTGCTGAGCATGCGCGAGGAGCAGTTACTGGACAGGACTGGACTAGGACTGAACTGGATTAGACTGAATTGGACTAGACTGGACTGGATTGGACTGGATTGCTGAACTTTAGCTCACGCTACGTACATCCTGGCATAGCAGAGCTAAGCCACTACTAATTTTTTCTTGTCATTTTCGACTGGCCTTGCTATCACGCCGGATGGGGGTAGTGACACTGATAATGATAATGGTGATGAATGTTGAAGAATTCGATGCAGCACGGATGCGTTCAGTCATTTACAGTGTCGGCTCAAGACCTGTGTTACGCTGGTGCGACGATCAGAGCTTCTGTGGCCCGTGAAGCCCGTTTGGGACGTGCTCCCGGACCTAGCAAGCTGACCATCACGTTATTGCAGAATTCAACCATGACCTAAATTGACTGGCAATGTCCAGCTTCGACACGAACCCTGCATCTGGCACGACCCTGTTCGATCTAGTGGATCCGTGCCAACATGTCACCCGATTCATATATACGTAGGGTTTGTTCGTCTTCGGGTAAAATCCCGATTCTTATACTCTGAGCATGTTTCAGGAGATTCGGATTAAACCCGATTCTTCCCGAATGGACCTTTTCAAAGGAGCGATCGGCACAAATGTGGCCTGACGTTCCGCGCGCCATTCTCAACCGGTACTTGCTGGAAGCAAGCGCACAAACACACCTTTTGAACTCATTGAGTATTGGAATGACTCTACCACCCGCAACCTCAGGCTGGCAAATGCTACCGTGACATTGTTGTGCCTAGCTAATGAAAGCTGTGTTGTTGAGAGAACCTTCTCCCAGTTGAGATACGTTCAGCGGTGAGACAGGCCTCGAATGAAGACCGACAGGTAGCTCAATGAGATTACAAAAATATATGTAAACAATATATGTAAACGCCACTATCCTTCGTAGGAAGCTGGATGACACTCCATTTACCCGAGACAACGGTCCAGTTCCTCAGTTGGCGAGTCATGATGACTTTGCGCCGCGACGCGCACATCGTGTCCTAAAATAAAACGACACAGTCGAACTCTCACTCCGAGAAATTTGGGCACCCACAAAATGGGAATACGTGACTGCACAGTAGTCGAATCAGTGCCCCGTGATGCAATCAACTCTCATCATCATCATCAACAACAACAATAACTATCACTCCCACTGCAGGGCAAAGGCCTCTCCCGTGGACCTCCAATTATCCCGGTCCCGTACGTGCTAACTGCGACCAATTTATCCCACGCAATTTATGCGACGAAATCAACTATACTGCGCTAACTATGTGAGAAACGCTTGTGCTAATTGAAATCGTCAATTCTTCTCCTGCCCCCCACCCCCCGCCCCTTTTTTTTTTGTTGTCTGTTGGCCCGCCTCTTTCTAAAGTACTGTCGTACTCCTACCCCCTCCTTTCTTTCAGAATAGTACCGTTTCTTGGTGTTTATATACCGGCATACCAGTCTGCTTTTCAGCGAATGAATGAATGAATGACTTTGATTTAGGGAAAATGTTTAAAGCTCTGGTTTGGGTTAGGGTAAAAGAGAGGTGGGAGGACACATAATACAAATACAGGTTAGAAGATAGCATCTGTTAAAAGTTTATGTTGATTGCAAGCACGGTTTGAGTGTTCACGTAGGCACTGGTTGTCTTGCGTGAAGCACTTGCCAGTAGAGAAAACCACCCCGATTTTCTACAAAGATTTGACTCTCTCTCCTTCATTTTCGACGCTATGACTCATCTTAAATGAGTTATCAGTATTACCGGGAACGATGAGGACAATGAATGGTTTCGCAATTAGGGTACATCTCTAGAAATAAATAATCGCTGCTCCGCTTACACAAAACGTATCGCCGCTATCGCTGCCCTTGAATATTGGGGAGAAGGAATCCTATCCTCCTAGCGTATGCCTCCAGAAACGGCAGGAGGAGGAGGAGGAATGCCTTTAATGAATGTAGAGAAGTCAGCCTGGCAGCGAGCTTGGCTTGCTACTCCACATGAACATGAGATGTGCGAAAGTGAAGGGAAACGAAGGCGCTACACTTGGAAAAAGGGAGAGGAAGAGACGAGTTACCTGTCGCGAAAAAAAAAAAAGAAAAGGCTGAACGTGACCCATCTTAATGGCCCCACACACAACTTTGCAACGGCGAATACAGAAGCGGCTCCTTGGAGGGTTGCTCAACAGATGTGATGTGTATATTGGCTCCGTTGTATAAAAGGTACTCGCCGTGCGCGGTCGTTAAAATGTCTCGTTTCACGGGGCGACTCTGATTATGTATACGGCGATTTGAATCGGTCGGTTCGAACAGCGCTTCTCTAAAATTCCTATCGATAGCAACGAGCACCTTTGCACCCAAACGCGTCCCTGGGAAGGACAACAAAGTCCCTTTCTAGTGTGCACCGTCAGCAATCTCGGGTCATTGAAAACAAAGTAGTCGACCAACGAGTCCCTACGGAGCGCACTATTCCGTTGGGGCATGCGCTAATCGAACAGTGGAAAATCCCTAAGGTGGAGTTAGTTCTGCGACGGGAAATTTTGAAGCCCCCCTGAAACGCGGCCGTACGGCTACAAAGGAAAGCAACATGAGCTTTCTCAGAACCTTCACAGATGAAGAAAAATTCGTCCTGGTCCAGGATTCGACCCCGGGACCTCCGCATACCTAGGTCAGTCGCTCTATATAGAAATAACGAGGAGGCTAGCCGAGATCGAATTGAGTCCCCGTGTTGTCCGAAGAGGCATGTAATGCGATGCGAAGTACTGACAACCGGTAGACCATCCGGCTATAGCGGTTGTCAATAAGAGTGACTACCGATATGCAGTAGAACCTTGATACAGTGAAGCGGCTCGGACCGTAAAAAGAGTTCACCATATCAGTGTCTTCGCTATATCTATAAGGGCTCTTTTCCCATGGTTACTCCGTTTGAAATGCCTTTTACTTACGAATAATTGGTTTTCACTCGAATCGTAACACAGAGCGTTTTTATTAAGGGTTGAATAAGGAGTGCAGTGGTCGGAAGTGCTGCAGGATCGTTGTTTGCACAGATTCTCGATCAGGAGCGGTGAAAACCGTGTCAATGGGTGCGAAGGCTTGGTAGCCAGCCCGTTGTATCTGCCGAGTGTGCAGGGCTGTTCTGATGATGCCAAGAGCCGATAAGACCGGAGCTCTGCTTGAAGACACCGTTACTTATCATCATGAGACGCTTTTCTCGGGAAGAGTATGGCAATCTCGCGAGAGATGGCATCGCGAGTTTTATTGTCTGCCAAGACATCGGAGGTTGACGCCTCACTGTCACGTTGGAAGAACTTCTCGAAACTGCAACGGTCCCGTTTAACCTGTCGCACAACGACTGCAGTACTTGTGCGACCCTTTCACTTGCAGCGCCTTCACGGGCACAGTTCACGGGAGTGAAAACTGAAAATGGTAGGGCCTTCGGGCTGGAACGGGCTCATCGTTCCGGAACCGGAAAATGCCTGCTGCTGGTTACCAGAATACGTTTCGTATCCTCCAACCCCCGCCGTTCGCTTAACGGGGACACCCATTCCGATTTTTTTTTTACTTCGGTAGAGTGAATTATTGATGTTTTATCTTTTCTATATCCATTTCTTTCACTATAGCCGTTTTCACTATGTACGGAAAAATACACAAAGGTCTATCAATGTAAAATGGGGACCGCAGTTTGCTTTCACTGTATCCATATATCTCACTATACGCAGGCTCACTATATCGAGGTTCCACTGTACTGGACTAGAAGTGGCAAAAGACCTATAACTCGATGTAGTGATACGAAATGAGAATTGGGTGGCTCAGAATGGATCCGGGCACCGCAGCACAGAAGCATATGGAAGCCAACGGGAGAGGCCTTCGTCCCGCAGTGGACATAAATAGGATGACGAGATACATTATATTTATATACACAGGGCGCGCGTTCGGGACGACCCGCAAGCCCGGGTGGCGCGAGGAGGTATAAGAGGGTCGGAAAAGGCGGGAGAGAGCGTACGAGAGAATAGAGGAGGGAGTGTGGGCGCAACGATGTGAACGAACCGCAGAGCGTGCCATGCGGGACGACGACAGTTCAACAACAGCAGGGGCCGCGGACAACACCCTGCAGGGTACAAAGCCGCCCCAAGACATCGTCGCTGGGAGGCGACGAACAACCGACGTCAGCCTTCCACTTACTCCAAATGATCGAGATTAGGAAAAGCCGCTGAGACCGTTAGTCGGGTAACATACTTGGCCACGCACCGAGGGGAGCAGGGCGGACGCTGTCTCTCTCTTTCTCTCTCTAACCTAGCGGCTGTTGAGTCGGCCTGCTCTCGGTAGCTCTTTAGCAAGGGCCGCGCACCTTAATTTAGCGCCCCGAGCGGGTAGCTCCGTGGCTTGGTTGCGCATCCCAGAACACGACGGCGTGTGTATCGCCGCCGCGAGGAGAGAAGCCTGCGTTGGCCCAGCAACCCGGCGTCGTCGGTCTTTGTACTTTCTCGCGGCGCTTTTAACCGGCCGGGTACTGTTCTTCACACGGCACGCGCGAGAAATTGGCGTGTCACGAAACGGAACGCGTAAAACGCTGAGCGAGCGCGCGCTCGTTCCTTCTCGACGGAGGATGAGTGGTCGGACTCAATTCGCGCTGCAAGGCGACAACGGCCGCTGAAACGGCGACCGAGACGCGAAAACGCGACGGCAGAAGAACAGTGCGACAACAGTGGCAAGAAGCTACGTTAATTCGTGCAGCCGGAAAGGTGACAAAATGGATGTTGTTTTGTAATAGGACTACGATAGCAACAGACGTTCGTCCTTGAGTGTGCAGCTCTTTACACGATGAGAAATTGGTGTAAACTCATTAAAGGGACCCTGCAACACTTTCGATAAGCGCTTTCACTCTTTCCTTCGCGTCTGTAACCACTGCGAAAGCTATAGTTATCGCCAGCACGGAGCGGCACTGCGTGAATTGCTCGTCGCACCAGATACGTCCTCCATTTCTGCTTTGTTTTTGTGTCTTTTTTACGAAAAGCGTTCATTGATGCAACTGAAGGAAAACCGGCCAACAACCGCTACTGACCTTAGTGACGTAATTCGGGCCATCGGAGAACGTCAAGACCGGGAAAGAGAGAAAAATCTTTTGAGCGAGTTTACAAGTTGTCTGCTGATGGGCATAGAGCAGTAATTTTTGGCTGAGTTACTTTTCAACCCACTAATCTAGGTACTGGATGTATTGGGTGACTACGTTCTGCAAAAGGAAGTTGAAAAAAGTGTAGCAGGGTCCCTTTAAGCGCATTTTACAACCACACCCCTCGAGCGGAAACCGAAGGAAGGAAGAACTCGCGCACGTGCCGCCTCCCAAAAACACTGCTCTAGGAGTGTCACGGACACCAATCCCCAACCGCCAGCGATCACGCGCGGTATAGTACGTGCTCGGCCGACCAAGGGCCGTCTGACGCACCGGCGGCCGGAAGATCTCCTCCCTCGGGAAACGGATAACGCCCGGATACGGGACCACAAGAGGATATTGATAGCATTGTGGTGTTCCGATTGCGATGCCTCTGAAATCCTTAATCCCTACGTCCCCGAACAGGCTATTTCCCGTCCTTCTTAGAGGAAATTTATTCCTTCCTTCTTGACCTCTTGGCGAGGGCCATCAAGACTGGTGATTAAGCTTCCCACGCAAGTCATAAAACGGCGCCGCTGGTGATGAGCCACAAGAACGTGAGAAAAGCTACGTCGTTCATTTTCTACCCTGCAGTGAGCCCTGCAGCATGCCCCGCAAGTTCCAGCCAACGCCTTAGATGACTCCGTGCCAACAATTTATAGTCTTTGTCAGAAGTTTCTGGGAAGGTCACGAGTTTCTGTGCCACAAAGATCAAAAAAGCTAAAGCCTAACGCTGAAGTGTTGACAAATTATTTTACGACGGAAAGACAGCTTACTGTCATAAAGCCTATGAGTCACGCATGGCCTAGAAAATTTTGGCAGTAACTGTACGTCCGCACTTACACCAACCGTCATCACGGCCAGTCCTGAAAGAGCGGAGTTATGGACAGTCGCGCGTCGCGTGCTCCACAAGACCGGACAGCACTGTGCGCGTGCTTCTAACGGCTGTTTACTGCGGCTTGCCAAAGAGTCACGCCATGTCATCCTTACCCTTGCGTTCGTTCACTGGTTCAGCGTCCAAGCGTCCAAGTCCAGCCGCCTCAGCTGCGAAGCTGTCGATCGGCACGGCCGGCGTTCAAGGCCACTCTGAACTACCCGAGGGGAAAGCCCACGGACTCCCTTGCGGAGTGCGGTATCGGCACCGACGAACACAGTGCTACGGCGTTTGCAAACATCGCCACACCGAGTGGCACGAGCCAAGATAGGAACAAAATAAGTGCCCAGGAAAAACAAACAAGCCGGGGAGAAAAACAGGTGGCCGAGTTATCTGTAGCGGGAACGCGGGCGCAGTGTGTCCACTCAGTAAGCTCTTGAGAAGCCGCTTTTCGCTAACCGCCCCACCGCAGCGCTTATCTGCGCCACTGCGCCCTGAGGGGTGCGACTCGGCCCAAAGGTAACGAGGCAGAAAGCGTGTGCCACCGCATCGGTGGCGGAGTAGTAAAGGTCTCGCGATCGGCCAGGTACACAATCGTCTTACTGGAGTCGACCCAATTGCATACGCGCCGATAATCAAAACATATCCGCTGCAGTAATTCGTATGCCTGGGGCTGCCCTGTACGAGGTTGCGGTTCTACTGCCGGCCGTGGTGACATATTTCTATCGAACGATCAAGTGAGAACATCGGATACGATGGCGACGGCGGTACAGTTGAACCTCGTTATAACGAACAGTGATATAGCGAATTACCGGCTATAGCGAACTAAATACAGACTTTGGTTGGTCACGCTTCATTCAAATGACGCTCATTCGTTTATAACGAAAGTGAAACTGCGAGATCCGCGCGCACTACCGGATATAACGAAGAAATATTTTACCAGGAGGCTGCGAAGCCACTTTGAAAAAAACCTCGTCGTCCGAAACTGCAGAAGTATAAAGGAACTTTTGTTCGTGGACACTGTGGAATAATTCATCCTGCCCAGTGCTGTGAATAGCCACCAGACGAAGATCACATCCTTCCCCGAAAAAATAGAAACGCAGGCCTGTCTTGTCAAATGAACTTTGTTACGTTGTAATTTCCCGTTTCATGTTCTGGTTCATTGAGCTGGAAATGCCACAAGGAGAAAGATAAGGGTTACCTTGTTTATAGTAAGCTCGAAGATTAAAATATAATGCGTTTTTGTATCACGCATTTTTGGGGGAGCCAGATTACCGATTGGTTTGAACCGATGTTTTAGCTCTACTGTTACAACGAATACCGGATATAACGAACTAAACTTCTGTCCCGATGTCATTATGATGATGTTCGACTGTACATATTCGTATACATCTGCAGACCTACCCACTACCCGTCAATCCACTTTCAACTGACGCGCGAGATTCTTGAGGATAAGGCTCATGTATACGAACTTGATGTCACAACACACTCATCCGGGAGATGAGGGATCACCGCCACTGCCTCTACAGATGACCCACGAGCACCGGCGATACCTACGCAGGGTACGTGCTATCCCGGTAGGCAAGAAACCGACGTGAGAAGGTGTTGAAAGGAAACAAAATTACAGATAACACGAGTACATTTTGACACAGCGAAGCACGCCCTAGAAATGCTTTCGCGTTTAAAATGTACGGGAGGTGCACAGGGCACGAACAGAAGTGAATCAAAGTCACTTGTGCGAAAAGGTACCGTACTGTATTTGAATGCGCTGAGGATGAATAAAAAAATTCACCGACGATCCATTTCCATAGTGATACGGCCTACTGCAACCGATACTGACTACAGCTACACGATATATGGTGGCTCGCCGAGGTCAATCCTTACCTACCGAAGAGGCCTCGTTCGAATTTCGACCGGTCGGTTGGTGGTGTTGAGTTAGGCGGCGTTAGCGTGGCATGCCGCAATCGCTCTGCCCGAATGGCACCTAGTGCAATAATAATATGGCAGCCAACCATATATTATCATCTTTCTGACGGAAGCGAAAAGCAAAAACGCCCGTGTGTACGAGATTTCGACGCACGTTAAAGATCCCGAGGTGGTCAAAATTAATCCGGAGCCCTCCACTACGGCGCACCTCATCGCCTGCATACGTTTCGTCGGCGCGTTAAACCCTACAATCAAATCATCATATATTATCATCATTGACGTCATCTGTCATTATCAGCTGTTTTAGTCATCTGGCGCAGCAAGTCAGGAGTCGGTGCCAGGCTAACGATCGTCAGTCTCATTAAAGAACGCTATCTCTCTCTCTCTCTCTCTCTCTCTCTCTCTCTCTCTCTCTTCTCTCTCTCTCTCTCTCTCTCTCTCTATCTCAGTCTGCGAGTTCTGTGTCCCGATGGAAGCTAACAAGGAAGCGCAACACTTCCCCACGCGGCACAAAGTGTCCCCTTAGAAAGACGATGTTGTCCAGCGGAACTTACTTCCCAACTGACAAAAGCAATTTAAGTTCGGAGCACTTCAGTGGCCCGACTTGTCGTCGTAGCTCGTCCGGCGTCACGGTATCCAGCCACCGTGGTAACGCGTAAGGCGGCGTCACGCACCCACACAGAGGCTTCCAAAAGATTCCCTCTTCCCCTGGTCGAGATCGAACCTGGGTCCCTCGCGTTGCGAAGCCGAGATGTCAATCCCATTGGGCCACACAGGCACACGCTACTCATATGCAAAGTGTTGGGGGAGATCTTTGCGATGCGCCGTTGCCACGGAGGCTGCCGCTGCTGGGCCGCAAATACGTGCACGATAACATAAAATGAGGAAGAAATCACGAATTAACGCATTAATTACTCCAGATTAATGAAAACTCAATCCAGTGTTTCTTTATAGGCCTTTTCAGGGGCTGCGCCGCTCTCTCTCGACTACCTTCGGTATCAACGCCAGGCTGATACTGAAACTAGTCAAGAGAGGGCGCCACAGCCCCTTTGGCGAATCGCTGCTCCGCACTTGACAGGTTTCAACGTTCCTGGCCTTTGTCAAGCTGTTCAAGCAGCTTTCAGCCAGGAAGTCGTCCAGTTGATTCTGGGAAAAATAAACCTGAATTGAAAAAATTGAATTGAGTGGAGCCGCTTTAATTTTTTCCCCGAAATCTTCATTCGGCGGCGCGTGCGCCGTGGAACCGTACAATAAATGCTCGGCGACGGACACGGGACTAGAAAAAATTGGCCGCGTATCTGCTCCCTTCTAAGCAAATGTCGACAAAAGACGACAGTCTTTGTCGACATTTGTCAAGTAAATGCCTCCCTTCGCTTTCCCGCTCAACTCTCATGTTGTCCCTCTTGCGTCGCGCTCCTCCCAAGGTAAACACGCTAGAGGTTTTCTCAAGTCAATTTAAATTTACCGCGTTCCACTGCTCCAGGCCGGGTGCCTCGACGCCAGCGCTGCCGTACGGCGGAGACACGCGTGAATGGAGGCGCCCTACTTCAACGTTTAAAGAACCGCGTTCCCCTAGTCCGCGTGCGTTCCAAGCAGAACGTGGAGCCTATCTAGTGGAACCTTTCGTAACTGTTGCCGCTTGATCTCATAAAATGCCGCCATAAGCTATAGTGACGCGGGAGACCGCAGGCGAGAGTGTGAACTTTTTTTTGTAGATTATGGAATATTTCATTTCGCTAAAATTAAACATCTATGATTTTTTTATGGACGAACACTTCAAATATTTCTTGTGTATTATTTTCTGTCTTATATTTGTGTAACGTCTAGTTCTTGTTCAACAATGTTAACAAGTATGAACATATAAACCGGGCTTAGACGTTTAGAGTTCGCTGTGAGTATATAAGACTATTGCGCCGACTTCGTTTCACTTTGGCCGGGTGGCTGAACCGAGTCACAGACAGACAGACAGACAGACAGACAGACAGACAGAAATTTCGGGGTTTGAGTAGCCTAAAAGCACCCTTTGGAATGAACCACTGACAGCTGCCGCAAACTGGGGTGCTCGCCGTTCAAGAAAGGGGCACCCCGTGCCCGCCGCTTGGCTTCGGGCAGTGCTCCCAGAAGCGTCAAACACGGCTCGCCGGTGCGGAAAAGGCATCTCAACAACACAAACCCGCTGTTGTCCGGGGTAGCCTCACTAAGCGGCGCGTGCACGAAGGGGGCTGCTGCTGCTGCCTGTCTTAGCGTACACGCAGTACACCGCCCGCGGGCTTCCTCTTCAGCGGCTATCCACTTGGCGCACTTAGCGCCTCCTTTACGCCGTCCCCCGTCAAGGCCAAGGCGAGCGCTTTTCTCTCGTCCTTTCCCGCTAGCGTGCTTGCCGCATTCGCGTGACGTCGTCCCGTGGTGGCCTCCGAGGCGCGCTTGACGACTGAGCTGTCTGCGCTGGCCGCGTGGGCTGGCGAGGTGGGCGCGGCTGCTCGCGCTACGGACTGCGCGACGTTTCTCTCCGACGACAACCAACGTCGGCGTCGTGCGGCGCGGTGCAATGCGCCAGCGTTTCTTATGAAAGGAAAGTCCGGCTGAGCGACTAAAGCGAGGGACGACTTGAGTGACAGGACTTGTACCACGTGCGCGAGCGAGAAGGCAGGTCATTTGGTGAAGGTTCCTAGCCTGTCCCTTTAGTGCCTCCCTGTAAATGGGGCTGTCCTCCCGGAGACAGGAGCCAACATGCGCGGCGGTAATCATCCAGCATTTCAATGACTAACACCTACAAGCTCAGCAGTCTGTACTCAGGCAGGGCGTTAAAGGACCACTTGTCCTACATTAAGGTGATGGCCGGATTTGGTGGCAAATCTAATTACATATACGGTGAGCGACTATCGCCTATAGCTACTATTAGGGGTTGAAATCATTTTCCCTGTGGCTTTGACACGACGACGATAGGTTCCTCTGGACAAGCCTTTGACTGCACTACTCCGCTCTTTCCCTAATAAGTACATAGCCCACTGTAAATAGTCTTTGCTTTTCTTCATTAGCGAATTAGAGTATATAGCCATTTATTTGATTGCTCTTTCCTTTCCCCTAGCCCCGGCGAGACCTGTGTCCTCTGACGAGAGGCAAAACTTCGCCATGTAAATATATGCTCAACAAACTCTCTCTCTCTCTCTCTCCTCTCTCTCTCTCTCTCTCTCTCTCTCTCTCTCTCTCTCTCTCTCTCTCTCTCTCTCTCTCTCTCTCTCTCTCTCTTCTCTCTCTGCCGCTTGTTGCGCAACGTGCTGTAAACTGCGACTCCGCGCGTTCATCGGGTCGACCTTAGATGACGTTGCCTGTGTTTCTGACGAACGCGTAGTGCGGAAACCCCGGTGTATATACGAACACTTCGTGCACTAAGATAAAGTGCCCGACATGGAATCGAGTCACACCGAAGCACTCGAATTAAACTAAGCGTTGGGAAAACGTGAAATTTAGGCGCGCTGAGCGACTGCCTCGTTGGCTGGGTGGTCATCAGTACCGATAGAGTGTTTTACTTATTATTGCAGAGCCTAACCTTTGCTGATTGATTAACTGATTTTAGGCTCTCTTTGGGAAACTCCACGATAGCAACTGTCAAACCTTCGCTGGCAAAAAAAAAAACAGAAATATTTGTAAATGTCGTTGAAAGACGATAGTCTTATGCCGCGTAAAACACTGTCCTGTCTCCGCTTCCATTCACTCACGCTCTTCTCCTCTCGCTCCTCCAATGATGAATGCAATGGATGTTCGCTCAATCCAATTCAATTTTTCTCGCATCCACACTGCAAGCGCGCCATATGTTAAAAACTTCTTGTTTCTCCCGAGCCGAAACAGGGCATTTCAGTGTTAGCTATTATTTTGCCCCTTATCTAAACCGCTTTCAACGCGTTGTTTTCTCTTTTTTGTTTCATTTATTATCGTAAACCCGATACGACGCGTAATGTTAATTAACGAATGCTGTTACTACGTGTACGCTCCGTGTTCAAGCGTTTTTAGGGGCGAAGCTCCTTAGGGGCTGGGGCTGTTGGCGTCTCCTATCGTCGTCGTAATCGTCGTCTCATGTAGTCACGGCACTAAAACACCGGGAAACTCGTTTACGCCTCGCGCTAGAGAGCTTCGTGCTTCAAAGACAAGAGACTTTTAAAGCAAAGCTTTATACGTCAACCCCTCAACGGTTTCATCTCCGTTGGCGAAAACGCCAAGGCGCCAAGAATACACTTATACACTGCATGCTTCGCCCCTCCCCAGGTTTCACGTTAGTGGAGATGGCCCGGGATTTCTCTCAACTGTTTTTTGGCTAGGCGTTGAATCGAGTGAGTGAAAACAGACAGACAGACAGACAGACAGACAGACAGACAGACAGACAGACAGACAGACCAAATTTTCACGTTTCGGAAGCCAAGAAAGATTATCGTTTTTAAAAGGAGTTGCAATGACGAAACCCGGACAGCATCCGGCTTCGACGGCGCCTCCGCCGTTACAGCCACGTCTGGCACCCTTCTCGAAAAGGAGACTCAACGTACGGCAACGTTCGCCTCAGATTCCCACGCGGAAACGCCCGCTTCCGGTTGTGGAAACCGAAAGGGGGGACGTCAAATCGGGCCGCTTTCTGACTCGGCGCCCAAGTGCAGCAGCTGTCTGCACATGCTGAAATGGCGTAGTCAAAGTCAGACCGCTGTATACCGGCGTAAGTGCACGATACACGCCTGTATATGCACAGCACTTTGCGGAAGACCTTACGTTTCTCCAAAGCCGCGCCGGCGGTTTCAAACCAGCGGCAAAGAAAGAAACGCGCGAGGCACCAACATCGCAAAAACACCCCGAGTGGGAAACGTCTGCTTCGCGTCAGCGACGGGCGCAGCCAGCGGAGCGGAAAAGTGAACGACTCATCTTCCGTCACTGGTGCCGTACAGAGGCGGTGGTGTCTGCGCGCTGCATGCACGACCTTAATTTGCTACAATAACAAAACAGAAGGACAAACACGCGTTACTGGAGCGAGGAAAGGCGAGGAAGCCGGAAGTGGAAGTCCGTCGCATGTTTTCTCTCCTTGAAGCTATAAGACAGTGACAGCTCCCCCAATTACTCTGTTTTTGTTAAGACCTTTAATTAGCCACAGTCGCCCCCTTTCACCAGCCAGACCCTATTCCGCCCTCTCCCGACTTGACTAATACAACTGTCAACAAGAAGATGTGGGCGTATGCATGCAGGAAAGAAACAGACAATTTCGTGCTGGCGGCCATTTTGTTTCCCCTCAACATGCGAGACTGTGGAAGGAGCAAAAACCAAACACGGTCACGCGCACGCACGCACGACGACACGCACTGCTTTAAAAAAACGGAAAAAGAAAATGAATACTTGACGCACGCAATAACACAGCCCCAAAAGGGAGAACACCGACTTTAATGTATTCAATCTTTTCCCTCCGGACTCTGGAGGCCAGATCCAAGCCTAGAACAGACGAGTAAACAACCAAACGCAAGCCAGGGCCAGCAACCGGAACAACGGGAGTCTAGGAATAAAAGAGAGTACGGTGTTTTCCGCCGAGCGGCCGCGGAGTCACTCTCGCTTCCCTGGCAGGCTGGCAGGGCACGAACACGGTTTCCCTTTTTCGGCCGTAGCCTGCACACTATTGGTCGCCGACAACGAGCCTTCAGCAGATCACAGCGTGGGGTAAAACACACTCCAACTTCAGTTTACGCTGCATCTGTCTCCGCTCTGCTGAATGCTGTAACGTGCTCTCGGGTTTCCCTTTCCATTTTTCCAGTGTTTTTTTTTTCTTTTCCTTTTCGTTCGAGAGTGCGAACACTGACGCGTTGTCACACGGCGTGACGTATCGTATAGCTTTGTTGGTGTGAACTCTGTCGGCAGTATGACGGCTTCTGACGCATATGCAAATCAACACCCGAAGCGCTCTTTTTTTCAGCCAGATACGCACCGCTGCGCAAGCGAACAAATAAATGAAACGCAGGAAAGTTCCACGGACCTGACTATAAACTTCACAAAAACTGGGAAACACGGGTGAAATATGCAGGGTGCCTAGAAGTTATATAGTGTAAATGGAGTCCACTAGCGACGGGACTAGACCGTTTGTATATGGCGTTCTTCAAGGTATACGCTTGAATTTTGTTGTAAAGGGACATAACACACACGAAACGCGTTTTCACTGAATCGGCGCAGCTAGCACTAGTGGTGCAACTCTGGAGAAAAAGCAGAGCTGGCGGTCCCTCTCCCTTCGTCGGCGACCCGGCTGTTGCACCTTGCATAGATTTCCGAACTTGCCGCTGAAAGTTCGCCATGACTGGCAGGCCCGGATCGTTTTGTGCGCAAGGCTTTCGCATCTCTCCCAAAGTGGAGCGCGTGAGCACGCGCTAGAACCCGCGGCAACCGGCTTCGCGGACTCGGCGTCTGTGCTCCCCACTTCAGGGCGCGAACGCACGTGAACTGGAGAGGAGAAGAGCGCGCGAGATATAACACCACGAACGCTGGGCAGAGTAATATTCTCGAAGGTCGAGCTGGCCAGGTGACGCCGGGGGCTCCTCACGAGGCGCACGCTTTCACGTACGCTCGGCTAGGCTTAGTTTTCTGGTAACGCTCCACGGCGGAACAAAAAGCTTAAACAGCTCTGGTGTTGAAACCAATGCATCTGGAAGTAAGAGTGGGCCATCCAGCAGCTCTTCTTCCCCGTACTCGAAAAGCACGGACTCCGGAACGGGGCCTGCGCCTATAGTTCATACCACAAGCTGCATGCAGCACTGCGGAAGCTACATTGTTGTCCAGTAGCCTCCGCGAAGGAAAGCGAAAATAGGCGCCGGGGCCTTGCGGTTCCACCTACCGAGAGGGGAGACTGAAAGGTCCTTTCAAAATCCCCTTCACGGTGAATTAGGCGCCCCTGAGTGGGCGCTCTATTGACAACAATGTAGCCTCCACAGCACTGCATGCAGCTTGTGGTATGAACATATAGGTAGCGAAAGATGCGACGACGGGCAGCGTCGGGACGGGGGTCCTAACAAACCCCCGCCCACTGCAGGCTCCATGTGAATAAAGTCCTTTCCAGTCCAGTCTAGTGGATGTGGTAAGTATTTCTAAAAGTAGTAGAGAGGGGAAAAAGGCTCGTAGTTTTAAAGAGCCGTAAATTTCATTCTAGTGCACCGCAAGCCCGCATGGCTGTCGTCAGAAACATTTCATTTTTTTTTAGCTCTTGAGCCAGAAAGAGAAAGTAACGGTCACAGCAGTTTCCCTGAAGTAACTGATAATTACTAAAAATAACTTATGAAAGGGGTCACCTTTTGGCCGCTCTTTCCGACAGAGGCATTCTACTGTTCTTGAGTCAGGGTGATGGCAAACGCCATTTCGCCAAGTTATCTGTCATCGCCTGCAAGTGGTGACCAGGTTGCTCTCCCCTGTAGTATAGTACCTTCAATGCAACACTAGGCAAGGTCGGGTGAGCCACTATGGTGCGGAAACGCGAAGTATATTAAGTGCCCTTGGCTTCTCCGAAAAGGAACCACAATGAGAACGATGATAGTCGACAAAATCACGCGACCATTATTAACAGCGCGGTCATTCGTGTCATTTGCGTGCGCCCCAGACAACCGCATTTCCGGCGCCGTTTATAGAAGATATGCGTATATCGTGCCTCGGAAACTGAGGCAGATACTTTCTTTTGCGGAGTAAGTAACCTGGACGTTCCATTTCTTGTACACGCTTCGAGCAACGTTTTAGTGCATTTCAGGCAAATACGAATCCAATGTGTTCTCAATAAAAAGTTTATTCTCTCTCTCTCTCTCTCTAATTGGGTTTCATAAAAACATCTGGCCAAAGGCTACAATTCGTAAAGTTTGGCCCTGAAACATCAGTTAACCAGGGAAATGGCCGTATCCGTTTGGTCGCACAGCATAGCAGCACTGCCCGATTACAAGCAGTCCCGGTGCACTACTATACAGGGCGATCAAGTTAAGTCGACAGGGTTTTTTTTTTAAGTAGGCACTCATGAAACCCCTCTACATTAACGTTGACGCCCAGGGGGGCACGTAATTAGGTGGTAGTTATTGATGTCGGTGGCTTAATTAACTAAAATTGAATAATTAACTTTTAGTGGCTGCAGTAAGCAGGCATGTTTGTATTGAAAAGTTGGACGCAATCGTGTTTCCACGCAGTTTCATTTGGCAGAATTCTTCTAGCGCATCCGTACTCGAGCTATCGAACTGCTAAGTTAATTTCCGTTCGCATATACGCATGCAAAACAGTGAAGACCGGCGCAAATCTCCTCCCTTTTGTGACGTGCCTGCTGTGCACCGTCTTTAGTTTGACAACGGGGTGGAGGCATGGGAAAAAGTGATAGCTGGCACCCTTTCAATCCTGGCTGGCGTTATCGCAATCTGCAGTACTCGGAACCGCTATCGAAACACAGAACAAAGGGGAGGAGCTTTGCGCCGGTCTTCGCTGTCTAGCATGCGTAATCATGCGAACGGCAATTAAACTTCGCAGTTCGATATCTCGGAGTACGGATGCGCTAGAAGAATTCTGCCAAATGAAACTGCCTGGAAACACGATTGCGTCCAACTTTTCAATACAAACATGCCTGCCTACTGCAGCCACTAAAAAGTTAATTATTCAATTTTAGGTAATTAGGCCACCGACATCAATAACTACCACCTAATTATGTGTCCCTCTGGGCGCATAACCTCACTGTAAAGGTGGTTTTCACGTAAATTAAGCACCTAATTTAAAAAAAAAACCGGTCGACCTAATTTTGATCACCCTGTATTCTTTATTGCACGAGAGAATACAGCCACAATAATAACCTAGCGTTAGGGAAACCCGAAGTGTACGCTGACTTTGGGAACTCTTCCCGTCAATGGCGTAACGCCTACATGGCTTCTCGTAGCCTCAAACCCCGGGCAACCTCTAAATCGGGCCGCTACCCTGGCACCTCGCCTCTTTAGGTCACATGAGCCAATTGAGGCCGATATCGTGATGTCGAAACCTCTTGAGGTTTCCCGCATTGTGCTTAAAGGAGTACTGACACGAAATTTTTATGTTACGTTTTTTTCGCTGCTATGCGTGCCTACCAGCCCACTAATCATAGAATAACAGATTAGACGGTCGAGCGCAGCGTAAACATTCATTTACGGCGTCTTTATTCGTGCCAGTTTCGGTTTCGACAAAAAACGCGAGCGGCCGCCATGACAGCATGTATCAGATGGCGTCACCATTCTTGCCGTATCGCTGCCTCTCGGAAGCGCGCGCGAGCGAGCGCACGCGCGCGCCAGACCGGCCGAGGTTTTCGCCGCCCCACAGGCCCGGGCGCATGACGTCAGCCCCAAAAACCATGACGTGTACACACTCCCGAGCAGCCGCGCCCAACTCGGGCACTTAAGTCTACTTACGTGGTTTGAAGGCGAAAACCAGCGATTATCAAAGCCTTCACAGACCGCAATTCATGCGGTAGTTACCCCACAGTGAGAGCTGTTCTACTCACGCGCCTTCGCGTTCACCTGTCACGGAGTGCACCCGGCTAATTCTTGATCCGTTCTGGCAGGGTGCCTTGGCTCCTACGCTGGCGACCCGGGTTCAAATCCCAAACGAAACCAAATGCGTCAGCTATGTATTTCCGCTTTCCAGCGGAGTCATCATCATCATCATCATCATCACCACCAGCCTATCTACGCCCACTGCAGGGCAAAGGCCTCTCCCATAGATCTCCAATCATCCCGGTCCTGCGCTAACTGCGACCAATTTATTCCCGCAAACATCTTGATCTCATCTGCCCATCTAACTTTCTGCCGCCCCTGCCACGCTTGCCTTCTCAATAGGGATCCACTCTGTTACCCTTAATGACCAACGGTTATCTCACCATCGCTTTACATGCCCTACCCATTTATTTTCCTTAATTTCTACTGTTTACAGAGTAATTAGAGTTAATAGAGAGCCGTATTAGAGAGTTATAGCAGAACGCCTCTGCGCATGCGCAGAGGCGGCGGCGAAACTGGTTCTGCGCACGCGCAGGTGCACCGACTGTGTACCGGTAGCGTTACCGGAACCGGTTTTCCGCTCTGCTAAAACTTTTTTGACGACAGTCACTTCACGTGTCTGATGGGACATCGAAGGCTTTCGTTTACGAACAACGAGGGAATGTGGTGCGTGTAGGTACAGTTTTAATACCCTTGCGCTGTTTCTCGCAAGGCAGACGCGGGCCGAAAAAACAAAAACACACACAAGAACATAAAAAAAAAACAAAAAAAAAACAGTCCCAGCAACGGCCGCCACGTAGCTAGCCGACAGGGGAGGTCGCCGAGAGACGTCAGCTGTTCGCATTTTGCGTCGCCAGCGGCTTTCGGCCGGCGCCAGCTGACGGCTTCCTGTTCTGCTGATTGTGCAACCGCGCTCGCAGGCGGCACGCGACGCCCCATGTCCAAGTAACATTTTTTTCCCCCCGTTTTCGCTCCTCCTAGCTTCTTTCTTGCTTCTGTTCTCACTTTTCCTCCCCTTACCTACTTGAGTAGAGAACGCCGACGACGAGGCACACGTTAACAACGCTTGACGAAAAGCGTCGGCTAACCAAGAAAGGTTGACAACGCGTGCACAGTCAGCTGCCCCCTCCCTCCCCCTCACGCATATAATTTCAGTTTTTTTCGGCGTGACCAAGGCTGCCGTCGAGCTCGCCGGCGTAGCTACTTAGAGGTGTCGTTCTTTTTAAAGGGGCCATACAGACAAAATACAATTTTGTTTCATAAAAGGGCTGCTTTGTCCTTATAACAATGGTACCAATTTTATCTCAAAGTTTTAAACAAATAGTCGAGATATTAATGATGGTGATGATGATGATTAGGGGTTTATGGCGCAAGGCCGACTAAGGGCAAATAGCGCCAAGGAAACACATGAGGAAACAGTATAGTATTAAGGAAAGAGATGAGGCAGTGGCGCCTCCCCAGCCACTTTCCAGCGATTTTCTATGACGTCACAGAATTTTGTTTGTGCGAGTCCCGGCCGCCTCCCTAAGCCGCCGCCAGAAACATGACCGGTCGATTGCAGTGGGGCTTCTAGTTACGTTTGATCATATCACTTGAGTGCAAACATATCACTTGAGAGCAAACGTGCAGTTAACACACTGATAACCATTTCCTTAGAGCTGGGCTCTTATTACGTCAGTCGTGCCCATACTACGACACTGTGGCGCGAAATTTGAAAATTGTTTTCAATGTTTCTTGCATTTTCTTGTTAAAAAGCGTCTTTAGTGAACAGAATGGAGTTGGGTGAGCTACCAAAGGCTAGTTCTTTGAAATTATACTTAGCTGTATTTTGTCTTCGTGGTCTCTTGAGAGCGTATACGCCCTCACCTGGAAGCGTTGCCAGGAAACGCCGTTCCGTTGGAGTGTGAAGCCTCTCAACCAACGTCGCACAGAAAAAGAATGCCGCGCGAGCAAGAAAACGCGTTGCTAGGCAACACCCGGGATAGTCTGTGTGTGGCGCTGCATGCAGGCGGGAGCGTTCGAAGCGTGTCGTCTGCTGCCGCGCATAACTAAGCGGCGCTAAACGCTACCACTCGCCTCTACCTTGGTGAAACGACTTTTATTTTACGATCTGAGCATGCATGACCTTTTCTAGGAGATTCGATTCGTGGTGTATAAAGAAACGAGAGAGAAAGTACTCTTATGCAAAATACAAGTTCACTGTATACATGGGACGACCTCGTAACTTTTCGGCGCCTCGCTGAGTCCCCCTAAAGAGGAGACTACTGTCGGCAGCTGCCGGAAATGCAAACGAAGGGGTACAAATCCAAATAAAGACACTGCACACTAACAACCGACGGAAACGCGAAGAAATGGCGAACAATAAAGGCTTCAAATACCGTAAAAAAGGACTTAGGCAAAGGAGCTCAAAAACACCAACCCTTGCGCAAAGAATAGCTTTACTCGTAATACAAATAGCCTAACCGTAAGCGATCAATGCCAGCCTAAACACAAACGTTTGCACACCCAAACAAATACGCACTGCAATTTCTGGCCAAACCTTTCCAGCAATTTCCGCACCGAGTTTCAAGTCCGCCCGGAAAAGGGCTGCATTTAGAAGCGTTGACGAGAGAACTATATAGACACAGGATTACGGCTCTCGGAAAAGAAGAGCTCTCCGGCGAGAACGTTCGGCCGTGCGCGCGCGTGCATATTTACTGAATAAACAAATGGTTCCGGGGACGGAAAGTACGGGATAAGCGCCGCTAAAAGGCCTTACACAGTTTTGAAAACTCGCAGCAGGCTTATGCGACACTGCGAGCTCACGTTGATGCACTTCGAGGCACGGCTAGAAAACACGGGTTTCAGTTTCACGGGGCTTTGTCATGAAGGAGGGATTTAACGCTTCTCACCTGGCCCTTAGCTTTTTTTATCCATTCTTCTTGGTTTCTATTTCATTTTTTGTCGGTGTGAGAAAACGAAGAAGCAAAGGACAGCCGGTCCTAGCATATCCTTCTGTCCTATGGGAAGCAGAAAAAGAGGACTTAAAGAATTAAAAAAGTTAAAACGGTTAAGGAATTGCACATCGCTGCGTCTGCAGCACGGGACGTGTGCAACGGTGTGTGAAAAGAAGCTCTTTTCTGAGTCGTAAAAGCTATCATGTCTATACGCGCGTCGTTTCATGTGATCTTTGTGTTCTGTCACGACTGTCGAGTGTAAACTTCGAACGCAAACAGCGCGTTGCGCTCATTTCTACTGTGGTGCTGAACTGGCGTCTCAAACGACATATATGTGCGTGAATCGGATCAGTATATGAGTCTCACCTTGGGCAAAAGGTCGTTGTGTGATTTGGCTTATATAAGGGAAACAGCTTCGCGTTGAATGTGCGCAAGAGCCAAAATGGGACGGTCCGTTCGTAATCACGTTTTCACCTAATTAGCTGCCCCTAATTAGCGATCTTATTAACGCGAGCCCATCCTTAATTAACCGTGCGCACCAAGTAGTAGCAAGGTCCTCATGCTCCAGAAAAGGGCACCGTTAAAAAAAAGAGCAGAGATGGCCCTGCCGACTATCCCGGGAGCTCCGGACTAGGGGATCCTGTTGGAAATAAAGTTACTCTCTACTTCTTCCTTCTGAAAGAAGTTCCAGAAGCCAATGACAAACACACCGGCATTCGCGAAAGCACGAAGAGATAGGCCATGAACTCCCCACACGCACGCACATACGCACGAGCACACACCCGCGCACACGCGCGCGTGCCTGTCGCCATATCCCTGTCGGTTGAGCCGCTAGACTATAAGCTCCACGGGATCACGTACCCAGCGCCACCGTTGGATTCAAGATACAAGGACTTAATACCCTCGACTGATCCGCCCACCAAGCACGACATAAAATAAAAACGAAAACGCCAACTCATGCCGCGACATCACTGCTTTCTCAGGTTCAGCGTATAATAATTAGCGCGGGCGTAATTAAAACGCTATTAACCTAACCAGTAATGAGCGGCGTAAGCTCTCACGAGAGGCAACGCGAAATAAAAGAGCACAGGTTCGAAAAGGGAAGTTCGCGGACGGCATAATTAAGTACCCAAAGCCGAATCAGCCTCATCAGGGGTTCATCCAGTCTGCGAAAGCCTGCAGAACGGCCGCACGTGCATACACGGTTGCTATAAATTAGATTGTAACCAATTCCGCTACCGCCTGCTGCTGCTGCAAGTCTGGATAGCGCCGGCCGGTTTCCATTTTATGCTGTCAGCATTTCTCGCGGCTCGTCACATGCACGGTTCTTGGTTTGTTTGGGCTCGCTCTCTGTGCAACCGTTTTCGACTCCCCCGCAGGGCTCAAATGAACTTTCAAACTAAACAGGGTAGGAGGAGTTAGAAAGGTGTTGGGAGGGACTGGAGGGAAGGGCAATTTGATGATGATGATGATTATGATTATTATTATGATTGTAGGGTTTAAAGCGTCGACGCTAACAGGCGATGAGGCGCGCCGTAGTGGAGGGCTCCGGATTAATTTCGACCACCTGGGGATCTCTAACGTGCGCCGAAATCTCGAACACACGGGCGTTTTTGCTTTTCGCCTCCATCAGAAAAGCGGCCGCCGCGGCCGGGAATCGAACCGGCGGGAAGGTGAATTTGACCGCTCAACTACACAGTGTGGCGCAGTAGGGGCTGGGGGAAGGGTACAGCTCGTCAACATAAATGTTACACAACCGGAAGGATGCTAATATCATTAATCGACAGTCATACGAAATGCCTTCTTCCTAGTCTTTTTTTTTTTTTTTAGCGGAAGCTTGCTTATCGGGATTGATGGCGTCCTCCTGTCAAAAAACTAACGCATTTCGCCATAGACCGGTTGGTCGACCGAAAAGCTCTGATAAGATCTCTGGACACACACGGCGCATGCGTGAAACCGGGCTTGTTCCATTGCGTCAAAGCGGTTACTTGCAAACCGCGAAAAAGGAACGGTTCTCGACGAGGCATCACACGCCGCATCGATCTTTTTTTTTTTTTTTAGGAGGAGTACAGTAGTGTAGCTTTATCTCATAAACCACGTATAAAATCGTCGCATGGGTTCGTTCTTCGTTTGTGATTTGGGTCTTTGAAGGTGTGGCGGTCGATTGGACGAACTTTCAACGAAGGTTGGAGGTACTCTTAGCTTTCGCGCTTCTCTCAAATTTCTTAAGGAAGGAATAGTAAAAAAAAAATTCTTGTATTTCATCGCGCTGGTTACACAGGGTTTCATGTTTGTTATTTAAGGCGAAAGCATTGTGTGTCTCATAGAAGTTATATTGCGAGAGCACTTTTGGACTGCCCAGGAATTGCTCAGAACTGTTCTGGGCAGACAAACAAAAGAGACCATATATTTCATTACTCCCTGCGTTGACTTATGGAGCGTAAAATTGGCTACCAGCTCGGCACCTCGAACGGACGCTTAGTTCGGACCAACGGTCCATGAAAAGAATAATAGGAGTATAGGGCTCCGGTGATCGGGACAGAAAGCGAGCGGTTCTATCAAGGAAGTAAACTATAAGGGGAAGGAAACATCCTAGCTCAAGTTAAGAAAAAAAAAGTGAAGTTCGACGGGACGTGCACTGCGGAGATTGGGTAGACCACCAGGATAACAAAATAGCTATACCGATTATCCTCATTGTCCAGCTTAATTGTCCTAAAGTTCGCGTTAAAACCAGCAAAACTCATTCTTGAAGATTGGTGCGAGAGAGAGAGAGAGAGAGAGAGAGAGAGAGAGAGAGAGAGAGAGAGAGAGAGAGAGAGAGAGAGAGAGAGAGAGAGAGAGAGAGAGAGAGAGAGATCTTTATGCCAATTGGTGAAATCAGCCTCGTTAGCGGCAGGGCTTAATTGCTATGCCAGATGGGGGTGATTACAAGGATGTGGGACCCGCCGCGGTTGGTCAGTGGCTAAGGCGTTGTGCTGCTGAGCTCAAGGACGCGGGTTCGATCCCTGCCGCCGCGGTGGCCCCGGCCGCTTTTCTGATGGAGCCGAAAAGCGAAAACGCCTGTGTGCCGAGATATCGGCGCGCGTTTAAAGATTCACAGGTGGCCGAAATTAGATCCAGAGCCCATCATCAAATCAACAGCGACGACGAGGGATGAGTACAGGAGACGACGTTGCGGTGAAAGCACCGAGAGGGAAAGCACAAGTATTGAAAATGAGATGCAAGAAAATGCTAAGAACAAAATTCAATAGAAAACGGTTCAACTTTATACAGTAGTAAATCAAACCTGTATTTTGCCTTGGCCCTCGCGGGGCGCGTGTGCGTTGAAAGCCCTCTTGTCGCCGCAGAGACTGGTGCCAGAGCTTATATAGAGCGGTCGAAGAGATAAGGCCATCCACCAACTCCCGGTTAGTCTCCGTCCGGCGAACCGTTATCGCCGATAAGAAGACCGCGCGCACGAGAGCCGCTTTCAACGCTGATAAGTTAACTGGCCGGCTGTCGTGGACTGGTGCTCTCGGCGGGCTTGCAGGAACGACGCACGCGCTTGCTTTGAGTTTTCCTCCTTTTCTCTTTCTTGCAGGTCACTCGCTACCACACGTCCATGCTCGAGTTCGAAAGAGCCGTTCACAGGAGAGCGGGGGGCATTGGACAGCGGGAAGACAAAATGCAACCTTGTTTCCATTTGGAAGAACTGAACTTCGGTAACCCATTCAGCTCCATTCCAGCCTCGCAAGATTTTTCGGTAGACGGAAGACTAAAAAGATATCAGAAAACTTTACCACCCCTTCCTAAACAGAGTTGAGAGAAGCGGGAAAAGCTTTCTGACAACAAAACTGCGTCAAAAACCTCCGCTACAATTGCGACCAACTTTCGCTGAAACGGCCTCCAATCGACAGTCAAACAATCGAAGACACAAATCGCAAAACGAAGAACGAACCCATGCATCGCCGATTTTTCCTACAAACGATCTTCATGTATACCGATACTTGTTTTATGAGATAAAGGTGTAATATAGGTGACCGGTTAAAAGCGCAAGGGCTCATGGGTACGTCGTCTGCTACCGCCACTTTCGGTTCGAGATCTCGCCTGGCCTCCCGAACGCCGCCGGCTTTCACGCGCGTGTGTGCGTGTTGTTTATTTGTCACAGAGTGCCTACCTTTCAGAGAAGGCCCTAGCAGGATCAATAGTTGTTATTCATTGAATGCGCGATGCATGAGGGTTTTCTTTTTTCGGTGGAAACAGATAAACAACACCGACAACACGCACACACGCGCATGAAAGCCGGCGGCGTACGGGAGGCCAGGAGAGCTCTCGAACCGGAAGTGGCGGGGCTACGCGAGAGCAGACAATGTACCCATGAGGCTTTGCGCTTTTTATCGGTCACCCATTGTACCCCTTCTTCGTGATGCATGCGTGTATCGTCTTATCTAGAACCGTTCCTTTTTCACGATTTGCAAGTAATTAACCGCTTTGACGCAATGGAACAAGCCCGGTTTCACGCACGCGCCGTGTGCGTTCAGACATCTTATCAGAAATTTCGGTCGGCCAACTGGTCTAAGTGGAAATGCCTTTGTTTTTTGACAGGATGCCATCGGTCCCAGTGAGAAAGCTTTCGCCTTAAAAGTTATCAGCGTGTTAAAAGCGCGTTAGCATTGAAGTGATACTATTGTGGCCCTACTGCAATCACACGGTCGTGTTTCTTGAAGTTAGGTCGGCGACCGCCCATCGCACGAACACGATCCTGCGACGTTATAAAGACACGGCCAGAAAGCGGCTGGTGATCTGCTTTCCTGAATGTCTAGATTACTTGTTTGACGTTTACGATACAAATTGGTACGATTGTTATTGTAACAACGCAGTCCGTTTAATGAACCAAACTTGCCTTTGTCTTCATGACTCCGTTCAGGGGCCAGATAAAACAGGGATGAATGCAACGAATTTGAGGAGGTTCCCAAACAAAGACCTCGAGATGGGATAGAGAGAAGGACAAAACTTTTTAATGAGCATTAATTAATGCGAGGTAATCCCTTACTTCAGGAATCCATGGGCCGTTTTGGCTCGACTGGCCCTCTCGACCAGCAGAAGTTGATCTTCAGGTAAGGAGCTGGACAGCAATATCCCCCACTACTCAGGGGATGGGAAATGGGTGGCAGGGCTGGGTTGTTGTCTTACTCCCGTATAATGTGTTTGAGAGTGCCTGACTGGTCACAGAATTCACATTGGCCGTCGAATTGTGTGGGGAATAACAGGTGCATCCTGATTGGATGTGGAAATGTGTTAGTCTGTATTAGTCTGAGTGTGGTATCCAGACTCTTGATATCCGGCATCCGAGTGTGGTATCCTGAGGTTTGGATGTGGTGCGGGGCGCGCGCTCTTCTATATATCGAGCCTGTCACCATCATCATCAGCCTGGTTGTGTCCACTGCAGCACGAAGGCCTCTCCCAAAGATCTCCAACCACGTCTATCGAGTGCTAGCTGAGTCCATCCTTTGCCCCCGAATTTTCTTAGTTCGGCCCACCTTGGCCGACCCTTATTTCGTTTATTGGCAGCCACTTCCAGTGGCAGCCACTCCGTTAAACAGATGGCCCACCTGCTGCCCGTCGTGTGCATGCCGTGACCCGCTTATACCCGTTTGTTGTGTAGTTTTGTGTTGTTTGTAGGAGTGGCTGTTTAGTGTGTAGTGTGGTAGTAGTGTTTTGTAATTTCTCGGAAGGTTGTGAGCGGTGTGGGACCAGCGTCTCCTCCGCGGCCTGGTTGTTTAGGTAGCACTCCACTCAACTAAACCGATCCGAGACGGTTTGTTATGAAGAAATATAGTGCTATTTGTCTTGTTTAAGCTTTAAATAGGGTTTAAGTGCGTTTAAGCGATAGCCCTACAATCAGCCATCGATGTCGCTGCATCTTTTGCTTCTTCAGTGAGCCTGACCATGTACACGCTCGCTGCCAAGCACAGGGGGCGCCCGCAAATTTGCTGCTTGTGCCATACGGCTTCAACTGGCTGGGAAAGCACTCCAAGTGAGACCAACTATTTAATGCATTTCGGGGTTGACTGTCTACTGGCTGGCTCAGGCTGAACAAACAAGCGCTAGCACTGGTACGCCGTATCGCTTCCAAAGCTGGTGGAGTCCGTTCACATGTGGCACGGCAGCTAATGGCGGTAGTTCTTCGCCAAGCCCAAATCCAGCATTTGACGAGCACTTGACAAGAAATGGCGCCTACTTCTCGACCTGGACGATTCATACTCCTGGACAATACTCAACCACTCCTCGGAATCTCCAGCGCCTTCTCTTCCACATAACCCTTCACAGGAAGACACTTCAACAGCAAAGCTAGAAAGAACTCAACTCAACAATTCCGGAACTTCTGTACCTGATAGCCCTCAACATCCCACGATCTGCACAAGTTATTCCGACCAAAGGCCGTACTAGTTACGCCCTCACAGAAGACACCTTAGCTCGCTGGGAGAAACTATATATACCGGTCACACAGAACACTCAAGCTTCACCAGACCGGCTTCTGTACTCCCTGTGCCGCCAAGGTCGGCCGACAATTGACCACTTACTCTAGTCTTCCAGGGTCCTCGAAGGGATCCGAACAAGACACAAGCCCCCTGGCGTCACATCTCTGCAGGACTGGATATACTCAATGAACGATGCAACGAAGAGCTGCTTGGACTGTGGTACATGGTGAAGGAGGCTAGGTTCGTCAACAAACGTCGACCCCTAACCCTTAACTCCTTCCCCTATCTCCCCAACAGGCCATAGTGAGCCATTCTTGCGTAATAAATTTATCCATTCATTCATTACAGGCGTCATCAAGGAGTCCATTTGAGCCCTTGCGAAGTAGGAAGGCATTCTTTCGAGGCCATAATGCGGAGTCGCAGATAAGTGGTGTCAACTCTGCGAGAGCCAAGTGGGGAATTTCTGCTGGTCACATGAGAGTCCGGGTGGTAAGTTCGCATCGTGCTGAACAACCGTACAGACCTTACTCCCCAGGACACAGCGGTGTGAGTGAAGCCCGGCATTCACGAAAGCAGAAAGCGTGGCAAGGGGAAGTTTCCGCGAATGGCTCACCGCAAAATTAGAAAGTATAATATGTAACTTCGCTGGTAATATGCGCTGCACTGCGCACTTTCTCCGATGTGACGCAGTTCTGTTTTGTCATCGTTATTTTCAGTGTTTAGAGTTCAGAAAGCTGCGGCAGTTTTCGTCAGCTACCACGACCCGCGAGCGTTGCGTTACACTAGCGATTGCAGCTACGCGGGGGCTTTCCTGGCATGCCTGCCGTTCCTAGGCGCCTGCCCTCCCTGGCACGCGTCCCGACATTTGAATGCTTCGCCAACAACACGACAACGGCGCGTCGTGTCATGTTCGCAACCGTGCGATCCCACTACCGAGCGGTCAGGATACGCCGGCGCATCTGTCGCTTCGAATAGAAACGGCCGCTGCTACAAAATGTGTAAAATGTGCAACGTTCACTACAACGCCGAACAAAGAACCGGGCTTTCAGCGCGTCGCAGCAGCGGGCTACGCGTCATGACAATCTTGAAGCTGTGGTGCATCTTTAACCTGTGGAGTATAGATACTTCTCTACTAGGAGTAGAGATAATTTTGTTCTCCACTTACGCAGGCAGAAGTCCTACGAAAGAGGAAAGGACTACAGTAAGATTGATTGATTTGAGGGTTTAACGCGCCGACGCAACGCAGGCGATGAGGCGCGCCGTAGTGGAGGGCTCCGGATTAATTTTGACCACCTGGGGATCTTTAACGTGCGCCGAAATCTCGTACACACTGGGCGTTTTTGCTTTTCGCCTCCATCAGAAAAGCGGCCGCCACAGCCAGGAATCGAACCCGCGACCTCGTGCTCAGCAGCGCAACGCCATAGCCACTGAAGCCACCAGCGGCGGGTCTACAGCAAGAAACAGCGCGCCATTTTGAAACGTCCATGCGCAGTCGCTGTCGGGCACTCCGGTCGATGAAATGCTTGAGCATCGGTCGTCAGTCCCGATCTGTCACGTTTAGTTGATTCACTAAAGAGCTTTCAGTTTTTCCAAGCAGAATTCAATCGAAAGTCAACGAAAACGCGACCCCGTTCTGGTAACGTTACAAATCACTGAGTGCGGAAAGCGCGGGAAACGTATATTTTTAGGAAATCATTTTAAAACGTACAAAGAAAGCGCCCCGCTGCGGTATGGTGAATGCCATTAACGACTCTTGACAGCTTATTTTTTCCTAACGAGTGCTTTTCGCACCAAACCACCCTCGTGTATTATTCTGTCAACTTCTTTATTGAACGTATTAGCATATACTGTATATTTGTAATATTTATACTGTTCTTTTTAACTGGTTTTGAGCTAGACATCTAGTGTATACGAATGAAAATACATCCGAACTCTGAACAGAAAACATTCCATATCTATAGATGGTATTGCAATACCATCTATAGATATTGAACACAGGAAATTACAAGAAGGCAGAAGATTCACCGCTTCACTTCGATGAACTGGGCCCGTTAAATAAAGATGCGAAAGCCGAAAGCGAACATACGCAAAAAACAATTATTGATGTTCACGATCAACGTCATCCATCAAAAAATAATAACCTTAGAGCGTCGTGCGGGGACTATGATTCGGTCTTTGACGAGCGCACGCGGTCGAACTTTTCTTTGTCTGTGTGCGCGCCGCAAAGACGACAAATCAACAATCCTGCGACGATTTCGCTTTTGAGACGGCGGTTGGTCGGGGCCAACCTCGGGCTTCAAAAACCGCCTTGAGGACGTCCTCTTCCACTAAAAGCGCGGGACATCAAGAGATATTTTAACACACCCATCCCACGGATTTCGTCGACCGTGAATGAAACGGGCGTACGAGTCTCGTTAAATGTCAAACAGCACCGCTCAGAATCTACCGGGAAAGACAATGAGAGCCAATTAAGGCACGGGTATTGTTAGTAGGCCTTGAAAGAGGGCATTTTATTGCGCGCTGCGTAGGCGGAATTGATTGCGCACCGTATACTAGTCACGAACCTTTTGTCTACCTGACTGTTGTAAATACGTCTTTACGGCTTATTTTATCGTCGCTATTCTTACCGCTTTCGTGTGTATGTATCGAATGCATGACGTTCCTTATACGATGTTGCTCTGTCCGAAGACAAATAAATGGCCCCGTGTGAGGCCCTCCGTTGCGCCGCAGCTATATATATTGCATTGTTTATACTCCCGGCACAAATGTCATCGTGGAAGAGTAGACATGAAGATTCCGGCAAGATTCCATTGCACAAAGAAAGGCCACAAAACAGCTGCGGCGCCGGAACCAAGTGTTTCTTTGTAGGCGCTGAATAACTCTGAAAGGAAATAAGCATGCAGCGTGCGGTCGATTATGCATAGACCGCCAAAACGCGAGGTATGAGACTCTTCGCACGAGCACGTGTGGGGACATTAAGTACGAAACACAGAAGTGTGTTCTGTGATGTTATCAATTCTTGTATCTTTACTTTTACGACGACCCGGCATCGAATTCCGGCTGTATACCAAACTCAGCGTGGATGTCAGAAAATAGACGTACATTTAAGGTGGCCGGCATGGATGCAGCTAGGGTAGAGAGAATAAAATTGTAATAAGAAACAACGATGAGAATCTTACCTTGCTGACGTCAGTGATCAATGCCCCACGGTAGCGGGTATCTTCTCAGGAAGATATAACAAAAAATCAGCACACCAAAAAGGAGATCGTCTGCAGTCACAGCAGACGACAGCAAACGGCACAATCACTGAGCATGCCCAGGAGACAGGCCTTGCCGGCTTTTCATCTCTCGCATCGTCAAGCCGCACGCCACACCTCACCACAAGTCGGCTCCAAGCCGCACCGGTGACGCGGGGTCATCGTTTTTGGAGGAAACACGCTCGGCTCCTTCGAGGCGCGGGGGAGTCGTGGAGTCGTCGGCCTGGCGAGCGGCGGGCGCCGGGCTCTCCGCGAAACCAAAAACGGTGCACGGCTTGGCTTCTCCCCGGCTGTAGGATGAGAAGGAGCGCGGTGCGTCGAAAGCCGGGGCTCCCCGCGCGAGGTTGGGGAGCGATCAGCTGGTCCCGAGCGGGCTACCGTCCGAGTGGCGAGTCAGGTGGTTTGTGGGTCGACCATGTTTGGGCGACGACGCGCACGGACGAAGCTCCCACCACGGCGACTCTCGCGCCGCGCAGACGACACGGCCGGGAGAGAGAGGAGAATGATATGTGGAGAGGAGGACTTCGGGAGGAAACTCTGGAGCAGGAACCAGTGTAGCGGCAGAACTGGTGTAGCTCTTGGTCTCCTTTATTCACCCGTCCAGAGCAGTTCCGAGCAGTTCTTGGGCAGTCCGAAACGAGCAACAAAAATGCGGAGCTGCCCTGGAGCAATTCTGACTCCTGGACCCTTCGAAACAACAAATAAAAGTTTAAGCTTGTTTGCGCTTTGATTCTTTCGGTTGATTTTGGCAGCGTTAAAGCAGCGTTGCTCCTAATCTCCACGCTAATTGCTACAGAGATTGTCCTACCGTGAAAAAATAGTTGCACAGTTCTGCGCATTGATCCGACTGTTTGATAAACTGGCTGCACTATTCGCAGGCGACAATTTTGATAATTCACTCCACGCTCTTGTTGAACACGCGGTAAAGCTTGGGGCGAAAATCTAGTAAGAGTACGTAAGACGTCCTACTTTAATACTTTAAATTCGAAGGTAAACAAGCTCCAGAGAACTGCGATGTTATAGGTGTAGGGCTTGGCTATCGTCTGCTACGGTGCACAGAGTGAGACGTGCGCCGCACCAGTGCAGCACTGATAGTGTGGCTTCGAACGAACATGTCGGTCGTCGTAGTCAGTAGTGTGTCGCCATCTATGCGTTAAAAGCAGCACCTCAAATCACTTTGCCTGACACCTGCCGTGAATATTGACAACGTCCCTTCGTTGCTTTTGGAATACCGAAAATCAATTCAGTCTGCCATTGAAGTTCCATTTTCTCCGTTGCGCTAAATTAGCATGTGTAGATAGTGGAGCTGTAAGAACAGTTTTGTACATCCCCACTCTTGTAAGCCCGTTAAAGATGGTGTCGCCATCTGTGTAACAAGGCCAGCACTTGGCCAGCACCTCGTACACTGACACCTGCCGGGAATCCTGGAAACTTACTTCCGCGCCATTTTTGAACATGAGCAGTTGCTTCGAAAACGAAAATATGTTGTGGGATAGTACTCCTGCTCACAAGTTGGGGGCTCCAAAACAATAAAGGGGGAAAGAGAGAGCGTAGTTTTAGATGTGATCCTCTGATTGCATTTCTGCATTGCATAAATCATGTAATCTGCATCCAGTGCGCTGGGTCCCTCGGTATGGGCCCATGGCCTTTCCAGCACACCCCGGCCCTCCAGGATTGAAATGTATTCTTTGTCATTACAGAAGAGTAAGCACTGCAGTAATGTCACTAACTCATGAGTTATATCAGATTCTATTTTATTGAAAACGTTGAGTCATTAAGCTTCTACAATGAAGCGCTACCCACTGTCAGGCTGTGCACCTTGTAGACCACCAGATGATGGTTCATTCCTGCAATTTCTTGCAGGAATTTCTTGCTGCAATTTCTTGCGGTACCGCTCTCTTTCTGCAATGCATGCAATCTTTTTTTAATATATTACTTGCCAAAAGATCCCAAATGCTGGTGGCAAGACATCCAAATAATAAAACACTGTGCTTTAGTTTCCTATTTGCTGTGCCATGCAGCAGTACTCCATGCTTGATGACCCATAAACATGCTGTACTACATGGCAAGTTTAAAGTTTGCAGTAAATTTAGGTTCCTCAGTTCCATGAAATGTCTAGTATTCCCATCGACACAGCACATTAAATGTATGAACACAAGGATTGGGAGCAGGAAAACATTCTGCCCAAAATGTTTTTCTGTTCAACGTTTATTCGCACATGATAAATTCTTCAGACAAATAACTACGCAAAAGTACAGAGATTCATCCTCCAGGTGCGATTGGCCATTAAATGGACCAGAGTGTGTTCCTCGTTTGCGTCCCCTGCATGTATTTAAAGCGGACACAGGACACAGCAACTGTGGTGGGACAGTGGACGAGAGCAGACGACGTCACAGCAGACGAGATCACTTACAGCAACACTGGCAAAGCCTTATCGAACTATGCTACAAGAAGCTTGCAATATGCACCTTCATGGTGTCAAGGTATAATGCCTCAGCTTTTCATGCTAGAAATGCTGGGTTCACTCAGCACTTTTTAACACGAAAGTGTTTTATTCCGGGGTACACCAGGATTTCGCCGACGTCATATCCATCACAGAAATTATACCAGTATGATGAAGCAAGCGGCCTGTAAAGGGTGCACCCCTGCACACAGGGTCTTCTTGCGGGGAAGCAACCTTTAGTACTGAAGAGTTCGTTGTACTTAGGGTTGTTACTTTTCGGGTTTGATATTTTAACACGAAAGTGTTTTATGCCGGGATACACCAAGGTTCACTGACGTCATACGTCACGCAAATGACGCCAGTACACCTTTGCCGAAGCGACCCACCAGCAGAACGTCGCTCTCCAAGCAAACACGCCGACCTGCAAATCAATCTCAGCGGCAGATTTCGCTGCGAATTTCACTTTCACATTATACCAATTCCTATGACAGAGGAATCAAGCACAGTTTTTTTTCTTTCTCATTAACTTAAACTGTGTGCATGGGTTCTTGCTGCGGAAGGTATGCCGAGTATTAAATGCATTCACACCAGGAACGCTTAGATGCCACATATTGAGGCACTTCAGGTGTTGTACTGCTAGCACGAAGTCACAGGGTTGATCCCTGGCCGCGAGGGCCATTTCTCTGGTGGAGACAAAAAATGAAAACACCTGTGTGTCGAAATTATGGCGCCTGTTGAAGCATCGCAAGGTAGTCTAGATCAGATCTGTAGCCCTCACCTCCTTTCCAAGGTGGTGTTTCAGTGCATAAAACCACTGGTCAAAACACACTCGGCCATTGTATTCCACGAGTTTCCCAAATAAGTGCTCCAGCCGGTCAATTGCTGCTTAGTCTTTGCCGCATGAACAATTTTACAGCAGTTTGGGCTATCTGACCCCTTCCAGAAAAGAAGACAGGAGTATCCATGCCCTTCTAAGTTTACTGCAGAGACAATAGCTAGACGCAGAGATTGAACGAATTGTTCAACTTGTGGACGGATGTAAGTGGCCACCCTTTTGTACTGGCGTCGTAACAGCAGGTAAAACCAAAACACAAGTTCTTCTACTGGCAGAATGAACTCCTATTCCGAAGCTGAAATTTGCTGTTTCAGCTACATCTAGTACTGTGCTTCTGTACCTTCAGTGCAGACCCTTTACACATCTGCACAGCCACTAGAAATGCTGAACTATACAAACAAAAACTAAGTGAACAAAGTATTTGTTATTAAAATGCGATTTGAACGCATTTTAGTCTAGTTCCAGTTGCATTTCTGGCTGGTTCCGGCTAGATACATCTCAATATACGTAGAACCAGGTGGAAATTAAGCTGGAACCAGTTTCATAATCCAGTATTTGCGGGACACTTTATGTAGAACCGTAATTTTATACACATGAAGCAGAAATGAATCGCAAAACTATTTATTTTAAAACACAATTTGTTGTTAACTTTAATCATGTTGCACTTACCATCATCACCTATCTTCTAAGAAACTTAAATTGTGGCATTTTTTACCACTACCTAATGCCCTTTTTTATTTTCATGAATCAAAATAAGACAAACAGTAAACATAATGAGTACTTTCTTTGGCATGTTGTCTAAACAGCTGGTTTGTGCTTGCACCGACCATTCACAACCTTTGGCACAGCTACAAATAAGCACACAAGAACCACTCATCAAAAACCCTACGCTGTGCACTTCGATGACGAGAAGAAATAACCCAAATAAAACCACTACACAAACACACATCATAAATAGGTAGAATAGCTACTTCGATTCAAAACGCGTTGTCCCAATATCGATCCTCCAACACGTAAGCGAAAAACTAAACAACAAAAAAATCCTTCAAATTTAAAACAGATGCAAACCTAGTTGGCAACTCAGCCACTCAAGTTTTCTCGAGCTTGGCGGTGTCTCCTCCCTCGTGCCATGTGTCGCCCCCTGCTCTGTCATCGCACTCTTCGTCTTCGCTTCCACCTTCGTCAGAGCTTTCTTCACTTGCACGTTTCTCCTCTATGGATTTCTCTTTGCTTATTCGTACTTCCGGATACGGTTGTTCCCGAAATTTCCGTCTCGTTTCAGAGCTCAGGGAAACCGGATGTTGCAGATCGGATTCGTGTACGTCTTCAAAGCGCTGTCGCTGCTTTTGCTGCTGCCTTTCGGGTTTGCTCCAGTAAAAATGGGTGATGAAGAACAAGAATAACTTGGCGAAGATCATGGCCGCGAAAAGCCCCAGGACGCCAATGCAGATGACGTTGACTATGTTGTTGAATAGGCTCCACCAGGTCTGGTGTTCCGCGAAATTGCGCGTCAATTTGCCGAGGGCGGTGCCAAAGTTGGCCAGTGGATCAAACGAGGGCCTTCGAGAGTAGCTCCGTCAGCACAAGCAGAGGGTTGACCTGCAAGAGTGGTAGAAAAGAGCTGTTGCAAAAGTGGGAACATTTTGGAAGAAAAATGCTTTTTTTATATTGCAACATCATTGTACCGCAGCGCAAGGTCCCCACAAGAGATCACCTCCCTAAACAAATGCTACCTGATATCAAACAGATAATACAGAAAAGTTCAAAGTTAAATAACTGCATCTGTTGCAAACGTAATGTCAAGCATTTCTTTGTGACCCATCCTGTAGTTGGATGAGGATGTATGACGACCCAAAAAGACAAATAGATATTTTAAAACAACATTACTTTAAATTGCAGCGACGATGTAAACCCACCATACTATTTTATCCAGCGGTTGAATGTAGAACCACATGCACTAAGCGTATACACATAGGTATTCTACAGTGCATACTAATCACCTATTCTCAACCGCTCTTTCTGAGGATCACAGTGAACCAAACTCCCTCCCACTGCCGTCCACAAGCATAACTCAGCTCATCCATTCTAAATCTGTTGCAACCGAGCTGATTACACCCCACCAAAAAAAACATTTTCTTTCAATTTCAAAAGGACCATCACACATCACTGTTGAGTTTCAAGTATGCTCACACTTGAGTGTTTTCCCGTTGATATTTTGCTTTGTTTTCACTGCTATGATTTGTAATACTCTGTACCCCGTCTGCCGCATTTCTATTCACCTGGTAAGACAGCAAAACAGCAAGCAGCAGCACAGCAGCAATCACCCACTGCCTCACCTGCCAGACAGGGTCAACGTGGAGGCTCTCGTAGTACTTGTCGCATTCGGCGCTGCTCTCCCGCGGCCCCAGAATCCACTGGAACCAACCCGGTGTGTGCCCAGGGCGGCAGTGTTCGGGGGGAACGTCGTGGCGCATTATGTACGCATCCCGCCTGGCGTGCTCCACCTGCCAGTCGAAGGCACCCCCCAATCAGTGTCAGTCCAGTCGACAAGCCGAAGGCAATGCACTTCAAGAGGGAAACCAGTGTCAATTCACTGGGCATAAAATTTTGTCGCGATGCTGCTGTTCTTTTGTGAAGAAAAGATAATTTATAGTGAGGACAAACTCTCGGGCAGCCACTCATTATGAACCAAATGAAGCAGCATATGATCACTGTCAAACTTGCAGTCACACTCTGGCTGATGCGATTATCCTTGAGCAGTAGTGGCAGTGTTGTCACAACAATTGGGACAACTTTAGCACAGGTACAAGCAAGAGAGAAATAGTTAGGGGTGCCGAAGCTACACCAGGGCTACGAGGTTGGCCGTAGTTAAGGGTTCCGGATTAGTTTTGAACCACTGGGGATCTTTATGGTGCAGCAAAATCTTGACACATGGGTATTTCTATTTTTCACCTCCATTGGAAACACAGTACAAGCAAGAGGTGCTGTGTCGTGGCTACACGCACCAAGTTGGACAGTGCCCAATTTAAAAAATTCAGATTTTTGGGGTTTAAGGCGCCGAAGCTACCCCTGGGCTATGTGGTGTGCCGTAGTGGAGGGTTCCAGACTAATTTCAACCACCTGGGATCTTTAACGTGCGCTGAAATCCCGACACACACGCGGTTTTGCCTTTTGCCTCTATCTGAAAAGCAGTCACGGCGGCTGGGAATCAAACCTGTGTCCTTGGGCTCAGCAGTACAACAGCTTAGCCACTGAGCTGTTCAATTTGACATGCGACTTGTGACGCTTGCTGTAACCACGTTCATGTTTTATTATATGACTTGACAGTTTGTGCTCTCTTTGCATACATTGTTTCCTTTACGTCGATAACTTATGACTCTTCCATTTCTTCAGGCTGTGCCGCATCTCATCCACAAATATAATTCGTGCCAGTCCCCCCTCTGAAGGTGGTTGGAAAGCGAAGCTGTAAACGATACCCACAACCCATGCGACGTCACTTGAATTCACACACGTGGCTCTACAAAGAGTGAAACCCAAGAGAAGTGAAATGCAGTTTACCACACCCTTTATTACTTCAAAGAGATATTCTTTGCATGATCCACAAATGGTGGTTGGTTGAGTTGTACCGGTGAAGCACATGCGTGAAAACTCTTTTTTTATAAAGTTAAGGAAAGCTCAAACCCGGTGTTCTCACTTCCCCATCTCTGCCGCCGCTGATGGAGGCAACGAGATGGAGGAGAAGTGAGATGCCATGCATTGGTGTGAGCTTCCTTTAATTTTTACCAACTCCTAGCACATGCGCAAGGTGCACACACAGCCACTACGCATGCCATGGGCAAAGCAGCGCGAAACGGCGCGAGAGGTCGCGTGACGCCATCATGTGGCATGCAGCGAGAACGCAGGGGATAAACATGCAGGTGTGCTCGATGAGTGCGCCGTCTGTCTCCTCGGTCTCCACGTGGTATGACAATGGGCTCTCGCTCCGTTTCTCTGTTCATTTCAGGTTCAATTCCTGGCAGTGCCAGTGACTTCTTTTATTTGTTCTCGGGTGGCACCAACAGTCGCGATAGAACCCTTGGGTGGAAGAGGTAAAAAGCTTCGCTTTAAAAAGAAAAAAATCCCAGAAAGGGCTGGTCACCTGGTAGCACAGGGCCCAGTGCCAGACGAAGCTGAGTAGCAAGAAGTAGAGGGCGGCCATGAGGAAGAACACCTTCCAGGGGCGGCCACGGATCAGCACCAGCAGCAGGACGCCCAGGAAGGCGCACACGGGCACTGCCAAGCGCACGTCCACGGGACCCATGGTCTGGCCCCAGGCCTGGGCCAGGCGTCCCAGCAGCGCATTGGCACCGTGTGGCAGCTCCTCCGGAGTCACCACGGAGCTGGTCAGGATCGCCGACAGCCTCTGCTCCAGCTGCGACGACTTGGTGCCGGCGTCCATGGCAAGCTTCTCCAGCATCTTCACCTGCCGAGCACGATAGGCGCGGGTGGGTTTTTCTTCACGACTATGTCGCGTGTTTTGCCCAGATGGAATAGCGGTTGTCACTAAAGTTCTGCGCAGATGGAACAAAGTGGGAAGTGTTTAGAGTTTTATCTGGAGGAAATGAAGACTTCCAAATAGTGCTGTTCAGGTGCCATCACCGTTGTGGTCTGATTTATAGAGTTTACACCCCCCTTACAAATGTTACGGCTCCAGGGTCAAATCCCCCAGCTTTTTTTTTGTGTGTGCATGTGTGTGTGGTGGGCTAGTGTTTTGTAAACCCAGCCTGTGGAACAGCATCTCTCATATCAGCTGACAGCTGCCAAACAGCCCCTTTGGTGTTGCTCTCTCTTTCCCTTCCCCGCTCAAAAGGCTTTCTGCATGCTCCCGGCCTGGGTAGTGAAATTGAACGCAACAATTTACAGGGTGAACAGACGAAGCGGCAGCCTGTTCACCTGCAGTGAATGATCTCATGACGCCATGTCACAAGCACAGACACGCACGCACAGAGTAATAATAGTAAAACGAGAACAAAGCAACAAACATGAACAAAGAATTGTGATAATTACTTCGAAAAGCAGGCTAACCTGGCACAGCAGACGACAGACGGTCTGACACCAGATGACGGGTATTGACGACTATGAACCGTGGGAATACTTTACTATGATTAGCATGAGATCTTATGTAACTATTTGTGATTGTCATAAACTATCAACACAAGAGGTATTCTAATCACCTGCTACCTCGTTTGGCTCCTTCCTACCGTGAATCGCCATCGCGCGTTTCGTCTTGCATAACCCAGGTGGCGCCATCGTTCCAAGATCAGCTTGCACGTCCAAATCGGCCTCCATTTTCCTATAGGCGAAATCATTTTTATTTATTTTCAAAATAAAAGAGTCGGTACCGTCGTTGTTCCCGGTGTCAAACAAATCAGACCACAAAATGCGACCTCCGAGTGAAGTTTGAGCGCAAACGGAGCAGTGGTTCGCTAGGGAAAAAATTTTAAAGTGTTACATTTATTGATGTAACACCCTGTACATAACCATAAATTTCTTTAAAGCACTGCTTCCTAGAATTAATGGCGAAGAGGCGGTTGGAGGAGATAAACCCTCAGAGCACATCTTCACACGCCTGGAACGAGGTATAAATTTTCCTGGTAGATTTTTTTCCCCCTCTACTTCATCAGCTGTTTTGTTCCCATAGCTTAGGAATGCTATATAGTGCACAAAGGAGGCAAGGGACGTAGCAGACCGTCTACAAACAAGAGCAGGAGCTGTACACCTGAGTTAACGACGCCTACTATCTTTTTTCCCACTGTTACACAACTCTTGACAGGCAAATCTTATCAGCGACCAAAACACACAACAATGGCACGGCTGAGGTGGATGCATGGTGTAAAGCTAGATACGCATCTAATAATAGTACCGCCCACGGTACCGCCTCTTCCAACCTCCATCATCGCAACATTGGTCACACAAGGTCGGGTATCGCTACCCGCGTACCCTTTCATGCAGAATTCACAAAGCACTCACATCGTCAGACGACAACAGAATCTCGAACTTGACGTTCGACGGCATTTCGTCGCCACCAAACTTTGCGCTGTAGATGACGTTGAGCGCGAGACGTCTCAGGTAGATGAACTCTCGATCGTGTTCGCCGTCGGCGAGGACTTGACTCAGTCGCAACTGTTTTACCTGCTCCCCGCACTTTTTCGTCTCTCGTCGCAGGGCTTTACAGTCGCAGTCGCAGCGTTCGCAACTCGGCACCGGCGGTGGAACCGCCTGCGTCGTTTCAGTTTCGTCTGCTTCGGAAACTGGATAGCGGCTGAACTTGGAGCTTTCGGCAGCCGAGCGAGCCCTGATCTCACTGTACATTTCGGCCCGAGTTGCGGGCGAAGCGGTGTCCTCTGAGATGGGGTCTGAGAACGCGCCAGAGCTTTTCTTAAGCTTGGGCTGCTTTTGCTGCTGCTCCGGAGTCTCCTTGTGGCGGTCCTTGCTCGCCAAGCCCAGCATGTCATGCGGGTTCACCCAGCCCTCGGTGTCGCCAAGAATGACGCGCATTCGCGATGTGTCGCCGTTGCCGAAGCGACTGCGGTAGAAATCGTCTGCGTCGGTCGCTTCGGGCTCCGACTGACTGAGCGCGACCGCGGTGAGGGACATTAGGAGAACGCAGCACAGATGTGGATTCATGGTTCGGTGGGAAAAGCGTACACGTTTGAAATCAATAACAAGACACAAGCACAGTCGACGCCAGTGTTGGGCCACTACCAGCAGGTGAAATATAACACCTTAGCAACCTTAGTACTTGGCTAATGTTTACATGGCTGAACTGGGAGAATGCTGAGACTCTTCGATAACGGGGTTTTTCGGACTCACCGTGGACTGTCTTTGGACTGCTCGCGAACCATCCAGTGTGACTCTGGGTGCGTTCCAACTTCCCCTGAAGGCGACTTTCCGAGAAGGTTATTGGAACGCACCCTGTAACTCATCATCAAAAAATAAAAAAGCAAAACAAAAAGTTATAAAATAATATTTTTACAAATATTATTTATAAACATTTTTATTAACTTTTGGTACTTTAATTTATGATTTGTGGTGGGAGTATGTGCGTCTTTGTTGTTAGTTAGTAAAAGTGCCGCTACAAGCGCTGCTTACCTTACTTTTACAGTATATTATCTTTACAACTTTTACCACTAATTTATTTGTACTGTAGCATTTATAGTGAGTAAATAAATTAAAATTTAAACTAATTCACTCCAGCACAACCTAAAAAACTACAATTTGTACGCGTAGTTGTTGTGGCGCTAGTTTACGACCCTCAGAGCCTCCATGCCTCGCAGAGCTGTCTGTATTTCATTTGTATTTTCCTCCATGCAAACGGCGCTCGTTTCGAAGTGTATTGATCGGTAAGGGAGTCATAATAATTACTTCGATTTTAGGTGCTTTAAACGCCAGAATCAGACTTGTCATTTTGTAGGAGGAAATGGATGCTGAAAAAGACCTAAAAGCCGGTTAGTGAGCTCCCGTGCCCTAATTTCCTGTCAGTGCAAGAAGCATGCTTAGAAATCGTTCCTGTTCTGTGCGGTCCCTAGAACTGCGTCTTTGTTTTTCTCCGTTCTTCTTTTAGCCTTGACCGATGTGCTTGAAAGCAGCGGTGTATTGGCATCGCTGCGCGCAAACCTGCGCTCGGAAATAGTCAAAGTTCTGGAGGAACCCGGAGGCAGTCGACCACCCAAGCTGCCTCAGCAGAACTGCCTCATTAACGAACTCGTCCTCGAGTACCTTGCCTTTAACAACTACAAGCGAACAGCATCCATACTCGAAGCAGGTAACTTACGCTCTCACCATGGAGGCCTCTTTTTTTTCCCCTTGATGGCCCTCAGCACCCATTTTATTTCTCCTTTTGCAGAAAGTGGATATCAACAAAGCTATGTTGGCCGTGCATTTTTGGAGAAGGAGCTCAACATTACTTTGTCAGAAGAAGCCGCCGAGTTGTAAGCACGTTGCCTAATTACTTTGTAGAAAGCAGACTCCTTGTTACACTTTGCATATCTTATGCCTGGGCTGACAGGCAGAGAATATATCAACACTAATGCCGCTATCTTTATCTTTCCAGACCCTTATTGTATTCGATTGTAGAAACTCTTCGAGACAATGGAAAAAGCAGCAGTCCAGGTCTTGGAAAGGGCGCCACCTGAGGCATAATCGTCAAGACAGTGCCCCATTTAAACTAAAGCCCCTCCATACTGCTCTCGTCCTTTAGGGGCTTTAGTTGAAACGTCTTTCTTGTCCGTTCGATGATCGATCTCACAAGTTTTTAAATAAATGTCGGACATATTTTTGTTGGACTACTATTTTGAATGCTTAGTCCTGCAAGCAACACAGACGAGTGTATGCATATGTTCCTCATGCACACATTAAATGGCAGTTAAATCTTTCCACGAACAAAAGCTGTGTTCTTTCCCATATTTTGAAAATAGCACAATCATCAGTGGTCTCTCGTTGCAGGAGGAAGTTTCACTAAGAATTCTCAAAAAACAATTTAATGCATCCTTCCCCTAATGAGGTGCTGAAACATAACCCCACTCCTCTTTCAAATCCACGCATTAGTGAGCTGAAACTCCACAGTTCGTCATGGGGAATGGATCATGGTAAAACTAGCATGATGAACACGATGCAACACTGGTGTTATTCATAAGCCACACGGTCATGTTCGCGTTCCTAGCTCCAGCGAGTGATGAGACGTTTCTGTTCATCATAAAGATCCTCCTGTGTTAATCGACAAGATTTAGGGGAAATCCCCAAAGTGGAGTAAGTTTCTTGAAGAAAAGTTTGACATCCACCTCAATGCAGCTGTACGGCTACAAAGGAAAGCTGTACAGCTTTCTCAGAAACTTCGCAGTTGAAGAACAATTCGTCCTGGTCCTGGATGCGAACCCGGGACCACCGCACAACCAGAGCAGTCGCTCTACCAACTGAGATAACCAGGAGGCTAGTCATTTGTAGCACGAGAACGAATTGATCAACAACTCGAAATTGATGGACAGGTGGAAATCCCCAAGGTGGAGTAAGTTTCTTTCAAGCAAAGTTTGACATCCACCTCAATGCGGCCGTACAACTACAAGGAAAAGCTGTACAGCTTTCCTTTGTAGCCGTACGGCTGCATTGAGGTGGATGACAAACTTTCCTTCGAAGAGCCTCCTGTGTGCAAGGACTGGGATGGGACAGCAGTAGTCATCCTTAGCTCCTTACTTGCTTTTTATGTCAGTGAGGATGAACCACCCCTGTTTCTTCTGATAAGCGGAAAACCAGTCTCTATTATGCTTGCCACTTATCTGAACATTCAACTACTTCCCACACTGATTGACATTATTTCTTCCTTACTAGTACCTAAATAACGCTTCGCGTAGCCACATTGCTTCATTGGTACTCACAGGCTTTCAATATTTAAATTTTTTGTTGCTATGAGGTGCCTCGCTAAGCGGTCCTGTCCCTTGAAAATACGAATGTGTGAAGGCGTAACGTGAGGACTAGACTAGGGGTGAAGTCCCTGCACTGTCGGTGGAGTGATATCGTTGAGGTCTTCACTATACCTGGAATGAAATGGTCGTTGCCACTTTGCAACCAATACATTATGCCCAGTTGAAAAGGCAATATGTTTTGACCTGTTAAAAGTATAAACGTTCCCCATTCTATAGCTTTCTCTTGTACGTTTATATGCTGATATTGTGATTACTAGTTGATCACTTACAATAATGCCCATTGGGAACTATAGGTATTTGAAATAAATAAGTAGGGTTATTACCATTATTGGGTACAGCTCAGTGAAGCAGTGGGACATAACGTCAAGCAACATTTTACTGCAGAATATGACGTCCACATTGCCGAGCAGAAATTTTTCTTGTACCTGTTGAAGTTCCAGTTCATGCTATGAGTGATACTGGAATTTTTTATTTTTGGGGAGAGAAGCTGTATGATTACTCCCGCTCAATAGTACAGTACAAAAGTGAAAGTAAGGTGATGGGCTAAAAAAAAGAAGGGAAAAGGAGCGGATCAGAAAGATTGCTTCCTGGCTGAGTGTGTGGACCATGGAGGAAAGAAAAAGAAGGTTTTAATGTGGTAGGCATGTGCATGAATGTACGGAGTGTTGCAATGTTACCTGAGCCACAATTTTTGTGAGCAAACAGCTCCCTCATTTGGGCTGAAATTTTGCCCACAGGTTGTAATTTATGATCCATTTTGTTTCAATTGTGACAAGTACCTACAATTTCGCATTTTTACCACAAGAGTGCTCAGTGCCCCACCTGGTTAATCACATCCACCATTTTGTCGGAGTGTGAAGTTCATCTCTCGAGGTCACAGAATGAAAAAATGCCGCGAAAGCAAGAAAAAGCATTGTTCGGCTACACCCAGGGACGTCAGGCAGGCTACGCTTGGCAATTGCTGTATGCGTGAATTGGAAAGCACAGTACCTGCACAAGACACACAGAGGATGAAAGTGGGCCTCCTCTATTACCGATTCCGGACTGTTCATAGGCGCAGTATTCTGCTTCAAGATAGGTACACGGCAGACACTGCCGGTGGGATGCAGAACGTTTATTAAACTTGTTCACATGATGTGCCCGATTTCTAACCACGCCTAAAAGATACTAAACCACTCTTATTTGCAAAAAAAAAAAAAAAAAGAGAGAGAGAGAGAAGAATTGAGCTAAAAGAATACTTTAGAGTCGAAACAAATTGTGGGTCTTCCGAAAAAAAAAAAAAGGTATTGCTGCAAGTCCTTCGCTCCAAAACCCATGATGAAGTTGGAGTTGAAGTTCTTTATTCCAGTCAAGTACAATGGCTGAGGAGGCGGGAAAAAAAGCCGCTGTAGTCGTGGCTTGATGGAGCTCCCATCCCCCACGACACAATCAAGGCAGGGAAAAAAAACACAAAAGGCAAGCAAACAACAACAAAAAAAGAAAATGCAAGTGCAATAAAGTATTTGTTTAAACCAATTACATCGAATTGAGGTATTCATGCTGTATTGTAAAAACATATTCCGGAGGGTACCGTAAGACGTAGAGCGAATGGATAAATCGTCGAAATCATATTTGTTTAGCGCAACGATTCTACGATGATCGTACCCTTAGGCTATTTATTGAGGCAGAACAGCGAAATTCTTGTATCAGTTGTTGTTCAAAAGAATAGAAGGAGTGTTCCGAGCGAACCAGTAGACAGCACTGGGTGCTCGCAAGAAGTGTCTTGCTTGTGCCCACAGGGAAATGAAATGTCGCATTCATGGGCTGCTCGTGACGCAATCTGATGCTCAGTTTTTCCATGTATTCCTATGGTACCTCCAGTTCGGCGGCAGTCCGCAGACTGCCCACGGACTATCCCGGACTGGAAGACTGAAGGTAAGAGGACCTTGGCATATGTGCAGCCAGGTTCTGGCTTACACGGCCGTATCTTGTCGTGTTTGTACGGTATATCGCCTTTACAGTCTCGCAATAGTTTACAAAAAGTACTTTATAACAGTACTGCATCGAGCTGAACATCAGTGTTAATGATGCCAAGCTCAACGTGAGTTTGCTGACTCTGAAGTGGTGGGTAGTCCTATAAATAAAGATAACCCAGGATAACCACGTGACACTCTTCTCACACGAGTGCTGTTATACCAATTGCATTTATACCGGCTGCGGTGGCTCAGTGGCTAAGGCGTTGTGCTGCTGAGCTCGCGGATGCGGGTTCGATTCCTGACCGCTGTGGCCGCTTTCGTGGTGGAGACGAAAAGCAAAACGCCCGTGTGTACGAGATTTCGGCACACGTTAAAGACCCCCAGGTGGTCAAAATGAATCCGGAGCCCTCCACTATGGCGCGCCTCATCGCCTGCATTGCGTCGGTGCGTTAAATCCTACAATCAATCAATCCATTATTCTATGATTGAACAGAAACCAGTTTTGTAAACTTGCGATAGAGTAAGCTTTTTTGGCTTGCTGGTGCAGATTTTAAAAAAGAAGCATTTTTTTGAAGTGGTATTGAGTTTGAACACTTTTTTTGTGGTGTGTCACAATGATCGTGCCACCAGTGTGAAAAGAAGAGAAATGGCCGCATTTGTGCCTTGTCGCTGGTAATCAGGCTGAAAAAAGCCAATACCGTTCTCCCTCCCTGCCGGATAACTCCCCTTCCCTCCTCCTTTTTCTATCACCCATTTTCTGCCTCCTTCACTTCTCTCTCCTTTTCTTTCGCCTCCTGCCGGATCACATGACCTGTCCGGCCGAGGTCTTTTGGGTCGTGGCTGGCGTCACGGAAGCCACGGAGGTACACTATAGTGACAGGCATTGATATGATGACAGGTCTCCTCGATTTGGCTTGCACTGAGCCAGTTCACGATCAGTTCAGTGCAGGTGCCGTCACTATAGAGAACTTCCATGGCCGTAAAACATGGTAAAACACCAAGCCGACCCGCCAAAAATTTTTCTGTTGGTATCAAGTGACAGACAGACCAAAATTTATACGTTTACTGGGTTCATGAAGGCTCTCTTATATTAAGAATTAGGGCTGAGAGATTGTCCGAGCGGCATGGATGAAGAATGCAGAGCGGTTACGTGCATGGGTTACGTGTAAACATCCTCATTACTACTATCATCATCAAGCACGCCAAGTTTCGCTAATCATCCGTAGAGCGGCGCGGTCCAGCATGAGTCTTTTGTGACGTCACACGACGTTCCATGGTTCCATGCCTGTTCGAAACTGCGAAACAGCACTGACGACACCTCGCCCCGTGCTCCGTCAGATCAGTCTGCCGTCGCCTCCCGATGGTTCGGCCGAGTACGCGAGAGGGTGACCAGAAAATTATGGGAAAGTAATTGTTCCAACCTTTTCGGCTGACGCGGCAGGCAATGCGGTTTGCGGCCGTCGAAGACAAACATGGAAACTGGCAAGAATGATTTCATGCAGCAGTACAAAACGATTTCGCTGAAACTCAAAAAGTAAGTCCATCGGTTGCGCTTTAGTGGTTCACCCTAGGCGGGAGGTGTTTTCCCACAATGTTAACTGTTCCTTTGCTGCAAGCACGTCAAGTTGATATTCTGTTTGTGACCGGTTCTTTCAGGAGGTTTCTTCGCAAGCCAAATTTAGCAGAGGTCAGCGACCAATATTGTAAGTTGTCGATCGCTCTTCACGATGTAGCGCTTGTACCGCAGCTACTGGTTTCGCTTCGCTAACTCGCTGTGCCATTCTCCCGGTTTCAGCGGCTCTTGGGAAGCAATTGCAGCACCAAGACTGTCCTCACTATGCTGGGATGTGCAGTCTGGCCGCTGCCAAGTGAGTCGTTTTGCAATTAATCACGTATATGCCAAGCAATGGGAACGCGAATGTCTCGGATCAAGTAGACGCTACGCGTGACAGAATGTTAGCTGCGACCAGCTAACCATAAACCAGCTGGTCGCAGCTAACATTTTCTCTTGGGATAAATAGTATTTTATGTCCTCATATGTCTCTTACGCGAAGCTGTTCGACCACTGTAGCAGTCTTCATAATCAGGGAGCTATAATCACCGTGCATGTAAAGCTCAAGGAAATGCTATCGCTACCAGCAAGAAAGCACACCATAGCAGCACAAAGGCCTTGCTGCGAAGAGTGTGCCGTTGTTTTGGTAGTTGACTGAAACTTCAGCCTTCGAACTGCGTGGTAGATGCATCAGCTAAACAGTTAGAATGCTCCAGGGGGGCTTTGAAGCGAGCCTTTGGATCTGTCGACAGCAGGGTAAGGACACCAGTTGAGCCTGAAAAAATGTTAACCTTTGGAAGTGTCATAAATCCGAGCTTAACAAGCAAGCTTTCTTTTTCTTCAGGAGATTCGACATGATCCTTTGGATCTATTGTCAGCAGGCGATGCACTCCAAGTATGCACCGAAGGAGTTAATTTTTGGAAGTGTCAAGAATGCTCCAATCTCACATTAGCCCCCTTCTGTTTCCTAGGTCTAGTCGTGGGCTTGTGGCTGTACGGGATACTGGCCAGACTACTGGCTAGGTTCTTAGCTACTGGCCTTGAGACCTCTCTCATCTGGTCCCATTCTCTTCCGCTGTCTTCCACCACTCTGACATTAGCCCCCTTCCCTCTCCGTTTCCTGGTCTAGTATTGGGCTTGTGGGGCTACTGGCTAAGTTCTTAGCTACTGGCCGTGGGACTTCTCTCATCTGGTCCCATTCCATTCCAGGTGCGAGCAGTCCATGGGCAACGCCGCTGCAGAGGCCCAGGCGCTGGCACAGGGCGCGCGGCAGTTCTTTGCTGCGGAAGCGGACACCCACGCCCTGCTGTGCCCGTCACTGGACGAGCACTTGGCAGCGGCTGTGCACTGCTTCTCCCGAGCGGTCGACCTGTACGTGCAGCTGCCGGAGCCCGCCCTGGCTGCCGCGCTGTGCACCGAGGCTGGCCAGTGCCTCCGGTCCATTGACCGGGCGCCCCTGGCCATGTCCTTCTTGCAGCGGGCTGTGCAACTGCAGAGCAAGGTTGGTGTCGGAGCTCTTCGATATGTGACTCGGCGTGGGGGCCTCCATTACTCGACGCTGGCGGGAAACCGCACACCACCCATGATTTCTTCCGCCTGACGGTGGACCTAGTAAATGCCTTTTGTACTTTGACTTTCACACCTTGCACATCAGTTGCGAGATCCCACTTCAGGGCCTGGGCAGCGCTAGCACCCGTGTTTCGTCAAAGCTGAGAGGAAGGTGTATTGGAGTGGCACCTAGGGTGCAAAAGCTGAACTTTGCTAAGCGTCAACTTTTAATAGAAAGCTTAATAAAATAGAGCTTGCTTTTCAAATTAGGAAACAGTAAATTAAGTAATCTTTACCTTATGTTCCCATGGTTTCTCTCTCATGACTTATGACAGCAGCTGCAAGCACTGGAGTTCTACTTCTACTTTCTGCCGGTTGATGGCAGGCTAGTCCACTTGCCCCTGTTTTCCCCCAGTGGCGGGGGCCCAACTGGGGACCACTTTTTGATACATGAGGCCTATAGGGAGTTTCACAACTGGTGTATATTGAGTAGGCCTGTTTGCAAGCACACGCCACTGGTAGAGGGTTCTGCACCGCCGCAAAAAAGTTTATTTTGGCTCTGCACCGCGGCATTCTATTCCGAGATGGGTACAAGCCGGGCACTTCCCGGGCGATGCAGAACGTTTGTTAAACGTTTTTATGCTGTGCCCCACTCGTAACCCAACCTAAAAGGTACAAAACCGCCATTATGTACGAAAAGAGTGCATAGGATTGAAGTAAGAGGAGATTTTACAGTAAAAAAAGTGACGCGTCTGGAAAAAAATGTAAGCATTGCTGGGTCTAGAACCCAGGCCTTTCGCGTCAAAACCCCAATTCCACCCCTAGACAACTGAGACCAAACAGTGGAGCCCTTTTAGCAGTTTCTCAAAAGAATAGGAGGGATGTTCTAAGCGAACCTATAGATGGCACTTTCTGCCTACAGGAAGTGTCAGCTGACACTCTCAGTAGGCACACAGGACACATCCTTACACATTCGTGATGCCTTTGCACTGGGGATGTGTCAACAGGACACCTTGCATAGGAGTAAGGGTTGAAAGGAAGCTGGCATTTGGCAGAAAGAGGGCAGTTTGCAAACACGAAAAATACTTGGAACCCTAGCCATATGAGCTTTGATTAAAACAGGGCTTTGCTAACCTTGTAAATGCCTTTTATGGAGGCAAAAAGTGTCTTTTCTGACACTAGGGGATCCACAAACTTTCATGCTTTAATTTCAAAGATGCAGTGCTGTTAAAAAAACCTGTAACCCATAAAAAAAAATTGTTGCCAAATTTTATTTGGACCTCTTGGTCCGACAACAGTAGAGACAAATAAAAAATATGCACAGACGTTAGTGTCCAATCGGTCGCAAATCTGACGCGAGCTATTACACAAATGCATCCTGTCCACCTGGAAAAGCAAGGTGCACATTTGGCTTCAGTTCTGCCTATTCCTGTTACTTAAGAGTACTCTCTGTAATCGGCGTATCCTGAGCCCCATTCGCAAGCAGTGGGGGTAGCCACATTCCCTGTTCCCATTTTAAACCCTGTGCCTGTGGAAACTCTTCAAACCCAGTGAGACGAATACAGCATGTCGATATGAAAGTGCTTGCCGCACCTTCCTGCACGGTAGATGTCAACAGGGGCAGTAGAGAGTGTACAGGGTTTCAAATACAGTGGACTCCCGTTAAGACGAACTCAGTTAAGACGAACACTATGGTTAAGACAAACAACATTTTTGCTCTCTTGTAACGTCCACAATGCAAAAAACCTCCACTTAAGACTAATTTCTGATAATGCGAACAAATTTTTGCGGTTCCTTCGGGGAGTCTACTGTGCTGTCATCTCATGGCAAGGCATATTTGCAGCTGCTGTGACATCTGTGCCTGCGTCACGTTTTAGTAGTACTGTTGTATGTGTCGGCGTAGACGGCAGCTTCAATGGTGTACCTTTACATGCAGTGTGCCATGGGCTACGTGGACGCTCTCCAGGAATTAGCAGCCTGCCAAATTGAAACTGGTGAGTGGACTGGCCTTGTGGGAAGCGTTCTGGGCCAGACTCGGTTTGAAACATACTGGGCAACAGATTGAAGTGGAAGCTGTAAGAACGTGTAGTTTTTGCAGCTTTAGTATTTGAGTTTGTTTCTTTCTTTTGTATTTCTTTTGTATTTTTTAGCAGGCCTAAACCATTTACTAATGCTCGTGTCGAGCACTCGTAACATTGTTGCTTCCTGTGCCCTCCAAGGTTGCCTTCATTCTCGAAATATCATTCTGCTAAGCTTGGGAACCGCTTTTCAAAACACACAAAAAAAATCCCGGGCTATCTTCGCTAGCATAAAACCTGGGGAGGGGCGAAGCAAGGGCGAAGCAAGTATTCTTGGCACATTGGCGTTTTTGCCCACGGAGATGAAACCTATGGGGGGTAGAATTATACAGCTTTGCTGTAAAAGTCTTAACTTTGAAGCTTGAAGCTGTCTAGTGTGAAGCATAAATAAGTGTCCCAGTGTTTTTTAGTACGCGTTACGTTCTAGCGCGAGGCGTAAATGAGTTTCCTGGTGTTTTAGTACCGTGACTACATGAGACGACGATTTCGACGACAGGAGACACCAACAGCCCCAGCCCCTAAGGGGCTTTGTTGCTAAAATGCCCATGTGTACAAGGTTATGGCATGTGTTTGTCTAAATTGACCCACAAAAATGACCAATCAATGTTGCCAAAACCGTCATGATTTAGCGAAATCTGTTGACCAGCAACAATTTATGAAACATTAAATATTAATGCAGCGTTAGTGCACTTTGCCCGTGCCATTGCTTGCCCTTCCACTGCTAAAGCACCAGGCCATCCACTTCTCGTTTCTTGTAGTGACAACGCCGTGAGAGCCCCTTTCAGATTGGAAGCGTTTGCTTTCAGGTGGCGGCTAGTTAGGCTGCCTCCCAGTGTTTCCTCAGTGTTAGGTTGCTGGTTTTTGCACTGCCGTTTTCTCGTTTCAACCTTAGGCGACTACTCTGGGGCCCTGGCATCGCTCACCGAAGTCTACGTCATAGCCCAGGAAAAGAGTGAGTGCCTCTAGCTGTGTGTGCCACACTGTCCCTATCTACCTGGAGAGCGTTGTTGACGCTATCCCTCTCTCTCTAAACCTTCCCTAGGCCTGTTGGGAGGCCGTCCGATGGGAGCCTTTGCCACCATGCTGGCCTCCACTGAGGTCATGCGGCTGCTCCTCCTCCTAGTACTGCAGGTGAGCTCCCACGGGGCAGACATGGACGGGTGGAGGATTTCATCTGAAAGCTTCTACCGACGAAAATTCAGAGCCTTTTCACTTTGTGAAAAAAGATGACCGTCGAAGCTGGCTGCAGTTCAAGGAGTTTACATACGTCCTTGCCAATTAGCAGAATGAAACTTGGAAGGTTTGCAGTTTTAGTCTAGCAGACAAACTGCAATCAGAAAGCACGGCTGTGGGGCTAAAAATAAATATGAATATGTTTATAGTAATGAGGGATAAACGTGTGAAAAACGTCCTCTTCAGCTTAGAAGAAGTAAAAGAATGTAACTGCCTCGGACGGATGGTTTGTGCTTACCCCAACCACGAGGGAGAAATCTGGCGTAGAGTAGGTATGGGCTGGGGAGCACTCGGCAAGCACTCCCAATAATCAAAAGTAAGCTACCTCTGTCACTGAAAAGAGAAATCTACAACCAGTGCATACTGCCGGTGATGACATACAAAGCAGAAACTTGGCAACTTACTAAACAACTAGAAAGCAAACTTAGGTCGGCTCAATGGGCCACGGAAAGAATTATGTTAGGAGTGAAACTCTGGGACAAGAAACAAGCTGCCTGGATCAGAGAACAAACTAGAGTTGACGATATCATAGTTCAAATAAAGGAAAAGAAATGGGCTTGGGCTGGCCATGTAGTGAGACAAACCGACAACCGGTGGACGATTAGCATAACAGAATGGATACAGAGAGATAGGTCTAGAAGAAGGGGAAGGCCATTAACACGATGGAGGGATGAAATGGGGGAATTCAGCGGTCAACAGTGGACTTGAGCGGCACAGGACAGGAGTGGTTGGAAGTCATTAGAAGAGGCCTTTGCCCTGCAGTGGACCTGAGTAGGGCTGATGGTGAGGATGAGACAAACTTGGGACTGTTCATTTTCCTTCCGTATACAAGGCCATGTATTGGCAGCAGATGGGATTCCCACAATATGTACAACTTCACTGCAAACTACGTAATTATGAAAAGTGGATGAAACTTGGCAAAATGACGGTCACCCTAGCGGCCACTTTCAGTACGCAATTTCTTCAAATATACCTATGTTAGATTGAGAGCTGCAGAGCATTCAACAGAGCGTTGGCTTTGCCGCCAGATTCAAGATTTTTCGTCAGTGCAACTTTGTACACGAATGCTATATGGGGAAGCCAAGACATATCCAGCTTTGCTGTAGAAGGGTCGGGAGTCAGCTCATCTTGGCTTTCAGGGAGATCCTTGCAATGTAATGGGCACTTGCGTTTTCTCCCACCATTGCCACATTCCAGCCATCGTACCAGAAGATGCCCGCCGAGCATGCGGCCCTGCTTGACCGCTACCTCTACGACAGGCCACAGGAGCTGAGCCCAAGCAAACGCAAGTAGCTTTCTCCATTTTAGCCTCTGTGCATTTTGGGGAGGGAAGCCTTCTTGGTCTGTGTGTCAGATCAGAATGGTTTTCATTACAGTTTCTGCTTTATTGCATAAATAAAAGTTCCATTCCAGTTCAGCTCCGGATGGAGAAAAATAATGTTTCGTAATGGTACATGACAGCTCGTGGTAGTCTACAAGAAAAAATTGAGAATTCAGTTTCCGCCACACTGTGGCACCACTTGCGTACAAGTGCAGCATGACTTGTTGCTGCTTTCATTGAGCGTGCTACTGTTATCTGCTGTTTTCGCTGCAATCAGTGCGTGCTGCTGCAATCACACCAAAACATTGCTTTTTTTTTTCTTCTTCTTTATGATTATGTCATTTCTCTGAATTTTTGTGCTTGTGTGTAGCACCCTTTTACAACAATGGTTTAGGAGAATGCAGGTTATATCAGTAACTAAACGAATAAATAAATAAATGAAAGAGTGAACGAATAAATAAACAAGTATTTAAATAAGTTAAATAAATAAGTAAAATAAAGTAAAGTAAAAATAAATTAGGAAACACGGCTGCGACATCTGCTTCGCAGCCGTGTTCACTTTGAGAGCTAAGCACTGACCGTCAAGACAGACGTATAGTGTTGTTCTAGAGAGCTTTAGAACATGGTGATAGAAGGAGAGAGTAGGGAAGCACGCAACAAGCCTGCCGACGGAAAGATGGCGCCATCGAAACGAAAAGTTATTTTATATGCTGGGGAACCACCTTGCTGCTTGGAAGTTGGATTGAATGCTGAAATACCTGAACTTTCCACTTGAGCTGAAAACGGAAACGAAATTTTAGCCAAAAACTTTTTTTTTTTAAGTTCCAGTTTTAATTCTACTCTGACACCCTGTTCTTGGTGTGGGGGGGGCCTAAACCATCGCAAAGGGGCCATGGAGACAAAATACAAGCTTGGGACATTAAAAAATCTCGTTTTGTTGTTCCTATGACAATATGCCAATATTATCGCAAACCTCAAGCAAATAGAGATTTAAAGACGTACGACACCAAATTTCTGTTTCGGTTTTTTGGGTCCGATGTGTCCGTACTATCTTATAAAACATAATTCACGAGTTAAGAGTGGCCAAAGTGCTGCTGAATATGAATTACAGTGCCCTTTATGGCGCAAGTTTCAGTTTCGGCTGCTGAGAGCCTGGGAGCAAGCACGGGGGTTCTACAGCGGCCATGACATCTCATTTTCTGTTCGAGCCAGATGGCAACCTCTCACGACACCGCTTCCCCCCCCATTTCAATTAAAGATTAGTTCCGCTGCATTCAGCGGGTGTGCAACTGCCCAGAGTTGTGGCTAGCGGGGCGAAACGGGACAAAAGACACCACAACCGCACCAAAATGTTTACTTTGTGTTGTTGTTGGTTTCATTCCGACTAACATGCGTGTCGCTCGCTGAGAGGGTAAGAGCACTCCGAGTTAGACAGGCAGGTCGCTTCTTCATCACACCCCTCCACCGGCGATACTTACGTCACAGAACGGCTGAGTCGAGCGTTTTCGGGTCTCCCAAAACTGCGGCAATAATGTCCATTTCAAATTGGGTCCAAGCGAAGTTTGACACCCATAATCGTAGGAAGGCAGCTTTGCAGCTTTATGAAGTGAACCATATCTGTTTTTAAAAATCACTTTGGTGTCAGTACTCCTTTAAAAGAAAACACATTAAATAGTGGTGACTCCCCCGCAAGGTCTTAATGACATCACAGGCTCTTGTTTGTGTGAGGAGTAGCTGCCGACCAAAGCCTCTGCCATGAAACATGACTGTGCAGTTGCAGTTGTTTTGCTAGTTCCAGTGGATCGTATCAGTCGAACGCTAATGCACAGTTAACACTCCAATTACTGTTTTTCATGTTTCCTTGTATTACAGTGCTACTGATGTGTAGCGCGAAATTTCAAATTTCTCCAACATTAGTGTTTTTCAAATTAGAAACCTCTTTCGTAACTAGGATGGAACTGGTGAGTGAGTTACCAAGAGCCAGTTTTTTCAAGTTGCACGAAGTTGTATTTTGTCTTTATGGCCCCTTTAATAGTACATGGAGCTGCATGTTCACGTGAGGGTTAGGTGTAGCACCCCACAACTTAGAATAGGTGTGCTACACTGCACTACAGCAGCAGCTGACGCCCTTGTTGTGATGTCCTTGCAGCAAGCTACCTGGACGAGGACATCTTCCTGCTGCTGCGATCACTTGTGGTGAGTGCTGTTCAAACCGGGTTCACACTAATTACTGGCCTGTGTGGAGAGATAGTATGCATTTCCCCAAAGTGCTTTGCAAGTTCGACATAAGGCCATGCCAGCTGTGTTTGTAAAGGCTGAGTTTTGACGGACATGTGGAGGGTGTGACAGGGTCACTGCAAGGTCATCGAACGTACCGTATTTTTGCGAATATGACCCGCCCCTGCATATAATCCGCAGCCCCACTTTCCGCTTGCCGAAAAGAAAAAAATAATCCTCGTGTATTGCCCGCACGTTTGATACAGTAAAGGCTGCACCAAAGCTACTGCTCAAGCAACACACAACATGCCATGTAGACAGAAAAAGTGTATATTTAGCAAGTAGAATACACTGACTGCGAGGGGAAAGTCGCAATTCACTAATGAAATTCAGTAGTTAGAGTGTGCTCGTCCTTGTTTTTTCTTCCTTGTCGTTGTATGTTTTGAGCAGTCGCTGCCATAGAAGGCTTAGTCAGTGTTACTGGTAGGAGCTTCACAGCACAACGCGCATTGCCGTGAAGCTGCACTAAGGAAAAACCTCCCCTATTATCCGCACCTGTACTTTGCCACTGAAATTTTTGCATTTTGATGTGGGTTACACGCGTAAAAATACGGTACGTCTCAATGCCGTTGTCACTGCTGGCCACATGTTGCCAGACTCCTACGATATATACACATACATACATACACGTGTGCGAGTGTAATGTGCTGGAGGCGTCGGGGCTTTGAAAATGTTTTAACTGGGCATTAAAAGACGTGGAAAGTTAACAGTGTTGATGAAAACTGCATTTCACTGTTCAGTGTCTTCACATTGGCAGGCGCGTTGTGTCAAAGATTGGCAGTAATTACCTGCAAATCTGGTTATGTTTCAGGTACTTGCGTGTGAGAGAATTCCTGTAATCTTCTGTTTAATTTCCTTCACCATTTTTTCTTTCTGTAGATGGCGTTTGAAAGCAAGGACCGCGAATCTGCCAGATTGCTTCAGAGCCACTTGTGGTAAGTGGCACGAGATTATCTTTATCTTTTGAGCAAGACAAGAACAGAAGTGCATAAAAGTGGGACAGAGATTTATTTGGAGGAAGCAAATGAATGAAGTGAATGAATGCGCTTATTTTGTGAGGATGGTGCCTAGCTGTGAGGTAGCAGGAAGCGTTGCACGCATGTGAGCACATGCTAAGAAGTGTGGAGTCGTTTTTGAGAAGGGCAGTCATGTTTTCATGCAATAGGTATCGCCTAAAATACGAGAACTGCTTCAATGGTTTAACGGGTTGTCAAATTTAGGCTCAAATTGTAAACTAAATACGAGAACAACTACAAAGCAACAGGGAGCTAGGAATGGCATTTTCCTGAAGTTGTGCGTAGTGCTTGTTTTGTCACACAAACCTACAGTAGGCCTGTTGGGTATTGGTATCTATTCTCTTACATTGTAGTGGAATGCTGATGATAGTCAGTAATTAACAATTGTTTCCCCGTCTTCTTTGTAGGCCCTTGCTCAAGGCAAATCAAAACGACCTTCTCCACGAAGCCGTCGACCGACTTTGCAAGTGACTGCATTCCAGAAGCCGCTGTATAGAGACTGAACGCACAAGCCTTCAGCTAACAGGCCATTCCGGATCAGTATTTTGGACACAATGTTTTGACCTGTGTTGTCTTGACTGAAAAATGGAGAAAAACATGGGTGCTTAATTGAAGGACGTCACCCCTACAGCGAAGAGCTTCGAAGCTTCATCGCCGCAAGTTTGTAGAATCAATGCACCAAAAAATTTGCAAACATAGTGGAAGCAATCACTTTATTTGTTCCACGTCATTTCTCACGTGCGGGACCAGAGGTGTGGTGCAAAAATGACTAGAGATATAGACTGAGCATTTATGAATGAGGCAGCGAAGGTAAAAAGAAACTGACTAGTCTATGAGGCCGTTCGCGTGCAGGCACGGAATGGCAAGATCACTGAGCACGGGGCACTTTGCGAGTATTACGAAAAATGGAATGAACTCTTCTATGTGGTAAAATAAACACGTGCCACATCGAGGGACCCTCGTGTTTGGTTTTGGATTGGAGCAAAGTTTGGCACGAACACGGTCAATGGCACGTGGAACGTGCGACCACAATTGTGACATTGAATGGAAACTAGGTGCACGGGTGGCAAGAAGCGGTTCACCTACTTATGTTGTACTGCTCAGAGCAACCATTCATCTCAGGTAGGTCATACGCAGCTACGTTTCTTCATTTTCGGGTGAAACCCACCACTCCGTTTTTACGTCTAAATGTACAGAATGGAGGACAGACTGTACGTGATGTTGCAGCTTCCACTCTGCTGTGACCACCATTTGAGATCACCAAAAACGTTGAATTGTAGACTTCGATTAGTAATACAGCATCTTAAGATGCCTAGTCTGGGAGTTGAGAATATTCGGAACATCCCTGAAAATACTTGAGGAGTGTTCGACGAGACTAGCAGTTTGCTTGCTGCGCCGACGTCAGGTTCCTGAGATTCAGTGAGAAAAATTCAAAAAGGGACGTATAATAGCGGAAATGCTTGTGAGGTGTGCCACATCAGCACAACATATCAACTGACTCGGCAAAAGCACGAGAAATCATTTGTATGCTGAATTGTCACAAAGCTGTACAATTGGCCTTTGAGATTGAAAGGCAGGAGGTCACAATTGAGAATAGGTTTGTGCTCAGGCTTGTGCAATTGTGGGAACTTCTAGCAACAATGTTTCATTTTGTAAGAACTGACCGATTCAACGACGGCATTAACCAAACTGATTTCACACGTATTTTAAAGGTGTTTGTGCAAAATTTGCTCCGCACAGTTTGTATAACCTCAAGTAGCGCCTCTACTGTAGTTTGTAGTACCTTGAGCTAAGATCAAACAACTGTGAACTTACTCTATTAGTGACCCGGGGCTTCTTCACACATTCCTGAATTCCAGCAGTCGGACTGAGTAAACTCTTGCACTGTGTGGTGCCCGAGCTAAAATCACACAACCAAACTTATTTGAGTGTTGCCAAGGGCTTCATACACACCCTAATCCTGGTGATCGCACAACAGCCTCATTCACACAGCCGTCGCCTTCTCCATCACAGCACCGTCACTTCACACATTCCTGAATTCCAGCATTCAGACTGAGTAAACTAAAATCACACAACTGAACTTGTTTGAGTGTTGCCAAGGGCTTCATACACACCCTAATCCTGGTGATCAGACTACAGCCCTCATTCACACAGCCGTCACCTTCTCCATCACGGCACCGTCACGTCAAAAAAACGTGACGGAGACGTAATAGAGTAGCGTTCGTACTGGAGCTCCCCGTCAGTGTACAGGGTCGTTTGCCTGTACACTGACGGGGAGTACACTGATCAGTTTAGCCTATAATTGAGTGTGCTTGATCTGAAAAAAAAAAATGTCGTGATATATATGATACAAAGCGACTAGACTGCTGTAATGCAAAAATAAATAATGGCTTAGATTTCTACTTTGCGAACCGTGTGGTCACTTTTCGCTAAATTTAGCCGTAAAATAAGTTTTCTGATTGGCTGGTTTACCATCAGGTGTGGTCCCGTCGCGTTGACGGAACGGAAACGTGGAGCTCTGCTTCTGGTTGACGTCGCGCTGTCTTTGGCAAGAAATCGCCAGAGAAACTGTCACCCATGTTGGAAGACAGTGACGTGATAGGGCTAAAAACGGCTGTGTGAATGATGCCTGAGTTAACCTTGCACACTGCAGTGCCGAGCTAAAATCAAACAACCAAGCTTCCCCTAGTAATGATCCGGGCCTTCACGCAGAAACTGTCACCCATGACGGAAGACAGTGATGTGACAGTGACGTGATAAGGCTAAAAAAGGCTGTGTGAATGATGCCTGAGTTAACCTTCCACACTGCAGTGCCGAGCTAAAATCAAACAACCCAACTTTCCCGAGTAATAATGCAGGCCTTCATGCATGTCCAAATTCCACTGATCCGACTAGTTTAACCTTTCCACACTGTGGTGCCTGAGCTAAAATCGAACAACTGAACTCAATTGGTGCCCTTTCGTTTCTTCACACACGCTTCATCTCGATGGATCAGATGAAGTTAATCCTTACACACTGCACCCAGACTACCAGCGACACGAACCGTTTCGAAAGAGGGCACTCGCTGGCACAGTGTTAAGCGTAGCTTCTTTTTCAAACTCGTCGCAATTACCACCACCACACATTTCGTAAAAGGAGGACGAAAGAAAAAAAGAGAGATCGGATCGTCGGAAAATCGCCCCCACTACTGCTCCATCAAGAGCCTGTGGGCGGCCTTGGGCCGGTGGAGCGGGGCCGCGAGGCGCCACAGGAGCAGCAGGGCGACGTAGGCGTGCCCCAGGAAGTGGACGGAGTGGTAGTAGCGCCAGATGGGGGCCAGGTCGAGCAGCAGGAAGGCGGCCAGCATGTAGGTGAAGGACTGCATCTTGCACACCCACAGGCCCAGCCGGGCCAGCAGGCGGCCCGTGAGGGTGGGCCGCTGCAGCGCCACCACCTCCAGCTGCTCCTCCCCCACGATGTAGGCCGTCGAGGTCACCAGGCACAGGAAGTAGCCGGGCTCCAGGCCGTGCCACACGGCGCTCAGCGTCATCGTCAGCAGCTGCCTGCACGTGGACCACCGCCACCGGAGAGGGTGGACCACGTCCTCTCAGTCGGGTCTCACATTTGCGAATGCAGTACTCTGCTTAAAATCAGATGCTCTAGCAGTCCTTGAAGTGAACCAGAGAACGGTAGGCCGTTTGGCTTTAGGAGCACATAACCAGCGAAGCAGTGCAGGGTGATATGGGCTGGGCGTCGTTTGAAGAGATGTGCAGGGCTAAGAAATTAGACATCAAAGAAAAATTTCTACAATAATTCCAAGGCAGTGCTTTGCTTTTTGAGGGTAGAGCAGGTTGCTTGCGAACTGAGAGCTTTGTTGGGAAGTATAGACAAAATGATGGGGTATGCGTGGTCTGTAAAAGAAATGGAAACTAGGTGGCACATGGTGTTAGAATGCGAGGGTATCCATCCAAATCTACATGAGGGAAATATTTGGCTTCCAGAAGCCCTAGGATTTAAAGGGTAGCACACAGGGAGTTAACTTCAAGGCTGTCGAGGCGACGAAGAGGTTAGAATGCTGGTGGACGAAAAGCAGACAGGGGAATATTGCATAGGACAGCTACCACCTGTAACAGAAAAAAGTATTCTGTGCCTAATAAGTGTTTTGTGCGTGCCCTAAGAGCAGAGCTAGTATTAAACGAAGAGTGTGAAACATAGGTATATTAGTTTTTTTTTTTGGTAAGATGACACGTCATCACCCCGCTACAAAGGGGATACCACTATCTATCTATCAATCGTCATCATCCGTCTTCTTGTGCTGAAAGCTTAAGTGTGAGCAGCGGTACAGCATGTGAACAATCGCCCCCTTCTGGTTATGCACCCTATCATCATCGCATCACTTCCATCTCGGCTGTAACAGTGCCATCAACATCACTTTCTGGCTGGATCTTCCTAGAGCCGTGACCGTACGAATAAAATCTCCTACCTGGCGACTCCTAGAGTGGAATTCTGAGTTTTGTCCATTTTACTGCCCGTTTCAAGTGAGCCCTGATTGGCTGAAGGCAGACTGACCAACGCCCGGCTCACTGAAAACCACCACCACATTTTGTAAAAGAGGTGGGGGGAAAGGAAGGCGGAGGTCTCGCAAGTGCGACTACGTTGTGACTGAAACGGACAGAACTCGCAATACCACCCCTGTTCCCTGGCTACAAAGCTGGCAGGCATAAACCAGCATCGACAAACAGAAACAGACCGGTTTCTCAATCTATCACGTTAACACTAAGCTGGTATGAAGCGTTGACTCCATGGAGAAGCGTTGCACTCTTTCTGAGCCTGCAACTGTTAAGTCTGTAAGGCTTAATTATCTTGCACGACCAGCAGGTGGCCGCAGTCAAACTCGAGCCCTCTAAGACCTAGAATGCAGACTGCCTGCACAGGCACTTATGCCATGTGTGTCCTGTAATCGTCGTGCTCAATCGTTGCTTCACAATACAGTTTCTCATCGCCACAAATCTGGTGTTTTAGTGCCAGCCTTGTGGAATTTGCGCCTCTGGTGAAGTTGAGACTAAGATATGATGCGATCTAAATTTAACCAAGGCCTTTCACCAGGCTCCAACTACAATGTGCGCTAGAACAGCAGCAACAAGAACAAGAGCCCTGTCTGTGGAGAAACGGTTGCAGGCTGGTTGCTCCAGGGGAGACAGACGAAGCAAAGAATGGTAATGGTGCCAAGTGGCGAACTATACAATAAACCCTTGTGGTAACAAAGTCCTTGGAATGGGAACCTGGCTTCCTTACAGTTGACGCTTCGTTGCAAAAGAATGATGTCCTCTCTATGCACCACAGTGGAAAGTGTGAAATACTTAAAATGGAGTGAGATTTCGTTGCAACGAGAGATCTTCGGCCTCCTCGATTATCAGTTCTGGATCGTCCGCGGACTACCTGAGACGCGATCTGGCGCTCGATTTTTCCCATGTATTCCTATGGGGCTTCCAGTCCGGGGGCAGTCCTCGACTGCCGGTGGACCGTCCAGGACTGGTAAGTCGAGGAGGCCCTTTGTTGTAATGAAGGGCTTACTCCACATTTGCTCCCAACGCTGACAGCAGGCTTCGTGAAATACTGAAAGTTGGGCTCGTGGGTATACATGGTTGACAATCGTTCCTTGCGCACTTCTACCCGCCGCGGTGGCTCAGTGGCTAAGGTGTTGTGCTACTGAGCATGAGGGTGCGGGTTCGATTCCCGGCCGCAGCGGCCCGCTTTCTGATGGAGGCGAAAAGGGAAAATGCCCGTGAGTGTACGAGATTTCGGTGCACGTTAAAGATCCCCAGGTGGTCAAAATTAATCCGGAGCCCTCCACTGCGGCGCGCGATTTCCTGCATTGCGTCGGCGCGTTAAACCCTACAATCAATCAATTCTTGCGCCCTTCTAAACTGCCGAACATGTTTTAAATGAAGAGAGCAGTGTAGTAAGGGCTGCCCCCCTCCCTACCTGAGGGGCTTAGGCAGGGGCAGGCGCTTGTAGAAGTAGACGGCCAGCCAGTACTGGACGGTGCGGTTCCAGTTGCGGATGCCCATGCGCATGCTGGTGCTCAGCTCGGCCTCCGCCTCGTCCACATTGTGGATCGTCTCGTAGTCAAAGTCCTGCTCCGACCACTTCCCGTTGCCGTCCGCCCCGTGGCCCCGCCACCTGCATTCGAATGGGGGAGGCGGCAAAGGGCGTGCTGGGTCCTGCCCTTGCATCCCCCCCTCCATGAGAGAGCACCGAGCACTGCTTGACACAGAAAAGCAAGCATGCGTCATTTCCTCCATGCTGTCGTCCATTGTAAAGGGGGGACACTGAAGTAAACTCTGCGAAACTCGTCAGTCTTGCTGCTTTTTTCCCACTGATTTCAAATGTGCCATTACTTTTGCAGTGAGTCAATTAGCTCCCAAGATAATTACATATAATTAGCCATTTCTGGTGGAACAATAGACAAGACAGCGTTGGTCATGAAACTTTAATCTTTGTGTTTTCCGATACTATGAACTCTGGTGAATGCAATAATTGAAGCAGTTCTTGATGCATCGCTTGGAGCTAATTTTACAGCTCATTAAACTTTTGCTGTTTGAACTGGGCATTCAAAATGGTTCCTTACCACTCTGGTCACCAATTAATGAGCTGTAAAATTAGTTCCAAGCGATGCATCAAAGAACTGCTTTGATTATTGCATTCACTAGGGTTCATAGTTTCGGAAAACACAAAGATTAAAGTTTCCATGACCAACGCTGTCTTGTCTATTGTTCCACCAGAAATGGCTAATTATATCTAATTATCTCGGGGACTAATTGACTAAAAAAATAATGGCATATTTGAAATCAGTTGGAAAAATGCAGCAAGACTGACAAGCTTCACAGTTTACCTGAAAAAAAAAAATTGTTTTAAAACCAGTGTCCCACCTTAAAAGCACAGGAGTCCACTGCCCTCCTCCCCTGCCCTCAAAATGAAATCCTGCACATGCCAGGGGTACTTTTCCTGAGTGGATTGAGACTTGAACAGCAGCGACAGCAATACGACAACACTGCAATGAGTAATCCACATCTCGATTCTCGCATCTTTCAAAGTGACGTAATGCAAGGCAATAATGCAGCTGCAAATACTTGGCCGACACCATTAGCTACTTGGGAGCGTAATAACCAGCTATCTGATCACACCAGCCAACTACGCAAAATCTAGAGAGTGCCCTCGACAATGGAAACGGGGCACTGACACATCGAGAAGGCCATTGATGTTGGTGGGGCCGCCTCCGGGCACGGCTTTGGATTCGACCGGGTACACCCCGAGGCCGGCCATGATGCAGACGCACTCGCCGAGCACGAATCCAATGTAGAGCCGTAGCCGGAAGATGATGAACACGGGCGTCAGGTACAGCAGCTTGAACAGCAGCCCCCGCTCGTAGAACTCCTCGGTGCCAAAGTACTGCACGGGCCACAGAATGTCACACACCGTGCCACTAGGGGTGGCACAGAGCATTGCAATTGTTTCAGCACTCAGCTCCTGCTGCTCTTGTACTGTGAAAACACTGGGCCTATTGGATTAACTAGGTCTGGATGCTACGGGATACTGGATACTGGGATACTGGGCACTAGGTCTGGAACTAGAGCAAACTCGTGATAACTCAAAAGGGACCCCAGGATTTTGTTTGCATTATCAGACGTTCTCATCAATATGACTCGGGGCAATAGACCAAGTTTTGTTGTAATGAAACACCCACATGTATGTTTAATTATACAACATTCACACTCAATAATGAAGTGCTATTCATACTTTTAAAAAGAAACCACGAATGGATGACTGCTTTGTCTTTGTATGACAGTTCAAAACAAAGTTTCCGATGCCAGCAAGGTCATGCCAGTTTATTGCAAAAGTTTTCTGCATTAGTGAAGGACTTTCGGATCCCAAAAATGTGCTGAAACGATGCAAATGTGCGGCTAAAAGCAGCAAATTCAGCAGATTTTTCTGGCAAGGACAAGCAAAAAGTGCAAACTAACCAAATTTTCGCATTAGAAAGTTTGAATAAAGTGGTTTTAAAATACATTGGAAACATAGCGGGCCAACCTAAATTTTGAAATTTGTTTCAATTAACCAAAAGTTTGAATTCTCCGAGTTTGAATTATCGCGAGTCTACTGTACGAGGAAAGCGTCGCTTTTTCTTCTGATGTGAGACTTTGCAGGAGTATCACTTCTTTATGAGTTATGTTGCTGAGCTTATGACGTTGCGAAACACACAAGAACTCCATTTTTTTTCATAAGGCTTCACCGCAACACACGCGGAGAAGCCAAGCGTTTCGAAGTTTGCTTCACTGCTTTCCACAAATGCATCGCGGAGAAGACGCTTGCCAGGGGCAATATAAGCTGCCTTGCATCAAAATACGAAGGACGTAACATTTTTAAAAAATTTTATTTGAAGGCCATACTTTCTGCCAACAATTTCCTGCCACCATTGTGGTTACATGGACCATAGAGCAGTACATTTTCCGCCAACTGATTCACGAAACATTTTCATGTATGCTTCACTGCTCCTTAGAAAGTGTAGACAGTTGGAAAATAAAAACAGGCAAAAGGCACAGCAGTAAAAAAAACTGCAGCGTAACTTTTTTAATAGGGAAGGTACACAGTGGCATCGACAGCTTAAATTCAATGGAAGGATATTGGACAGTACTGTTCACTCCCCTTTCATGAAACATTGCAAGCAATAAAAAATTTGTACGCATGTATGCAAATCTTTGTTACTTCTCCTTCACAAGCTGGGAGGGATGAGCTGCTTCTGGCGGAGGAAGATATCAACGATTAAGACTGCTCGTCGAGCAAAATTACCTCACTGCTACTTGCTGCAATGAGCTGTGGGGTGCCCCACGTATTTTCATCCACTGTGACGTACACCTGGCAAATGTGTACACACGTAGCAATCTTACAAACCAACTCCTCACTGACATAGGAATGGCGGACCTCATTGTCTTGTGAAGAGCGAGGGAGCGACCACACCACCCGGCGAAAACATTGCCCCATGACATCCCGGAGCAGCGACTCACGTCGGGCGGGCAGACCCAGCTGAGTAGCAGCCAGAGCACGATGTACAGGGGCACCACCTTCATGCGGTTCAGGCACATGCCCTTGCGGTTCAGCGTCTTCAGGTACGGCGCGTTCAGGAAGTCCCGGTACGTCCGGTACCGGTAGTACGGCCCTGCACATGCACGCACCAGGTGGAGCACCACCGCGTCACGGCTTTTCACAAATACGTCGTACATGGGCAGGCAGAGGGAAGGCAAAAGTACACAAGGTCGCGGGTTCGATTCCCGGCCGCGGCGGTCGCTTTTCTGATGGAGGCGAAAAGCAGAAACGCCTGTGTACGAGATTTCAGGCACAGGCACGTTAAAGATCCCCAGGTGGTCAAAATTAATCGGAGCCCTCCACTACGGCGCGCCTCATCACCTGCATTGTGTCGGCGCGATAAACCCTACAATCAATCATCAAGGCAAAAGTAACTGAAAGTAGCAGATCATCTTTTTGCGGGTCTGTTATTCAGTCCTTTTTCTTTTATGGGGAACAAACTTACAGTTGGTGAAATTTGGCCGCCAATCACTTCGTACACCACTGCTCAGAATAAAAGCGCAAGCTGTAACTGGGAAGGAGCTGCAGACACCAGCAGCCTTTACAGTTCCTTTACACAACGTGCAGGCATGTCTTGTGGTAAGGCATGTGATAAGGTACCATACATGAACAGTGTAAGCATGGTGCAATGTGATAGCACCTAAGCATGCTGCAGGAAACACTAACAAAAAGTGTCGACATCGATGGAATGCAGACGACTAAAAGTTCAGATTGACTCCGATGGCCTAAGATATTTGGCTCAGATGTCCTTTACTATGTAACCTTCACAATTGTGCAGAATTATTGGCTACATTCACAGTACGTTACAGGACCCCTTTAAAGGGACACTGAAGCAAATTTTCCAAACTTCTGTCCTTGTTTGCATTGCATAGACGCGCTCAGATGAACACACTTTTCATCCTTTATCCAGTCAATAATGAGGTATTTATTTTATAAAACCCTATAGAAGAAAAAGTACCGCTTTGACATTTGCAGTGGCTGCAACAACTAACAGCAGTGACGTGTATTAGAGTTGCGATGTGATTGGACGATGTCCAAGATTGGAATTCAAACCAGTTTCGGCTTCGCTTCTGTGAAACAGCATGCTTGGCACCCAACATTATCATTGGCTGGGCATTTTCGATATTTCAGGAATTGGTGTACCACGCTTCCGCCATGTTGTTGGCTGTAGAATGCGTCAGGTAAGCCTGCCAGCACCGCTTAGAATCGTAAAGTTCCCTAGCCGAGACATACGCTGTGCCCGTGCCTGAACCACTGAACGGTCTCTGTGAGTGATTGATTGATTGTGAGGTTTTAACGCGCCAACGCTACACAGGTGATGAGGTGCGCCGTAGTGGAGGGCTCCAGATTAATTTTGACCACCTGGGGATCTTTAACATGTGCCGAAATCTCGAACACATGGGCGTTTTTGCTTCTCGCCTCCAACAGAGAAACGGCCGCCATGGCCGGGATCAAACCTGCGTCCTTGGGCTCAGCAGCACAACGCCATAGCCACTGAGCCACCGCGGCGGGTCACGGTCTTTGTGTCACCGAAGATGCTCAACTGTGAAGTGCTTTGCGCCACCTTTGGCGCTTGCCTTGCTTGTCCGTGTTATAAGAGGCATATTCACATCAGGCCGAAAGTCAGCTGATTTGCCACTATGCTCGCAAGCAGTCGGTGCTTGTGTCAACACCATGCCAACAAGAACTCACCAGTGCGTCAGTGTCAGTCGCATACAGTCTGCCAACTTGCTCGTGGAGCAATGAAGGTTGCAGCGCAAAATGGTAAATTAAGTATAGAAAACATTACCTAAGCACACAAAAAAATACACAAAAAGAAATCTTGAAAAAGACGACTACGTGGAAAAGAACACACAGGACGGCGCACACACACAACACAGAAGACTGCACCGGTGCCTTGCTCCTGCTTTGTGACGTGCTGGCTACGACACAAAATAATGAAAGGGAGGTGGGAGAGAGGAATTCCAGCTTTATTTACTTATTTCTCAGCAAATAATGCATCGTTGCTCGTCGAAGAGGGCTCCATAATATATCACCTTTCAGTTCAAACAAAATTTCATTTAGCCTTTAGCGTCCCTTTAACTTTGCTGACTCTTCTCTCGCCTTTAATTGCCCTCAGATTTTCTACTAGTGTACCAATGAGCAAAGCATTGCATGTGCGCTTGTCTGGAGCTACTTTGACTGCATAGACTTTACTAGGCTTGATACAGTCTACAAACTAGCAAACTAAAGGCACATTCTTCCAGAAACAAATCCTGTCGTGGCTTAGTTTCAACTGAGCGAACGAACTGCGATGATCTGCCAGCGGCCGACCGACTGAGTCTGTCATAGGGTTGGCGAGCCGCGCAGTAGCGCAGTGAAGCCAAGCCTGCTCAAGTAAGCGTCATACGAAACGTAACAGGAAAACGGCACAGAGGATGCAGAGAGGAGGACAGCATTTTCAAATTTATTTTTCTGCTAAATAAAGTCGCGTAAACGCACCAAGATCGGTCAAAACATGGCTTAGGAACTCTAGACTGCAATTTACACAAGTAATCTCACAATGTTAAACAAATCACTTCAGTGTCCCTTAATAATAAGGCGGACATAGTGTCTATCTGCTTTACGTAGAAAAAATGTACAAATTACATTGATGTGAGCTTTTTTTACTGCGCCTCCTTGATTCCACACCCTTGCCAATTCTTTTGGCTTCAGCGCCATAGACTGGGATATGTTTGAGAGAGAAAGAGGCCACCGACCAAGTAATGAAAAAGAAAAACTTAAAAGACGTTTCGGCTTCCGCACGGCACCCTTGTTCACAAACGGGATATACCTTCTCATGTAGTACTGTACTAGGCCCACTTATATGGCTATGATGTGTCACTTGCAAGTAACCGCCGACGTCGTTTGTCAGCTGCTCATTTATTCCCATTGTCCATTTTATGGACCAGGCAAGTTTCTCTTCTGCCCACTCCTGTAATTGTCCGTGGACTGCGGGATGGCGGACTCACCCACGAGGACCCCAATGTAGCAGAAGGCGTAGTCCAGCACGTCCCAGAAGCTGGGGTGCATGATGTCCCCTTCTTCATAGGCCTGCTGCTCGCTCTCTTTCTCCGCGTGCTCCTCGTGGACTATCTGCCGCTCCATGGCCAGTCCGGCCATCTGGGACCATGGTCCAGGGAATCGGAGATCAGTGGAGGCACGCAATGTTGCTGGCGTGCCATTCGATAAATGCAAAAAGCCAGCAGCGTTATTCCGCATTCTTATGGCAATGGTAACGCTGTGTGATATCAGTGCTTGTCAAAAGTAAAAATGTTTCGACAAAAATGTATTTCTTCTGGTTATGCAAGATGAATACAGAAGAATGCAGCCGTGAGAATATGTTGAACACTCGTTTGACAGGGAACTTTCCATTTGAGAGAAATTTCAATAGTATTAAAAGAAATGGAGAGAAAAATGACTGACAGATGACGCCAAGCACATTACGAGTCCAACAATTGCTGTCGACTATCAAGTGACACTTGTTTATTAATCGTCTATGCAATTTTAGCACACCATATACAGTGTATCTGTGGTGCGCACAGTTTGAAAATTACACGACACAGCGCTTTTTTGATCCGTCATATGCAATCATCCCGCAAACCCCGCATCCTTTTTCACATGGCGTTTACGTGCGTCCCTGCGTGTTTCTGCCTCTCTACAGCCATGGGGTGCACTAGTTCTGCACTAGATATGCACTAGTGCTGGTTAGCAAAGATTTCTACAAGGTTTGATCACGGTAGAGTCCCCACCGCTTGTTTTTGACAGGAACAGCAGCTTGGATGACAGGCAGTGCATATAAAATAGGAGTGTGCAAGCGCTCTGTTGCACATAGTAGTACCCTGAGTGTGAGCATCATCTGGATGAGGTTGGTGATGCCCGGCGGAGGGTCCTGGCTGGACATCTTGAGGTACTTGAAGAACACCAGGTACCCAAAGCAGAACGCAAAGCTCACCTTGGCCTGGTACCTGCATCCGTGGAAGAGGAGAGAGAACAATGCTCAACACTGAGATCTGTACTGGCTCCTGCTCGACTGATTTAGAGGGGATGTCAAAAAACGCATTCACAACGATACGCATGCAAAGTCATGCAAGCTCTGCAAACAATTTATATACCACCAGTCTCTTCATTGTCTCTTCACAAACACTTTATTGGGATTCAACTTCCGGTTCAAAAGAAATCGCAAAACCTACTTGCACAAAAATCTTTTAAGCTGCTTTTTAAATTTTTTTTCATTTTCTCCTCACCACTACTGGGAGGTTTATACTGTCCTTGTATACTCGAACATATTTTCACACTTTGTGCTTGAAGACAAATAATGCCTATGCATTAAACACTACTAAACACCACAGTTAATAACTAAGTCCAGGCCAAGTCCCCTAAATCTAGCAGTTTTAAAAACAGTATCAATTGTTTGATACAAACCCAGATTTTTTTTTGTTTGCAGCAAATTTTTTGGTATAACATTGCAAAGTAATTTTGTTAATGAATTTTAATATCAGGTGGGCAATATTTTCACAATGCGATGCTGTTGGTACTTTTGTACTTTTAATATGCGCCAGGCTTTTGTTATGCCATAATTTGTGTCCAAATAAGGGGGAGCCTTATAAGTGTTATTTTGGCTCCCCTTCTTCATCATCATCATTATCATCAGGAGGAGGAGGAGGAGGAGGAGCCAAGATCACACTACTACAATTCGGCATAGTTCCTTGTATTTTAACAACTGGAATAGGACACTGAAAAATTCAAACAGATCAAAACAAAGGGAGAAAGAAACAGGGCAGTATGAGCCGCATACTAGACGTAGTGCAGACAGGCTGCACAAAGTAGAATCAGGGACCCACCTGAAGGAGCAGGAGGTGATGATGAAGGCGTTGACGACGCTGACCACGCACGGGTGAATGGCGTGGCGGCCCGAGACGATGAACACCAGGGCAGCCCCCAGGGCCGTGCAGTAGGCCCGCCGATGGCGCACATCCTTGATGCAATGCACAAAGTAGCCCGCCACGATGGAGATGAGCAGCAGGCCGACGTACGCAAAGTCCGTCAGGTTCAGGGCCATGGCAGAGCTGGACCTTTGAGGGGGGGCGAGTCCTGTCACGCAGCGATCGATTACTCGCCTGAACGGATTCTATCGTACGATGTGTACCTGCACCTCAAAGCGAGAATTCAGTGTGAGATTACAGTTTCTCTCCTCAACTGGCAACAGTGGCATTGTCTGTCTTCTGGTCCTTATGTTACTGAGGGAAAGCATGTGACTCGTATACCCCGTATGATGCTCCGTATCACCGTATCCTGTCAATTCTCTCAAAGGAAGAGATTACCCTGAATTTCCTTTTGCACTTTAGATCACTTACTTGGGAGCCACTCAGCAATGCCGTCGAACCCAGTGCTAATAGGTTTGAATTAGATCAAGTCAGCACAACCCAAATGTCAACTTTATGAGCATTTGTGCTAGTCAGCAGCTGTTTATCTCGTAAGCCATCTGGCATGATTAACCAAACCACAGGCAACTTTTGTTCTGCTGCATCCCTTTCTGCATAAACCAACATCAGCTGCTTGCATTGGGCTAGAAGCTTAGTGAACCCCTGCAGCAAAAGATTATGTTTTAAGGAAAAAAACTAATTATGAAGATAGTTTGGCTGCACCAACCACAGATTACCATGCGAAAGCAGCATACATTCCATGCTTACATAAAGCATCACCCAATATACTGCACTACATGAACGTCCTAGTTTGCAGGTATGTAAAACTTTGTTATGCTTCCAGAGTATGCACACAGGATTCAGAGTACGGGTACAAATTTCTTAGCATCCAATGCACCAGTGTGTGCGACTTTGCGGGTAATTATAAGAGTTTATTACGCTCATAATTTACACATGTAGATGCCAGCAGAATGCATCGTTTCAAATTAATTCTCCAGTCACGGACATATTCGTGAATTGTGAAAAGAATTGATAAATATGTGCATATAAAGGAGGCGGCTGAGTTACTAGACGTCGGATATGGAATGTTTTCTGTTCAGAGTTCGGATGTATTTTCATTCGTATACACTAGATGTCTAGCTCAAAACCAGTTAAAAAGAACAGTATAAATATTACAAACATACAGTATATGCTAATACTTTCAATAAAGAAGTTGACAGCCAGAATAATACACGAGGGCGGTATACTATGTTTAACACACATGAAAAATTGCTAATTACAAAATATACGCCATGGTGCTTGCAAACGAAGCATGGCAATACAATAAACAGACAATTTCCAATAAGGGTAACAACGAAACTCAATCGCCGTGATTTAGATTGATCGTAGCAACGGCTCGGAATTTACCGCTCAGTGCCTCTTTCGCAAACGGAAATCCGCTTTTGCTGTTAAGCTTTTGTGCGCGCACAGAAGCCACCTTTTAGGAAGCACCACCACAGCTACGGCATGCAGTGTAGGAATTGACGGTTTCTAGTTGCTTGACATAGTGTACTTACTGTGAGTAAAACTTAATACGACGGGATTTTCCCGTATCGGCAACGCTTTAAACCAGGGGCACCGCGCGGAGAATTCTTTGTCGTCGTATTTGGTCTCGTGCAGCCTGGTTTCCGCACAAAATACAAGATTTTATACATGACAGCAAGCATAACCTACCTGAGGTACGCTTAGAACGTTTGCATTTCTTCCCGTCTGTAGTTTTTCGTTAATTCAACTTCTCTGCGGATGATTTCAGGCTGCAATTGATCGCGAGAAGCGCTTATTCAAATGCGTCCATCGAAGGCTGTGCATGCAAGCTGCGCGACAAGCAAAACACAGTGACACAGTGACACAGTTCACCTTTAATTTTTTTTAAGTCTGAAAGCTTACAGTGATTATACCAGCATGCAAATGCATTACAATAAAAACAAAAATTATAATTATAACCTAAAATAGCAGAAAAGGTTGTTTAGCAAACAATTTAAACCGAAAAGTAACGCCACTACAAACAACGTTTCAAAACTACTGTAATACTGTAATTTTTACGTTTATTATCTTAATTTACTTCAAAATTTTTAAATATTTTTATTTTTAAATAAACTAGCATTTTTTTTGTAAACAGAAACTGTAAAAGTTGGTTTTAGTTTCTTTTCCCATCGCAAGAAAGCGCTAGGCACCAACCCATTGGACGATTGGAAGAAAACGGCAGGCAGTGGAGCCATGATTGGAAATATAGAGGAGGCTGTAGTTGACGTAGCCTCGGCGGTTTCGCGGCTTTGCCCGAATCGTGCTGCTTTTGCCGCGGTAATTTTGCAAGTGTTGATGTGTTGCCAGTGGACTGCTAAAGGTTTGGTGTGGTCGAAGTGAGACATAATGCTTTTTACTGTACGGCGGAAATGTCCTCAAGTTTGCCAGAAAACAACCTAGAAGAGTGCAAGCGACGCTTTCAAGAGATCCGCGCCAAGGCGAAAGTTGAAAAGGCTACTGCCAAAAGCGATAGTTTCAGCTTTTACGATCATCGGAAGCTTGCCGAACTTGTCGCAAAGTGCATTAGCCCCTACGAAAATCCTTCGTTCCGGGCAAAGGCCAAAGTCAACTCCTTTAAGCCATCCGCTGCGAGTGATAGCCACGATGACCTCGAGCCCTACAAAGCGGAAGACAGCCACGACACATCACCCTCAAAGTTCAAGTCGCCACTGCAGCCGTTGGCGGGTGCCGTGCGAACCAAAACTCGGGAACAATCACCTCACCGTCAACGCCCGAACGGTGCTTTCAAATCTCCGAGAAAACGTGCCGGTGCGTTGCCGCCGGTGGCGCATGTCTCGGAGACTCAGTTTCCACCGAGCAGCCCGGAGTTCGACTGGTCTGATGCTGACGAGCGCGAATTCATTAACATATCGTCTCAGTCGCCTACACCAAAAGAGTTGCCATTGGAGAACGGAGGTCAGGACGATTGGAACGACAGCGTGTTCGTGCCGCAGCGAAGCTTTGCATCCCCGTTGAAGCGGCCGATCTCGCGCAAAGCGCAGGCCACAGCTGGCGTGTTGCTTTCACCGAGCGGCAAGCTTGAGCCTTCCGAGATTGAACAGATACAACAAAGCGCTCTGCTGTCCACGTCTCATTTTCAAGCTGGTAGCGCTGACGCGCAAGCGGCGGCTGCTGCCTTGCAAGAGTACGACTACAAATTATCCTCCCATATATGCGCTGTTCTTTCCGACACCAAAAATCTTTCGAGCGAGGTAGGTTCACTTCTCGACTTGCGGCTCAAAGTGTTCCGCCAATTTCGGAGGGCATCTCGCGGCTCTAGCACGCCCAGGAAAACTAAGTCTGGACAGCCTTGTAAGAGTCCGGCGAAAAGACCAGCAAGTGAGAATTTGCCTCCGCGCCTGGCTAGCCTCGGAAGCTGCGGCGATCTGCCGAGACCTGGACCATCAAGTGCCTTCTCTGACACCCCTTCTCAGGAAACGTCACTCGCTCAACGGCTTAAAAACCTCGGCAAGGATACCCTGAACAGAGACTCACCGTCGTGTGGCAGCCCGAACCTTCAGAACTCTCGCTTGACAAGTCCGCCATCCAAGAGTGCATCGCCGTACTTTGGATCGAAGCCGTCAACCAGCAAAGCATTCACAGACACGGAATTCATCCAGGAATTCGATACCGAAGATGTCGACTACGACGTAGCCATTGTTGATGCCCAAACAGAGGTGCAGAGAGATTTGGGCAACAACGCCGGAACGACAGGGAAATTCCTGGGTCAGTTTCGTAACGATGGTGCGTCGGCAAAGTTCAAGGGGTTCGGCTTTCCTCACTCTGCAGAACTGAGGGCTAAATTTGCGGCCGTGTTTGGTCTGAAGCAGTTTCGCCTGAATCAGTTGGAAGCCATCAACGCTGCATTGCTGGGTGAGGACTGTTTCGTGTTGATGCCAACAGGAGGTGGGAAGAGCCTCTGCTATCAGCTGCCTGCAGTCATGAGCGACGGTGTGACCATTGTTATCTCCCCACTCAAGTCACTCATTCTGGATCAGGTCAGTATTTTGGTGTGTGAAAACTCAACACTAGGTAGTTACAGAAGGTCTAAAATGGGGAATATGCCACACAGTCTATGCGAAACAGCCACGAAGGCATTACAAACCGCGAAACAAAGTTAAAAGATACGACAGGTTTCAGGTCACACAGCAGGAAGCGAAAAACACACTACATTTATTTTTTGAAAAACAGTAACGTACGAATAAAAAAAAAATGTAAAGCAAATACGACCAAGTTCATAGCTGGGTGAAAAACCAGTTTCCTCACCACGACAGAGTAGAAAAAATCCCGGGCCATTCCACTAAAGTGAAACTGGGGAGGGGCAAAGATGCAGTGTATGGTATCTTGGCGCCTTGGCATTTGCCAACGAGATGAAACTGTTGGGGGTAGAGGTATACAGCTTTGCTGTAAAAGTCTCTTGTCTTTGAAGCATGAAGCTTTCTAGCATGAGGCGTAAGTGAGTGCCCCGTGTTTTTTTAGTACGCGTCGTTCTAGCGCGAGGTGTAAATGACTTTCCCAGTGTTTTAGTACCGTGACTACGTGAGACGACGACAGGAGACGCCAACAGCCCCAGCCCTTAAGGGGCTCCACCCCTAAAACATATTTCAGCCTATGCAGAAGCAGTCAACAAAACAACCCAAATGTATATAATTTGCGAGAATGGCCATCTGCTTGAATTAAACACTACACTTGTTGGTTATAAAAGGAACCCACACTGTATAGGGCTGAGCAAGAGTGCTCTTGGCTGGAAGTTCATAAGGGCGACGGCCATCAAAATTTCATTTCCTCGCAATCATTACCAGCCACATTTTCCACTGGTTTCAGTACAAGCGCTTTAGTAACTGCTGCCAGGGATTGCTAGGCTGATTGCTGCTGCAAGAGGTAGAAGGCTGCATGGGGCATTACCTGTGTTGCTCTTTTTGGTTTCAGTTGGTGTTTAGGACCGATCAGGACACAGTTCTAATCCCATGGAAAGAAGTTTGTCTCTTGAGCTGGGCAGTTGATTCTCGAGATCGGCAAACTTTGTTTGCATCCTTCGTCTTTGCACATCCTTAAAACAAGGCCATAACACAAATGCTATGTCCTAATGGGCTTGCTACATTAATGTCACTATTACAGAAGCTTCACAGCTTTAAAAAAAATGTTACTTACAATATATCCTGTTGCCCCCCTTATGGCTGCACTGTAATATGAATTTACTGTATTTTCTGTTTCATTGCTGCAACCAGAAGAAAAGATATTCTACATAAAAAAGAAAAAAATGGAGGCTTATGCTGCTACAGATTTTATTAATATTACCAAATTTGGTAGTTTCATGCATGGAGGCTACACGGGGCTATGAGGTGCACCCTAGTGGAAGGCTCTGGATGAATTTAGACCACCCGGGGATATAATGCACTACAGCTCGACTGGGCTAGTTGGGTACGCATTTTGACTACTTCGAGAACAGTGCAGAGATGAGGTTGTAAGAAGTGACAAACACAAGTGAGAGATGAGCCACAGCGCTCGTGTCTGTCATCTCATACGTCGTTATCTCTGTGCTGTTTTGGCAGCAGCTGGGGATCATTAACGTGCACTGCAGTTCCAAATGTTGCTGCGGAGCGTCACGCAGATTCGATGCGCCGCGGACTGCAGGTGCAGAAGCTGACCTCGCTGGATGTCCCGGCCAACCACCTGTCCGGCGAGAACGACAGCGGCAGCATTTACGCTGACCTGCGGTCAGCGCGCCCTCAGCTGCGGCTGCTCTACGTCACGCCCGAGAAGGTCAGCGCCAGCAACCGCCTCCTCGAGGCCCTTGTCCGGCTGCACGCCGGCGGCCGGCTGACCCGCTTCGTCATCGACGAGGCCCACTGCGTGAGCCAGTGGGGACACGACTTCCGGCCGGACTACAAGCGGCTCAGCCTGCTCCGCGAGAAGTTCCCCGGCGTGCCCATGATCGCGCTCACGGCCACGGCCACGCCGCGCGTCCGCACGGACATCCTGCACCAGCTGGGCATGCGGCAGCCCCAGTGGTTCCTGCAGAGCTTCAACCGGCCCAACCTCTGCTACGAGGTCCTCCTCAAGACGGGGAAGTCCGTGGTCAACGAGATCGTGGAGCTCATCAAGAGCAAGTTTGCCCGACAGAGCGGCATCGTCTACTGCTTCTCGCGCAAGGAGTGCGACCAGTTGGCCGAAGACCTCTCCAAGGCGGGCATCGCGTCCGTGTCGTACCACGCCGGACTCACGGATGTCCGGCGCGGCGCTGTTCAGCGGCAATGGATCGACGATAAGGTCCAGGTAAAGGGGGGTGCCGTTGGTCTCCTGGGAGTGGGAACAGTCAGAGCTTAAAGGTTATGTCACTGGAACTTTGTGATACTCAAAACTGGGCTAGTTGGAGTGGATTCGTCACTAGTAGTGTGATACAGTTGAAGCACTTGTTTTGTGCAGTTCTTTTGAGGTGTCCGTGTGTTTCGTGCTGTGATGTCTCCATCAAGGAGATGGAAAGGGTAGTAACATGACGCAAGTGTGAAAATTATGGCTGTAGCCTGTTGGTACTTGTTCCCTTTGGTAGTCAAAGTATCCTCGTAGGAGCAGAGAAGACAGAACAGGCCAAGCACACAAGAGGGAGCTTGTTCCACGCAAGTATGGAATTTATCACGAATGGGAAAACCCGATTTTTGTCAAATTAACTTTTATCCCAAATAAAAGGGGCATCACTTAAAGCCCTTTGACAAAAACGGTTTTGCTGAAAAGCCCTAGAACTTTTTAAATCAAATTTTTTTGATCTATGAGCCGTTGTGTCCCCCCCAAAAATAATGCTGGCAACCATGAAAAGAGTAGCTTGGCAACATACGTTTGTCTGTAGGCGAAAAAAAAATTTTTAAAAAACTTGTCCCCAGCAAAAAAGTTTAATCGCAGGCTTTCCTTTTCCTTTATGTGTTTTTTTTTATGCAAAGGTCTATTTTGCACGAATGCGCCATCTGTTGGGATAGACGATAGGTAGAATCTGGCTTCACGTTGTAGAGGTGAAAAGTTCAATTCTCCCCGGGCGCGACGTTTTTTTTTTAATCTGCCGTTGGCGTATTTGGAAACTGAAAAATATTTTGGCACAACAAACGCCCCTGACTTGGGCAGAATCGTCAAAGCTCCTTCCCTGGGTCTGTTTACTGAACGCTGCCGTTGATTCTGGGCATGGAGGCTCAGTTAGCCACACTGAGAGGCATGCTGAGAGCCACCCAGCAACGGTGGGCGGCGTGTCTTTAAAAATTTCAAAATAATGTTTAGAAATACATATACAATTTAACCTTGTACAAATACTTGTGTTAAAAGGTTTTCAATACGTAAATAAACGTTTCAGCAGTTACAGTAGCTGCTAGGTTTGCAGGTCACGTGACAGGGACACATATTGTAGTGTCAAGTTTCGACACTACGAACCGCCACCCTTCCGATTTCAGGAAGTTTGCTGCCAAATTAAAATTATTTCCGTCACTTTGTTTAGAAATTGCTTGCGGTTACCGGGCTATATAAAACGCTGGATTTCATATGAGCTAGAGAACATATACGCGACAAAAATCGGTTTCTGTCCCTTTAACGTAAACTTTGCTCGAATAAACTGCATAATTAGAAAAAAGGAAAGGGCCATGCGACCCACTCGCTCATTTCCCACAACAGAACCTGTGATGTCATACCAGCCAGCTCTGCAATTGGCAGAAGCCAGAAAAGGCAAACGCAAATTAGGCAGAGCTTATAAGCTTGCCGAACGAGCCATTTGCGCTTAAATTTAGTCCGCATTCTTTTTAAAGCAGTAAGAATGGTGGTACCGACAGTGGAAGTTAAGAAAGCACACGTAAACATCGAAGTACCGATGCGTACTGCTCTTGGTACTGCATGCACTATGCTTGGTCTCGATGTACAGGACTGCGGTGCTTTGGGGTTGTCTCAGACGACACTGGCCGGTTGACAACGGTGTCTTATGTTACCATATTTGTCGAGCGAGCTCTCTGTTTCACAAACCGATTATTTTCTCCCTGAACAAAAACAAGCCAGGTTCAAATACAGTCAAAAACCAACCAGAGGCAGAAAATGGCTTGCCACAGTATGGTGGCACCATCTAGGTTCACTAACGGTAAACAAGGCTTTCCAATCGGCTGCAGAGCAGTCGGTTCCTGTGGTGTCATTGCAGACCACGAAAACACACGATTTAGCGGAAAAATCAAAATTTTAACGTAAATTGATTAATTTCTCAGTGAATAAAACATTGTTTGCATCCGGAAAAGTGCTGGGGACACTATAAAACACGAAATCTTTCGAATAAAACAAACTTGTATTTTGGCTTCATGGCTCCTTTGAGGAGGGACACTGCTCTTAAAACAGCTCCTTTTAGTTTCTAAGTAAACTCTGGGAAACTTACCAGTCTTGCTGCTTTTTTTCCCACTGATTTCAAATAGGCCACCATTTTTTCAGTTGGTCCATTAGTTACCAAGATAATTAGTCATTTTTGGAGGAACAATGGATAAAACAGTGTTTGCCATAAAACTGTGATCTTTATGTTTTCCAATACTATGAACCCTGGTGAATGCAATAAGAGAATCGGTTTCTTGATGCACTGCTTCGGACTAATTTTACAGCTCATTAAACTTTGGTGGCACCAGCGGCAAGGAACCATTTTTTATTCCCATTTCAAACATCAAGGTTTAATGAGCTGTAAAATTAGTCTCAAGCGTTGCATCAAGAAACTGATTCTCTTATTGCATTCACCAGGGTTCATAGTATTGGAAAACATAAATATCACAGTTTTATGGCAAACACTGTTTTGTCCATTGTTCCTCCAAAAGTGGCTAATTATCTTGGTAACTAATTCACTGACTCAAAAAATAATGGCATATTTGAAATCAGTGGGAAAAAAAAAAAGCAGCAATACTGGCAAGTTTCACAGAGTTTACTTAAAAATTAAAGGAAATAGTTGTAAGAGCCGTGTCCCCGTTAACGTGTGCCGCAGTTCCGAACGTTGCTGCGGAGCTTCACGCAGATTCGATGCGCCGCGGACTGCAGGTGCAGAAGCTGACCTCACTGGACGTCCCGGCCAACCACCTGTCCGGCGAGAACGACAGCGCCAGCATTTACGCTGACCTGCGGTCAGCGCGCCCTCAGCTGCGGCTGCTCTACGTCACGCCCGAGAAGGTCAGCGCCAGCAACCGCCTCCTCGAGGCCCTTGTCCGGCTGCATGCCGGCGGCCGGCTGACCCGCTTCGTCATCGACGAGGCCCACTGCGTGAGCCAGTGGGGACACGACTTCCGGCCGGACTACAAGCGGCTCAGCCTGCTCCGCGAGAAGTTTCCCGGTGTGCCCATGATCGCACTCACGGCCACGGCCACGCCGCGCGTCCGCACGGACATCCTCCACCAGCTGGGCATGCGGCAGCCCCAGTGGTTCCTGCAGAGCTTCAACCGGCCCAACCTCTGCTACGAGGTCCTCCTCAAGACGGGGAAGTCCGTGGTCAACGAGATCGTGGAGCTCATCAAGAGCAAGTTTGCCCGACAGAGCGGCATCGTCTACTGCTTCTCGCGCAAGGAGTGCGACCAGTTGGCCGAAGACCTCTCCAAGGCGGGCATCGCGTCCGTGTCGTACCACGCCGGACTCACGGATGTCCGGCGCGGCGCTGTTCAGCGGCAATGGATCGACGATAAGGTCCAGGTAAAGGGGGGTGCTGTTGGTCTCCTGGGAGTGGGAACAGTCACAGCTTAAAGGTTATGTCACTGGAACTCTGTGATACTCAAAACTGGGCTAGTTGGAGTGGATTTGTCACTAGTAGTGTGATACAGTTGAAGCACTTGTTTTGTGCAGTCCTTCTTTTGAGGTGTCCGTGTGTTTCGTGCTGTGATAGTAGTAGTAGTAGTAACTTTATTTTGCCCAAAAAGTTGTGGTGATTGCACCACTGAGCTGTTCGCTCAGTCATCTAGACATGGGGGCTCCCGGTGTTTTGGGAGCTCGGTGTCTTCAGCCAACTGGCCGAGGGCTTCTTGCACGTGGAGAGCTGGGCTAGAGATGGCAGCCTCCCACTCTGTTAAGGATAATATGTTATAAAGGATGGGATGATTTCTTCTACGTGATGTGGGAATGAATGGACATGACCAAATTATGTGGTGAAGTGATGCTCGTTCCACAGAACAGAAGGGGCAAGCGTCCTTATATTCGCCAGGATATATGATGGACATGAGACGTGGAGTGGGGAATGATGTCTCCATCATGGAGATGGAAAGGGTAGTAACGTGACGCAAGTGTGAAAATGATGGCTGTAGCCTATTTGTACTTGTTCCCTTAGTTAGTCAAAGTATCCTTGTAGGAGCACAGAAGACAGAAAAAGCCAAGCACACAAGAGGGAGTTGTTCCACGCTAGTATGGAATTTATCACGAATTGGAAAAAAAATTTTATTGGAATTAAAAAGCAGAACAAGATGTGGTAACAAATATTAGAAGCACGTGCACTTAACCTGTCATTCGTCAACTTCGAGTAGCTGCAATGCAGAGTGGCCATCGAGTGAAATGTGCCATTATTCCAACTGTCATCGCTGCTTGTCGTTAACATGTTTAAACACAAGGAAGCGTGCAAAAAGCAGAGGTTTTTTCTGACCACTGTTTGTCTTTATTATGTCGAAACTTTATTTCAAAATTACTTTGCTGACTCATCAAAAAAAGGTACAGAAAAGAAAGGTGATTTCATAAAACCGAGAGTGGCAAAGTTTAAGTATTTATTGCATCACAAATTTTGCTGAATCACGGTTTGTAATGTCAAAGTTAAGTGGTACTGCTGTAACACTTGCTGAAATACCAGTACAGTTAAACTTTGACCTTAGAGTCGCTGTTGTACATGCTTTCATCAAAGTCTAAGCAATAATTTCCTGTGGCATCTTACCCAGGGTTAAATTGCTTGATTCAAATGCCCCTTCTGGAAGGGTGTGCAGCATAGTTAACTTAAAGGAGCACTGACACGAAAATTTTATGTTACACTTTTATTGCTTTTATCGATGCTTAATGGTCTGGCGAACCTGAAACAGCACTTCAAATACATCAGTTCGCGATAGTTAATTACATTGAACGGCTTGAAAATCATTTGTTTCAAATTCCCGCGCTTTCCTCCCGAACGGCGCATATGACAGCCTCCCGGTTTGACGTCACCCGCTTTGTGCGGACGTCAACCGGCGCCCCGCTTGAGAGGGTGTTGCGCCCGCTCGCCGCTCGTGGGGCCGCGCGCGTGAAGGGACGTCACGAGTTTTTGGCGAGCGCTGTCGCGTCACTTCTTTTTCCTCTTTTGGAGTGATGTCACGCTGATGTCCATTTGCTGAGTGCCGCTCCGCGCGCTGCTCCGTCGGCGCGATAAATGCGATCCAATTAAACTATGTTCTTCGCGTCGCAGGCCGCTCATATTTCAGCCAGGGTATTCCGTTGAGTGAAGGAAGCGAACTGTGCAATAATATTAACGCCGAAAATTGGTGTCAGTGCTCCTTTAAGGGTGGATTATAATAAAAAGAAGGTACTGTGGGATGGGGGGATGTTGGAGACCATCAAGAGCTGTCAGTTAAAAGGAACTGTTGATGGTGGTGGGAAATAGTTGCATACCCAATCAATGTGACACATATACATTCTGATCAGAATAGAAAAAAATTGGCAAAGAAAATTTGGCTGGTGTGTAAGAATGCAGAAGCCGAGCAGTAACGCCGTAGTTCTCAGCACTGAGGTCACATGACCTTTGGTACCATTCGTGTTGATACCACCTCCAACGGTGATCACTTTTCTCGTTTAATGAGGCATATAGTTGAACCTCGTTATTGCAAACTCTGATATAGCGAATTATCGTCTATAGTGAAATAAATACGAACTTTGGTTGGCCACACTTCATTTCAGTGACACTTGTTTTTCTTTTTCTAACGAAACCAAAATCACGGCAGCGGCGTGCGATATCAACTGTAACAAAAAAATATTTGGTACGCACGAGGCTGAACACTTTAAAGCTAGCATAAAAAGCCAATAGAATGAAAGATGACAACCATTTTTTTAATCGCTTGAAAAAGTTGTGGAAATTTTGGTTGTCTGGCACAAGAACGCATTTGGTTGGTTGCACCACTTACAATACACATAAGAACGCAGGCCTCTTTTGTCAAAGGAATTTTGTTCTGTTATAATTTCACGTTCTCATGTTCTGGCCCATTTAGTCTGGAATGCCACATGAAGCCAGGTAAGAATTAACTCATTTATAGTGGGTTCGAAAGCCTAGAATGATACGTTTTGGTACCTACAATTTCTGTGCCAGCCAGAGTAACGAATGTCAGATATAACAAGGTAATATATTGCCCCGGTTCTACTTTGTTATAACGAGGTGCGGTTACTAATAACTAATGTGCATGTTGTTGCTCATGTGCTGCGCAGGTGGTGTGCGCCACGATTGCGTTCGGCATGGGCGTGGACAAGCCGGACGTGCGCTTTGTGATCCACCACTCGCTGCCCAAGTCCATCGAGGGCTACTACCAGGAGTCCGGGCGGGCGGGGCGCGACGGCCAGCGGGCCGCGTGCCTGCTCTACTACAGCTACCACGACATGCACCGCATCCGCTCCATGATCGACAAGGACAAGACGGCCAACGCGGCCGCCCGCCAGACGCACATCGCCAACCTCTGGCACATGGTCAACTTCTGTGAGAACCGCACCGACTGCCGCCGGGCACAGGTGCGCTGCTCAGGGCGGCACTCTATGCTTTTTCCCTGTCTTCGTGTGGGCGCATGGTGGCGTCGGAATGTTCTCGTTTCGTCTTTGGATCATTTTGATCTCTGGCTCCCCTCTTGGCGCCTGAGGGAATGATCACCACTCAACTATGTGAACCTTGTGCAGCTCTGGGAATAAGCTGCAGTGGGTATCGGCCAATCACAGTACCAGATTGGGCATTGGCCAATAGGTGAAGAAGCTGTGACGGCATCAGCGAATCACAGTAGCAGATGCACTGATGATGCACTCTTCCGTAACTTCGGTGACAACATATTTTAGTGCAATTAAGGAGCAGAGGATGGGCCTTGGAACTGTTTTCTTCTTTTTTTTTTTCCAGAACATTCTTCCTTTTCACAGCTTGCATAGCATTACACAAAGTTGATGACACAGCCGATAGTAGGTTTGGCATGCGTATGCTTAATGAAGTAATTTGAGTTCTAGAGGCCTTGTGGTCAAAGCATCGACCGTCTCATTTGGACGTTTTCAGCTCAGATCCCAGTGCTGTGATGCTATGTAAAGGCTGTAAATCTTCTACCCCTCAGCTGTTTCTTTTGCAAGTCTTTTCATGAGGTCAGCACAGAGCATATTTGGCTGAATACTCACGTGCCATGCTAGCCTCCTCAGGAGTTGGAATGCAGATGCGCAAACAATTCTAGGCTTGCAGCATTTCCACCATCTGCATAAATTCTTCCATCATCATAATGTTACGAGCATAACTAGGCCCCAGATCTCCCCAGTGCTTGCCTCGGGGGAATTAACATTGGTGTCTCTGTAACGCCCCTCCATTCCACCAGGTGCTGCACTACTTTGGGGAGAACTTTGACCGGGAGTTCTGCAAGCGCAACCGCCGCTTTGCCTGCGACAACTGCCTGGCGGAGACGCGCTGGGTCATGACGGACGTCACCGAGGACGCCCGAGAGGTGGCCCGCTGCGTGGAGACCCTGACCCAGCGCCGCACCAACATCACCGCCAACCAGGTGTGCCCGAGTCCCTTGTCAGACTGCAGGTGATGCATGTAGCTTGGTCTGAAATTGGCATAGCTAGGAGGGCAAATTGCTGGCTGCCGTTAAGGCACTTATTTTTCAAGCGAAAGCGTTCTTAGTCGGACCGATGGCGTCCTGTCAGAAAACCAATGCGTTTCCCGGTAGACCGGTTGGTCGACTGGAAAGCTCTGATAAGATCTCTGGACACACGTAGGGCGCGTGCGTGACAACGGGCTTCTATTGTGCGAAGATGGTTACTTGAAAGTAGCGAAAAAGGAGCGGTTATAGATAAGACAATACACGCATCGATCACAAAGAAGGAGTAAAATAGTATACCTTTATCTCATAAACCACGTATGGGTGTACATTTAGATCGTTTGTAGATGCGTTTACTTAGTGTGCAAAAAATCGTCACACGGGTTTGTTCTTCGTTTCCGATTTGGGCCTTTGAAGGTTGAACGATCAATTGGATGCCCTTTCAACAAAGGTTGGGTGCATTTTTAGCAAAGGTTTTTATGCTCTTTTGATGCGGAAAGCTTTACCTTTATCTTTTCTAACTTTTGTGTCAACTTTTGACTTACGAATGCAGTGGGAGCTGAGGACTGCAGGACACATTTGCATTTCAGCCAATCTACGTAGCACCAGTGTTGCTGGTCAAAGCCTGTTTATCTGAAATAAAATAACTGTGGTAGCACTTATGCAATGCAAGCCGAATAGTGCTAACTCTTTGCGGAAGCCATTCGGCAACTAATACTTTGTCCAAACGAGGAATTGTCTAAATGGCAACCCCCCCCCCCCCTTTTTTTCTCAGTTGGTGGACATCTTCAAGGGGGCCGCTAACAAGAAGACCATGGGCCAGAAGTTTGACTCACTGCCACTGCATGGCCGAGGCAAGGGCTACCAGCGCAACGACGCCAACCGCCTCGTCCGCCGGCTCATCCTCGACGGCTTCCTCAAGGAGGTCATCACCATGAACTACCTCGAGATGGCCATGTCGTACCTGCACCCCGGCGCCAAGCTGCCCCTGCTCCTCGCCGGCACGGCGCGGGTGAAGCTCGCCATCGAGAAGAAGTCACGGCCATCCGAATCGACGGCCGCACGCGATGAGGCCGCGGCCGAGCCGAGCCGGCTCAATCCGGAGATAGCCAAGCTCATTGAGTCCTGCCACACGGAGCTGGTGTCCATCGTCAAGGCCCTGGCGCTGGCCAAGAACACGCACTACAGTAACGTGGTGCACATCGATGCGCTGCGCGGTATTGCGGAGACCCTGCCCACGACGGCGGAGGCAATGCTGCAGGTGCCCCACATGACCAAGGCGCTCGTCGACAAGGTGGGTTTAACGAGGCCGTTAGGTCTGGTTAACAGCGATGTCTTACTGATAGAGTCTGCTGAGCCGTTGTAAGAGGGAAGTGTTGTGAGAAACCTTTCGGCGAGGCTGGCCCGTCTTAGCACTGTAGCGGAATGTGTGGTGCTTTTTTTTTTTTTTTTTAAGTGCAGAGCACTTTAGGGGCTCGCCTTGTCGTCGTAGCTCGCTCGCTGGACCCAAGTAGAGCCACACGGCGTTCTGTCGTAGCCGTTGCTGTAACCCAGAGGCTTCAAAATCCAAGCGGTGTATATAGTCATAAGCATTTGAAACTCGTGAGCCGCTGGCGCTTGTCATATATCTCCCCTGTTGTTTAGCGCAAAAAAAAAAAAAAACTGCAGGTACATTTGAGGCAAAATGTACGTAATTAACTGGCAGCGCCCGTGTTTATTTAGTTAGGAATGCTCAGTAGAGTTGGTTTTTACGATAGTAAGTGAAAAAAGTGGCAGTGCAACGCTGGCGCAGTTTCAGGCAGGGAGCTTGCGACCACTGCGAAGGCGGGAAATTTTTAAATGTGTTGGGTGGTAGCAGTGAGTGGATAACGGCGCTACAGACCATTATGGCGAATCACTGCTCTGTACTTCTGACAGCTTTCACATTCAGTGGACGGCTTTAATTTTTTTTTCCCCTACATGCTCAATCAACACTGCTAGGCATTGCCCAGTAATGTTCTTTTTTGCTTGTGTGGCACTATTTCATTCTGCTACCTTTATTGGCAAGCTTCACACTAACCGAATGACTTGTATGATTTTACAAGGTGGGGCACCTAGCGCTAGTAGCCTTTATGTGCAATATTCTCCGCATAATATCAACTGTTAAGCACATCTCTAAACTGATCAAACTTTTCGCTGTTTTGGCAAATACGAACCCACATACCGTAACACTGGTAAAGTAACGAGATAACGGCATTATTTCGAGCTAGTGTGCCTAAAAGAATCGGACAAACTGTGATGCAGCCACAAGCAAAGCTAATTAAGCTTCACTTGATCGTTTTGTGGGCTCTTTTTGCTCCTTTCAGTATGGTGCTCAGCTGCTGGAGGTCACGGAACGCTACGCAGCCGAGAAAATGGTCATCGAAGCTGAGATCGCCGACGCAAACGCAGCGGCCGAAGGCGACTTTGAGAACCCCAATCCGCCCGCAGACTTTGCCAGCACTAGCCGTTCGCCCGGCAAAGGCCGTAAGCGCAAGACGTGGGGCGGAGCCAACAGCGGCTCACCGGGAAAGCGGCGGCGAACCTTCTTCAACAAGAAGACGGGATACGGCGCCAAGTCACAAAACAAGTTCGGAAGGCAAGGAGGTTACAAGAGGAAAGCAGCTGGGAAGGCGGCTACAAAGACGACAGCCAAGACGGTTGGAAGGCCAGCAAAAAGCTCGTCTTTGGCTGGCCCGTCGAGTGGATTCGGAGCGCTCGCCATGCCAAAGCCTGCGGCGTCTGGCATAACGAAGAGTAGGTCGTTTCTAACGAAACCAAACTTTGTGGAATTGTGAGTGTTTGTGTCGGGTGAAGGCTAGCCTGAAGTGCGTCAGAAGTGCTACCAGGTGTATTGTAAATACTTTGTTCTTTTTGGACTTTTTCTTTGTACATAGCCTCGGTGAAACGTTCGGTTACTGTAGATAGGTTTCGTACTGACAAAGGAACGTTTCTTTAACTGAATTTATGTTCTCTACAAATACAATAAAATGGAGTACACTTGCAACCTGTCCTGCGGGAATTTTTGTGAATCTGCAAATTTTTTTTTTTTTTAGTTATTTTGGTTAACTCATTCAATATATTTTGGTGGAAACAAAAGTGTGTTAGAACCTTGGTGAAAAGTTTTAGGGGAGCCTGAATCGAAGCAATTTCAGGAAATGTTTTTATTCAGAGATAAATTATACTTAAGTGTGTAATGGCAAATCAAGACGGTGGTTAATGACCTCCCGTTTCTGCAATAAATTTTATATTTGGACGAGTGATTTCAGCACGCATTAGTACGACGCACATGTAACTTTTTATTTACAAGACGCTAAAACATGTAGCACCACAACTACACGAATATATTCCCTGTACTGAAAGGATTGCTGTGTAAATGCAGCACACAGCGTAACAACATAAATACATTTCACACGCGGCCAGCATCACAAACGTTCCACTCTTCACACGTCGGGCAACTGTTCCACATCGTTTCTGCTGCCATCAGCCGTGTCCAAAACCGCAGCCACAAATTTGTGCAGCACGCTGTCATTAACGGATTTGACGAACTTGCTGAACTTCGCATGGCAGAGGATTGGCAGTGGAACAACCTCTAGAACCGTCAACGTCGGCTCCACTTCTACGGCTGCGATCTCCGCAAAGTACTTCAGGAGTTCATCCGCACGCTCTACGTCGACATCTCCGAAAGTCCACAACGGCCACATTCCGGGGACTTTCGAGAACACCACCGAAGTCGTGCTGAAAAGACAGCTGAGGAGGTAGAGCACGCCAACCGAAAACCGGCTCAGCGTTTCGCGGAACCTGACCACCAGCTGCTTGCCAAAGTCTAGTTCGGACACGGCGCTCGATATGGCCTTTGCCGAACTCGCATTGTCCTCTCTGCAGTTTACAAACACCACCCTGGTTCTGTCCAATCCCTCCGTCACGTCACTAGCGGAATCAACGGAGTCGGCGAGTCCAAGCATGAGAGCGAGGTCGAGGAGTGCGGGCGCACAGAACTTTGAGAGCCCCGGAACCTTGCCGTATCTCCGACCGGTGCAAATCCAAGATGCGCGTGGAACAACCCTGTCTGACGGCCCCTTCCGGAAGGTCAGGCTTGTGGAGAGCTGCATACTGGATGGAGTTGAGCAGTTTACGCAGCTCCGCGGTGTGCTCTTTCCACCAGTCGCTTCGTCCGTTGCGCTCCGCAAAGCTGGCCACGTTCCAGCCACGGAATCGCAAGAACACCTGTCCCTGGGACAGGGGCAGGGGTGGCTGCGCCACCTGGCGGCAGCCGTAGCGCTCGATGTAGAGCGACGCCACCGCGTCCTTCACGCTCTGGAGCCTCAGACAGCTGGGCTGGTCCATGTCATTTTGGAACCAGTCGACGTTTTCGCGTATGGTCCTCTCCTGGAGCTCCTTGAAGTATCGCACGCACTCCTCGACCTGGCTTACAAAGTCGTCCGGCAGGTCTTCGCGGCGCTTCACGCAGAATCCTGCCGCTCTTCGACGAGCTGCGTGAGCGCTGCAAGGTGGGCGCTCGTGAGCGCCTCCTTCTTGAAGGACGTACAGACGACGTAGACCTCGGAGTTCCCGGGCTTGCTGCACGCTGGCTTCTTGACGTGCACCTGGCGGAAGACGCAGTTGAGGATGTACAGCAGGCAGACGGACGGTCGTTCGAAGAAGGTGAACATCTTCAGCACCAAGTTGCCGCCGTCGGCGAGAAGCTTGAACGCCGCCAGCGCTTCAGCGGAGTGCAGGGTCGACACCGTCGCCTCCTGCTCGGCCGGGTCGTCCTGGCAGTCCACGCTCCCGTCGGCGGTGACCAGATCGAACTCGCCGCTGTCCCCTCGCGATTCCAGGAAGCACTCCACCCTGAAATCCCTCGACATGACGTCCCCCGTTTGGTCCTGGCCGAAGTACCACTGCGGCAGCGTCGCGAATATAAGCCTGTCGTCGGTGACCGTGGACTTGAACTCGTTCCCTTCGTAGTACGGGTTCAGGGTGTTCGCGAACCACGTCCAGTTGTCGCCGCTGTTTCGATCGTCCATTGAATGCAGGTAGTGCTGCAAAGCGAGGACGAAGGCGCCGGGCGCCTCACAGAGATGGAAGGAGCGTAAAGGGTCGGCTCGGGCGAGATCGTAGTCGTGCAGGAGCTGGTAGAACTTGCACCAGGCCTGAGTAAGCAGCTCCGGCGAGGCGCTTTGGCGCACCTTGTGCATCACGCTGCCGGCGCGGTTCGTCCACGTCGTGTGCCGGCGCCAGGCGATCGGTTCCATTTCGTTCAAGAGGCTCTTGGTGGTGTTCAGCTCCGCCTTCATTTGCTGGAGGCTCGGCAACTGCCAGGACACTTCGGTCTCGGAACACAGGTGGCTCGGATCGGGCAGACGCCATGCAGACGATCGTCGGAAAGCGAACTCCTTGCGGAATATCTGCGCCGCTTCCTCAAATACCGACATCGCGGGGGTCCGGGGAACGCCGTGCGCCGTCGACGTGGACCTAACTGTTGAGATCTACATCGGAGCAATGCGCCGACCTGAGCGAAATCACCCGAGCTTTACTGATTAACATCGAAAAGGTAAAGCACAACGCCGCTACCGCGACAGCAAAACATAAACAAGCGTTCTTGTCGTTTCAGCCGAGGCGTGAACGGTAGTGTCGTAGTAATGCGCTAAATTTGTGAAAATAAGTTCTGTTTATTACAATTATACCAAATAAACATTAGAAAGATTGCTTAATATTTGGCTATCTGCATTTTAATAGGAGACGTTACGCCTCCTCCTGCAATCCACCAAGAATGGGATGGCATGTTGCGGCTTCCTGTTACGGAAGTGGCCGAAACCGCTTTAGGTTGCGGGCTGTCAGTTTTCGCTCTCTCCCTGCCTTTGAGATGATCAAAATTCTTCGTGCGTTCTTTCCTCCTTCATAGACTTCCAAGGCTCTCTTTTTCAAATATCGCATGTTTTCCGCATAAAATATGCAATACACCTCGTCGAGAGCCATGAGCTGCGGGAACTGCAGCGCAGATGGCTCCGCAAAGCGCTCAAGACCGGAGAGCCGTGCGTGACAGTCCCCACGGACTAGAAGGTATGTTTACGTTTTGCGCGCAATAAACCACCAAGCGTGAACGCTATCTTCCATTTTTAAACGCACTGGCTTGCCGGGGTCGCCGATCGCGGCCCATCTGTGTACGCGATCTCGCCCCTGCGTTTGTTTACATTGGGGGATCCCCGGAACCGGCCGTGCGGCTTGGCGTCGGATGAGTTTATTTGCCGGTGGCAACGTGATCGTAAATTGGTGCCGAACGCGACGGAGGTCGAGGCTCGAAGTTCGTTCGCAAAGGCGTGCGCGTTGGAATTAGCGCACAGCGCGCACGATATCAACGGAATAGAACGCATGTTGACAAAATCGCCTCGGAGACCAGATGACGAGCTTTGCACAGCGCAGGCGAAACCTGACACGAAAAGGTAATGTTTGTGTTTCTCGGAATAATAGTAGTGTACAGTAGACCCAGTCTGATTACTTAGCGTGGGGGCTTATTGCTAGGAGCAGTCTCCTGCAAGTCGTTTCATTACACATGGTATGCTTTTTGGGGCATTCATCAGACGAGTGTACAGGGAAACTTACTTGATTGAAAGCATTTTTTTCTTGATGTTTCATTTAGCGTACGTCTGTGCAGTACTGGCTTTTTTGTCGTGCCTACCTATCGAGTCTAAACAGTAAAGCGAGTCGAGAGGTGTGGCACATGAGCGGATAGCAAAGCATTTAGTAATGACACCGCATCGTTTTCCTTGCTCTGGGGGTGAGTCAGTCCTCTGGGGGTGAGTCAGTCACGTGTCGTTCGACGTAGTGAGGAGAAATTTCATAATTCATTATACGCGCGCTCGCACACAGAGGGGAGGGGGTAGGGGTGGGGAGAAGGGCAGGCCAGACTGTTTTGAATGATGTAAGTCCAGCGACGATGATGGTGAGAAATGGAAATGTAGGAAAAATGTACTGCACTGTAAAGTTTATCGTTGGAATGGTTTTAGGTGAAACAAACGAAGCCTTGCGCAGCCTAGTGCTTGCAATGTGTGTGCGCACATTAAACTATTCTACATGCTTTCCAATTTCTCGGAAATGGTTCACTAACCACGCTTTGCCACTCCCTAGAAATGAGATGGTTTGTATTTCCCGCCCCCAGGATGTCATCGCTGCTGTTCGAGCCGAGTGAGGGGCGGTGTGGCAGCTGCACCCCTCCGCCCTCATCGCACCAGCAGGGCTACCACCTGCCCCACCTGGCGGCGGGGGGCCTGCATGGGGCGCCGCGCGTGCCCCCCTTTGCCCCGCACCCCCACGCCGGGGGGGCAATGCACCCCCCGCCACTGCGCTCCCTCTCGGCCACCTCGGCCCCCGCCCAGCCGCCTGTGTCCACGGTCACGTGCAATGCGCACGAGGTCTGCCACTACTTCCAGCAGGTGCGCTGCTTCATAGTTCTCGAAAAAGGGATTCCTCGAGAGCTGCACACATTGAGGCAGTTTAGGCAGAAAGTCGGGCTAGTTGGTATAGAGCGTAGTAAGACGTGATTACTCGTGTAACTGACTACGACGACGACGAAAAGAAAGGGCCTAGCATTTTCCTGTGTCTCTGTGTAAGATGCAAAGAAAAACTAGCATCATCCTGTGTTTCCTGCTTTCATCCTTATCAGTTATGCTGTAATCATGTTGTGTTGTGCCGTTTTATGTCAGTGTAGCATTTTGAAAATGTAGCTCATGTGCAGTGTTGTTTAAAAAGACCCTGCAACACCTCCAATAAATGCTTTCACTCTTTCCTTCGCGTCTGGAAGCACTGTGAAACCCATGGCAAGCACGGAACGACACTGCATGATTTGCTCGTCGCAGCAGATTCGCCTTCCGTTTGTGCTTTCCTTTTGTGGCTTTCTTTTTAAAGTGGCTATCGAATGTGTTCATTGCTGCAACTGAAGGAAGGCCGGCCAATAGCTGCTACAGCGCTGTAATGACGTAATTCCAGTGGTCATAGAACGCCAAGACCGGGAAAGAGAGAAAAATCTTTTGAGCAAGTTTCCAAGTTATCTGATGGGCATAGAGCAGTAATTTTTGGCTGAGGTACTTTGTGAACCCCTGATATAAGTACTCGATGTGTTGGTTGACTACGTTCTGCAAGCGTGTAAGATTTAAAAAAAAAAAAGTTGAAAAGGGTGTTGCAGGGCCCCTTTATGCCCAGGCATCAAGGCATAACCACATGGAGCAATTTTTGTGAGTGATGCAACTGGCGACAGCAAAAAGGGACAAGGTCAGGCTGTGTCACCAAGCCTCTCTGTTGCTAACTCTTGCTGCATCACTTGGTTCTGCTCGACAGAAAGTTTTGCTTGTCACCCAAAAGTGGCTGGAGCAATAACCAGTCAAGTTTTGTGTGTTGTTACTCTTAGCCTGCAATTTATTGGTGGCTATGTCTGCAGCCAGTGCAGGCTTTCATGCATCCACCCACAAAGCCTTCACCAGCTCCATGCTTCGCTGGTGAAGCTGTACCATGTGATGGTGTGCACTGACCAGTCACTGAAGCAGAATGCACGTGCTCTTCTGTACCATACACTGGGCAGACGTTTGATGCTCATGCAAGTGCTTTATATGTACGTGTGAACGCGCGAGTGAGAGACAACCTTCTGTATGAGCATTTTGTGATGGGAAACAGAGCACAACTGTTGAGAGAAGCGCAACCACAAACACTCTTATAGGCGCAGTTACGTGATCTTACAGAAAACTGCATTATGTTTTCATTATTTAGGTTATGATGAGCTTACTGAATGGGGAACATGACACATGTCAGCAATATCAACGTTGCTTCCTTTCTTCGGTTCGAAGGAATTTATTGTTTCCCACACAGTACTCCGCGCTATGCAAGTTTTGTCCACAGCTAGGTACCCTCCAGCATATAATTGCGGAATGCGCTCACAACCCAGCCCTACCACCCCTCTCCACCCGTTTCTTTCCTGAGCTGTGGGAGACACTGTTGACCAGCTGTCAACCGGAGGAACCAGACTCTCGGGTGACACGGGCCAAGACGGCGAGGGCAACGCATGGATTCCCGGACTAGGGTTCCACTCTCACATATGAGCTCATTAAAATGTTTTCTCTCTCTCTCTCCTTTCTTCGTTAGTGGCTGTCACTACCGTATGCTTGCATTGGTAAGCAGGTAGTCGTCATAGCATTGACTTTTCACCACATCGCTTCGCTCCCAAAAATTGCTTCATGTGGTTGGCCCTTTATAGGAGTAGTAGTGAGATAATTTAATGTGTGCATATGCGTGTTCATCTCTATCCTGAATGATGGTGGCGGGAAGGGGGGGGGGGGGGGGAGCTGTTGAGAGAGAGCGAGAGAGAGAGAGAGACTGTGTTACAACTGTTTAAGGGGGAACATGGCTCTTAAAACTATTTCGTTTAATTTTTAAGTAAACTTTGTGAGACTTGTCAGTCTGCTGCTTTTCCCCCACTGATTTCAAATATGCCATTATTTTTTAGTTGGTCAATTAGTTCCCGAGATAATTAGAGATAATTAGTCATTTTTGGAGGAACAATGGACAAAATAGTGCTGGTCATAAAACTGTAATCTTTACATTTTCCAACACTATGAGCACAAGTTAATGCAATAAGAGAAGCGGTTCTTTGATGCACCGCTTGGAACTAATATTACAGCTCATTAAACTTTGGTGTTTGAAATCGGCATTCCAAATGGTTCCTTGCCACTGGTGCCACCCTTAATCCATTCCTCACATCAGTGAAGAACTCATGGTTTCCTTGGGTGGCCTTCCTTGTGGCTTTCCTTGTGACTTGTGGCCTTCCATTTCCTAACATGGATTTCGGCGCACGTTAAAGATCCCCAGGTGGTCAAAATTAATCCGGAGCCCTCCACTACGGCGCACCTCATCGCCTGCGTTGCGTCGGCGCGTTAAACCCCACAATCAATCAATCAATTTCCTAACATGGAAAGGATAAGGATGACCCTCAGTGAGTTTGTCCCAGATAAGACGTACACCACCGTTTATCGTGAGTCACTGAGAAATAACGTTTGGCAACGGTGGAAAGAAGACGGAGCTGCAGCTTCATTCTTGCACTAAAATTCAGCTCAAGGAATGTTGAACCCCAAACATTGCTGCGTGACCTGTGATATCCACTCATGTCGGAGTGTTTACTGCACACTCATTGATATTACTGCCCGTCTTGGTGACTTCCACGCTATCACGTGTCCTCCCCAGGTGTTCTATGTGTCAGCCATTCTGACGGGCATCGCTCTAGTCATCGCCGGTGCCATCCAGACGGGGGCCCCGGATGCCACCGTTGATCCCGAGCTTCCCGCGATGCCCGCCGGGATCAGCGAGCCTCCGGGCAGCGGTCCCGGCGGAGACTTGCTAGTCTTTGTCTACATCGGCGTCCTGCTCATCGGCGTCAACGTGTCGCTGCTGCTGCTCCAGTGCTACATGCGCAGCAAGGAGCTGCGGCGGGCACGGCGGACGACGCTGCAGGCACCGTCTGCACCGCCGGCCACGGTGCACTACAACCCGCTCGTGTCGTCTGTCGGGCCGCCGCGACAGGTGACCGCTGAAAGTCGTCGTCTCGCTGTTGATGTGGTGCCGCACTGTGTCCTCCCTTTAAAGGGACAGACAACCAATTTTTGTTGACGTTCTCTATCCCAAATGAAAGGGCATCCCTCAAAACACCTTAACGCGAAACGGTTTTGCTGATAACGCCCTAAAACTTCTTAAATCGAAATTTTTAGGTGTACAAGCCGTATGTGTCCTCCCAAAGATAATGCTAACAACCATGACATACAGTAGCGCAGCAACATACTTTTGTCTGTATGCGGGATGAAAAGTGGTATTCAAAAACTTGTCCCGAGCTAAAAAAACTGGATTGCAGACTTTTATTTTTTTACGCTTTTTTTTTTTTTAATCTCTAAAAGCAGTCAGCTGTACGTATTGATAGCCTAGTATCACATACTCTATTTTGTACGAAGGCGCCATCTGTTGGTATGGACGTGAGGTAGAAAGTTAGCTTCATGTCGTGTAGGTCGGCAGTTGAATTCTCCCCGTGTGCATCCTTTTTTTTTTTTTTTAGCTGCCTTTGGCATTTTTTTGAAGCTCAAAACGATTATTTCGACAAAAGAAACGCCCCTGATTCAGGCAGATTCATCAGATAACATACAGCACAGGCAGGAAGCTCCTTCACTGGGTCTGTTTCCTGAACGCTGCTGTTGATTCTGGGCGTGGAGGTTCGGTTAGCCACACTGAATAAAAGCAACCCAACGGTGAGCGGCGTGTCGTTAAAATTTTCGTAAGCATGTATAAAAATATGTACATGTACAATTTAAACTTATACAAATATTTGCGTTGGAAGGTTTCCAATAAGTGAATCAGCGTTTCAGCAGTTTCAGTAGCTGCAAGGTTGGCAGGTCACGTGACCAGGACACTTCATGTAGCGTCGAGTTTGTGTACTACGAACCGCCACCTTTTAGATTTCAGAAAATTTAGTGCCAAATTAAAATTATTTCCACCTGTTTGTTTATGGTTACCCCACTATATAAAACGCTGGCTATATAAAACATACACTCAACAAAAATGGGTTGTCTGTCCCTTTAGAGCTGGTTCATATTTTTAACCTAAATGAGACAAAGTGTGGTCTCTACCACAAGCATAAGCATAGTGGCAGTTTCTAGCAGTGCCATGGGCCCTTTGGCGGCCTTGGCTAGTTTGATGGCAGTCCTAACCAACCTCGCGCTATCACATTCCTGCAACACTATGCTTTAGAGTAGGTGTAACTAGGTCTCTGTCAACTGTGCTCCACTGCAGCCTGGTGCAAGGTGTTATTAAGGTTGTGTTGCCAATTCGCTGTGCTAACTAGGTAACTGTAGGCATTGTAACTGTGGTTGCTGGTGCATGGATCAAAATTTTTGTTATACACCATGCAAGCTTTTATTTATTTTTTTCCCCAAAAAAAATCTGAGAGTTTAACGGATTGAAACTACACCTTGGCCACGAGGCGTGCGGTAGTGGAGGGCTCCGGATTAATTTTGACCACCCGGGGATCAAAATTCGTGGACCACTCGGGGAGGGCAAAAATGAAAAGCATTTTAATCGCTGTTTATTTAGCAGCAGAGCAGATTAGCAGACTGCCGATTTATTTTTTTCTCTTAGGCTGCTGCTATCGTTGGTGCTTTTGTGCACAGATTGCGTGAAGCCGGGCGTAACGGTGTGACGTTTGCGATGCAGGTGGCGCTTCCCTGCGCCGTGGACATTGCATCGGGGATGCACCGGCTGCAGCCGCAAAATTTGTCTCCGGGAAAAGCGCAGCGGCGCGGCTACGGCCCGGCATCGGTGCACAGTGTCGCAACGGTGCCTGCGGCCGTCCCTAGCACCCAGCCTCACTGGCTCCTCACACCGGGCTCCCGGTAAGCTAAATCTGCTGAAGCTTGTGAGGAGGCTAGGGAAACTTTGCGGGGAAGGCTAGGGAAACTAGGGAAATGGGGAAGACCTTTGAGGAGAGTGCGCGGGCCACCAGAGTTTTACGCTACAGTCGAACCTCGTTGTAACAAAGTAGTGTAAAGGCAGGCAGTAAATTAGTTCATTATATCCAATATTCGTTGTAACCGTAGAGGTATAAATCGGCTCTAATAAATTGGCAATGTGGCTTGTGCAACAATCCTAGATAACAAACGCATTGTTCTAGGCTTCGAACCCACTATAAGCGAGGTAATCCTTATCTGTCTTTTTGTGGCATTTCAAACTAAACAGACCGGAATGTGGGATCGTGAAATTACAACAGAACAAAGTTCGTTGGCAAAACAGGCCTCCATTCTTATTTACTTGAAGGAGGATGTGGCCTTTGCCTGGTGGCTTGTCACAGTCTGAGTGGAATAAAGTGTTTCAAAGTGTCCACGCAATAAAGGGCCTTTTCTATAAGGGCCCTTTATAGTTCTGCAGTTTTTCAAGCTACTAAAAATATGGTTGTTTTGTCTCACTTATTTTTAAATTTGCTTTTAATATGCTAGCTGTCAAATTTTGAGCCTTGCGGGAACCAAATATTTCTTCATTATAGCCGATATCGCACGGCTCTCGAGGTTTCGGTTTCGTTATAAAAAGAATAGGTGTCATTGAAATGAATCGTTACCAAACAAACTTCGTATTCAGTTCGCTATAACAAGGGTTCAACTGTATAAGCTTTTAAGGCCTAACATTGTTGCATTTGGAAGTACACAATGTGTGTCAAGTTTATGTAGATCCCATTACGGTGCGTTCGTGTGGGTGCAGCATAGATGTTAACTGGGCAGGGCTGGATAAAACAGCTGTTCAAATGAGTGGCACCCAGTCAATCAGCATCAATCAGCCAATTTTATCAGTCAGTGGTATGTTAGCCTATTGCTGCAATTCCGCAGCACCCATTTGTCCACATTCATTTTTGTGTGTGTTTGTGAGCACCAAATATTACGCCTAAATGTGCTATACGATGCACCGAAAAAGAAGCAAAATAAAAACGCTTTCTTTTATATACGGGTATTAAAAATAGTTTGATATCGTTATACAGAACATTATTAGCAAATGCAAAGATCTTAAAATTTTGTTTCATGCAAAACTTGTATAGACGTGCTTATATAAACGAAAAAAAAAAAAACATCTCTATTTAGTAGTACAGTACCACAAAAGTGATCTGCAGCTTTGAGTGTTTTTGGCTATAGTGCTGCTGTGGTTGTCAGTTTTATGGCAGATACAGAGTTTTTGGCATGTTTCGTGCAAAACACGTCGAGACGTGCATATAGACGTGACGCATGTTTCTCTATTTAATAGTATATTACCACCACAGAAAGGACCTTCACTTTCGGATGCTCTTCGCTACTGTATTCAATAGCGAGGCGCGCATGCAGGCAATCATGTGAGCGCGTTGTCACTGGTTACGTCGGGCTCCGCGGGATGGTGGTACTTGTTCGTGCTAAGCATCACGATATGGGTTGGACATTCCAAGCTCTAGCCCGCCGAACGCAAATTAATGCCTCGACTCCAATGGAGTGCGATTAATAACAACTCTGTTGACACCACCGTTGAGAAGCCGGGTTGAAACGGAGCAGACGACGCACGCCGATGTTATATTTTTCTTCGGCGTGTGGCCGCAGTGGCACAAGCCGCGCCATGTCCGTGGCGCTTCGGCCATGTCCGTGGCCATTTCAGTGTTGCCAAGCGAGGAAATTGACAGCTAAACTTTTCAATGAATACTGGCTATAAGACTGCAGTTGACATTTGTTTGCACGCATCATATCACCGCTCACTCCTTAGCGTTGCTCTCTGCCATCCCAGGGCAGCCACAGTCGCCGCTGCTGGCCAACCACCTCCGAGCTACGACAATCTCCTGGTGGTCAGCCACGCACCGCGGGACGTTGCTACGCTGCACCTCATCTAGTCACGTGACAAAGGGGGGGAGGGGGACACCCCCACTCTGCTTCTATGTACTATCTACACAGCTGTGAGAGCTCCGTCACACCAGAATCTTGGGTGTCCTCCTGTTTTTGTACGAGTTGGAAGGTACGCTCGATGAATGGAACCTCGACATGTCCTCTGACGGGGAATGCATTTCTTTATCTATTTTAAAGGGACCCTGCAACACTTTTTTTCACCTTTTTTTTTTTTTTCGAAATCTTAAATGCTTGCGGAACGTAGTCAACCAACACGTCCCAGTACTTTGATTGGCGGTCGCTAAGTACCTCAGTCAAAATTACTGCTCTGTGCCATCAGGTAACTTGGAAACTTGCTCAAAAGATTTTCTCTCTTTCCTGGTCTTGGGGTTCTTCAACTGCTGTAATTACGTCGTTACAGCGGTGTAGCGGCTATTGACCGGCTTTCCTTCAGTTGCAGCCACGAACGAATCCGACAGCCACCTCGAAAAGAAAGCCACAAAAGCAAAGCAGAAATGGAAGGCGGGTCTGCTGTGACGAACAAATGACACAAAGCCACTCCGTGCTGGCGATGACTATATAGCTTTCGCAATGCTTCAGATGTGAAGGAAAAAGTGAAAGTGTTTATCGGAAGTGTTGCAGGGTCCCTTTAAGTTACTGGTTTAAATTATCCGTAAAGCAGCACACACAGTGTTGACAGAGTATTTTTGTGTTCACTTTGTTGCGTACAAGATTTTAGTTAATTTAATGGCACAGTACAGTTTGGCAGCTAAGGTTTTAAAGTTTACGAAATGTGGTCCGCTGTTTCAAGCCTGTTTTAAAAGGTTTGTTGTACTGGTGGGCTTTCGTTTAGTCAAGGCGGCACGAGTTTTCTTGAATTCCCGCCTAAAATTGTGTACTCAGGCGTTCACGTTGGTATATAAATGCTGCTCCCTGGTGTTGTTTCAAAGCAGCAGCCTCTCTACAGAGTAAAACATGTCACGACAAGCACTAAGGCAGTCAGCTCTTGGGGGGTGAGCTCGTTCATTGACTCTCGATGACGACTGACGGACTCGATGTCCAGTGCAGGTGATGTACGGGGACTCCTTTGTACACAATGCATTTAGTGCACGCGCTAGAAATGCTAAAATAATCCAAAGCCATCCTGTACAGCTTGCTGTATAGCCCAAGTGTTCCTTTCGGTTGTTAGATTGCAAACTATTATATTTATGTTTGTACAATTGAGATTGCCCTGCTTTATATCAACAAGAAATACGAAAACTGCAAGTGCAGCCTTCTAAAATGCACGTTCAAGTCTTTACGGAGGTGGTGCTCAGATGTATGGCACTATTGCTGCTGAAAGATTCATGGCGGCTCGAAAAAAGTGCGATCTGAACATAGTTTTGAACATGTGTTTGGACCGAGCAGTGTTTGTGCAATAGCTTGTGGGAAAAGGCAATAATTGGAGTCACGTCAGTGGCGTGTTATTGTTGTTTTGTTTCGCTAGCTGCTTCTTGCCGTTAGAAGAAAATGTCAGTGGGAAGAAGCCGGCAACCTTTAGTCATTTTCCCGAAGAGTTTGGGGTTTTGTGCAAAGCGTTGGGATTTTGGCATGTGTGGACGTAGGTAACTGGAAAGATGCAACATTTTTTGTCTTTACCTTTGCGGAGACAAAAAGGACGTAGGAAGAGGAAAATAATTTCAGCACTTTTTTTTTTTTCTAATAGTGGAAAATATAGCAGGTTCAAGTTTAACTATGAGAAAGTAGGTGGAAGTGTTTAAACTGTACTTATACTGCGTCGCAAGGTATACGTACATGAAAATTTTCATTTACTTCGAGGCGCTTTGCATTGTTAACAGATGTAAGCACTATTGCTCGGTTGTGTCTGCCAATTCATATTCTCCTTTATCGACAAATTGTTGCCGTTTGATCTTATGTAATCCAAACTTCTCACGCTGTCCCTTAGTTTGACGCCATTGTGCGATTTTCAGTTATAGTCACAATCTACTAACTCAACTTTACCACTCACAAGTCTAGTCTCTGGCTTGGAGGACACTTACCGAAGCTCTGGGGCTCGGGGCATGCAACGCTTTGTAGTGCAAGGTGTGGTGGTACTGGCTGACAAGAGATTTGAAGTTCAGGCCAGGTGTCAGATATGTGAGGGAAACACAGGGCCAATGGCTGTGTCTGTGCTGACACAGACACTGTCTATGAAATCATGGCTACGAAGCCAGGATTTTGGGCTTCGTAGCCAAGGTTTGCATCCAAACTACAGTGTACTAGAAGAGAGAGGTGTGCCGTTTGGGGCCGATTAGGGGGGGGGGGGTCCCTTTTGCGATGAAAATTTCTGCTGAGGAACTCCTGTTGTAAGCAGCGTCCCTGGTGGCCGCTGCTTACCAGTTGGCTTCAGAAGTTTTGTTTGTTAAATTAATCCTTATTTATTGCCCATAATAGTCTTATTTCTTTATTTCATAATATAAAGTTGTATGACATCCATCAAATAACTGTTTAGTTTGATTTAAAAACTTATAGGTGGCGCCGGCTGCGACAGCAGTTCTCTGGGGAACGCCTGCGCTCCATACAATTTTTCATCGCAAAATGGGCCCGCACTTCTCCATTGGGTTTCCCCCCCGCCCGACACACCTTACCTTTTAGTACACTGTATCCAAACTGAACCCACTCAGGGCTGTAAATCCATTTCTTCAAACTGAAAATTAAGCCACCAGGTCTGGTCGAGGTTAACGTTTTTTGCTTTTGTTCTAACAAGGCCTGTGTTCTGAAGCGCTGGCTTTTAACCTTGATGTTGTCCTACTGTTGGAGAAAGAAATACTCCACTTTTGCTAGGCAAGCCTGAACGAACATGGCGTGAAACAAAACTGTACAGTTCAGTCGTAGCGCTTTTCGATCAGGTTAGAGTTGGTATAGGGGTTCAGAAATGGCAAGGGCTTAGATTTTGTGCTGTGGGAGTTTGGGGATTCTGCACTGGGCAACCTACTCCCCAAAAAGGCATTGTTACAAAACTCGTACTCAGTGTGAGAGACAGTCGGTGCAAGTTTCAGCACACCTCATGCATTTGTGATTGCTCAGTATTTTGTAGGGATTACTGCTGTTTCATGTCTACTTGTGAAGAGCGTTCTTTTTGTTTTTCTGCTTGTACGCATAGTGTCGGTGTCACTCCTGACATTGTGCGCGATTACAATATTTTGAGGTTCAGCCGTAAACCTCTGTGTTTCTCAGGCCCACGTGGGAAGCGTAGCGGTTGCTGCATGCAAACAATGTACTGGATTGGATTGGATTGGCCTGAATCCTCAGTAGCCATTTCGGGACATTTCTCACTCTCAGTGCCCTTGATTTCGTGTGTGATGCGTGCAAATATGAGACTGTACCTGAGGCCGCAACTTTTATCATATTGCTTTGCAGTGCTCTCCTCATAGCCTTCATAATAGTGCAATTGCAGATGCATTGAAGTTCCGTAAGGTTGTTGTTTCTTTTATTCAAGCCACGCTGATATATTTTTTCTGCATCTAGTCCTTTCAGTCTTCCTATTTTTATTGTTGGCAGGATCTGCTCTGGAGATTGTTTATTACCAATAATATTGCTCATTTCGTCACAAAAAGAGCAAAAGGTGAGGAAAGAGGCTTCATCGAGCATAGAAATGGACAAATTTTTATCCATATGGAACTACATTCGTGAGCTGCAGTGAGTCTGAAAAGATGTATTCTTAGTCTGCTGACATGCACTTGAAACTGCGGACATACTCAAAACTCCAAGGCTCACGTCGCACTCACAGCTACACATGTAGTCAATGTTCATTGCGCAATACACTTAGCAAATGCTGCGCTCAAAGGTGGATTCAGAATGACCTTAGTAGTGCTAGTTTTGAAAAAGCTTTGCGGGTGGGGAAGGGGGTGTTTCCCTTTTCCCCCTGGGTCCACCACTGGCGGCACTTTCACCATTTCTGCTCACCATCACTAGTGAAAGACAGTTCAGTACATGAAGCAGTGGCACCTACTGGATAGAGGGGCTCTGGAGTCCGTTTGCTCCAACAACGCCATCAGTTTCGGACTATCAGTTTCGGACTCACTGCGGACTACCGGAGAAGCAATCTGACATCCTGGTTTTTCTTATATATTCCTACGGCGTAGAGAATCCTTGCTCTACTCGTGGTCAGTCCGAAACTGGAAATCGAGGAACCCCGTTCTCTGTGTTGTAGTCGGGAGGAGGTTTCAGTGACGCTCGCTGAACCGAGCGTGGTTTTGGAGTCTGTCTGCTCCGGCAACACTCTGCACTAGCCAACGAAAACAAATTCTTGCGCGATGGTGCGTAACCTGAACCGAGCTTTTCCGCGGCCTGAGTGGCATTCGTGTTGACCACAACTATCTCACGTTTACACGGTTCCTTCCCATCGTCGCACCAGGAGTAAATGCGGCACCGGTGCTGTGAGGGGATGGAAGATACTGCAATGGGCGAGGCAACTTAGCGGCGTCAGCAAGCACCCCTGAGTGCTTGTTTCAGTTTGTGAAGCTTCATTATTGAATCTGAGGACGGTATCAGAGCAGCACAAGATGGGAGGGGTTGGAAGTCGGTGCGAGACGCCTTTGTCCTGCAGCTAATCTAAATAGGCTAATGATGATGATGATAGCTGATATCTGCTCGCATGGGCACAAGCATCTCTGAGATTGCAAGCATATCCAAGCAAATCTCTGGTACTTCAAATTTTTAGATCGTTGTAGTGCACTAATCTTGAGAGGAAGGTTTGGTGCTACTTATTGCTGATGACTAACTGAACTGCAGTCAGTGAAACTAGAAAAGCAACTAAACCTTTACTTAACAAGCTGCCAACAAAATTATTGAAACAGTCTATCATGTGATGCTCCAACGCATATAATAATTTGGGGTAAGAACATAATCAAATGTAACGGGCCTCATTTCCTTCTGTGCAGGCCGTGGGAATTAGCCTGACTGTGTGTTTGCTTCCTCTGTACACACCTCTGTTGAGCTTGTGATGGATTTTCCCTGTCATGATTCACTGTTATTTATTGCTGATGTGTTCATCATATTCTTGTACAAACATATCACTGTTTCACCGTGCCCATTGTAAAACCTGTCTATACGTCTGCTGCTTGCCAAAAGTGGGGTCTTTTTGACCGCCCGTTTACGTATTGTGCGTGGAATGTCTCTGTATATTGCCCTTTCGTATTGTTGGAACATTTGTTCATAAACACTGTCCAACTGCATTTGTCGGCTCATATCTCGCCTATTTTTTTAAGATGCTGCGAATGAAGCTACAATGGCCACCTGCCATTTGAGCACCTGCAGCTTTGATGTACCATTAAACTCGTCGTCACTGAATTTATCAGCAGTGACGACGGGCTTTTTTAGCTTTTTAACAGGTATCTGAAAGCGGCCTAATATCTGCTTTACTGCTGTTGCAAGGCTATTAGCCATTGAGAATGAAATGGCTTTTCGAATGAGGTGTAAATAGCAAGACCTAGAGAGGGTTTTATGGAGGTTTATTCTAGGGAAAAGGAAGAAATAGAAGGTCACATCCGCGAAATCTAGGGAAAATGTAATCACACTGATTATTGCACAGACAGGAAACCTGCTAAAATGCCAATAATTATTAAAGTGACATACACATGACCTTCGAATAACAATTTGACGATACTTTATACCCTAGCAAGCTGCAAATAACAGACAGAACATGGTTGTACCTAATTTTCAATATTTAGCACTTTTATGAATTAATTAGTTTGATGAAACTTAAAAGTACAGCCCCATGTTTGTCTGCTAGGACAAACTACATAGAATGGCTAGAGCGGCGACGTGATGTTGTTTGCATTAAAACTAAAATTTGTTTATTTGTATTAATGATTTAGGAAAAAAAAAAACTTCCACAGTTATGTAATCATGCTGGACAAACTGCGATGATTTGGCTGAAACGCCGGCGACGTCGATCGTCTCGTTGCCGGATTACAACTAAAATTTGCTCCCGTAGTACGTGATTTATGGGAAAGTAAACGAAAAACTCCACCGGTGTAGTGTGCAGTCGGTTATCAGGATGCTAAAACTGGCAAGATTTTTTTTTTTTTTTTTTGCGCTGTTCAACGTTATATAATTTCTTTCGGGAGTCGGGTTCGCTAAAACAACGTATGCTCCAGGAATTTCGAATCGTTTACTACTCCACGGTGAGCTAACTAATTATGAAAAGTAAACTAACCTCGGTGTAATGCTGCAGTCGTCTTATCGCTAGAGCATGCAATCTCGAGAAAGCTGGCTTTTCCGCAAGGCTGGCTAGCGTTCCGTCCAGACTTTTATAGCACGAAGTTAGCCGTTACAAAACGGTGGCACAACCACGCAAAAAAAAAAAAAAAAAAAACATGTCCGGAGGGAATCGAACGTGGTACAATAGTGCCATTATTCGAAGCGCAACCTCTACG